>CM059437.1:46291551-46830086 GCA_030390025.1 Squalus acanthias | reverse complement strand
CGGGGTTGGTGGCGGGGAGACGGAAAGCCCCCTGACTCCGTCTCTGTTGTTGGCGCCGGACGTGCTGGAGGAATTTGGGATTATTTTCTCCCCGGTTTCTCCGGTCGCCCCGGCGCCTGAGGCGGGGGGGGGCCCCGAACCGCCGCCGCCGCCTCCCGGCCCGGAGCCCCTGAAGGAGCCCAGGGTGGACTCCTCTGCCACCGATCCTGGGGGTGGGATCGTGACGGAGGCGGGGCCGGCCGGTGCGGCCGAGCCGTTCGCTGCACCCTGTGTGACGGACGGGTTGGCCGCCGGTGACGACCTCCCGGAGGAGGACGGGGACTCGGTGGGGGGCATCGAGGACGATTTGGAGTCCATCGGCAGCGAGGCGATGGACGCCCTCGTGCCCTTCACCGACTCTCCCCTCATCCCCGTAGGGGAACTCCGGGATTTTATGGCCATGAGCCAGGGTCGTCACAAGAAGATCCGGCTGGCCCTCGACAAGTGGTCGGAGCTGACGCTGCTCGTCGTGTCCGTCCGCGCCGCCGTTAAAATCATGGGCGCGGACAAGGACGTTGGCCGGCTCGAGCTGCGTCGGCTCAAGACGTTCCACACTGGGCTGCTGAGGGAGTGGCGGTCGTCAGTGACCGCCCTCCCTCCCCTCCGTTAGGTAGAGGTTGCACTATGCTTCTGAGATGAAGATAACCATAGCCAGCCTCAACATCAACGGCAGCAGGGAGGCGCGCCGTAGATTCAATAACTTCTCGGTCCTTCGGGACGGGAAATATGCGGTGTGCTTCCTGCAAGAAACCCACACCGTTCCGGGAGACGAGGCCACGTGGCTCCTGGAGTGGCAAGGAGGGGTCAGCATGAGTCACCTCTCCAACAATTCCTGCGGGGTGGCTGTCTTGCTGGCCCCGCATTTTCAGCCGGAGATCTTGAGGGTCAAGGAGCACGTGCCGGGCCGCTTGCTCCAGGTCACTGTTCGCCTGGGAGGCGTGCCGCTCCATTTAGTGAACGTGTACGCCCCCCGGACCGGTGCGCAGCAAGTGCGCTTCTTCGGAGAAGTGTCCGCTCTTCTGGGCTCCATCGACGTGGGCGAGTGCGTCATCCTCGGGGGGGATTTCAATTGTACCCTCGAGGCGCGGGACCGGTCGGGTCCCCCGCGAAGCCCGGCGGCGATGGAGAAGTTGCGGGACCTGGTCGGGTCCTTCGACTTGGTGGACGTCTGGCGAAATCTCCATCCCGACTCCAGCGCCTTCACGAGCGTGAGGTCTGGAGGAGGAAGGTCCAGAATCGACCGCCTTTACATTTCCCGGGCGTACGTCTCCTGCGTTCCGGCGGCTTCCATGCGGCCGGTGCCGTGCACGGACCACCACCTGGTGTGGGCGGAGCTCGCTCCGCTGCGCGCGCGGGGGGGGTCCGCGTACTGGCATTTTAACAACCTGCTGCTGGAGGACGCGCGGTTCCGGGATTCGTTTCGCCGGTTCTGGGCCGACTGGAGAAGGAAGCGGGGAGGCTTCCCCTCCTTGAGGCTATGGTGGGACGTGGGCAAGGCTCACGTCCGCGTCTTCTGTCAGGAGTACGCGAAGGGGTCGACCAAGAGGCGGGAGGCCCGGTCGGGCGATTGGAGAAAGAAGTGCTCGACCTGGAGTCCCGTCTCGGTCAGGTCGTCGAGGACCCGGCCCTGCGGAAGGTGTACGAAGAGAAGAAGGGCGCGCTGAAGGACCTGCAGCTGGTCGGGTCCCGAGGCGCGTACGTGAGGTCGCGGATCCAGTTCCTGCGGGACCTGGACCGCGGCTCCCCCTTCTTCTACTCGCTGGAAAAAAGACGGGGGGTCCGTAAGCAGCTCTTGGGGCTGCTGGCCGACGACGGATCTCTGGTCTCGGATCCGGAGGGCATCAGCACGGAGGCCCGGGCCTATTACGGGGCTCTGTTCTCTTCGGATCCGTCCAGCGAGGATGCGCGCAGAGTTTTGTGGGAGGACCTGCCGAAGGTCGGCCCGGAGGGCGCCGAGAATTTAGAAGCTCCGCTAAGCCTGGCGGAGCTGACCGGCGCCCTGCGCCAGCTCTCGAGGGGCAAGTCCCCGGGGCTGGACGGGCTGACCGTGGAGTTCCACAGGGCGTTCTGGGACGTCTTGGGGGACGACTACGCGCGGGTCCTGGGGGAAAGTCTGGCGACCGGGGAGATGCCCCTCTCTTGGCGCAGGGCGGTCATCGTCCTGCTGCCCAAGAAGGGCGATCTCCGCCTACTTAAGAACTGGCGCCCGGTCTCCCTCCTCAGCACGGACTACAAAATTTTCGCATGGGCTATGTCTGCTCGCCTTGACACCGTGCTGGCCCGCATGATCCACCCCGACCAGTCCTACACGGTCCCGGGCCGGAGTATCCACGATAACATCCATCTGGTCCGGGACCTGGTCCACCATTCCCAGAGGGCTGGTCTGTCGGTCGCCTTCCTTTCCCTGGATCAGGAGAAGGCGTTCGACAGGGTGGATCACGAGTATCTTTTCGGGACTCTGCGCGCATTCGGGTTCGGGACGCATTTCGTCGCCCGGATCCGACTTCTGTACGCCGCCGCGGAGTGTCTGATTAAAGTTAACGGGTCTTTGACGGCGCCCCTTCGCTTCGGGAGGGGGGTGCGTCAGGGATGCCCCATGTCCGGTCAGTTATACGCCGTTTGCGTGGAGCCTTTCCTGCGCCTCTTGCGGAAGAGGTTGACGGGACTGGCTCTGCAAGGGCCGGGCGTGGAGGTGGTCCTCTCGGCTTACGCCGATGACGTGCTCCTCGCGGTCACGGATCCCGTCGACTTGCGGAGGATGCGAGAATGCCAGCAGATTTACTCGGACGCATCCTCCGCCAAGATCAACTGGGAGAAATGTTCTGGACTCCTGGTGGGCCCATGGCGGGTGGACTCCCTGCCGGAGGAGTTCGGGCCTTTCGCCTGGAGCACCACGCACCTCCTCTACCTGGGAGTCTACCTCAGCCCGGCCGAGGACGCCTGGCCGGCGAACTGGCAAGAGCTGGAGGCCAAAGTCACCGCTCGCCTAGGACGCTGGACAGGACTGCTCCGAGTGTTGTCCTACAGGGGTCGAGCGCTGGTCATAAACCAGCTGGTGGCCGCCATGTTGTGGTACCGGTTGGTCACTTTGATCCCTCCCCCTGCGTTTGTCGCCAAGATGCAGAAGAAGCTCGTCGACTTCTTCTGGGACAAAAGGAAGCACTGGGTCTCTGCCGCGGTTTTGAGTCTCCCGCTTAGGGAGGGCGGTCAGGCGCTGGTGTGCCTTCGCACCCAGGCGGCGACTTTCCGTCTTCAGACGCTGCAGAGATACCTGTACGTGGAGAATCCTCCTAGGTGGCGTGCGCTGGCGACGTATTTCTTCCGCCAGCTGCACGGCCTCAATTACGACACGCAGCTCCTGTTTGTGAGAATGGGTGGCACGCGTGCCAGCCTGCGGGAGCTGCCTGTCTTCTACCAGGAACTGCTATGGGTTTGGAACAGCGTCGCCTCCGAGCGCAGTTCTCCCCCGTCAGGAGCGGCGGCCGTCCTTCGGGAGCCGCTGTTCAGGAATCCGCACCTCCACGACCGCGGGTTCGGCTGGCTGGCGGAGGGCAGGGCTGTGCCCGGTAAGGTGACCAGAGTCGGGGACCTGCTCGATGGCGGAGGAGCGGGCTGGATGGCGCCGGAGGAGTTGGCGAGGCGCATGTCTTGGGTCAACGTCCGGCTCGCGGTCAAAGCCATCGAGTCGCTAAAAGTGGCACTGGGCCCCGTCTCCACTAGGTGTGTCGAGGAGGCTCAAGCACGTGGGGCGATCCCGTCCGAACTGACCCCCGTTCGGACGGAATTCCTTATCGGCGCCCGGCCCCGAATCCTCCCTCGGGAGCCGCCGCCTCACCACTTGAGCCTTCTCGGAGAAATGCCCTCCGTGCCCTTTCAATCCGCACGGAGGCGTTTCCTGTACGGGCTGCTCCTGCACACTCTCCACTTTGCCATCTTCGTCTGCCGTCTGGACACGCCTTGGCGTACCATCCTGCCGTCCGGCGGAGGCGAAGGTCCCCATTGGAAGGCTCTCTACGCGGGAGTCTTCCCTTGTTCTATTGGGGACTTGGCCTGGAGGGTGTTGCACGGAGCAGTCCCGTGCAATAGGATTTTAAGTAGGTTTACGGACTCCCAGGCTGCTTGCCATTTTTGCGGCCTGGAGGAGTCCGTTTATCACATTTATGTTGAATGTGAGAGGTTGCAGCCCCTCTTTCATTATTTGAAGGGGCTGCTCCTCAATTTCTGGTTGCACTTCAGCCCCACGCTCCTGATCTACGGTCACCCGGTGCGGAGGGGAGCGGGTAGGTCGGAGGACCTCCTCGTAGGACTGCTCCTGGGCCTGGCCAAGAAAGCCATTAATTGGTCCAGGCAGCGGGCGGTCGAGGGGGTCGTTCGGCCCGATTGCCTGCCTCTCTTCCGCGGCCATGTTCGCGCCCGGGTGGCCCTGGAGATGGAGCACGCGGTGTCCGCCGGCACGCTTGAGTTTTTCCGCGACCGGTGGGCGCCGCGGGGACTGGAGTGCATCGTCACCCCGGACTTTCAAATTTTAATTTGATTTATTAAGTTTCATTTCAAGTTTTAATTGATTTAGAGTAAATTTGCGTTCTGTCAAACCAAAAAGATCAACACCAGGTTATAGTCCAACAGCTTTATTTGAAATCACAAGCTTTCGGAGCTGCTGACTGAGGAGCAGCAGCAGCAGAGTGGTGGTCTCTGTGAGCAGGAAGAGGAGAAGGAGAAGGAGACCAGATAGCAGACCACCACCAACACAACCAACAACTACAGCTGAGGTGCCTGGAGAGAGAGGACAGGAGAGGAGAAGGAAAAGAAAGGAAGGCCAAGGCCATTAACAACAGAGGAGAGGCCTTTCCACACTGCCTCCTCAATTGGCCTCCATTTTAGGAGAGGGAGAGAGGGGAGAAAACAACAAAACAACCATCAACTGTTTGGAAGGAGGAGGAAGGAAAGAACAGCTACAGGTGGGTGTTATTTCTGGGGCACTCTCCCAGAGACTTTGTTTTGTAGGTGGGGGGAGGAAAGAAGAAAAGAAGGCGGCCGGAACATCTAAGGGGTGTGTGTGTGAGTGTGTGTGGCTTTTGTAAAAGCTAGGCCGCACACACCATATTAAACACCCCTTTCCCATTGCCTGACCTGGGACAGCTGGAGCTGCCTAGGTGAAGTCCCCAATTAATTTCATCTTATTGGGCATCGTTAAGACCTGGTGCAGGACTGAGCCTGGGCATCTCCAGCTATCCCAGGTGAAGACATCTTCTCCCCCCACCAGAAGACCACAACCAAAGACTTTTATTACATCGGAGAGTGCACCCCCCCTGCCAACACCCACCCACCCACCATCCTGAGTGGCGACCCTGCCCTTGCGGCTTCCCTCCTTCCCACCCCTCTCTCTCTCTCTCTCTCTCTTTGTCTCTTGTCTCTCTCTGCCTCTCTCTCTAAGAGGCACCTCATCTATTTTTAATTAAGTACCCATTGAGCAGAGGGGAGAAGGCCCCTCTCCCAATTCAATCAACTAAAGGGAGAGGTGTGCCTTCAATTTAAGAGCTCCCTCTGCTCAGGGGAAACCAGAAACAAAAAACCGAGGCCATTAACACCTTCAGGCCTGTGACTTGGGGTGAGTGTAGCCCTTAAAGAACCCTCCATTATGGCGACCACATCTTCGCCGGTGGCGGGGGCAGCGAGGACATACGCGAGCGTGGCAGCCGCGGCCACGGCCGCAGCCACGAGTCCTCCTGTTACCCCGTCACCTTTTACCCTCCTTACGAGGAAGAATGGGGTCAAGAGCTACACTCACCCCAACATGACTATAGAGGCGTGTGTAAAAGCCATGGCTGGGGTTGTCGGCCCTTCAGCCATCGTCGCCGCCTCTAAAATGTACGGCAAGGCTGTGTTCTTCCTGGGGTCGGAGCGGGCGGTGTCCCTGGCCATCGAGAAGGGGCTCACCGTGGGCGGGACCTTCCTGCCGGTGGACCCCCTTGAGGCCACCGCGCAAAGGATTGTGGTTTCCAACGTCCCGCCCTTTGTTCCGGGTGAGCTCCTCCTCCCCCACCTACGTCAACTGGGGGAGGTGAGGTCGGGGATCACACCCATCCCGCTCGGCTTCCGGGAAGCCAGCCTTCGGCACGTCTTCTCCTTCCGGCGCCAGCTTTTCGTCCGGCTGGCGCGGGAGGAGGACGTGGACGGCGCGTTCACGGTGCTCCACGGGGGGACCGCCCACCGCGTCTTCTGGACCTCGGACGGCGTGCGGTGCTACGCCTGTAAGGAGGTGGGGCACGTCCGCAAAAACTGCCCCGCCTCCAAGGCCGCCACGACACCTGGCGCGGCCAGGGTTGGCGCCGCCGCCCCCCCTCCCCCTGATACTGTCCGCGCGTCGACGGCGACGGATGCGCTGTCGAAATCGGAGGCCAACACCACCACGGCCTCCGGCGGGGAGGAGGGAGAGCGTCCGGGGGGAAGGAAGGCGCGTAGGAAAACTAAACACCTAAGGGCGGATCCCCTCGCGGAGGAAACATCGGAATTGACCGAACTCACGCCCGAGTACATCGCGGAGTTGGTCGGGACGCATGAGACTGGGGGGGTCCTCGTGCCCGGGCCCGTGACCGTGACCGCAACTGCTGAGGCAGCTGAATCAAGACCTGCGATCGGGCTCGGGCCCGAGGGGCCCAAGAAACCCAGTCGTCGGAAGGGGGCAGAGAGGGAGGCCCCAGCAGACATGGAGGCCTCCCCCTCTCCGGGCCCCAATTTGTTAAAAAGAAAGCTCCGCCCCCAGCAGGAGGACTGCGAGGAGGAAGGTCCCTCCGCAAAAGGGGGGCAGTCGCCCGCCGCGGGTGCTGCGCCCCACCCCACCACCGTCATCGTCGCGCGCGATCGGCAGGGGTCGTCTGTCCCTCGGGAGGGTGAGACAGCCGAGTCTGTCCGACCTGTGCCTCCCGGGGATGGGGAAGAGACCCTGCCCGTGGGGGGGGGCGCGGAACAACCCGCGGAAGAAAATGTAGAACCTGAACCGTTGCTCCTCGCCGGGTCGGGCGTCCTGGGGACTGGGGCGGGCGAGGCCAAAGAGGCTGAAGCCGAGCCCGCCTTTTATAACCCAGATATCTCCCAGGGACTGCTCGACCTGGTGGAGGAGTGTAGCAATCCCCAGCCCGCTGGGTCGGAGGTTGGTGGCGGGGAGACGGAAAGCCCCCTGACTCCGTCTCTGTTGTTGGCGCCGGACGTGCTGGAGGAATTTGGGATTATTTTCTCCCCGGTTTCTCCGGCGCCTGAGGCGGGGGGGGGCCCCGAACCGCCGCCGCCGCCTCCCGGCCCGGCGCCCCTGAAGGAGCCCAGGGTGGATCCTCTGCCACCGATCCTGGGGGTGGGATCGTGACGGAGGCGGGGCCGGCCGGTGCGGCCGAGCCGTTCGGTGCACCCTGTGCGACGGACGGGTCGGCCGCCGGTGACGACCTCCCGGAGGAGGACGGGGACTCGGTGGTGGGCATCGAGGACGATTTGGAGTCCATCGGCAACGAGGTGATGGACGCCCTCGTGCCCTTCACCGACTCTCCCCTCATCCCCGTAGGGGAACTCCGGGATTTTATGGCCATGAGCCAGGGTCGTCACAAGAAAATCCGGCTGGCCCTCGACAAGTGGTCGGAGCTGGCGCTGCTCGTCGTGTCCGTCCGTGCCGCCGTTAAAATCATGGGCGCGGACAAGGACGTTGGCCGGCTCGAGCTGCGTCGGCTCAAGAGTTTCCACACTGGGCTGCTGAGGGAGTGGCGGTCGTCAGTGACCGCGCTCCCTCCCCTCCGTTAGGTAGAGGTTGCACTATGCTTCTGAGATGAAGATAACCATAGCCAGCCTCAACATCAACGGCAGCAGGGAGGCGCGCCGTAGATTCAATAACTTCTCGGTCCTTCGGGACGGGAAATATGCGGTGTGCTTCCTGCAAGAAACCCACACCGTTCCGGGAGACGAGGCCACGTGGCTCCTGGAGTGGCAAGGAGGGGTCAGCATGAGTCACCTCTCTAACAATTCCTGCGGGGTGGCTGTCTTGCTGGCCCCGCATTTTCAGCCGGAGATCTTGAGGGTCAAGGAGCACGTGCCGGGCCGCTTGCTCCAGGTCACTGTTCGCCTGGGAGGCGTGCCGCTCCATTTAGTGAACGTGTACGCCCCCCGGACCGGTGCGCAGCAAGTGCGCTTCTTCGGAGAAGTGTCCGCTCTTCTGGGCTCCATCGACGTGGGCGAGTGCGTCATCCTCGGGGGGGATTTCAATTGTACCCTCGAGGCGCGGGACCGGTCGGGTCCCCCGCGAAGCCCGGCGGCGATGGAGAAGTTGCGGGACCTGGTCGGGTCCTTCGACTTGGTGGACGTCTGGCGAAATCTCCATCCCGACTCCAGCGCCTTCACGAGCGTGAGGTCTGGAGGAGGAAGGTCCAGAATCGACCGCCTTTACATTTCCCGGGCGTACGTCTCCTGCGTTCCGGCGGCTTCCATGCGGCCGGTGCCGTGCACGGACCACCACCTGGTGTGGGCGGAGCTCGCTCCGCTGCGCGCGCGGGGGGGGGTCCGCGTACTGGCATTTTAACAACCTGCTGCTGGAGGACGCGCGGTTCCGGGATTCGTTTCGCCGGTTCTGGGCCGACTGGAGAAGGAAGCGGGGAGGCTTCCCCTCCTTGAGGCTATGGTGGGACGTGGGCAAGGCTCACGTCCGCGTCTTCTGTCAGGAGTACGCGAAGGGGTCGACCAAGAGGCGGGAGGCCCGGGTCGGGCGATTGGAGAAAGAAGTGCTCGACCTGGAGTCCCGTCTCGGTCAAGTCGTCGAGGACCCGGCCCTGCGGAAGGTGTACGAAGAGAAGAAGGGCGCGCTGAAGGACCTGCAGCTGGTCGGGTCCCGAGGCGCGTACGTGAGGTCGCGGATCCAGTTCCTGCGGGACCTGGACCGCGGCTCCCCCTTCTTCTACTCGCTGGAAAAAAGACGGGGGGTCCGTAAGCAGCTCTTGGGGCTGCTGGCCGACGACGGATCTCTGGTCTCGGATCCGGAGGGCATCAGCGCGGAGGCCCGGGCCTATTACGGGGCTCTGTTCTCTTCGGATCCGTCCAGCGAGGATGCGCGCAGAGTTTTGTGGGAGGACCTGCCGAAGGTCGGCCCGGAGGGCGCCGAGAATTTAGAAGCTCCGCTAAGCCTGGCGGAGCTGACCGGCGCCCTGCGCCAGCTCTCGAGGGGCAAGTCCCCGGGGCTGGACGGGCTGACCGTGGAGTTCCACAGGGCGTTCTGGGACGTCTTGGGGGACGACTACGCGCGGGTCCTGGGGGAAAGTCTGGCGACCGGGGAGATGCCCCTCTCTTGGCGCAGGGCGGTCATCGTCCTGCTGCCCAAGAAGGGCGATCTCCGCCTACTTAAGAACTGGCGCCCGGTCTCCCTCCTCAGCACGGACTACAAAATTTTCGCCAGGGCTATGTCTGCTCGCCTTGGCACCGTGCTGGCCCGCATGATCCACCCCGACCAGTCCTACACGGTCCCGGGCCGGAGCATCCACGATAACATCCATCTGGTCCGGGACCTGGTCCACCATTCCCAGAGGGCTGGTCTGTCGGTCGCCTTCCTTTCCCTGGATCAGGAGAAGGCGTTCGACAGGGTGGATCACGAGTATCTTTTCGGGACTCTGCGCGCATTCGGGTTCGGGACGCATTTCGTCGCCCGGATCCGACTTCTGTACGCCGCCGCGGAGTGTCTGATTAAAGTTAACGGGTCTTTGACGGCGCCCCTTCGCTTCGGGAGGGGGGTGCGTCAGGGATGCCCCATGTCCGGTCAGTTATACGCCGTTTGCGTGGAGCCTTTCCTGCGCCTCTTGCGGAAGAGGTTGACGGGACTGGCTCTGCAAGGGCCGGGCGTGGAGGTGGTCCTCTCGGCTTACGCCGATGACGTGCTCCTCGCGGTCACGGATCCCGTCGACTTGCGGAGGATGCGAGAATGCCAGCAGATTTACTCGGACGCATCCTCCGCCAAGATCAACTGGGAGAAATGTTCTGGACTCCTGGTGGGCCCATGGCGGGTGGACTCCCTGCCGGAGGAGTTCGGGCCTTTCGCCTGGAGCACCACGCACCTCCTCTACCTGGGAGTCTACCTCAGCCCGGCCGAGGACGCCTGGCCGGCGAACTGGCAAGAGCTGGAGGCCAAAGTCACCGCTCGCCTAGGACGCTGGACAGGACTGCTCCGAGTGTTGTCCTACAGGGGTCGAGCGCTGGTCATAAACCAGCTGGTGGCCGCCATGTTGTGGTACCGGTTGATCACTTTGATCCCTCCCCCTGCGTTTGTCGCCAAGATGCAGAAGAAGCTCGTCGACTTCTTCTGGGACAAAAGGAAGCACTGGGTCTCTGCCGCGGTTTTGAGTCTCCCGCTTAGGGAGGGCGGTCAGGCGCTGGTGTGCCTTCGCACCCAGGCGGCGACTTTCCGTCTTCAGACGCTGCAGAGATACCTGTACGTGGAGAATCCTCCTAGGTGGCGTGCGCTGGCGACGTATTTCTTCCGCCAGCTGCACGGCCTCAATTACGACACGCAGCTCCTGTTTGTGAGAGTGGGTGGCACGCGTGCCAGCCTGCGGGAGCTGCCTGTCTTCTACCAGGAACTGCTATGGGTTTGGAACAGCGTCGCCTCCGAGCGCAGTTCTCCCCCGTCAGGAGCGGCGGCCGTCCTTCGGGAGCCGCTGTTTAGGAATCCGCACCTCCACGACCGCGGGTTCGGCTGGCTGGCGGAGGGAAGGGCTGTGCCCGGTAAGGTGACCAGAGTCGGGGACCTGCTCGATGGCGGAGGAGCGGGCTGGATGGCACCGGAGGAGTTGGCGAGGCGCATGTCCTGGGTCAACGTCCGGCTCGCGGTCAAAGCCATCGAGTCGCTAAAAGTGGCACTGGGCCCCGTCTCCACTAGGTGTGTCGAGGAGGCTCAAGCACGTGGGGCGATCCCGTCCGAACTGACCCCCGTTCGGACGGAATTCCTTATCGGCGCCCGGCCCCGAATCCTCCCTCGGGAGCCGCCGCCTCACCACTTGAGCCTTCTCGGAGAAATGCCCTCCGTGCCCTTTCAATCCGCACGGAGGCGTTTCCTGTACGGGCTGCTCCTGCACACTCTCCACTTTGCCATCTTCGTCTGCCGTCCGGACACGCCTTGGCGTACCATCCTGCCGTCCGGCGGAGGCGAAGGTCCCCATTGGAAGGCTCTCTACGCGGGAGTCTTCCCTTGTTCTATTGGGGACTTGGCCTGGAGGGTGTTGCACGGAGCAGTCCCGTGCAATAGGATTTTAAGTAGGTTTACGGACTCCCAGGCTGCTTGCCATTTCTGCGGCCTGGAGGAGTCCGTCTATCACATTTATATTGAGTGTGAGAGGTTGCAGCCCCTCTTTCATTATTTGAAGGGGCTGCTCCTCAATTTCTGGTTGCACTTCAGCCCCACGCTCCTGATCTACGGTCACCCGGTGCGGAGGGGAGCGGGTAGGTCGGAGGACCTCCTCGTAGGACTGCTCCTGGGCCTGGCCAAGAAAGCCATTAATTGGTCCAGGCAGCGGGCGGTCGAGGGGGTCGTTCGGCCCGATTGCCTGCCTCTCTTCCGCGGCCATGTTCGCGCCCGGGTGGCCCTGGAGATGGAGCACGCGGTGTCCGCCGGCACGCTTGAGTTTTTCCGCGACCGGTGGGCGCCGCGGGGACTGGAGTGCATCGTCACCCCGGACTTTCAAATTTTAATTTGATTTATTAAGTTTCATTTAAAGTTTTAATTTGATTTACAGTAAATTTGGGTTCAACCAAAAAGAGGAACACCAGGTTATAGTCCAACAGCTTTATTTGAAATCACAGGCTTTCGGAGCACTGCTCCTTCATCAGGTGAAGTGAAGAGATGCATATAGGCACAGCATATATAGTCAGAGAACACTGCCAGATGTTTTTTGTTTTCCATACAGACCCCAGCATCTGCCACATTTGACCCCTTGTGACCCCACCTCATTGTCTTTACGTAATGTTTTCCTGACTGACCTGTTTGGACACCATCCACACCTTTGATTGCTGTGATTATCTCTCTGCCGAGGTGTGATAAAGGGCAGTTAGAAAGATTAACTGTAATCATCTGGGTCTCCTCATTAAGTCATTGATTTTTTAAAATTTGTTTATGGGATGTGGGCGTTGCTGGCAAGGCCAGCATTTATTGCCCATCCCTAGTTGCCGTTGAGAAAGTGGTGGTGAGCCGCCTTCTTGAACCGCTGCAGTCCGTGTGGTGAAAGTGCTCCCACAGTGCTGTTAGGTAGGGAGTTCCAGGATTTTGACCCAGCAACGATGAAGGGTCAGCGATATACTTCTAAGTCAGGATGGTGTGTGACTTGGAGGGGAACTTGGAGGTGGTGGTGTTCCCATGCGCCTGCTGCCCTTGTCCTTCTAGGTGGAAAAGTCACGGGTTTGGGAGGTGCTGCCGAAGAAGCCTTGGCGAGTTGCTGCAGTGCATCTTGTAGATGGTACACACTGCAGCCACGGTGTGCCAGTGGTGGAGGGAGTGAATGATTAAGGTGGTGGATGGGTTGGCAATCAAGCGGGCTGCTTTGTTCTGGATGGTGTCGAGCTTCTTGAGTGTTTTTGGAGCAAGTGGAGAGTATTCCATCACACTCCTGACTTGTAACCACAGTATTTATATGGCTGTTCCAGTTAAGTTTCTGGTCAGGATGTTGATGGTGGGGGATTCGCCGATGGTAATGCCGTTGAATGTCAGGGGGTGGTGGTTAGACTCTCTTGTTGGAGATAGTCATTGCCTGGCACTTGTGTGGCGCGAATGTTACCTGCCACTTATCAGTCCAAGCCTGAATGTCACCCAGGTCTTGCTGCATGCGGGCATGGACTGCTTCATTATCTGAGGAGTTGCGAATGGAACTGAACACTGTGCAATCATCAGCGAACATCCCCACTTCTGACCTTATGATGGAGAGAAGGCCATTGATGAAGCAGCAATTACCGTGCCACCATTACCGGGAGTCAATGTAGATCAGCGAGCACAGAAAGATTTATGTAGCACCCTCCAGGACATCCCATTTTACATTTACAGCCAATGAAGTACTTTTGAAGTGTAGTCACTGTTGTAAACAGGGTTGATGGGTGAACGGGACTTGGGGCAAGTCAGGACAAGGGCTGTATAGTTTTGGATGAGCTCAAGTTTATGGAGGGTGGAAGATGGGAGGCCGGCCAGGAGAGTATTGGAATAGTCGAGTCTGGAGGTAACAAATGCATGGATGAGGGTTTCAGCAGCAGATGGGCAGAGGCAGGAGTGGAGATGGGCGATATTACAGAGATGGAAGTAGATGGTCTTGGTGATGGAGTGGTCGGAAGCTCAGCTCAGGGTTGAATAGGACGTCAAGGTTGCAAACAACCTGGTTCAGCCTCAGACAGTGGCCAGGGAGAAGGATGGAGTCAGTGGCTAGGGAACGGAGTTTGTGGCAGGGGCTGAAGACAGTGGCTTCGGTCTTCCCAATATTTAATTGGAGGAAATTTCTGCTCATCCAGTACTGAATGTCAGACAAGTAGCATGACAAATCAGAGGCAGTGGAAGGGTCGAGAATTGTGGCCCTCTTGTGCATCCCCGATTTCCTTCTCCCCACCATTGGTGGCCGTGCCTTCAGCTGTTTAGGCACTAAGCTCTGGAATTCCCTCCTTAAATCTCTCCGCCTCTCCACCTCTCCTCCTTTAAAATGCTCCTTAAAACCTACCTCTTTGACCAAGCTTTTGGTCACCTATCCTATGTGGCTCGGTGTCAAATTTTGTCTGATAACGTTCCTGTGAAGCACTATGGGATATTTTATTATGTTAAAGGCACTATATAAAGGCAAGTTGTTGTTGTTTATCGGTCACATTCATGATAATCTCTTAGATCCCTATTTCTTGCAATTGATTGGTGATATTCAATTTCCTGCTCAGTGCAAATTTATTCCGGCTCAAACCAAGTCGTTAGGCTGACGTGTAAATTGATGGATTGTGATTTGAAGGTACTCATTGTAATTCAGGTATACGTGAATTTCTTAGAAAGGAGAAAGTGAGCCAATCAAATGGCAGCACAGTTGGAGTGCAGTTCCTCTGTGAGTTGCTGCCGTGTGTTGCATCCAGCTGTTTCAGGAGACCTTTGTCCATGTGCAGTTCACCATCTGCAGGAGAACTTAGACGCTCACCTCATCAAACTGGTGCTTTTTCTTTCCTCTTCGTGCAGCTGCAACCCTATTCTGCCAGAGAAGCTGACAAACTTTATCAAAGGATGGAACTGGAAAGGCAGCAAGAGCAGACACCTTCCAGGACAGAATTCATTCAGCAATATAGTGAGAGCGCTTCACACAGCTTTAATTTTCAACTATTAGGAACAGCCAAAATACCACCTTCCTAGAACCTCAGGGTCAGTAAACAAAGATTATTCTGCAGTTCTTTAGATTTTTCTCTTATTGCTTCCATGCCTCTTTAATCAGACTGAACATCCTGTCAGCTTGGAGGGGAGGCAGTTTCACGTGTGCCCTGAAGTCCACCTCATGCTGATGAAAACCAGCAGGAAATCTCGGCAGCTGGTAAAGGACATTGTACAACAACTTGCATTTACATAGCACCTATATACACACACTATGAGGCATCTCACGGTTAGTTAGACTTTTTCCTGCACCCTTCATCTCAAAAAATGTTTGCACTGTAACTTGCTGGAAGTGCGAACTGATAACGGCGTGACGAGGGCACCTGGGCATCTGGGACCTTCGCAACTCATCATATATCACTTAATCGCCTGAACCTGTTGGCCGATTTGCGCATTAATAACAGCCTGTGTCGTTAATATGCCACTATTTTTCCAGCAAGATCCAGTCCATTGATAGCGGGACATTGAACGTATGCACAGGGGCAACAACAATCGTTAACGTTTGTTAAATCTCTAACTTCTCCCAATTCTGACGCAAGGTCATCGACCTGAAACTTTTAACTCTGTTTCTCTCTCCACAGATGCTGCCTAACAAACTGAGTATTTCCAACATTTTCTGTTTTTATTTCAGATTTCCAGCATCCACAATATTCTGCTTTAGGATACACAGAATTTGTTGAACTAATTAAGAGAATTCCTGGCTGTGCAGTGCTATAGTGTATCACAGATGGGTAGGATGTAGCTTTGCTTCACCTATCCTGCAAATTGTTGATCTCACCAGGGTTGCTGTGAGAAGACTGCTGCTTCCCACAGAGAGGGAGTTAAAAATCACTGAGCCATTTTTGCATGATTCGTAGCAGCCAGCTCAAAAGTGCATTGATGAGGTTTCGAGCAGGCTGCCCAGCCATACTGCCACAGGTCATTTAGGAGACTAGAAGGGTAGGAAAAATCAGGGAAAATTACAGGGCAATATCCACTCCAAGAAAAGGATATCCCGGATGAGCCCTTTATATCCCAGAGTTTTATGTGTCAGCCGTGGCTCAGTGGTAGCAATCTCGCCTCTGAGTCAGAAGGTCGTGGGTTCCCACTCCAGAGACTTGAGCACAAAAATCTAGGCTGACACTCTAGTGCGGTACTGAGGGAGTGCTGCACTGTCGGCAGTGCTGTCTTTCAGATGAGACGTTAAACTGAGGTCCCATCTGCCCTCTCGGTGGACGTAAAAGATCCCATGGTATTATTTTGAAAGAACAGGGGAATTCACCCAGGTGCCCTGGCCAATATTTATTCCCCAACCAACATCACTAAAACAGATTATCTGGCTATCTCGGTGCTGTTTGTGGGAGCTTGCTGTGTGCAAATTGGCTGCCGCGTTTCTACATTACAACAGTGGCTACAGTTCAAAGATACTTCATTGGATGCAAAGTGCTTTCGGACGGCCAGAGGTCGTGAAAGGCGCTATATAAATGCAAGTCTTTCTTTCTTTAGGGGTAAGTGGAAGGAAAACATTTGTCCCTAGGGTTGTGTTTTTTTTTTATCAACAGCATATAGCCACAGACAACTGTTTAAAAAATCAAACAAATTTAACCCAGGATGCTACTGACGGCACAGAAAGACTCAAGGAAATTGTACTGAAGACCACTGAGTGAGTCACAGATTTCTCATAGCCCAATGCATACTGCAGCAATCCTGGTTTATTTAAAGTTCCCTGTACAAGAAACAGATTTTCAGGCGCCACCACCATTTGCAAAGGGGTTCCATAACATAGGACGAATTTATTAGAGTTTTTTGAGGATGTAACTAGCAGGGTAGATAAAGGGGAACCAGTGGATGTAGTATATTTGGATTTCCAAAAGGCATTCGATAAGGTGCTACATAAAAGGTTATTACACAAGATAAGGGCTCATGGGGTTGTGGGTAATATAGTAGCATGGATTGAGGATTGCTTAACGGACAGAAAACAGAGAGTAGGGTGAAACGGGTCTTTTTCAGGTTGGCTGGCTGTAACTAGTAGGGTGCCGCAAGGATCAGTGCTGGGGCCTCAGCTATTTACAATCTATATTAATGACCTAGATGAAGGGACCGAGCGTAATGTATCCAAGTTTGCTGACGATACAAAGCTAGGTGGGACAGTAAGTTGTGAGGAGAACACAGAGTCTGCAAAGGGATATAGATAGACTAAGTGAGTGGGCAGTAAGGTGGCAGATGGAGTATAATGTAGGGAAATGTGAGGTTATTCACTTTGGTAGGAAGAATAGAAAAACAATATTTTTTAAATGGTGAGAAACTTTTAAATGTTGGTGTTCAGAGAGATTTGGGCATCCTCGTTCAAGAAACACAGAAAGCTAGCATGCAGGTAGAGCAAGCAATAAGGAAGGCAAATGGCATGTTGGCTTTTATTGCAAGGGGTTTGGAGTATAAGAGTAAGGAAGTCTTGCTACAATTGTACAGGACCTTGGTGAGACCACACCTGCACAGTTTTGGTCTCCTTATCTAAGGAAGGATATACTTGCCTTGGAGGCGGTGCAATGAAGGTTCACTAGACTGATTCCTGGGATGAGAGGGCTGTCCTATGATGAGAGATTGTGTAGAATGGGCCTATACTCTCTGGAGTTTAGAAAAATGAGAGGTGATATCATTAAAACATACAAGATTCTGAAGGGGATTGACCGGGTAGATGCTGAGAGGTTGTTTCCCTTGGCTGGAGTGTCTAGAATAGGGGCCATAGTCTCAGGATAAGGGGTAGGCCATTTAAGAACGAGATGAGGAGGAATTTCTTCACTCAGAGGGTTGTGAATCTTTTGAATTCTCTGCCCCAGAGGGCTGTGGATGCTGAGTCATTGAGTATATTCAAGGCTGAGATAGATAGATTTTTGGACTCTAGAGGAATCAAGGGATTTGGAGATCGGGCGAGAAAGTGGAGTCGAGGTCGATGATCAGCTGTGATCTTATTGAATGGCGGAGCAGGCTCGAGGGGCTGTATGGCCGACTCCTGCTCTTATTTCTTATATTCTTAGGAACAGGAGTAGGCCATTCAGCCCCTCGAGCCTGTTCCACCATTCAATGAGATCATGGCTGGTCTGCAACCTAACTCCATATATCCGCCTTTGGCCCATATCCCGTAATATCTTTGGTTAACAAAAAGCTATCAATCTCAGATTTAAAATTAATAATTGATCTAGCACCAATTGCCGTTTGCGGAAGAATGTTCCAAACTTCTACCACCCTTTGTGTAGATAAGCAGGGAAAGCTTCAACACAAGTATTCTGCGCAGATCTTTTGAACTGGTACGGGAAATTAAGATGCAGCGCGTGTTTCTGACCAAGGTAGAGCTCTGGCTTAAGTCCTGGTACTGCTCCAGGCATAATCCTGCAGAGGACCAATAGCCTGTGTACAACTCTCCAATGCTGTAGAGTGGGTCAGCGTGGAGTAAGCTAACGTCATCTCGTTTATTGGGCAACATGGCATTGGACAATACTAAATCATCTCTGTAACTTGCTGAACAAGGTACTCAGACTGCACTTGTTCCATCAATGGTAGATAGAAACCAAGAAATGACACAGCACAAAGACTTAACGTATTTGTATGAAATTAGTTATATTTTAATGGAGTCATTAATCTATTTGAAATAAATGGGTTAATACTCCTGCTAAAATAGCAAATTAATTTGAAATGTCAGGGATGGGGGACTTCAGTTATGTGGAGAGACTAGAGAAGCTGGCTTTGTTCTCCTTAGAGCAGTGGAGGTTAAGGGGAGGTTTAATAGAGGTGTTCAAAATTCTCAGGGGTTTTGATAGTGTAAATAAGGAGAAACTGTTCCCACAGGCAGGAGTGACGGTAACCAGAGGACACAGATTTAAGATAGTTGGCAAAAGAACCGGGGGGAGATGAGGAGAAATATTTTTATGCAGTGAGTTGTTATGATCTGGCATGCACTGCCTGAAAGAGTGGTGGAAGCAGATTCAATAGTAACTTTCAAAAGGGAATTGGATATATAATTGAGAGGAAAACTTACAGGGCTTTGGGGAAAAAGCAGGGGGTGGGACCAATTGGATAGCTCTTCAAAGAGCTGGCACAGGCACGATAGACCAAATGACAGCCTCTTGTGCTGTAAGACTCTATGCGCTAGAAATTCATTATAGCCCAGGAATGGGCGGTATCATTAGAAAAGTTGAGAATTAGCAGCAGGCGCTAATGCTTTAGACTGCATGCAAAATTTGTGCTCACTGCTGAAAGAAATGATTGGAGTGTTAATTGAAGTCTCTGGGGGGAAAATTCAGTTGGTTTGCGCCTCCCGTTAGCGCCTTAAGAGGGCGCTAATGGGGCGCAAAGCAACTAGCGCCCGGGCGCGGTGATATCTGCGCCGCTCGCGAAATTGACCAGACATTTTGCGGCGGCGCTAAACAATACCGCCCCGATCTCCTGCGCACGCAGATCTTGACGTCATTCAAGCGTGCAACGCCCTTGGGGCGCCCCGGAGTGGATATTGAGTGGCGCCCCCCTCCTTTCCGCCTGGCGCAAGCAACGACAGGTGGACTGGAACGTTTCCCAGTCGCTGTGGGGCTGGGGGGGGCGCTATTTAAAGACGGCCTCTTCCTGGTTTTTTCTGTGGTAGACATTTTTGCACCACTCATTCTGACAGAGAGAGAGAGATTCTGAGAGAGAGAAGGAGAGACTTCTGCATTGAGTCAACGCTGTGTGAAGTAGTTTTGGCTACTGAGCATCACTTTGCAAGTACTTTTTGTTTTTGACCTTCATTACTTTGATTGCCAAGAGACTGTGGGGGCTGCACTGATTGGGGGCGTCGTCCTGCAGATTCGGAGGCCACAGAGACGCAGAGAGAGAGTGGCAATCATGGCCAGACGGAGGAGGGCCAACAGGCCTCTGTACAGGAGACCTTACCCTCCCAGGGTATTTCGCCAACAATTCTCCTACGTTAATATATCTGAGGAGCAGTGTTTGCGAAGGCTGCGCTTCAGCAAGGAGGTGGTCACTGAGCTCTGCCACCTGCTGCAGCCAGATCTGCAGCCTCTACTGAGGTCCAGGACGTCTCTGTCAGTGGCAGTGAAGGTCACAGTGGCTCTGAACTTTTATGCCACCGGCTCCTTTCAAGCAGCTACTGGGGACATCGTCAATATCTCCCAGTTCGCTGTCCATCTCTGCATCCGTCAGGTCACAAATGCCCTCTATAAAAGGAGACGACAGTACATCTCTTTCCCGATGACCCGGGCCAAACAGCATGAACGTGCATTGGGCATTGCGAGGATAGCGGGCTTCCCCATGGTGCAGGGTGCCTTTGACTGCACGCATGTGGCATTGCGGGCACCACAGGAGAATGCAGAGGATTTCCGCAACCGAAAGGGATTCCACTCCCTAAACGTCAGTTGGTCTGTGACCACAGACAGCTGATACTCGCTGTCAATGCCCGCTATCCTGGCAGCAGCCACGATGCATTCATCCTACGCCAGACTACTGTGGCAGACCTTTTCCAGGCACCTGCATCACCCAAGTGGTTGGCTTCTCGGGGACAAGGGTTATCCACTGTGCACCTGGCTGATGGCACCGCTCCGTTCCCCCAACACCCCTGCTGAGCTGCAGTACAATGAGAGCCATCTTGCCACCAGGAACATCGTTGAGCACACAATCAGCGTGCTGAAGCAACGGTTCCGCTGTCTGGACCACTCAGGAGGAGCCCTGCAGTACTCGCCTGAGCAAGTCTCCCTCTTCATAGTTGTGTGCTGCATGCTGCATAACCTGGCAATCCTCAGGACCCAGCCAATGCCACCAGGCCTTGGAGCACCACCGGAGGAGGAGGAGGAAGAGGAGGAGGATGATCAGCAGCAGCACCAAGGCGGGAGGGAGGCCCACAATCTTGAAACTGGAAGGGCCGTCCGTCAACGACTGATAGCAAGCCGCTTCTAGGCCCCTGCTGAGGAAATGGCTTCTGCCATTGAGAACAACATGAATGAAACCAACCCGCAACCCCTAAGCCGGCCAAGGCAACAATGATTCCAAAAACCAAAGATGTACATTTTGAATACAAAAAATTATTTATTTTACAAACTCTGTGTGTGTCATTTCTTCATGACAAAAACTAATAGAAAGAAACATAAAAAAACCAGTCATTAACATAACTGGTTCTCACAACCTGGAGATAATGTCCAAAACACTAAACAAAAGTTTGACCATGAACCTCGGCCTTTAATAAAAAATTGACAAACATTTTGTCACACCTACTACTTTTTGCCCTTCGAGGGTGATCTCCTTCCCTTGCGCACTTCCCCCCTTCCCACCCTACTGCTCCTCCGTAATGGGGCCCCAGTGGCTGCAGCAAGGCTGGTGGAAGGCTGCTGATTGTCAGAACCTGAGACTGCAGATGCCCTTGAAGGATGGCCTCGACCAGCTCTGGGCCTGGAGGGCCCGGCTGCAGACTGCACCAACTCTGCATGGGCAGCAGCAGTCTGGCCTACAGGCGGTGGCAAGTGCAATGGAGAAGTCTCAGCAGTGGCAGCAGGAATGCTGTCATCTTGAGAGAGGACAGCAACTCCCTGCTCGACCGACACACTGGCACTCCCACGGGGCAGCACTTCAGCATCCGGAGCAATCTGCTGGAGCACAGATTGCTGGCCTGCTGCAGCGCGGTGAGAGCCCCGGGGAAATGTGTCCAAACCAGCAATGATGGCAGCAATCAGTGCTCGCGTGACCTCAATCTGAGTCTGCATGAGAGCAGTCTGAGATGGGGTCATGGCAGCCAGTGACTGAATTGCAGCACTAAGCTTTAGCGTGGCATCCGCCTGTGCTACAGCGAAGTGCTCCACACTCCTTGCCAGTGATTCAATGCATTCAGGCACCCTTCCCACTGCACCCATGAGCTCAGTGTGCATGTCCACCGCCTGGGTGTTCATTTCAGCGATGAGCCGCTCCTCCTCTGCGTCCAGTGCAGCAGGACTCGCTGGCCTACTCTCCCTCTGGGGAGAAGGCCCTCGAGCTTCCCTACTCCCATCGCGTTGCTGCAGTCCGCTGGGTCCTGAAGCTTCACCCTCATCAGACCCTTCCCCCCTGCTCCCCTCCAGGGAAGGCGTGTTCCCAGTGTGGGCATGGGCTTCCTCAGGAGAGGGTGGCGCTGATGCTCCGGCTTCATCTTCCTCCTCGCCTGCAGCTTCACTCCCACTGGCAGCTTGAGGGCCCGTCTCCTCAGCTGGTGAATCACCATCTGAAAGCAGGGAGGTACAAGAGTGGCTTTAGCGTGAGGACAGGGGGGCAGTAAGGGAGGAATGAGTGCAGCGATTTAGTAAGTTGGATTGAAAGTGTCAAAGGCTGTTGTTGTGAGGGACAAGTGGAAGGAGAGAGGAGAAAAAGGTGATCACCTTACCATTGCTGTCCAGAACGGGGTCGGCCTCTCCAGGGGTGACGGGACCGATCACCTGGCTTTCCACAATCCTGTGGACGCGCTCCTCCAGATCGCTGAGGGGTTGCAGCTGAGGCCACCCTCCACCCGTCCATTGCTGCTGTCTCCTATTATGAGATAGCTTGGCCTGCAAGAAAAAGGACGGCATCTGAGTAAATATACAGCCATGGTCTTGCCTGATGTGCCTCCCATAATTGAATAGCCCTTACTGTATGCAGCCATGGTCTTGCCTGATGTGCCTCCTATAGGTGAATAGCCCTTACTGTATGCAGCCATGTTCTTGCCTGATGTGCCTCCCATAGGTGAATAGTCCTTACTGTATGCAGCCATGGTCTTGCCTGATGTGCCTTCCATAGGTGAATAGCCCTTACTGTATGCAAAGTGTGGAATGTGCATGTGTGTTTCATGAGAGGGCCATAGGTGTTGGATGAGTGTTGGGCATTGGGGTTTTAAGACCCTCTGGCCATAGAGTGAGGTTGAGATGGAGGGATGGAGAGGTATTGAAAAAAAGCCACTCACCCTGACGACCCAAGTGAGGTCGTTGAACATTTTTTGACATTGAGTATGGGTCCTGGGCACCATGCTCCTGGAGGAGACGCTCTGAACCACCTCCCTCCACACTCTTCTGTACTCACGCGGCAAAGGCCTCCTGTCACTCTCAGGGAAGAGTATAGATCTTCTGCGCTCCACCGCGCCAACCAGAGCATCCAAGGCCCGCTTGCTGAAGCACTGAGCTTGTTCTCTCACCCTCTCCATAGTCCTTGGCTGGAAGATTTAGGCACAGGTCTCTCCAAGCCGAGATTCAAGGCTCCAATGAACAGGGTGTGGCTGGAGAGCAAGATCGACCCTCCCCTTTAAGAACTGTCCGGCGCCAGTGTGTCTGTGTTCCATCGCTAACTGACAGCACCTGCACTGTGCCCGCGCTCTGAGTTAGCGCCTCGCTCCTCGGCCTTTGCGCCTTAAGACAGGTGTGTAGCGCCTGATTTAGCGCTCCAATCACCTCCAGGGGCGATAAAAGTCAAGTTTGCAGTCGGAGGCGATAATTAATGGCAGGCGCTAAACTTTGCGCACGGCCGATAATGCCGCCCCAAACGGGGCGACACTAAATTTTTCCCCCTTTAAGCCCAAACTCATTGGCAATACATTCAAAGGGTGGACCAATATCAGGTGCAGTCTAATCGCAAGTCATGATTGCCGCAGGCATTTTTCAGTTCTTAAAGGGGAGGTTCATTGATGCTGCGGAACCTCATTCTCAGTATTGCTGGCTGTGCAGCTGCCTCAGCAAGAAGCAGCAGGTCAAGGAGAAGGAGCTGGACGACTGAAGCAGCTGTACTAATGGCAGATCCATGGCCCAGGAAGAGAGCCCACAGACTCTGCGATCAGGCATTGGAGACGTTGGTGTTTGCTGTGGAGAAACGGAGGGCGGTGCTCTACCCGGCAAGTGACAGAAGGCCCTCATCGCAAGTCTTCTGCACCATGTAGAGGGAGGTAGCGCAGCACATCTCGGGCAGCACTGTGGTCCCCAGGAGCCACACACAGTGCAGGAAGAAATTTAATGACCTCACTTGGGTGGTCAGGGTGAACGAATGCTTCAACAAATGATACATTCCATCATCTGAACCACAGTATTCACACACTGCTCAAAGCACCACACCCCCAGCACTCACCCACCAACAATCTCTACCTACCAACACTCACACCCACATCTCACACCTTGCACACAATGACAGCTATTCAACTATGGCAGGCACATCATCCAAACACATTGCTCCACTCTCACTCACACACTTTCCTTTCTCTGGCAGGCCAAGATGGCTCACAACAGCAGAAGCGCACAGGCGGGGACAAGCCGACACCCAACCACTGTCTGGGCTGGAGAATAGAGTGCTGCAGATTATTGGGCGCCGTGGCCACCAGCGATGTTGACCCCCTTGGGGACAACAGCAGTATGTTCATCCCTACACCTTCTTCTCGCATCCCACTTCCCCCTCACCCCACAAGCATTTTGCACTTTCCAGCTAATCATGCTTTATGCATGCATTTCTCCCTTTCTGCCCCCTTCCCCTCACCTTAACCCGACTCTTGTGCCTTTATGCTTTCAGATAATGAGCAAGCACCTGAGCAGCCTGTCCCTGAGGGCACTGTAGAGAGCGAGGTGGGAGAAGAGGAGGAGGAAGAACACACTGTGTCACTGCATGTCTCACCCACAGACACCAGTTCAGATACTGGCACTACACGTTCTTTAGAGGCTAGTATAATAGCGGGTTCTGCACAGGGTGAGGCACCGGGGATGAGTGGGCTGCCACAAGGCCAGGGGGAAAGGGTAGCTCGGGGGCCAGCTCCCCAGAGGGCGAGTTCGTGTGCGAGTTCTGCTGCACAGGACTCAGATGAGGATCTCGATGGGGAGGCGTTCAGAAGAAGGGTGATGGGCATGCACATGGAGATATTAGGTGCAATAGCAAGGGTGCCCGAGAGCCTCTCGGCAATGATAAGGAGCGTGGAGTAGTCCGCCTCCAACATTGCACAAGGCTCTGTGCACACCATGGAGCCCATCATTTCCAGTCTGCAAAGGATGGTAGACTCCCAGAGAGACCGTGGCGACCCAGACCTGATGCCGCATGTGATGAGCAATCTGGCAGCTTCCATTGAAGCACAGGTGTAAGCGACGCAATGTCTTAGTGCTGGAATGCAGTCTATGCTTGGTGGCATCCAATCTCAGATTGCTCTCATGCAGTCTCAGCTTGATGCCATGCAAGCTCTGACTGCTACCATCATGGCTGGGTCTACCACCGTCGAGCGGGGCTTTCATGGCGTTGCAGCAGGCCAGCAATCTGTGCTCCAACAGATTGCTAGGGATGCTGAGGTGTTGCCCCAGGGGAGTGGCAGTGGGTCAGTGGAGCAGGAACTTGCTGTCCTCTCTCAGGATGAAAGCATCCCTGCTCCCACCACTGCCTCTCTGCCATTGTCCTTGTCGCTGCCTGTCATCCAGCCAGCCCAGACTGCAGTCGCCCATGCTGAGGTGGTGCAGTCTACAGCCAGGCCTTCCAGGCCCAGAGCTGGTCGAGGGCATCCTGCAAGGCCATCTGAAGTCTCCCGCACAGACACTCAGCAGCCTTCCACCAGCCCTTCTGCAGCCACTGGGCCAACACTTTGTAGGAGCACCAGAGTAGGCAAAGGCACAGTAACGACAGGCACTAAGGGATTGCACAAGGGTGAATAGTTAATATTTTTGTTGTAAATATGTGTTCACTGATTTTTGATAAATTTATTAATTCAGTTCGGTTTCTTTTGTGGTGTGTCTCATTTCAGCTTTGTGCTGTGACATGGCCTGCGACAGGAATGGAATGATGGGGATGTGATGAGCAACAGGGATCTGGGGTTTAATTCATTCAGTCTGATGAGGCGATCACGGACCACCTTTCTGGAAGACCGATTGAGTGGCTGCCTCCTTCCTCATCCTCCTCCTCATCCTCCTTGTCTTCCTCTTCCTCCTCCTCCTCGCCCTCCTCTCCCTCTTCCTCCTCCTGAGGATTTCCCGCAATCCCTGGTGGCAAGGGCTGGGCCCACATGATGGCCAAGTTGTGGAGCATGCAGCAGACCACCACGAAATGGGACACCCACTCAGCCGAGTACTGGAGGGCTCCTCCTGAGCAGTCAAGGCAGCGGAACCGTTGCTTCAGTAGGCCGATGGTCTGCTCGATGATGTTCCTGGTGGCAGCATGGCTCTCATTATATGACTGCTGGGCAGGAGTGTTGGGGTTGTGGAGGGGAGTCATGAGCCAGGTGGAGAGCGAATAGCCCTTGCCTCTGACCAGCCAGCCGCAAGCTTGACGTGATGGCTGGAAGAGTGTCTGGCGCAGGATGAAGGTATCGTGGCTGCTGCCAGGATAGCAGGCATTGACATTAAGGATTAGCTGTCTGTGGTCGCACACCAACTGAACATTAAGTGATTGGTAGCCTTTGCGGTTACGGAAGATCTCAGGATTGTTATGCGGTGCCCGCAAAGCCACGTGGGTGCAGTCAATGGCGGCCTGCACCATGGGGAATCCTGCTATCCTGGCAAAGCCACATGCACGCTCGTTCTGCTTCTCTCTGACAATGGGGAAGGAAATGTAGTCCTTACTGTAGAGAGCCTCTGTAACCTCCCGGATGCAGCGATGGATTAAAAACCAGCAAAGGACGACTAAAAAAATAATAAACAGAAAGAAGTTGGATTATGAGAGTAAACTAGCAAGAAACATAAAAACAGATAGTAAGAGCTTCTACAGGTATATAAAAAGGAAGAGAGTAGCTAAAGTAAATGTTGGTCCCTTAGAGGATGAGACTGGGGAATTAATAATGGGGGACAGGGAAACTTTGAACAAATATTTTGTATCATTCTTCACGGTAGACGACACTAAAACCATTCCAATAATGGATAATCAAGGGGCTATAGGGAGGGGGGAACCTAAAACAATCACTATCACTAAAGAAAAAGCACTCGGTAAAATAATGGGACGAAAGGTGGTCAAGTCCCCTGGACCTGATGGCCTGCACCCTAGGGTCTTAAAAGAAGTGGCTGCATTGGTTGCAATATACCAAAATTCCCTGGATTCTGGAGAGGTCAGAGCGGGTTGGAAAACCGCAAATGTAACGCCCCTATTTAAGAAGGGAGGGAGACAGAAAGCAGGAAACTGTAGACCAGTTAGCCTAACATCTGTCATTGGGAAAATGCTGGAGTCCATTATTAAGGAAGCAGTAGCAGGACATTTAGAAAATCATAATACAGTCAAGCAGAGTCAGCATGGTTTTATGAAAGGGAAATCATGTTTGACAAATTTGCTGGAGTTCTTTGAGGATGTAATGAGCAGGGTGGATAAAGGAGAACCAGTGGATGTGGTGTATTTGGATTTTCAGAAGGCATTCGATAAGGTGCCACATAAAAGGTTACTGCACAAGATAAGAGCTCACGGGGTTACATAGAACATAGAACATAGAACAGTACAGCACAGTACAGGCCCTTCGGCCCTCGATGTTGTGCCGAGCATTGTCCGAGACCAAGATCAAGCTATCACACTCCCTATCACTCTGGTGTGCTCCATGTGCTTATCCAATAACCGCTTGAAAGTTCCTAAAGTGTCCGACTCCACTATCACAGCAGGCAGTCCATTCCACACCCCAACCACTCTCTGAGTAAAGAATCTACCTCGGACATCCCTTCTATATCTCCCCCCATGCACCTTATAGTTATGCCCCCTTGTAACAGCTGCCTCTACCCGAGGAAATAGTCTCTGAACATCCACTCTATCTATCCCCCTCATCATCTTATAAACCTCTATTAAGTCGCCTCTCATCCTCCTCCGCTCTAAAGAGAAAAGCCCCAACTCCCTCAATCTTTCCTCATAAGACCTCCCCCCCAAACCAGGCAGCATCCTGGTAAATCTCCTTTGCACTCTTTCCAATGCTTCTACGTCCTTCCTATAGTGAGGTGACCAGAACTGCACACAATATTCCAAATGTGGTCTCACCAAGGTCCTGTACAGTTGCAGCATAACCTCACGGTTCTTAAACTCAAACCCTCTGTTAATAAACGCCAACACACCATAGGCCTTCTTTACTGCTCTATCCACTTGAGTGGCAACCTTCAGAGATCTGTGGATATGAACCCCCAGATCCCTCTGCTCCTCCACGTTCCTCAGAACCCTGCCGTTGACCCTGTAATCCTTATTCAAATTTGCCCTACCAAAATGAATCACCTCGCACTTATCAGGGTTAAATTCCATCTGCCGTTTTTCGGCCCAGCTCTGCATCCTATCAATGTCTCTTTGCAGCCTACAACTGCCCTCCACCTCATCCACTACTCCACCAATCTTGGTGTCATCAGCAAATTTACTTGGGGGTATGGATTGAGGATTGGCTAACTAACAGAAAACAGAGAAGTCGGGATAAATGGGTCATTTTCCGGTTGGCAAACGGTAACTAGTGGGGTGCCACAGGGATCAGTGCTGGGGCCTCAACTATTTACAATCTATATTAATGACTTGGATGAAGGGGCTGAGTGTAATGTAGCCAAATTTGCTGATGATACAAAGATAGGTGGGAAAGCAAGTTCTGAAGAGGACACAAAGGGCTAGATTTTGTGAATGGAGGCGAGTTGGAGGCGGGACTGCTGCTTGTCGTGTCAATGACCCGCCTCCATCCTCGCCTGACCAATCAGAACGATTTTCCCCGATTGAGCTTGTTAAGCCCGCCCTGCGGGTTCAGCAGGCCAATTAGGGAGGAAGTCACTGACAGATCACGTCAACGTCAGACGTGCTATCTGTCAAGACTTCTTGAAAGAAGAAATGACAGCGTTTGACAGCTCTGTGAAGCTGTCAAACACTGACATTCTCTTTAGTTTGATGAGCTTTGTGGTGAGGACTCATCAAACCTTTCAACTTTGTAAATTTCACATGTCTGTAGGATCGGGGGATCCATCAGCCATTATGTGAAACTGACAAGGAGGATGTCAGCTCTCCCCATCCAGCACGGCTAAGGCTGTAGAAAGAAAACAAGGTAAGTGCACATTTTTTTAAACTTATCACTCACCTTGCATACTTACCACTCCACACTTGCACCCATCACTCACCTCTACGCCTTACTTCCAGGTGCCTCCGACCCCCGCAGACCTCCTTCACATCTCCTCCAACCCGGCGGGGTTCTCCGAGGTTGGGAAGCCTTCACCTGTGAAGATAAAATGGCACTAATCCTTTTTTCTGCCTATTAACTACCTGTTAGCAGGCAGTTAAAAGGATTAAATGCCTTTCCCGCCTCCAGGAGACGGGACCCGAAGCTGCACTACCTCCCGCCTCTTGGCAAAAGGGCACAGAGGCGGGTAGGGGCGGGTTTGCCATCCGGCTACACTTTCTCCGATTTTACTGGCTGTCCCGCCTCCATGCCCACCTCCTCGGGGCTTGGAAAATCCAGCCCAAAGAATCTGCAAAGGGATATAGACAAGCTAAGTGAGTGGGCAAACATTTGGCAGATGGAGTATAATGTGGGAAAGTGTGAGGTTATCCACTTTGGTAAGAAAAATAAAAAAGCAAATTATTATTTAAATGGAGAGAGATTACAAAATGCTGCAGTACAGAGGGACCTGGGGGTCCTTGTGCATGAAACACAAAAAGTTAGCTTGCAGGTACAGCAAGTAATCAGGAAGGCAAATGGAATGTTGGCCTTTATTGCAAGGGGGTTGGAGTATAAAAACAGGGAAGTCCTGCTACAACTGTACAGGGTACTGGTGAGACCACACCTGGAGTACTGCGTACAGTTTTGGTCTCCTTATTTAAGGAGGGATATACTTGCATTGGAGGCAGTTCAGAGAAGGTTCATGAGGTTGATTCCTGAGATGAAGGGGTTGACTTATGAAGAAAGGTTGAGCAGGTTGGGCCCAGAGTAAGGGGTCGCCCATTTAAAACTGAGATGAGGAGGAATTTCTTCTCTCAGAGGGTCGTAAATCTGTGGAATTCTCTGCCCCAGAGAGTTGTGGAGGCTGGGTCATTGAATATATTTAAGGTGGAGATAGACAGATTTTTGAATAATAAGGGAGTGATGGGTTATGGGGAGCGGGCAGAGAAATGGAGCTGAGCCCAAGATCAGATCAGCCATGATCTCATGAAATGGCGGAGCAGGCTCGAGGGGCCAAATGGCCTACTCCTGCTCCTATTTCTTATGTTCTTATGTAATCCAGAACAAGAGGAGATGATTCGGGTACAGTCTAGGTACATTCCCACAAGGGGCAAAGGGAGGGCAACCAAAGCCAGAGTTCCCTGGATGACAAAGGGGTTAGAGAATAGGATGAAGCAGAAAAAGGGGCGTATGACAGATGTCACCTTGATAATACAAGGGAGAATCAGGCTGAATATAAAAAGTACAGATAAGTGAAAAAGGATATAAGAGAGGCAAAGAGACAGTACGAGAATTGATTGGCAGCTTACATAGGAGGGAATTCAAAGGCCTCCAATATTAACAGTAAAAGGGTTGTCAAAGGAGCAGTGGGGCCGATTAGGGACCAAAATGGAGATCTATTGAAGTCCATGGGCTAAAAGGGGCAGCAGCAGCATGGATACAAAATTGGCTAAGGGATAGCAAACAGAGAGTTGTGGTGGATGGCTGTTTTTCGGACTTGAGGGAGGTATACAGTGGAGTTCCCCAGGGTTCAGTCCTAGGACCACTGCTGTTTTTGATACACATTAATGACTTGGACTTGGGGGTACAGGGCACAATTTCAAAATTTACAGATGACACGAAACTTGGTAATGTAGTAAACAGTGAGGAAGATAGTAATAGACTTCAAGAGGACATAGACAAGCTGGTGGAATGGGCCGACACGTGACAGATGAAATTCAACACAGAATAGTGTGGGATGATACATTTTGGTAGGAAAAATGAGGAGAGACAATACATGCTAAATGGTACAATTTCAAAGGGGATGCAAGAATGGAGAGACCTGGGGGTGGTTGTGCACAAATCTTTGAAGGTGGTAGGACAGGTTAACAAGGCAGTTAATAAAGCAAATGGGATCCTGGGCTTTATAAATAGAGGCATAGAGTACAAAAGCCAGGAAGTTATGCTAAACCTTTATAAAACACTAGTTCGGCCCCAGCTGGAGTATTGTGCCCAATTCTGGGCACCGCACTTTAGGAAGGACTTGAAGGCATGGGAGGGGGTATGGAAGAGATTTACTCGAATGGTTCCAGGAATGAGGGAATTACAGTTACGTGCATAGACTGGAGAAGCTGGGGTTGTTCTGCTTGAAGCGGAGAAGGCTAAGAGGAGATTTGATAGAGGTGTTCAAAATCATGAAGGGTTTTGATAGAGTAAATAAAGAGAAACTGTTTCCAATGGCTGAAGGGTCGATAACCAGAGGGCACAGATTTAAGGTGATTGGCAAAAGAACCAGAGGCGACATGAGGATACACTTTTTTACGCAACGAGTGGTTAGGATTTGGAAGGCACTGCCTGATCGGGTGGTGGATACAGATTCAATAGTAGCCTTCAAAATCAACCTCCTTTGGCACTGGTGCTGTCATGTTGAGGAAGCTCATTCTCTGTATACCATGTGTTGGGGGTATCGCCTCCGGCGCAGTGTAGCTCTACGCTGATGCCCTCAGGTGGTTGAGGAGAAGGTTGGTGGTGTTGTTGGTGCTGATGGTGTGCCTGGTGCTGCTGGTGTTGGGGCTCATCGTGGTCCGATTCTGAGGACCAAGGTGAGACAGTATAAACAGCACCCATACTGATGAAATAGATGGCAGATCAAGTAGAGATGAGCAAAGCAATCTGTCAATGGAGTGATAGGTTCTACCAATGAGGTGAGACTGGATGGCGACTTTGCTGCAAACACTTGCAGCCTGTAGAAAGCTAAATCTGTGCTGGGAATGTAGTCAGCAACAGCTTCTGCCTGAGGAAAGTGATCAGCTGTGAGGTGGGAGCTTTTATAGTACATTTCCATGCTGTCATCTAATCAGATGGAGCAATGGCCACTTAGCTCCCGCCTCAGGCTGACAGATGTGGTTCCCAAGCTGCGTGAATCCCGTGGGCAGCCAGGGAAATTTGAAAGTTAGGCTGAAAAAGGCGCTTAAGGGTTTGACAACAAGGTGATAATGATTTGAATTAGTTCACCTGCCTCTGCCGTTTGGGTCGCTACCGTACCGGTAAACGCGCCCAAGCCTAAGGCGCGTGGGGGTGGGAGGACGGCGGGTTCCCGACCCACTCCGACTTATTTCAAATTTTCCACCCGACCCGCCTCTGATTGCGTACGCACGGACTCCAGAAAATTCCAGCCATTGAGTCCATGATAGGCACTATATAAATGCACATACTTTCTTAACATGTGGAACTGATTAACAAGAGAGTCAGTGGCGCTGGATAGATAGCGTGGTATAAAAAGGTCTTGTATACCTGTGTCTGCCTCTACAGAAGGAGGCAAAACACAGTTACCTTCCCTAATATTGACAGGATTGTGGTGATTGGAAGAGTTTGAGATGGAGAGAAGAAGAAAGATTTTGCCTGGGCTGGATTGAAATCCAAATTCTCGAGGTTCAAGGACAGCATCCAACACACAGCACCACCCTGTCCCCCAAGATAGGTTCAAGGACAGCATCCAACACACAGCACCACCCTGTCCCCGAGATAGGTTCAAGGACAGCATCCAACACACAGCACCACCCTGTCCCCGAGATAGGTTCAAGGACAGCATCCAACACACAGCACCACCCTGTCCCCCGAGATAGGTTCAAGGACAGCATCCAACACACAGCACCACCCTGTCCCCTGAGATAGGTTCAAGGACAGCATCCAACACACAGCACCACCCTGTCCCCCGAGATAGGTTCAAGGACAGCATCCAACACACAGCACCACCCTGTCCCCCGAGATAGGTTCAAGGATAGCATCCAACACACAGCACCACCCTGTCCCCGAGATAGGTTCAAGGATAGCATCCAACACACAGCACCACCCTGTCCCCGAGATAGGTTCAAGGACAGCATCCAACACACATCACCACCCTGTCCCCCGAGATAGGTTCAAGGACAGCATCCAACACACAGCACCACCCTGTCCCCTGAGATAGGTTCAAGGACAGCATCCAACACACAGCACCACCCTGTCCCCGAGATAGGTTCAAGGACAGCATCCAACACACAGCACCACCCTGTCCCCGAGATAGGTTCAAGGACAGCATCCAACACACAGCACCACCCTGTCCCCGAGATAGGTTCAAGGACAGCATCCAACACACAGCACCACCCTGTCCCCCGAGATAGGTTCAAGGACAGCATCCAACACACAGCACCACCCTGTCCCCGAGATAGGTTCAAGGACAGCATCCAACACACAGCACCACCCTGTCCCCGAGATAGGTTCAAGGACAGCATCCAACACACAGCACCACCCTGTCCCCCGAGATAGGTTCAAGGACAGCATCCAACACACAGCACCACCCTGTCCCCCGAGATAGGTTCAAGGACAGCATCCAACACACAGCACCACCCTGTCCCCGAGATAGGTTCAAGGACAGCATCCAACACACAGCACCACCCTGTCCCCTGAGATAGGTTCAAGGACAGCATCCAACACACAGCACCACCCTGTCCCCGAGATAGGTTCAAGGACAGCATCCAACACACAGCACCACCCTGTCCCCAAGATAGGTTCAAGGACAGCATCCAACACACAGCACCACCCTGTCCCCCGAGATAGGTTCAAGGACAGCATCCAACACACAGCACCACCCTGTCCCCCGAGATAGGTTCAAGGACAGCATCCAACACACAGCACCACCCTGTCCCCGAGATAGGCTCAAGGACAGCATCCAACACATAGCACCACCCTGTCCCCGAGATAGGTTCAAGGACAGGACTCACAGATAAGCAAAGAACAACTTGGTTTCAAAATTTATTGGCATTTTCATAACATGGCAGTGAAATAAAGTTTGTAAAATGATGTACAGCAAGACATGAAAATAATTTTAAGAATCACAGTATTTTAAGGAAACCTGAGGAAAAAATGAACCCAAATGTGTTCAAGAACCCTGAGGAGAATCATTCTACTGTCACACAAGCTATTCAACCACAGAAAGAATCGAACATCATCGGCCAGAGAATGGACTGAGGTGGAAATGGTCACAGTGAAGGGAAAGCATTGCATCCAATGGATAGAACAGGAGCAAGAGAGTGGGCAGAACTTCACCAGAGGTTCTCCTGCTCATCTGCCGTAACTTTGGCAGAGCCCGTGGAAAATGCATAAACAGCATTTGTGCCCATTATCTGGCGTTCCTTCCACTGAAGCTATGGCGAACCAGCGGAAGAACCACTGCAGAAATTCACCCCCACTGTATCTGACGATAGTGCAAGGCCAGGGAAGGCACAGAGGTGTGCAGCTCCTCACTTTGAACTTGGGCTTCAATCCTTGTTACCACTACCAACCCATTGGACAGTCCAGCTTTGAATTCACTGTCCGGAAATTTCTAAACTGATAATCAGACACCAAAAGTAGAAAGGATTTCCAGTAACTTGATGCTTGGGCCTAATGAAAATAAGATTAATAATTGATAATCGACAAAGCACAGCTTCGAACTCAAGGCATCCTCTCCCTGTCTAGTTTTGGACTTGGAATAAGGTACCAATCCGAAATACAATTAAAAAAATAATTGTTGAGTTTGCAGACTTTACCAGAGTGGGTTGAATTTGTCTCTGATGGAGTGTGTATTTTTTTCATTTCCCACACCAGGCATTCCTGGGGCCTCTTTGAATGAGATGGACGATTTTTTAACGAAGTGCAAGATATGGGGCAGTTTTGTGCTGTGAGTTCTGGATTGGAAAGTGTTCAAACACCGTTCATGTTGAACTCTTGCAGCCAGCAAAGAGAGATTTTCATCCCATCAGCCTGACCTGGGCTAGATTTGGCCCTGGGTCTGAGAGCTGAAAGCAGACTGTTTAACTCTCTGTGCACCCATTTCCTCCCCCACTCCTCAGCTATTTTTTAAATGATTGCATTTAAAATATTTTAAAATGGTGAATCTGGATGAGAAGATTGTTGAGGCTATACTGTAGCCGATAACTAACTTTGCAACACCCGTCTGGGTCTGCTTCAGCAAGATTGGCTTTTGCAGAGTAAAAATATAGTAAATATAAAAACAGTACATTGGAAGAACTTGATAAAAGGATTTGTTTATTGATTATGTTCGCACAGTGTGGCTCCCTGGGTTACTCATTCATAAACCTATATACAGTACTGCTGTAAGTATGGACTTCAACACAATTTCAGGTTGGCTGATTGCACGAGCCCATCAGTAACCTGCAGGTTTGCCACCTTTTCGATAGTCTGACTCAGCAAACCACTTTCCTTCATCTCTGATGATGGCCTGGACCACACCCCCTGATGTAGGCTTGGTTAGAATCTTCAACGTATGGTGTCTCTCTTGCAAGCCTTCTTGGACAGCCTGAAAAACAAAACAAAAAAGGTCAGTAACTACTACAAATTCATCGTCAAAACTGGAATTCAGCAATAAAAAAATCTATTCCAGATTTTTTCTGCAATTTACTGATATTGGAATGAGGAGAGGATACATTTTATGAGGTTCATGCTACTGGTGAGGTACTGCATACAGTCAGTGCATAGGAACAGGAAGAGCCCATTTAGCCCCTCGAGCCTGCTCCGCCATTCAATTAAATCATGGTTGATCTGTACCTCAACTCCATTTACCTGCCTTTGATTCATATCTATCAATACTCTTACCTAACAATAATCTATCAATCTCAGACATGAAAGCTCCAATTGTCCCCCAGCATCCACAGCTTTTTGGGGGACAATAATTCCATATTTCTACTTCCCATTGTGTGAAAAACTGCTTCCAGATTTCTCTCCTGAATGGTTGAGCTCAAATGTTAAGATTGTGTCCCCTCGTTCTCAATTCCCCTCCAGAGGAAATAATTTCTCCATATCTACCCCATCAAATTGTTTTAACATTTTTTAAGCACCTCGATCAGATCACCCTCAATCTTCTGTACTCAAGGGAATACAAGCCTAATTTATGCAACCTGTCCCATAATTTAACCCTCTGAGATCCAGTATCATATCAGAAGATGGCGGGCCGTGGACTCACGATGTGCATCAGCTGCATGAGTGGCCTCACCAGCAATGCAGAGCCTCACAAAATTTATCCTCTAGAGTTCACTTTAGGAACCTGGATAAAAGTAATTCTTGGCTGAGTGGGCATCGCAGTGTCCACCCAGCCCAGGATGATGGCATGGAAATCTCCTCCCTACTGCTGCAACACTTTGTATCAAATGGGTTTGTGGTTGTCTCAACCCAATGGGCATGGGGGCCACAGCATAACCCGGAATTCACCATAAACTGGTAATCGCACTCCAAATTACTAATGGCCCTTGTCCAAAAGGTATGAGGTTGTTGCTGCCTGTGTGGATGAGGGAAAAGCCTGCAGGATGGATGAGCAAACTGACTATGGTGCAGGTGGCCATTCAAGTGGGGGGTGGGGGGGGGGGGAGTGAAAGGGAATGCAGTTGTAGGGGACAGTATAGTCAGGGGAATAGATACTGTTCTCTGCAGGTGCGACCGAGAGTTCCGAAGATTGCATTGCCTGCCCGGTGCCAGGGTTAAAGACATCTCTTCGCGGCTGGAGAAGAGCTTGGAGTGGGAGGGGAGGGTCCAGTTGCCGTGGTCCACGTAGGAACCAACGACATAGGTAGAACTAGGAATGAGGTTCTGCTGAGGGAGTTTGAGGAGCTAGGATCCAAATTAAAAAGCAGAACCTCAAAGGTAATAATCTGGATTGTTACCTGAGCCACGCACAAATTGGCATAGGGACAAACAGATCAGAGGTTTAAATGCGTGGCTCAGAGTGGTGTGGGAGGAAGAGGTTTCAGTTCATGGGGCACCAGTACTGGGGAAAGAGGGAGCTGTTCTGTTGATGGGCTCCACTTAAACCAGGCTTGGACCAGTGTCTTGGTGAACAGAATAACTAGGGCAGTAGACAGGGATTTAAACTAATGAATGGGGGGTGGTAGGATTCAGGAAAGAGTAAATTTAAAAGCAAGGAGAGAAATGTCAAGGCTCTAGAGCAGAGTAGAGTTTTGGGTAAAAATAAGCAGAGTGAGTCAGGAAGGGACAGAGAGAGTAATAAAGGGAATAAGGCATCAGTGACTAAGGTGACATCAGGGAAAAATAGAAATAAGTCAAAGCTAATGGCACTATATCTGAATGTGCGAAGCATTCACAACAAAACAGATGAATTAATAGCGCAGATAGAAATGAACAGGTTTGATCTAATAGACATAATGGAGACGTGGTTGCAAAGTGGCCAAGGTTGGGAACTAAATATTCCAGGATACTTAACTTTTAGAAGAGATAGGCAAAATGGAAAAGGAGGAGGGGTAGCCCTGATAATAAAGGATGGGATAAAGACAGTAGAGACAACGGATCATAGCTCCGAAAATCAAGAAGTAGAATCAGTTTGGGTGGAGCTAAGAAACAGCAAGGGGCAGAAAACATTGGTGGGAGTTGTTTATAGGCCCCCAAACAGTAGTTGTAATGTAGGGCAGAGTATAAATCATTAAATTAGAGGCGCATTTAACAAGGGTAATACAGTAATCATGGGGGACTTTCATCTACATATAGACTGGGCAAACCAAATTTGCAGTAATAGTGTGAGGATGAATTCATGGAATGTATGCAAGATAGTTTTCTAGATCAGTATGTTGAGGAACCAACTAGGGAACAGGCTATTTTAGATCTAGTATTGTGCAATGAGAAAGGGTTAATTAATAACCTTGTAGTAAAGGGGCCTTTCGGGAAGAGTGACCATAATATGATAGAATTTTTATTGAGTTTGAAAGTGATTTAATTAAATCCAAAACTAGGGTCTTAAATCTAAACAAAGCAAACTACGTAGGTATGAGGGGTGAGTTGGCTAAGGTAGATTGGGAAACTACGTTAAATGGTATGATAGTAGAGAAGCAATGGCTAGCATTTAAAGAATTAATACATAATTTACAACAAATATACATTCCTTTAAGGCACAAAAACCCACAGGAAAAGTGGTCCAACCGTGGCTAACAAGAGAAGTTAAAGATAGTATTAGATCAAAGCAAGAGGCTTATAATGTTGCCAAAAAGAGCAGTAAGCCTGAGGATTGGGAGGATTTTAGAATTCAGCAAAGGAGGACCAAGAAATTGATAAAGAAAGGGAAAATAGAATATGAGAGTAAACTAGCGAGAGACATAAAAACAGACTGTAAAAGCTTCTATAGGTATGTAAAAAGGAAAAGATTAGCGAAAGTAAATGTCGGTCCCTTACAGGCTGAGATAGGAGAAATTATAATGGGGAATAAGGAAATGGCAGAGAAATTAAACAAATACTTTGGGCTGGATTTTCTCAGCCCCAAGGAGGCGGGACTGCCAGGAAAGTTGGAGAATTTGGGGGCAGGTGGCAAACCCGCCCCCAACCCGCCTCCGTGCCCTCTTGCCAGGAGGCGGGAAGTCGTCCTGCACCGGGTCCCGTCTCCTCGAGGCGGGTAAGGGATTAAAGCCTATTAACTGCCTGTTAACAGGTAGTTAGCAGGCAGAAAATAGGATTATCCCCATTTTTCGTTCCGAAGTGCGGGCTTCCCAACCTTGGGGAACCCCGCCAGGGTGTAGGAGACAAGTAGGAGTTCTGCGGGGGTTGGAGGGGTCTGAAAGTGCGATGTAGAGGTGAGTAATGGGTGCAAGTGTGGAGTGGTAAGTATGTGAGGTGAGTGTAAAGTGTTAGAAAATGTTCACTTACCTTTGTTTCTGCCTACAGCAGAAAATGTTCACTTACCTTTGTTTCTGCCTACAGCCTTCAGCCGCTGTGGAGCCGGAGTCCCCGACATCTCCATTGTAGACATCACAGACTGGCTGTTGGATCTCCGATCCAACAGTCATCTGATTTCCACAAAGTAGAAAGGTTGGATGAGTCCTGAACATAAGGACTCATCAAACTACACAGAATGTCAGTGTTTGACAACTTCACAGAGCTTATTACACAAGAGGTTATTAAACAAAATTAGGGCTCATGGGATTGGGGGTAATATACTAGCATGGATTGAGGATTGATTAACAGACAGAAAACAGGAAGTAGGAATAAACGGGTCATTTTCGGGTTGGCAGGCTGTAACTAGGGGGGTACCACAAGGATCAGTGCTTGGGCCTCAGCTATTCGCAATCTACATCAATGATTTGGATGAGGGGACCAAATCTAATATATCCAGGTTTGTTGATGATTCAGACAGACCCGACACCAAGCGGCGGGGGAGGCATTTAAGATAGTTAAATGCTTGTTAAACACTTGTTTACTACTATTTTGCCAGCCTATTTCTATTTTACCACTTTTTTAACAAGGTTCACATCGTCCGAAGATCATGTCAGGTAAGTAGGCCTCCCCACCACTTGGTGTCGGATCTGTTCTGAATTCGCAGACCCGACACTTTGGAAACTTACGTGGGGTGGATTCGGAGCAGGCTCCCAACCTGCTGTCAATCATTTCGATTTTGACAGTGGACCTGCCTCCAAACCCGTACTCTGAGCACCAGCAAAATTCAGCCCATTCTGTTTGTCCATCCTCTGTGCACCTTGTTTCTACTTTTTAAATATTACATTTTGGTGCTTGGGCCCCAGCTATTCACAATCTATATCAAAGATTTGGTTGAGGGGACTAAATGTAACATTTCCAAATTTGCTGATGATACAAAGCTAGGTGGCAGTGTCAGTTGTGAAGAGGATGTGAAGAGGCTTCAAGGGGATCTCGACAGGCTCGGTGAGTGGGTGAGAACATGGCAGATGGAATATAATGTGGATAAATGTGAAGTTATCCACTTTGGTAGAAAAAACAGAAAGGCAGAGTATTTCCTAAATGGTGAAAGATTGGGGAATGCAGATGCTCAAAGGGACCTGGGTGTCCTTGTACATGAGTCACTGAAAGTGAATGTCCAGGTGCAACAAGCCATTAGGAAGGCAAACGGTATGCTGGCCTTCATTACAAGAGGATTTGAGTACAGGAGTAAAGAAGTCTTACTCCAATTATATAGGGACTTGTTGAGACCACACCTGGAGTACTGTGTACAATTTTGGTCTCCTTACCTAAGGAAGGATATACTTGCCAGAGAGGGAGTGCAACGAAGGTTCACGAGATTGATTCCTGGGATGACGGGACTGTCGTATGAGAAGAGATTGCGTAAACTAGGCCTGTATTCTCTTGAATTCAGAAGAATGAGAGGGGATCTCATTGAAGCATACAAAATTATTACAGGGCTTGATAGGGTGGATGCTGGGAGAATGTTTCCCTTGGCTGGGGAGTCTAGAACCAGGGGCCACAGCCTCAAGATAAAGGGTAGGCCATTCAGGACTGAGATGAGAAGAAATTTCTTCACACAGAGGGTGGTGAATCTTTGGAATTCTCTACCCCAGAGGGTTGTGGAGGCTCAGTCATTGGGTATATTCAAAACAGAAGTCGATAGATTTCTGATTAGTAAAGGCATCAAGGGATATGGCGATAGGGCCGGTGAATGGAGTTGCGGCAGAAGATCAGCCATGATCTCATTGATTGGCGGAGCAGGCTCGAAGGGACGAATGGCCTACTCCTGCTCCTATTTCTTACGTTCTCTATGTCTCCCCATTGCTGTGAATAGGTGACAGCTGCAAAAGTGGTATGAAAGCTACCATTTCACAGCTGGTCACTTTCCAATGTCAGAAGCTTGAGCTTTAGGACTTGGAAGACACTTTTGAGCTGTATGCAGTTTGGAAGTGTTTAGAGTAAACTCCCTATCCACTGTCACTTCATTGGAGCATGCTCTCTCACCATTGACAGATCACTTCTGTCATCTCAATTTCAGCTGCCATCTATTCCAGCAACATCAGTGCCCTTGAAAAAATCTCACCTTGGTCCTCTGACTCCCTCCACGATCAGCCCCAACACCAACATCACCAGGTACACCAACAACAACACCAACCTTCTCCGCAATCACCTGATGCTGCACAGGACACAGGCCATCAGCACCCAACCACATTGCTGCCTGGGAGGCCAGTGATGGCATCACCATGGCGAGATTTACTTCACTGGACGCTGTACACCCTGGCTGCCACATGATCTGCCAGGTTGACACCACCCCACACTAACACCAAAAGCATCCCTACAATGTCCAAGCCATTCCTTTTGCATTCTTCACATTTGTGGGTGGGGGGTTATGTCTCAGCATTCATTGGAATTCACTGAGACACTTCCAAAGATGAGCACAGATCTGTCCAATAAGGCAAAGTGTTGAAAATAAAGATTTCAATGTTTGACAACACATTAACAGTGGAGCTAATTTACAGAACAAACGGGAAACTATTCAATCTCCGTCGCCTCCAGTCCAGATCCAAGGTTGTCCCATCCTCTGTCGTCGAATTACAGTATGCAGACGACACTTGCGTCTGCGCTCACTCGGAGCTCGAACTCCAAACCATCGTCAACACCTTCACCGAAGCATACGAGAGCACGGGCCTTACACTAAACATCCGTAAGACAAAGGTCCTCTATCAACCTGTCCCCGCCACACAGTACTGCCCCCCAATTATCAAAATCCACGACAAGGCCTTGGACAACGTGGACCACTTTCCATACCTCGGGAGCCTACTGTCAACAAGGGCAGACATCAATGACGAAGTCCAACACCGCCTTCAGTGTGCCAGTGCAGCCTTCGGTCACCTGAGGAAGAGAGTGTTTGAAGACCAGGACCTCAAACCTGGCACTAAGCTCATGGTCTACAGAGCAGTAGTGATACCCGCCTTGCTGTATGCCTCAGAGACATGGACCATGTACAGCAGGCACCTCAAAGCACTGGAGAGGTACCACCAACGTTGTCCATGCAAGATCCTGCAAATCCATTGGTAGGATAGGCGCACCAATGTCAGTGTTCTTGCTCAGGCCAACATCCCCAACATCGAAGCTTTGACCACGCTTGATCAGCTCCGATGGACGGATCACATCGTCCGCATGCCCGATACGAGACTCCCAAAACAAGCGTTCTACTCGGAGCTCCGACACGCCAAGAGAGACCCAGGTGGGCAGGGGAAACGCTTCAAGGACACCCTCAAAGCCGCCTTGAAAAAGTGCAACATCCCCACTGACACCAGGGAATCCCTGGCCCAAGACCGCACAAAATGGAGGAGAAGCATCCGGGAAGGTGCCGAACACCTCGAGTCTCTTCGCTGGGAGCAAGCGGAAACCACGCGCATGTCAACCCGAGCACCCCACCCACCCGCCCCTTCAACCACCGTCTGCCCCACCTGTGATAGAGACTGTAGGTCTCGCATTGGGCTCATCAGTCACCTGAGAGCTCATTTTTAATGTCGAAGCAAGTCATCCTCGGTTCCGAGGGACTGCCTAAGAAGAAGAACAGAAAATTTACATGAACATTGCATAAGACACCCAAGTGCCTACCCTTGTGTGTTGTTAGTTGGTATGATTGGACTAGGATGAGGGTGAGTGTGAGGGGTGGCTAGTGAGATGTGGAAGTGATACTGTAGATAGAGAGGGATGGGTGGAGGTGCAAGGTAAGTTGGTGTGAGTAAAGATGTGCAGGAGTATGGTAGGGAAGGCAGAGTGATGGGGATGTGATGAGTGGCACAGCAGGATGAGTTTGAGTGTGGCTTTGCAGTTAACATTTTGTGATCTACTGAGATCATTGAAAGGTTGGCGCCACTGCAGCCTGGTCCTCCTGACGATATCCCTGCTTTTGCCCTCCTGTGCAATGTGCAACCAGGCTGCGTTGGTGTCCTGGGGAGGTCTCTTCCACCCTTGGAAGGGAAGAGAATCTCCCTGCGTGCTGTGACTCCCTCCATAAGCATATGGAGGGAGTCATGCGAGAGCCTGGGTGCAACCGTCCATCTTTGTGCAGTGCTCGTCAGTGTTTGCAGCACCTCAATGCTGTCAAACACTGACAGACAACTGTCAAAATGAATATGGCCATGGTCCCTTTAAGGAAACCGGCTGATGACATATCATCAGATGACGTCATCAGACCTGCTTCTATTTAATTGGCTGGGAACCCCGCAGGGCGGGTTTAACAAGCCCAATCTACGTAAAATCACTCAGAGAGACTGGGCTGTGCCAGGAGTGGGAGGGACCGTGACACGCCCTGGGGGGCGCTAACGGGGCACAAAGCAACTAATGCCCGGGCGCGGCACCGCTAACGCCTCCCGCGAAATTCAGCGGGAGGTTAGCGGCGGCGGTAGCTAGTCGTGCCCCGCGGCACTGCACCTCCGGCAATGACATCGCCGTGCACAGCACCCCATTTGCGCCCCTGCTGCAAACTTGGCTCATGCCCCCTGACCTACCGCTGGATGCTATGTCCGACAGGGTCAGGGGGGCGCTTTTGCAGCTGAGGCGGCGATAATTAAAGGGCAGGTGCCGGGCGGCTATTTTTTTTGGGCCGCCTGCCAGCACCTGTCCCCTCTCGCCTCCCCCTGCGGGGTGCCGGCTGCGATCCGTTAGCCCAGCACTCCTTTTGAGTGCTGGGCTAATTTACCGGCACCCCGCTCCCTGGTGGGCCAGCAGGGCCCCGGTGTGCGCTGTGCTAGGCCCCTCCCCTTTAATCAGGGGAGGGAGGCCTGCAGTACCACGGTGCTACATGTCAGCACGTGGCGCTGCTGTATGTAGTGCCACGATATTCTATGGAAGCATCCCAAGAGGGAGGGGGAGCACTTCTAGTAGCGTCCCGCCTCCTGCTTGGGGCGCTACCATTGAATTTCCAGCGTCGGGGCACTAACTTTTTCAGAGCGCTTTATTGCCCCAAAGGAGGCACGAGCCAATTTTTCCCCCAAAGAGTCTAAATTAGGTTTGGAATGCATGTGTGTAAATGCACGAAGTGTGGTTAATAAGGTTGGTGTGCTGCAGGTGCAAATAGCCACGTGGGAATATGATGCAGTGGTGATAACAGATCTGGCTCAAAAAAGGGGAGGATTGGATGCTTAATATTCCTGGGTACAAGGTATTCAGGAAAAATAGGGCAGGAAAAACGAGGAGGGGTAGCAGTTTTGATTAAGAAAAATATTACAGTGCTAGAAAGAGAGAATGTCCTTGAGGGGTCAAAGACAGAATCTATTTAGTTGGAGTTGAGAAACAATGAAGGAGCTATTACACTACTTGGTGTATTTTATAGGCCACCAAATAGTGGGAAGGAGATAGTGGAGCACATTTGTGAGGACATTACAAAGAGGTGCAAAAACTATAGGGTGGTGATAATGGGAGACTTTAACGATCGCAATATTGAATAGGGCAGTGATTGTGTTAAGAGCAGAGAAGGGGAGAAATTTCTAAAGTGTATTCAGGAGAATTGTCTTGATCAGTATGTTTCCTGCACAATGAGAAAGGAAGCATTGCTGGATCTAGTCCCGGGGAATGAAGTGGGTCAAGTGGAGAATGTCACAGTGGGGAGCATCCCGGGAATAGTGATCATAGTATCATAAGGTTTAGATTAGTTATGGAGAAGGACTAGGAGCAATCTAGAACAAAAATACTTAACTGGAGGAGGGCTAATTTCAGCAAATTGAGGAGGGATCTGGCCCGGGTAAATTGGAGCCAAAGACTGGCAGGCAGAAATATAATGGAGTAATGGGTGGTCTTTAAAGAGGAGATGGTTTGGGTACAGTATAGGTACATTCCCATAAGGGGGAAAGGGAGGGCAACTAAAGCCAGAGCTCCCTTGATGATGAAGGTGTTAGGGAGTGGGATGAAGCATAAAAAGGGGCGTATGACAGATGCCAGTTTGATAATACAAGGGAGAATCAGGCTGAATATAAAAAGTACAGAGGGGCAAAGAGACAGTATGAGAATAGATTGGTGGCTAACAAAAAAAGTCTTCTGTAGGCATATACTGTAAAAGGGTTGTCAGAGGAGTGGTGGGATGATTATTATTGTGTAATGAGACAGAGTTAATTAGTAATCTCATAGTAAAGAATTCTTGGGGAAGAGTGATCATAATATGATACAATTTCACATCGAGCTTGAGAGCGACATACTTAAGTCCGAAACTAGTGTGTTAAACTTAAATAAAGCCAATTACACAGGTATGAGGGGCGAGTTGGTTAAGGTAGATTGGGAAATTAGATTAAAAGGTATGACGGTAGGTAAGCAGTGGCAAACATTTAAAGAAATATTACAAAATTCTCAACAGATATACATTGCATTGAGAAATAAAAACTCCACGGGAAAAGTGATCCATCCATGGCTAACTAAAGAAGTTAAGGATAGTATTAGATTAACGGAAGTAGCTTATAATGTTGCGAAGAATAGTAGTAAGTCTGAGGATTGGGAGAGCTTTAGAAACCAGCTAAAGATGACCAAAAAATTGATAAAAAGGGAGAAAACAGAATGAGAGTAAACTAGCAAGAAATATAAAAACAGATTGTAACAAGTATGTAAAAAGAAAATGAGTGATAAAAGTAACTGTTGGTTCCTTAGAGGCTGAGACAGGACAAATTATAATTGGGGAAAAAGGTAATGGCAGAGACTTTAAACAAATATTTTATATCTGTCTTCATAGTAGAAGACACAAAAAGCATACCAAATGCTAGGGAACCAAGGGGCTAATAAGAGTGAGAACTTAAAGTAATTAATATAAGTAGAGAAAATGTACTTGAGAAACTAATGGGACTAAAAGCTAACAAATCCCCAGGACCTGATGGCCTACATCCTAGGGTTCTAAAAGAGGTGGCTGCAGAGATGGTGGATGCATTGGTTTTGATCTTCCAAAATTACCTAGATTCTAGAATGGTTCTAGCAGATTGGAAGGTAACAAACGTAATACCGCTATTCAAGAAAGGAGGGAGAGAGAAAACAGGGATCTACAAGCCAGTTAGCCAGACATCAGCCATCGGGAAAATGCTGGAAACTATTATTAAGGAAGTGTCTTCTGTTGCCTAGGCCCTAAGCTCTGGAATTCCCTGCCTAAACCTCTCCGCCTCGCTACCTCTCTTTCCTCTTTTAAGACGCTCCTTAAAACCTACCTCTTTGACCAAGCTTTTGGTCACCTGCTCTAATTTATCCTTATGTGGCTCGGTGTCAAATTTTTTGTCTTAAAATACTCCTGTGCAGCGCCTTGGGACGTTTGACTACGTTAAAGGCGCTAGATAAATACAAGTTGTTGTTGTTGTTGGAAGAGGTAACAGGGCACTTAGAAAATCATAATATGATTAGACAGAGTCAACATGTTTTATGAAAGGGATATTGGCCCAAAAATTAGTGCCGCTACGCGAGAGTACGCACTGCGTACTCTCGCGTATTCTGTCTCCAATTGCCGGTTTTCTGCATGCACTGCGCATGCGCTGAAAACCGGCACTTGGTGAATGGAAAAGGGGGCGGTTCCTAGCTGAACCGCGTGCGCGCTACAGGCTGCGCGCATGCTGTGCACTTAGTGGTTTCAACGCGCAGGTAAGTACGGAAGATTTTACACATAAAAAAAGGAGGAGTAAGACCCACTTTTAACAAGGTAAGTAGTGAATTAAGTATTATTTTGAATTTTTTTTAACAGGTATATCTTTTTTAGAGACTTTAAAGACAGGTAAGTTTATTTTTATAACTTTTTAAAAGATTTTAAGTTTTTTCAAAAATTTAATTTTTTATTTAAAATGGTTAATTTATTTAACTATACTTATTTTATTAATGTGATGTTTTTTTTTAATTTAATTGAGGTTTAGCTGTTCTTTTGGGGAGGTATAGATTCATAGCTTTCACAGCACTTATGTGAAAGTTATGAATGGAAGATGGTGTGCTGCCATTGGCTCTAACTGAGTCACGTGATCCCACAGCTCGCACGTATTAACTACGCCTGTGGGATACGCAAGCCCAGCACAGCAGCTGTCCAGAACATCAAGTTCGTGCGAGCTGGAACTGAAAAAGCCAACGCGCAGTGAGAGATCGCGGGGAAGCCTTACCCTCGCACGAAGGCTTCCTCACGAATTTTTGGGCCATTGTGTTTGACAAATGTATAAGAGTTTTTTGAGGATGTAACTAGCAGGATAGATAAAGGGAACCAGTGGATGTAGTATATTTGGATTTCCAAAAGGTGTTCGACAAAGTGCCACATAAAAGGTTGTTATGCAAGATAAGGGCTCATGGAGTTGGGGATAATATAGTAGCATGGATAGAGGATTGGTTAACAGACAGAAAACAGAGAGTAGGGATAAACGGATCACTTTCAGGCTGGCAGGCTGTAACTTGTGGGATGCTGTAAGGATCAGTGCTTGGGCCTCAGGTATTTACAATCTATATTAATGACTTAGTTGAAGGAACCGCTTTGCTGATGATACAAAGCTCGGTGGGAAAGTAAGGTGTGAGGAGGACACAAAGAGCCTGCAAAGGGATATAGACAGGTTAAGTGAGTGGGCAATAAGGTGGCAGATGGAGTATAATGTGCGTAAATGTGAGGTTATTCACTTTAGTGCGAAGAATAGAAAAACAGAATATTTTTTAAATGGTGAGAAACTATTAAATGTTGGTGTTCAGAGATTTAGGTGTCCTCATACATAAAACACAGAGAGTTAAGCATGTAGGTACAGCAAGCAATTAGGAAGGCAATTGGCATATTGGCCTTTATAGCAAGGTGGTTGGAGGACAAGAGTAAGAAAGTCTTGCTACAATTGTACAGGGTCTTGGTGAGACCACACCTGGAGTACTGTGCACAGTTTTGGTCTCCTTCTCTAAGGAAGGATATATTTGCCTTGGAGGCGGTGCAACGAAGGTTCACTAGATTGATTCCTGGCATGAGAGGGTTGCCCTATGAGGACGGATTGAGTAGATTGGGCCTATACTCTCTGGAGTTTAGAAGATTGAGAGGTGATCTAATTGAAACCTATAGGATTCTGAGGGGGATTGACAGGGTAGATGCTAAGAGGCTGTTTCCCCTGGCTGGAGAGTCTATAACTAGGGGGCATAGTCTCAGGATAAGGGATTGGCTATTTAAGGCGGAGATGAGGAGAAATTTCTTCACTCAATGGGTTGTGAATCTTTGGAATTCACTCCCCCAAAGGGCTGTGGATGCTGTGTTGTTGAGTATATTCAAGGCTGAGATCGATAGATTTTTGGATATTAAGGGAATCAAGGGATATGGGGATCGGGTGAGAAAGTGGAGTTGAGGTTGAAGATCAGTCATTATCTTATTGAATGGCGGAGCAGGCTCGAAGGGCCGTACGGCCTACTCCTGCTCCTAATTCTTATGTTATTATTAGGGACCAAAATGGAGATCTGTTGGTGGAGGCAAAAGGCATGGCTAAAGTGCTAAATGAGTACTTTGCATCCAAGGAACAGGACTTTGCCAAAGCTACGGTAAACAGGAGGTTGTTGAGATACTGGATGAGATAAAAATAGATAAAAAGGAGGTACTAGGCTGGCAGTAATTAAAGTGAATAAGTCACCCAGTCAGGATGGGACGCATCCTAGGTTGCTGAGGGAAGTAAGGGTAGAAATTGCAGAGGTGCTGGTCACAATCTTCCAATCCTCCTTCAATACAGGGGTAGATCCAGAGGACTGGAGGATTGCAAATATTACACCTTTGTTCATAAAAGGGGAGAAGGATAAATCTGGCAATTACAGGCCAGTCAGGTGGTGGGAAAAGCTTTTAGAAACAACAATCCAGGAGAAAATTAACAGCTACTTGGACAAGCATGAACTAATAAAGGCAAGCCAGCACGGATTTGTTCAGGGCAAATCGTGTTTGACTAACTTGATTGAGTTTTTAATGAGGTAACAGGGCAGTGTAGTTAATCTTGTGTATATGCACTTTCAAAAGGCATTTGATAAAGTACCACATATTAGGCTTGTTAGCAAAATTGAAGCCCATGGGATAAAAGGGGCAGTAGCAGCATGGATACAAAATTGGCTGAGGGATAGAAAACAGTTGTGATGAATGACTGTTTTTCTGACTGGAAGGAGGTATACAGTGGTATTCCCCAGGGTTCAGTACTAGAACCACTGCTGTTTTTGATGTATATTAATAACTTGGACTTGCGGGTACAGGGCACAGTTTCAAAATTTGCAGATGACATGAAACTTGGAAGTGTAGTAAACAGTGAGGAAGATAGAAATAGACTTCAAGAGGACATAGACAGGCTGGTGGAATGGGCCGACACATAGCAGATGAAATTCAGTGTAAAAAAGTGTGAGATGATACATTTTAGTAGGAAGAATGAGGAGAGACAATATATGCTAAATGGCACAATTACAAAGGGGGTGCAAGAACAGAGACCTTGGGGGTGTTTGTGCACAAATCTTTGAAGGTGGTTGGACAGGTTAACAAAGCAGTTAATAAAGCATATGGGATCCTGGGCTTTATAAATAGAGGCATAGAGTACAAAAGCCAGGAAGTTATACTAAACCTTTATAAAACACTAGTTCTGCCCCAGCTGGAGTATTGTGTCCAATTGGTGTAGGAGGGAGGGCTTTAGGTTCCTGAGGAATTGGAACCGTTTCTGGGGCAGGTGGGACCTCTACAAGCCAGACGGGTGGGCCCTCTACAAGCCAGACGGGTTGCACCTCAATGGGAAGGGGACCAATATCCTCACGAGAGGGTTTGCTAGTGCTGTTGGGGAGAGTTTAAACTAGCTTGGCAGGGGGATGGGAACCTAAGTATAGCATCAATAGGGAGGGAAGAAAAACTGGAATTTGAAAACAAAAACGTAGAAAGTAAATTGGAAAGACAAGGGCTAGATAGTAGTCAACAAGGAGGTTTGCCTGTACTAAATGGTATATACTTCAATGCAAGGAGTATAGCGAACAAGGCAGATGAGCTGAGGGCACAAGTAGATACTTGGGACAATGATATTATAGCTATTACAGAGACGTGGCTGAAAGATGAGCAGGTATGGCAGCTCAACATTCCTGGTTACAGGATTTTCAGACGGGATAGAGAGGGAGGTAAAAAGGGAGGGGGGGTCGCGGTATTGATTAAAGAAACTATTACAGCTGTGAGGAGGGATGATATGTTGGAGGGTCATCAAACGAGGCCATATGGGTCGAATTGAAAACCAAAAAAGGGGTGATCACACTACTGGGAGTGTACTACAGACTCCCCAAAGAGTGAGAGGGAGATAGAAAGACAAATTTCTGAGAAGTGCAAAAACTATAGGGCAGTAATAGTAGGGGATTTCAACTACCCCAATATTAACTGGGATAAAATTAGTGTGAAGGGTACAGAGGGTGCGAATTCCTAAAATGCATCCAGGAGAACTTTTTTAGCCAGTATGTAGCAAGCCCAACAAGGGAGGGGGCGGTTCTGGACTTAGTTTTAGGGAATGAAGCTGGGCAGGTAGAAGGCGTATCAGTGAGGGAGCATTTTGATGCTAGTGACCATAATTCTGTTAGATTTAAGGTAGTTATGGAAAAGGACAAGGATAGACCAGGAATAAAAATTCTAAATTGGGGAAAAGCAAATTTTGCTAAGCTCAGAGGGGATTTAGCCATAGTGGACTGGAAACAGCTACTTGAAGGTAAATCCGTGTCAGAGCAGTGGGAGGCATTCAAGGAGGAGATCCGGAGAGTTCAAACCAAATATGTGCCCTTAAGGAAAAAAGGTGGGACTAACAAATCTAGAGCCCCTTGGATGTCTAGGGACATACAGGGTAGGATAAAGAAAAAAAGGGAGGCCTTTGACAGATACCGAGGGCTAAATACTCCAGAATCTTTAGAGGAGTACAGAAAGTGCAGGGGTGCAATTAAAAAGGATATTAGGAAAGCAAAGAGAGCATGAAAAATTCTTGGCAAGTAAAATCAAGGAAAACCCAAAGATGTTTTATAAATATATTAAGAATAAGAGGATAACTAAAGAAAGGGTAGGGCCTATTAGAGATCATGAGGGTAATCTGTGTGTGGAGGCGGGAGACGTCGGTAGGCTTCTTAATGAATACTTTGCATCTGTTTTCACAAAGGAGAGGGGCGAAGCAGACATTGCTATCGGGGGAGGAGTGTGAAATATTAGATGAAATAAACATAGTGAAAGAGGAAGTATTAAGGGGTTTAGCAGCTTTAAAAGTGGATAAATCCCCAGGCCCGGATGAAATGTATCCCAGGCTGTTAAGCGAAGCAAAAGAGGAAATAGCAGAGGCCTTGACCATCATTTTTCAATCCTCTCTGGCTTCAGGTGTGGTGCCGAAGGACTGGAGGACTGCTAATGTGGTACCCTTGTTTAAAAAGGGAGAAAAGGATAGACTGAGTTATTACATGCCAGTCAGCCTAACCTCGGTGGTGGAAAAATTATTGGAAAGAATTCTGAAGGACAGGATAAATCTTCATTTTAGAAAGACACAGCTTAATCAAGGATAGTCAGCACAGATTTGTTAAGGGAAGGTCGTGTCTGACAAACTTGATTGAATTTTTTGAGGAGGTAACAAGGAGGGTAGATGAGGGTAGTGCATTTGATGTAGTGTATATGGACTTTAGCAAGACTTTTGATAAGGTTCCACATGGCAGACTGGTCACGAAGTTAAAAGCCCATGGGATCCAGGGCAAAGTCAAGTTGGATTCAAAACTGGCTCAGAGACAGGAAGCAGAGGGTAACGGTTGATGGCTGTTTTTGTGACTGGGAGGCTGTTTCCAGTGGGGTTCCGCAGGGCTCAGTACTAGGTCCCTTGCTTTTTGTGGTATATATCAATGATCTGGACTTGAATGTAGGGGGTATGATTAAGAAGTTTGCAGATGATACTAAAATCGGCTGTGTGGTTGATACCGAAGAAGGAAGCTGTAGACTACAGGAAGATATCAATAAATTGGTCAGGTGGGCAGAACAGTGGCAAATTGAATTCAATCCGGAGAAGTGTGAGGTAATGCATTTGGGGAGGGCTAACAAGGAAAGGGAATACACATTAAATGGTAGGACATTGAGTAGTGTAGAGGAATAAGGGGACCTTGGAGTGCATGTCCACAGATCCCTGAAGGTAGCAGGCCAGGTAGACAAGGTGGTTAAGAAGGCATACGGAATGCTTGCTTTTATTAGCCGTGGCATAGAATACAAGAGCAGGGGGGTTATGCTTCAACTGTATAAAACACTAGTTAGGCCTCCGCTAGAGTACTGCGTGCAGTTCTGGTCACCACATTACAGGAAAGATGTGATTGCACTATAGAGAGGGTACAGAGGAGATTTACAAGGATGTTGCCGGGAGTAGAGAATCTTAGCTATGAAGAAAGACTGGATAGGCTGGGTCTGTTTTCCTTGGAACAGAGGAGGCTGAGGGGAGACCTTATTGAGGTGTATAAAATTATGAGGGGCCTAGATAAAGTGGATAGAAAGGACCTATTTCCCTTAGCAGAGGAGTCAAAAACCAGGAGGCACAGATTTAAAGTAATTGGTGGAAGGTTTAGAGGGGATTTGAGGGGAAATTTCTTCACCCAGAGGGTTGTGGGGGTCTGCAACTCACTGCCTGAAAGGGTGGTAGAGGCAGGAACCCTAATCACATTTAAAAAGTACTTGGATGCACACTTGGGATGCTCTAACCTGCAGGGCTACGGACCAAGATCTGGGAAGTGGGATTAGGCTGGCTAGCTCTTTGTTGACTGGCGCGGACACAATGGGCCGAAATGGCCTCCTTCCGTGCTGTAACTTTCTATAATTCTAATTCTGGCACCACACTTTAGGAAGGACGTGAAGGCTTTGGAGAGGGTACAGAAGCGATTTTCTAGAATGGTTCCAGGGATGAGGGATTACAGTTATGTGGATAGACTGGAGAAGCTGGGGTTGATCTCCTTAGAGCAGAGAAGGCTAAGAGGAGATTTGATAGAGGTGTTTAAAATCAAAGAGCCAGCGCAGACTCGATGGGCCGAATGACCACCTCCTGTGCTGTACTATTCTATGATGCCAGGGGTTAGAAACTATAGTTATGAGGAGGGCTTGAGATTCTGGGACTATTTGGGAAGGTTATGAGTTGATTTAGCGGAGGCTTTTAATATTATGCAGGGCTTTAGTAGAATCAATAGGGAAATACACTGGCTGTTACTAAGAGATTGGAGAAAGATTAGGAGTGATTGAAGCAGAGACCATTGCATCTCTTAAGGGAAATTTGGATAAACGTTTGAAACAGCGGTAGATACAGAGCTATGGGGAGAGTGTGGCATAGTGCGATTCATTTTGAATTGCTCTAGCAAAGAAGTGGCACAGACATGATGGGCCAAAAGGCTTCCTGCTGCACTGTAAACTTGTGTGGTTCTAGAGTAATGAATAGAATAGTGTATGGAACTCTTGAGACTTTTGAAGGAGCCAGATTGATTGTTTCTTCTGGCCCTATTCATTCCTTGCAGTCCTATACATTCCTGTGCTCCACTACAGCCCCAGGAAGTCACTACAGGAGTTCCTCGGGGCAGTGTCCCAGGCCCAACCTTCAGCTGCTTCATCAATGACCTTCCCTTCATCATAAGATCAGAAGTGGGGATGTTTGCTGATGATTGCACAGTGTTCAGTTCCATTCGCAACTCCTCAGATAATGAAGCACTCCGTGCCCGCATGCAGCAAGACCTGGACGACTTTCAGGCTTGGGCTGATAAGTGGCAAATAACATTCGTGCCACGCAAGTGCCAGGTAATGACTATCGCCAACAAGTGACAGTTTAACCATCGCCCCTTGACATTTAATGGCATTACCATCGCCAAATCCCCCACCATCAACATTCTGGGGGTCACCATTGACCAGAAACTTAACTGGACCAGCCACATAAATACTGTGGCTACAAGAGCAGGTTAGAGGCTGGGTATTCTGTGGCGAGTGTCTCACCTCCTGACTCCCCAAAGCCTTTCCACCATCTACAAGGCACAAGTCAGGGGTGTGATGGACTACTCTCCACTTGCCTGGCTGAGTGCAGCTGCAACAACACTCAAGAAGCTCGACACCATCCAGGACAAAGCAGCCCGCTTGATTGGCACCCCATCCACCACCTTAAACATTCACTCCCTCCACCACCGGCGTACCATGGCTGCAGTGTGTACCATCTACAAGATGCACTGCAGCAACTCGTCAAGCCTTCTTCGACAGCACCACCCAAACCTGGGACCTCTACCACCTAGAAGGACAAGGGCAGCAGGCGCATGGGAACACCACCACCTCCAAGTTCCCCTCCACGTTACACACCATCCTGCCTTGGAAATATTTCACTGTTCCTTCATCATCGGGTCAAAATCCTGGAACTCCCTCCCTAACAGCACTTTGGGAGAACCTTCAATACATGGACTGCCGCAGTTCAAGAAGGCAGCTCACCACCACCTTCACAAGGTCAATTTGGGATGGGTAATAAATGCTGGCCTTGCCAGCAACGCCCAAATCCCAGGAACGAATAAAAAAAATTACAGTGAAACGGGGGGGAGGGGCGGAATACAACACACCAGAACCCTATGGAAACATCAAAACATCAGCCAATATCCGGCCTGTACACAACACATATACCAACCTTCTCCACAGCTTCCTCAACCTCAGTCACATTGGAGAATAGTTCATTGTGAACTCTGGGTTCAGTCACAGCTCTCTTAACATTGTAATTAAACCACAACATATTCATTATCACCTAGAAATACAAGAGGAACAGTGAATGAGTCAAACAATAAGGTAGGCTTCTCAGCAAAATAATCGCCTGGTGTTTCTTTCTCCTTTGGTTCCCGATTATTCTGATCATCATATTCCATTATACCATCAGTACATACCAGAGCAGTTGCCGTGGTGATCTTTGTTCCTCCCGAGGCTCCCACCACTATCTTCACTGACTTGTTTTTGTCAAGTATGATGGCAGGGCTCATAAAGGAAAGGGGCGTCTTTCCTATTGAGAAAAGAATACTTTTAAAAGACTGATATTCAGACACTGTAGGAACGTGTTGATTAAGTGTTATATGGAACACTGGAGTATCGGTTAGGTGAAGCCCACTTTAATTACCATGTGGGGATTAGTGGCACTAGGTGATGCATGCCACAAGGTCCCATGTTCAAACCCTGGTCTGTGCTGAGTTAGCTGATGTTAGGCAGGAAACCATTTGAGTATTATAACTAGCCTCAATGTCCCTGGATTAGGGACAAGAAAATCAGGCAGGTTTCCCACATCTTAACCTTCATAAAGTTAGAGCTAGGCCACTCAGAAGTGAAACAGGAAGCACTTTTCACACAAAAGGGTACATAAGAACATAAGAAATAGGAGCAGGAGTAGGCCAATCGGCCCGTCGAGCCTGCTCTACCATTCAATAAGATCATGGCTGATCCAATCTTGGCCTCAACACCACTTTCTCACTCTCTCCCCATACCCCTTGACTCCCTTGTAGTTCAAATGTCTGTCTATCTCAGCCTATATTCAGTGACTCCGCCTCCACAGCTCTCCGGGGTAGAGAATTCCAAAGATTCACGACCCTCTGAGAGAAGAAATTCCTTCTCATCTCCGTCTTAAATAGGCGACCCCTTATTCTGAAACTATGCCCCCTAGTTCTAGATACCCTCACTAGGGGAAACATCCTCTCAGCATCCACCCTGTCAGTCCCCCTCAGAATCATATATTTTTCAATAAGATCACCTCTCATTCTTCTAAACTCCAATGAGTATAGGCCCAACCTGCTCAACCTTTCGTCATACGTCAACCCCTTCATCCCAGGAATCAACCGAGTGAACCTTCTCTGCACTGCCTCCAATGCAAGTATATCCTTCCTTAAATATGGTAGTGGAAATCTGGAATTCTGTTCCGGAAAAGGCTGTGGATGCTGGGGGTCAATTGAAGCTTTCAAGACTGAGATTGATAGATTTTTGTTAGGTAAGGTTATCAAGGGATTTGGAGCAAAGGCAGGTAATTGTAGTGGAGGAGAGGTGCAGATCAGCCATGATCTAATTAAATGGCAGAACAGGCTCAAGGGGCTTAATAGCCTCCTCATGTTCTTAATGTTACTATGTTACTATCAGAGTGATTTCCAATGACCACTGCTGTAAAATTCACGTGGATATTGGATGAAGACAGGATTACGTTTGTCTGTGATGCCCTCATTTGGAAATCTTGTTTCTGTCTTTACTGCTGCCACATACAGCACTGAGGGGGAGAAATTCAGTATCGCCCCATTTGGGGCGCAATTATCGGCCGGGCGCAAAGATTAGCGCCTAGTGCTAATTATCGCCACCGACTGCAAACTTGACTTTTATCACCCCTGGAGGTGATTGGAGCGCTAAATCAGGCGCTTCACACCTGTCTTAAGGCGCAAAGGCCGAGGAGCGAGGCGCTACCTCAGAGTGCTGGCGAAGCTCATGTGATGTCAGTCAGCAATGGAACACACACACAATGGCACGGACCAGTTCTTAAAGGGGATGGTTGATCTTGCTTTCCATCCACATCCTGCTCATTGCAGCTTTGAATCTCGGCCTGGAGAGACCTGCACATCAAATCTGCTGGAAAGAACAATGGAGAGTACCAGGCAAAGAGCTCAGAGTGCAGCCCCCACAATCTCTTCTAAATCGATACAAGGAATGGCAAATCAAAATGAACCTGCAAAGTGCTGCTCAGTACCAAAAGCTCCTTCACACAGCGTTGAATCTCTCCAGAAGTCTCTCGCTCTCTCTCTCAGAATGTGTGGTTCAAAAATGGCACCAACAATAAAAGGCAGGAAGCGGTCGCCTTTAAATAGCGCTCCCCCAGTCCCTTCATGACTGCAAAACGCTCCCCTCAACCTGTCGTTGCTAGCGTCAGGCAGGTAAGGCAGGGGGCGCCACTCAATATCCGCTCCGGGGCGATACCGGGGCGTTGCGTACTCGACTGACGTCACGATCTGCCGGCGCAGGAGATCGTGGCGGTAGTGTTTAGCGCCGCCGCAAAATGTCTAGTTAATTTTGCGAGTGCCACAAACATCGCCACGCCTGGGCGCTAGATGATTTGCGCCCCATTAGCGCCCTCTTAAGGCGCTAACGGGAGGCGCAACCAACTGAATTTTTCCCCCTGATAGTTTTAGTGGTCTACCCACTGGCACCCCCAGATTGCTATCCTGTGCTGTTAGCACAGACACCCTTTAAAAATCTTCCTAATCATTAAATAAGAGTCTGGTGTATGGCATGCCATTCCACCTCTAATCCTCTTCCCATGTTATGCATGGGAAGTAACGTACCACATATTAGGCTTGTTAGCAAAATTGACACCCATGGGATAAAATGGGCAGCAGCAGCATGGATACAAAAATGGCTAAGGGATAAAAAACAGGGAGCTGTGGTGAATGGCTGTTTTTCAGACTGGAGGGAGGTATACAGTGGAGTTCCCCAGGGTTCAGTACTAGGACCACTGCTGTTTTTGATATAAATTAATGACTTGGACTTGGGGGGTACAGGGCACAATTTCAAAATTTGCAAATGACACACAAGTTGGAAGTGTAGTAAACAGTGAGGAAGATAGTAATACACATCAAGTGGACATAGACAGGCTGGTGGAATGGGTGGACATGTGGCAGATGAAATTCAATGCAGATTTTGAACACCTCTAATAAATCCCCTCTTAACCTTCTCTGCTCCAAGGAGAACAACCCCAGCTTCTCCAGTCTCTCCACATAACTGAAGTCCCTCATCCCTCGTACCATTCTAGTAAATCTCTTATGCACTCTCTCCAAAGCCTTGCCATCCTTCATAAAGGATGGTACCCAGAATTGAATATAATACTCCAGCTGAAGCCTAACCAGTGTTTTATAAAGGTTTAGCATAACTTCCTTGCTTTTGTACTCTATTCCCCTATTAATAAAGCCAAGAATCCCATATGCTTTTTTAACGGCCTTCTCATTTGTCCTGCGACCTTCAAAGACTTGTGTACGTACGCCCCAGGTCTCTCTGTTCCTGCATCCGCTATCAAATTGTACCATTTACTTCATATTGCCCCTCCTCATTCTTCCTACCAAAATCATCTGACACTTTTCTCTGCATTAAATTTCATCTGCTATGTGTCTTCCCATTTTGCCAGTCTGTCTATGTCCTCCTGAAGTCCATCACTATCCTTCTCATTGTTTACTACATTTCTGAGTTTCATATCATCTGCAGACTTTAAAATTATACCCTGTATACCCAAGTCCAGGTCATTAATATACATCAACAAGAGCAGTGGTCCTAATGCCGACCCCTGGGGAACACCACTGTATACTTCCCTCCCGTCTGAAAAGTATCTGTTCACCATTACTCTCTGATTTCTGTCCCTTAGCCAATTTTGCATCCATGCTCCCACTGTCCCTTTAATCCCAAATGAATTTTAATTTTGCTAACAAGTCTATTATGCGGTACTTCATCAAACACCTTTTGAAAGTCCATATACACAACATCAACCGCACTACCCACATCAACCCTCTCCGTTACTTCATCAAAGAACTCGATCAAGTTAGTCAAACATGAATTGCCTTTAACAAATTCGTGCTGACTTTCATTTATTAGCCCATACTTTTCCAAATACAAATGCCGTTGTATTGTCTCTAAACGGTTCCCCACCACCGACATTAGGCTGACTGGCCTGTAGTTGCCGGGTTCATCCCTCTCCCCTTTTTTAAACAGGTGTAACATTTGCAATCCTCCAGTCCTCTGGCACCACCCCCACATCCAAGGAAGATTGGAAGATTGTGGCCAGAGCCTCCGCAATTTCCACCCTTACTTCCCTCAGTAACCTAGGATGCAACCCATCCGGACCAGGTGACTTTTCTACTTAAAGGACTGCCAACCTTTTAAGAACCTCCTCTTTATCTATTTTTATCCTATCCAGTATCGCAACTCCCTCCTCCTTTACTACTACATTAGCAGCATCCTCTTCTCTAGTGAAGACAGTTGCAAAGTACTCATTTAGTACCTCAGCGATGCCCTCTGCCTCCACAAGAAGATCTCCTTTTTGGTCCCTAATCGGCTCCACCCTTCCTCTGACTACCCTTTCACTACTTGTGTTTATAAAAGACTTTTGGGTTCCCTTTTATGTTAGCCGCTAATCTATTCTCATACTCTCTCTTTGCGCCTCTTATTCCCTTTTTTAGATCTCCTCTGTACTTTCTATATTCAGCTTGGTTCTGTACTGTATTATCAACCTTACAATTGTCATAAGCCTCCTTTTTCTGTCTCATTTTAACTTCTATCTTTAGTCATCCAGGAGCTCTAGCTCCGGATGCCCTTACTTTCCCCTCATAGGAATGTGTCTACTCTGTACCTGAACCATCTCCTCTTTGAAGTCCTCCCTTTGTTCAAAGACTATTTTGCCTACCAATTTTTGGTCTCAATCACCCTAAGACAGATTCCTTTTTCAACTCACTGAAGTTAGCTGTCCTCCAGTTAAGTATTTTTATGCTGGATTGTACCTTGTCCTTTTCCATAACTATTCTAAACCTGATGATATTATGATCACTGTTCCCCAAATACTCTCCCAGTGAAACATGCTCCATTTGCCCCACTTCATTCCCTAGAACTAGATCCAGCACTGCTTCCCTTCCTCGTTAGGCTGGAAATACATTGATCAAGAAAGTTCTCTTGTACTCATTTCAGGAATTCCTCTCCCTCTTTGCCTTTACACTGTTACTATCCCAGTCTATAATGGGATAATTGAAGTCCCCCATTATCACTACTCTGTAGTTCTTGCATCTTTCTGTAATTTGCCTGCAAATTTGCTCCCCTATCTCCTCACTATTTGGTGACCTATAGCATACACCCAGTAACATAATAGCTCCTCTATAGTTCCTTAATTCTAACCAAATAGATTCTGTCTTTAGCCCCTCAACTATATCATCCCTCTCCAGTGCTATAATAGTTTATTTATCAATACTGCCGCCCCCTCCATTTTTCCTTTCCCTATCTTTCCTGAATATCTTGTAACCAGGAATATTAAATTCCCAGTCCTCCCTTTCTTTGAAGCAGATCTCTATTATTGCCACTATATCATAGACCCATGTGCCTGCAGCTCACCAACCTTATTTACCATGCTCCGTACACGCACTCCAAACCCATTTTAGACTACTTTGCATTTCCCCCCAGTCTGATCTCTACCATTTCTGAATTATTCTTCACTTGAGTGCTATTTGTCTCTCCCAGTCCTCTGTGCACCTTGTTTCTCCTCTCGAATGTTTCATCCTGGTGGCCATCCCCCTGCCAAATTAGTTTAAACCCTCCCCCGGACAGGTACAAGACAAAGCTGCTTGACTGATAGGCTACCCATTTCTCACTCCAGCCTCCAACACCTGCGTCACAACCTTTCTTGTCTTTATTTTAATCAATACTTTGTTTATTGATCCATGAACTTTTGCTTCTTGTTCCTTCCTACCTGCAAATATGTCATTCTGTTTCCTACTACATGCATTCTCACTCTGCTTAAATCAAGATAACACATAAGAACGTAAGAAATAGGAGCAGCAGTAGGCCATACGGCGCCTCGAGACTGATCTACCATTCAATAAGAAACCTAAGCTGGGTTTACACTTGATGATACCCCACATAATTTAGTTCTTCACCTTGGTTTCTCAATTTAAAAGGTGTCAGCTGTGGCTCAGTGGTTGCACTCTCACCTCTGAGTCAGAAAGTTGTGGGTTCAAAACCCACTCCAGAGACTCGAGTACAAAATCTAGGCTGCGGGAGTGCTGCACTATTTTTCAGATGAGACGTTAAACCAAGGCCCCCGTCAGCCCTCTCAGGTAAACGTAAAAGATCACGTGACATTTTTTGAAGAAGAGCAGGGGAGTTATCCCCGGTGTCCTGGTCAATATTTATCCTTCAACCAACATCACTAAAACAGATTATCTTGTCATTATCTCATTGCTGTTTGTGGGAGCTTGCTGTGGGCAAATCGGCTGCTGCGTTTCCTACATTACAACAGTGACTACACTTCAAAAGTACTTCATTGGCTGTAAAGCGCTTTGGGACGTCCTGAGGTGAAAAGTGGTAGAGAAATGCAAGTCTGTTTTTCTTCAAAAAAAAAAGCGCAATCCCACTGAACTGGATGGGGAGCAGCTCCACGTCATAATCACTATTAAAATGGTTTTTCATAGTTTTTCAGCACAAACATTATTTCCCATCAGTTGAGTATACTCATCCAAACAGAGCACACCTGGTTTGATGAAGTTGGCTGTTGAAGGTGGAACATCAAACCCATTCCGTTTGCCTGGCCAAGAAAAGTCATCCATTTCATCATTGAAAATGATCCCATTTTTGCTGGACCTCACATTCGATCCAAAGCTGCAAAAAAACAAAAGAAGTTTTCTTACAGCAAACATCCCTCATTCCACCCAACCTGTATACAGACGGAGAGGCCATCCATTGGCTCGTGGGTGTTCAGGACCCACCCAGAGGCAGATTGGTACCGAATATCACTCCCTACTTTACACATTTCAAGTCATTTAAAATCCACAGAAGAAGAAAAATTCTAATTAAAGATGTGTAGTTTAAGAGCCGATTTAGTGCCTCTATATCCTTTTTGTATTTTGGAGACCAGAACTGTGCACAGTACTGAGTGTGGATATATGGTGCCATTCTTTGCACTACTTTGACCCAGGGTCACACTAACCTGCCCCACATTGGCCCAGTTGCAATAATACCTGATGCCCCTTCCTGCAACGCCTCAGTTCCCCAGCAACACAGCAGCACCATTTTTCACATTCTGTTGTAATTGCTACCTACCGCAGCCCATGTTCAGATGGATTAAGTATGTACTGTAAGGAGATACAGTGTAAGCTAGCAGAGAAACTGTATGGAAAGGCCAAACCTGAAATGGTGGGGCCCTGTGCACAAAAGCATGAATGGAAGAGCGATAATGGGTAGGCAGTTATGGGAGCTGGCAGACAGGAGAGTGTGAGGTGAGATCCTGTGAGAACTATGATATGAAAGTACTTGCATTTATATAGTGCCTTTCACAACTCCAGGACGTCCCAAAGCGCTTACTAAATACTTCTGAAGTGCAGTCACTGTTGTAATGTAGGATACTATGATAAGCAAGGTTGTGGTGACTGGCAAGTGTGAGGAGTCGTGATGTCTCTCTCCTTCATTGTCTGGGGTTATTTCTCCCCCACCCACCCCTCCCTGCAGTGCACCTCTAGTTTGGTTGATTTGAGATGTAGGAAAGTTCAAAATCCAGCCCATCAACTCCCCTCCCACCCACCACCCCACACACTCTGCCAAAGGAGGATCAAGGAGAAACATTAAGGTGAAAGAAGCAAAGGGAGATATTATTATAATGAATAAGAACATATGAACATAAGAAATAGGAGCAGGAGTAGACCATTTGGCCTCTTGAGTCTGCTCTGCCATTCAATGAGATCATGGCTGATCTGATCTTGGCCTCAACTCCACTTTCCCACCCGCTCCCCATAACCCTTGACTCCCATGTAGCTCAAAAATCTGTCTATCTCCGCCTTGAATATATTCAATGACTCAGCCTCCACAGCTCTCTGGGGTAGAGAATTCCAAAGATTCATGACCCTCTGAGAAGAAATTCCTCCTCATCTCCGTCTTAAATGGGCGACCCCTTGTCATGAAAATATGCCCCCTAGTTCTAGATTCCCCCACGAGGGGAAACATCCTCTCAGCAGCTACCCTGTCAAGCTCCCTCAGAATCTTATGTTTCAATAAGATCACCTCTCATTCTTCTGAACTCCAGTGAGTATAGGCCCAACCTGCTCAACCTTTCCTCATAAGACAACCCTTTCATCTCAGGAATCAACCTAGTGAACCTTCTCTGAACTGCCTCCAATGCAAGTATAACCCTCCTTAAATAAGGAGACCAAAACTGTACGCAGTACTCCAGGTGTGGTCTTACCAACGCCCTGTACAGTTGTAGCAAGACTTCCCTACTTTTATACTCTATCCCCCTTGCAATAAAAGCCAACATTCCATTTGCCTTCCTAATTACTTGCTGTACCTGCATGCTAACTTTTTGTGTTTCATGTACGAGGACACCCAGATCCCTCTGTACCACAGCATTCTGTAGTCTCTCTCCATTTAAATAATATTTTGCTTCTCTATTCTTCCTACCAAAGTGGATAACCTCACATTTTCCCACATTATACTCCATCTGCCAAATTTTTGCCCACTCACTTAACCTATCTATATCCCTTTGCAGACTATTTGGGGGGAAAATTCAGTATCGCCCCATTTAGGGCGCAATTATCGGCCGGGCGCAAAGATTAGCGCCTGGCGCTAATTATCGCCTCCGACTGCAAACTTGACTTTTATCGCCCCTGGAGGTGATTGGCATCTGTCTTAAGGCGCAAAGGCCGAGGAGCGAGGCGCTAACTCAGAGCGCTGGCGAAGCTCATGTGATGTCAGTCAGCAATGGAACACAGACACAATGGCCCCGGCCAGTTCTTCAAGGGGAGGGTTGATCTTGTTTTCCATCCACATCCTGCTCATTGCAGCCTTAAATCTCGGCCTGGAGAGACCTGTACATCAAATCTGCTGGAAAGAACAATGGAGAGGCCCAGGGAAAGAGCTCAGAGTGCAGCCCCTACAGTCTCTTCTAAATCGATACAGGGAAGGGCAAATCAAAATGAACCTGCAAAGTGCTGCTCAGTACCCAAAACTCCTTCACACAGCGTTGAATCTCTCCAGAAGTCTCTCTCTCTCTCTCTCAGAATGCGTGGTTCAAAAATGTCGCCAACAAAAAATGGCAGGAAGCGGTCGCCTTTAAATAGCGCTCCCCCAGTCCCTTCCTGACTGCAAAACGCTCCCCTCAACCTGTCGTTGCTAGCGGCAGGCGGTAAGGCAGGGGGCGCCACTCAATATCCGCTCCGGGGTGCTACTGGGGCATTGCGCACTCGACTGACGTCACGATCTGCCGGCGCAGGAGATCATGGCGGTACTGTTTAGCGCTGCCGCAAAATGTCTAGTTAATTTCGCGAGCGGCGCAAACATCGTAGCGCCCGGGCGTTAGTTGCTTTGCGCCCCATTAGCACCCTCTTAAGGCGCTAACGGGAGACGCAACCAACTGAATTTTTCCCCCTTTGTGTCCTCCTCACAACTTGCTTTCCCACCTATCTTTGTATCATCAGCAAATTTGGCTACAGTACACTTGGTCCCTTCATCCAAGTCATTAATATAGATTGTAAATAGTTGAGGCCCCAGCACTGATCCCTGTGGCACCCCACTAGTTACAGTTTGCCAACCTGAAAATGACCCATTTATCCCGACTCTCTGTTTTCTGTTAGTTAGCCAATGCTCTATCCATGCTAATATATTACCCCCAACACCGTGAGCTCTTATCTTGTGCAGTAACCTTTTATGTGGCACCTTATCGAATGCCTTTTGGAAATCCAAATACACTACATCTACTGGTTCCCCTTTATCCACCCTGCTTGTTACATTCTCAAAGAACTCTAGTAAATTTGTCAAACACGATTTCTCTTTCATAAAACCATGTTGACTCTGCTTGATTGTATTATGATTTTCTAAATGTCCTGCTCTACTTCCTTAATAGTGGATTCCAGCATTTTCCCAATGATAGATGTTAGGCTAACTGGCCTATAGTTTCCTGCTTTCTGTCTCCCTCCTTTCTTGAATAGGGGCGTTACATTTGCGATTTTCCAATCCGCTGAGACCTTTCCAGAATCTGGGGAATTTTGCAAGATTACAACCAATGCACCCACGATCTCTGCGGCCACTTCTTTTAAGACCCTAGGATGCAGGCCATCAGGTCCAGGGGACTTGTCAGCCTTTAGTCCCATTAGTTTGCCTACTACTTTTTCTCGAGCAATAGTGATTGTTTTAAGTTCCTCCCTCCCTTTTGCCCCTTGATTATCTACTATTTTTGGGATGCTTTTAGTGTCTTCTACCGTGAAGACAGATACAAAATATTTGTTCAAAGTCTCTGCCATTTCCTTGTTTCCCATTATTAATTCCCCAGTCTCATCCTCTAAGGGACCAACGTTTATTTTAGCTGCTTTCTTCCTTTTTATATACTTGTAGAAGTTCTTACTGTCTGTTTTTATATTTCTTGCTAGTTTACTCTCAATCAATTTTCTCCTTCTATTATTTTTTTAGTCATCCTTTGCTGGTTTCTAAAAATGTCCCAATATTCTGGCCTACCACTAATCGTTGCAACATTGTATGCCTTTTCTTTCAATTTGAATGAATATCTGAAGCTCAGAAAGCTCTTACTAGAAGTTAATGGTGCTGGATACTGACACTGCGCTGCCATCCTCTGCTACCAGGGAGAGGTGGGTAGTCCCGTGATGATCAGTGGTGTAGAAATCAGGCTTATAGTAACTTATAGAGTGCGTCGTATTGTCTGTGATTTTACTCCAAAGCCGCGCTGCAAAGTAATTTGAGGTCATATTGGAAATGAGCTGTTAATGAAAAAGATCAAAAGAATAAAATGATTAGGATAGTGCAGTGGGTTAGGTATTGACCTTTCACCTCTGAAATAGAGGAATGTCACTCTGTGGACAGTAGGCGGTGCTCTTCTGAAAGTAGACAGAAGTACATTGTTAGGGCAGTGACCAGCCTGCAGTCACATGTGACCAGCAAGCTCCAACAATTGGCCCACAAAACCCCAGCAACTCAACTTCTATTTTATAGAATCATCACGGAATCAAATAGAATACGAATCTGATTCATTTCAATCGTACACCACAGAAGGAGGCTTTTCGGCCCATCGTGCTTGTGCTGGCTCTTTGAAAGAGCTATCCAATTAGTCCCACTCACCTGCTCTTTCCCCATAGCCCTGCAAATTTACCTTTGCAAGCATATATCCAATTCCCTTTTGAAAGATATTATTGAATCTGCTTCCACCTTCCGGCAGTGCATTCCAGATCATAACAACTCGCTGTGTAAAAGTATTCTCCTCATCTCGCCCCCTGGTTTTTTGTCAATTATCTTAAATCTGTCTCCTCTGTTTACCAACCCTCCTGTCAGTGGAAATAGTTTCTCCTTATTTACCCTATCAAAACCCTTCATAATTTTCAAAACCTCTATTAAATCTCACCTTAGCCTTCTCTACTCTAAGGAGAACGATCCCAGCTTCTCTAGTATCGTCACGTAACTGAATTCGCTCATTCCTATTTGCGCCTATATTTCTCACGCCTCCCAGTTTCCCCTGTTTGAATTTCACAGGTCTAGAGCTTTGTAAAGATCTATTCCAAGCTCTGCTCTCACTGATGGATAAATCCAAAATCTGAACACCAAGATCTGTTAATGTAGTAAGATTGTGATATGTGCAAATTAATGGAAACAATCATGAAGACTTTTAAGTGACCTGCAGGATTCCATGTTATGCACCAAAGTAGCCCATGAAGACACATTCCTGGTCAACAGTAAATTAATTCTTTATTTCCAGACAGAACTCTACTCCTTTTATAGAAAATGTAAATTACTGATGGAGAGCTGATTCTTGTCATACTTGCTTCCCAAGTGGTTGGATCGCAACTACAAACACTCCCACCTACAACAAACAGCTTATTATCAATGAGCTTGGTGTCTCTCTGATGAGGGTTCCAAACCCATAGTATAGCCAGACCCCTGGAAGCCTCACTGACAGGAGATTACAGCAGAAACCCAGGTGCTTTCCCAGTGCCACAAGCACACAAATGCCCAGACACACCCCAACACATACTCAACGTCTGCACACCACTGTGTGCGCAAGGTGGAACACTATCCAACTTGCTCAGCAAGCAGTGTGACAGTACAGGCACCAGCAAGGATAACAGCTTTTGATTGATCGAGACTGCATTTCAACTGGTAGTTTACCTCAGTGAGGTTGACAAATCGTGGATCTCCCATCATGGTTGTCTTTGCATATGCAAATTTAAAGGCTTCAACTATTCGATGATACGTCAAGGCCTTCCGTTCTGGGGTAGAAACACTATCTGGAGTAAAATTATAACCTATAAATCGATAGAAAATTAAAAGAATGAAATTATCTGACTAAAGATCACTATACATCCAATAAGGAATTCAGGACAAACTTCTTTACCCAGAGAGCGGTTAGAATGTGGACCTTGTTACCACATAAAGTGGTTGAACTGAATAGCACAGACGCATTTAAAGGCAAGCTAGATAAGTACATGAGGGAGCAAGGAATAGAAGGTTACGCTGATAAGGTTAGACAAAGAGGGGTGGCAGGAGGCCCATGTGGGCCATAAACACCGGCATAAAGTTTGTGTGCTGTAAATTCTATGTAATGTAATTTTATGTAAATATTTCTTCAGGGATTTTTATCCATAGTAAAACCTGGAGATGAATAAGGAATTCTCTGGAAAAGAGGAAGCAGCAAGCAGGGAAATGTACTAAGTATAATACTCTAGGGCTCTGTGCCGAGCCCCTAGCATTCCTGATCTACATCAACATCTGGATTCAGAAATACAACATAATTTGGTCAAATTCGCAGTTGACACCGAGTTGGGAAGTAATTGAGTCTAACAAGGCACTCAAGGAACTGCAGTAGCACCAAGACAAAATTTGTAAGCGGGCAGAACTATGACAAATGAAATTCAATGTAGGTACAAACATACGAACAATGACGGACAGATAAAGACCTTCTGGTCCATCGAGCCTGCCCCTCACAACTGCAATCCCTGTGTATCACAAGATATACCTAAAACCATGTGATCTCCTGGGAGAGGTGAAAAACCAGATAAAAAACCCAAGCCAATTTGGGGGGAAAAAATCTGGGAAATTCCTCTCCGACCCAGCTAGGCAATTGAAACTAGTCCAGGAGATCACTCTGGCCCTGAATTCCCTGCAGTACCTACCTTCTGTAAGAGGTGATCTCCGCCCCAGCCAGAAACAGGTCCAGCTCTCGCTTGAAGGAATTCAATGAATCAGCGTCCACCGCATGAGATGGCAGCCTGTTCCAGAGGTCCTCTATTCTCTGGGAAAAGAACCACCTCCTGACATCTATCCTAGATCTAGCCTTATACAACTTAAATCTGTGACCCCTGATTCTCCCTAACCTATTTAATTGAAACAAACTGTCAACCGTTATCTTATAAACCTCAATCAGATCACCTCTAAGTCTATGCTTCTCTAAAGTGTAGACTCCCAACTCTTTTAGCCTATCTTGATAACTAAGATGCTTTAGACTGGGAATTAGTCTAGTGACCCTCCTCTGCACCCTCTTCAAAGCCTTAATATTGCCCACCATATGAGGAGACCAAAACTGGACACAGTATTCCAAGTGAGGCCTGACCAAGATCTTGTACAAGGACAAAATATGCCGCGTCGTATACTGAATTGTCCTGTGGATACACCCCAACACCCTATTTGCTCTAGCTATCGCTTCACGGCATTGCTCATGTCCCTTTAAGGATGTATGCACTATAGTGCCCAAATCTCTTTCTATCTCCACCTTCCTTAATGCTTTTCCCTGAAGGGTGTTTGAATGTTGAGCATTTGCCCTGCCCACGTGCATAACACTGCACTTATCTACGTTATACATCATTTTCCAGTTATGAGCCCAATCTCCCAACATATTAAGATCTGCCTGAAGCAGACGAGCATCATCTACAGTCCTAATACTCTCGCACAGGTCTTGGTATCATCTGCAAATTTGCCCCCAACACCTACATCCAGATCATTAATAAAAATAGTAAAGAGCAACGGTCCCAACACCGATCCCTGTGGGACACCACTGGTGATCGGTCTCCAAACAGATCCAAATCCATCTATAAATACTTTCTGCTTACATCCTGCCAGCCAGTTCTTAATCCAGCTCAATATATTACCACTAATACCAGAGGCAAGTGCAAGGTATTCTGCATTGCAAGTAAGATGGGGAAACACACTTACTTAATAGTGTTGAACTATCCTGAGCAGCTGAGAGAGACCTTGGCGAAGTAGCAGACTCAACACTTTGCATACCCATTAAACAGCAACAATCATTGGAGTTTACAATGCTGAGTCTTATTGGTCAATGGCAAGGCTGAGGGCGTCATGCTAAAACCGTCCAGTAAGAGAGATACTAAGCCATACAAATCAGAAGGTCTCAAGTTCAATCCTTGCTCTATGCGGAGTTAGCTGATCTCATCTGGATCAGCCAGGACACACCTCGAGTGCTGTGTCCACTTACTGAGGCATAAGGGAAACATCCGACCTGTAAAAGCAGTGTAGAAGGAACGCGAAGCTGAGATACTCCTCCCAGCGGTGGTGTTTCTACAGGACGGGACATCCCTGCTGCTATGACTGTTTACTGCAATGGCGGGGGGGAAGGTGGTAATTTGATATGCAGAGCAGGCTCCTGCAGGAATTGCTGCCATTGAATGAGCTGGAAATAACGTCAGCAATTATTTTGAGGTGTTGAAGTCAGTATTCAGACCAGAGAAGCGGATCATATATATATATATATATATTTTAATAAATCTACCGCCCATTGGCTGCCGAAGCAGGCTTTAAAATGAGCCGCCAGCAATCTAACCCGAAACAGGCAAGAGCTCTATTAAAATATTTAACTTGGGCCCTACACCGGCTGTAGGACCCCAACACAACTTTCAGGAACCAATGGGTGGAGCGACCTAACCAGTGCACGAAAAAGAGACTTGTAAAAGACCAATGGCACTGATTTTGTGGGGCAAGCAAGCTCCTCCCGACTTGGCGCCACAAAACTCTTCTGGCCCATTGACTGTCCTTCCATTCCCCACCTGGGATTGTGTCCCCCCCACCCCCAAGCACGCATTTCAGACTCTGATTGTTGAATGCTCGACCATGAAAATGGAGCCATCAGGATTGGTGTAGCGAACGCCCGGCCCATTGCCTTCAATTAACACACTTTTGACAAAGAGTTTCTATCCAGTCAGGTTCTCGATTATATTCGAACAGTGATTCTGTTGCATTTCTCATTACATAAATATTCCTTCCATCTGGAAAACACAAGGGTGGGGGGCAGGGGAGCAGGAAATAATAACTGGAAAATTAATTAAGTTAACACGCTAAACAATTTCAAGAAGTCCTCTGGGCAGGACTCCTGCCCAAACGTTGGAAGTGCGAATGGGTCCCAAATGAATAACCCGGATGTACAGCCATAAGAAGATCGCCACAGATCATGTTTGTAGTGGGAACCTGCTCCCCAGAGTCCCGCTGGTGTTACCGACACCGCTAGACAGAATGTCATCACTATGATATCTCACCCTTCAGGATGTTCAATATCAATCCAAGCACAAGCCCACCGGACGGCGCGCTGGGCACAAACAACGTGTAGTTACCAATCGATATGTTTAGCACATTTTCAGATAATTGAGGTCTGTAGTTTCTCAGGTCCTCAAGAGTTACAATCCCACCTGTAGAGGGGAAAAAAGGAATTTAATACAATTATGCCAAATTAATGTTTCAAGCACACAGGAGAGTGGATCTGAACACATCACAACAGCAGCAACCCTCAACCCCTCCCCCTCCCCCTCCCCCACAACACACAGTTGTGCAAGGTCTACACACAATGTGACAGAACTGAAAAAGCATGTATCCACCTGCATGTTTGAGGAAGGTTGTAATGGCACATTTTATTTAATTCATTCTTGGGATGTAGGTATCACTATCATTTATTGCCCATCCCTAATTGCCCTTGAGAAGATTGTGGTGGGCCTTCTTCTTGAACCGCTGCAGTCTGTGTGGTGAAGTTGCTCCCACAGTGCTGTTAGCTAGGAAGTTCCAGGATTTTGACCCAGCGACAATGAAGGAATATGTTCAATTCAGGATGGTATGTGACTCGGAGGTGATGGTGTTCCCTTGTGCCTGCTGTCCTTGTCTTTCTAGGTAGTGGAAACCTTCTAGTGGCAGCCAGCCAAATCTCTCAATGTCCATCACTGAAAGCTTCAAAATTTGGTTTCCATCTGGGAGTTATTAAGGGACAACAGATCTCAATTCAAACAAAATTGAAGAAAAATTAAAGATGAGAAAAAGCCATTCAGCCCAGTGAAGCTCATCCCTCTAGTACCACAACTCGTTTGCCTGAGCATCCAACTGTGTTTTGAAGGTCCGCAATGATTTTGTCTCTGCTAATCCATCTAGCCGGTTGTTTCCAACATTAGTTACTCTTTATGTAAAGAGCTTCTTCCTAACAAGTGTTTTGATTACTTTTCACTAGTTTTAATTTATACTCTCTCTCCTAGTATTTTCCTGGATTACTGTGAAGTAATAGCCTATGTTTACCTTGTCTATACCATTTCATACTTTAACCACCTTCTCTCGACTATAGAGCTCGAGTTTCTCCTGGTTTTCCGCCTAACTCATGCCCTTAATACCTGGGATCAGTTATCATTGCTGTTATCTGTGCAAAGATAGAATAGGCCAGTTCTGTGATGTATCAGATAATCGCACAGAAAGATTGTGGTAAGGGCTTTACAGCCAATTAAGTACCTTTGAAATGTAGGAATTGCAGCAGCCAATTTGCGCACAGCAAGGTCCTACAAACAGCACTGTGATAATGGCCAGACAATTGTTCTTAAATGGATTTTATAACTTTTACATTCTGAAATATTTTACTGTAATTCTTTCAGTGCCTCTCAGGCAGCCTTACTGCTATTCATAATCATGAGAAAGTCACATGAAAAGTTTTTTTAGTCCTAATATAAGAAATAAATGTAATTTGGCACTGGGTCAGGATTATTTTGGCAAGGAATGTTAGTGCTGGAAAACTGAACATTTTCCCATTTCAGGCACCCACTGTCTACATTGGACCTCTCAGGTCAGGGACATTACATTTAGATGCAGAGTAAATTGTTCTGCTACAACAGAACACATCCATTATCAGGAACAGGAAAAGCTCAGGCCCCATTCAAGCCCACTTCCGTTTTCAGAGAACAATTCCATCTACATTCCCTACAACCATGTTCCTCAAACCATTCTCGTTCCAGAAACTTCTGCAACTGTCTCTTACCCCCATTTATTCTGTCTGCTTCAAAGTCCTTCCCTGGCAACATATCCCACCACTCAATTATTTTAGCTGTGATAAAAAATTCTCCTGACATACTCGTTTTTAATGTGTGTCCCTGGTATTAGAGTCCTTTACCACAATGAGCTTCTTACCTACACTGGCATTATCAGTTCGATTCAATCTGGTTGTCTCAAAGTCTCCTCTTTTCCAAATAATGAAAAAAAGATTTCCTTAATTTTTTCCTGATAATTTAGATTCCTAAATCCCATTCATCGTGTTTCACCCACTATATCCTCTCAAGAACAAGAATATCCTTCCTATGATTAGGCAACAAGAACTGCACATAGTGCTCGGGATGGGATCTGACCATCATCTTATACAACAGTGCAACCTTTGGATCAGTACTCTCTCTCTTTCTATAGTGTAACCCAATAACTTATTTCCTTTTATTTACTGAAGCTAAGCACAGCGCTGCCAGTTTATAATTTGATTCACTCGGGGCCCCTTTCTTTCATGATTGGTCTGTTATACCTCAACTGCATCCGACATGTATTTCCGCTTTTTGCTCCATATCAATCATTTTACACTAACCCACCTTGAGTAACATCTTTTACTCATTGGCCCAGTTATCTGAAAGATCTAAATCCTTCAGAATCCGTTTACATTGTTCCTCGTTTTTTGTCTTGCCACCTATATTGGCATTATCTGGAAACTTGGAGATTTTGTTTACTACACCCATAATAATCATTAATATTTATCATAAATAGCAAAGGACTCAAAACTGACTCTGGGGTATTTCGCTCATTACTTCCTCCAGTGTAAAACATTCATATTGATTGCTACCCTCAGTTTTATGTTTTTAAGCCATTTTCCACCAATATCACTAGCCTCCCATTTTGGGATTCCTTACTTTTAAGAGCCAATCAGCTTGTAATAACACTTCCGAAATCCAAGTAATTATCAACTACATTACCCCAAAACACCATATCAACAACGTCTTCATAAAATTCCAGCTGGTTAAACATGGTCTCTCTTTCCTGGCTGTTAATCATAGAATAGTACAGCACAGAAGGAGGCCATTCGGCCCACCAAGTCTTTAACAAGTCATGTTCTTCCAAGTGTTCACCCACTAGCAAGCAAAATTATTTCAGAGACTTTCCCTTTCCCAGATGTTAATTTCCTGACCTGTTGTTTCCAGGTGTATCTGGATCTCTCCGATCCCTTATGCTCAAACACCGTCACCTATTTCACTTGCCATTTCTGCACCAGCTCTTCCTGATTACATTTACAAATTTACTGCCAATCAGTGCTTAATTCGGGACAACTCTGAGCTGTGTGTCACACCTACTAGGGACTGAGTTTTCAGCTACAACCCTTGCAGTCATCACAGAGAGGAACCTTTCATCCCATTAGTCTGTGCTGAAGTAGAACCCACGTCTACAACTGAAAGGCCAAGAAGCTAATCCACTGAAGCACCCAGTCCTCCCACACAAGTTAACCATAATAAAATTCAAACGCTTAACTGAAATCTTATTGAATTTATGGTGTTCAAATGTTAACTGAATATTCAGCTTTAAATATTATTCTCTCAAACGGACTGTACCACTCATAATTGTTAGTTTGAGGCTGGAGTTCATATGATTTATCAAGACAGGGTAGCATAGTGGTTATGTTACTGGTCTAGTAATTCAGAGGCCTGGACTAATGATCCGGAGATGTGGGGAATTTAAATTCAGTTAATTAAATAAATCTGGAATAGTTACTAGTATCAGTAATGGTGATCATGAAACTATCAGATTGTCGTTAAAAATCCATCTGGTTCACTAATGTCCTTTAGGGAAGGAAATCTGCCATCCTTACCTGGTCTGGCCTATATGTGACTCCAGACCCACAGCAATGTGGTTGACTCCTAACTGCCCTCTGAAATGGCCTAGCAAGCCACTCAGTTGTACCAAACCGAAAAGAAAAACAATAATAAGAATAAAACCGGACGGACGACCCGGCATCGACCTCGGCACAGGCTATGGACATGACAAAGGCACACCCAGCCCAGTCAACCCTGCACAAGTCCTCCTCACTTACTTCTCGGGACTTGTGCCAAAATTGGGAGAGCTGTCCCACAGACTAGTCAAGCAACAGCCTGACATAGTCATACTCACAGAATCATACCTTTCAACCAATGTCCCAAACTCCTCCATCACCATCCCTGGGTATGTCCTGTCCCATCGGCAGGACAGACTCACCGGAGGTGGCGGCACAGTGATATACAGTAGGGAGGCAGTGGCCCTGGGAGTTCTCAACATTGACTCCGGACCCCATGAAGTCTCACGGCTTCAGGTCAAGCATGGGCAAGGAAACCTCCTGCTGATTATCACATACCACCCTCCCTCAGCTGATGAATCAGTACTCCTCCATGTTGAACACCACTTGGAAGAAGCACTGAGAATAGCAAGGGTACAGAATGTACTCTGGGTGGGGGACTTCAATGTCCATTACCAAGAGTGGCTCGGTAGCACCACTACTGACCAAACTGGCAGAGCCCTGAAGGACATAACTGCCAGACTGGGCCTGCGGCAGGTGGTGAGAGAACCAACATGAGTGAAAAACCTACTTGACATCATCCTCACGAATCTACCTGTCGCAGATGCATCTGTCCATGACAGCATTGGTAGCAATGACCACCGCACAGTCCTTGTGGCGACAAAGTCCCCTCTTCACAAGTAACGGGAGGAGGAGGCTCGATGAACATCACCATCCTCAATGATGGCAGAGCCCAGCTTGCGAGTGCAAGGCTGAAGCGTTTGCAACCATTTTCAGCCAGAAGTGCCGAGTGGATGATCAATATCGGCCTCCTCCTGAGGTCCCCACCATCACAGAAGCCAGTCTTCAGCCAATTCGATTCACTCCACGTGATATCAAGAAATGGCTGAGCACACTGGATACAGCAAAGGCTATGGGCCCTGACAACATCCCAGCTGTCGTGCTGAAGACTTGTGCTCCAGAACTAGCCGCGCCTCTAGCCAAGCTGTTCCAGTACAGCCGGAACACTGGCATCTATCCGACAATGTGGAAAACTGCCCAGAAATGAGCTGTGCACAAAAAGCAGGACAAATTCAATCTGGCCAATTACTGCCCATCAATCTACTCTCAATCATCAACAAAGTGATGGAAGGTGTCATCGACCATGCTATCAAGCGGCACTTAATCACCAATAACCTGATCACTGATGCTCAATTTGGGTTCCGCCAAGACCACTCGGCTGCAGACCTCATTACAGCCTTGGTCCAAACATGGACAAAGGAGCTGAATTCCAGAGGTGAGGTGAGAGTGACTGCCCTTGACATCAAGGCACCATTTGACCAACTGTGGCATGGAGGAGCCCGAGTAAAATTGAAGTCAATGGAGATCAGGGGGAAAACTCTCCACTGGCTTTAGTCATGCCTAGCACAAAGGAAGATGGTTGTGGTTGTTGGAGGCCAATCTTCTCAGCCTCAGGACATCACTCGCAGGAGTTCCTCAGGGCTTTGTCTTAGGTCCAACCATCTTCAGCCGCTTCATCAATGACCTTCTCTCTATCATAAGGTCAGAAGTGGGGATTTTCACTGATGATTGCACAGTGTTCAGTTCCATTCGCAACTCCTCAGATAATGAAGCAGTCTATGCCCGCATGCAGCAAGACCTGGGTGACATTCAGGCTTGGCCTGATAAGTGGCAAGTAACATTCGCGCCACACAAGTGCCAGGCAATGACTATCTCCAACAAGAGAGTCTAACCACCACCCCCTGACATTCATCGGCGAATCCCCCACCATCAACATCCTGACCAGAAACTTAACTGGAACAGCCATATAAATACTGTGGTTACAAGTCAGGAGTGTGATGGAATACTGTCTACTTGCTCCAACAACACTCAAGAAGCTCGACACCATCCAGGACAAAGCAGCCCGCTTGATTGGCAACCCATCCACCACCTTAAACATTCACTCCCTCCACCACCAGCGTACCGTGGCTGCAGTGTGTACCATCTACAAGATGCACTGCAGCAACTCGCCAAGACTTCTTCGGCAGCACCTCCCAAACCCGCGACCTCTACCACCTAGAAGGAGAAGAGCAGCAGGTGCATGAGAACACCACCACCTCCACTTTCCCCTCCAAGTCACAACACACCATCCTGACTTGTAAATATATCATCGTTCCTTCATCGTCGCTGGGTCAAAATCCTGGAACACCCTCCCTTACAGCACTGTGGGAGTACCTTCAACACAAGGACTGCAGCGGTTCAAGAAGGCGCCTCACCACCACCTTCTCAAGGGCAATTAGAGATGGGCAATAAATGCCGGCCTTGCCAGCGACACCCACATCCCATGAACGAATAAAAAAGAGAGGGGAGCAACACAATTTCAAGAGCGACATGAAAGTGTTGAGTTAGGATACTGAACTTTTCAAAGTGGGATGTGTTGATGGACTAATAGGCTCATTGTGCAGAAGTCATTTCAGCTGTGGGTTAATATTGAGGCCAAATGTCTTAATTCAGTTAAAAGACTTGCATTATATAGCTTCGTTCATGACCTCAGCTCGTTCCAAAGTGCTTCACAGCCAAGGAAGTACTTTTGAAGTATAGTCACTGTTGTAATGTAGGAAACGTGACAGCCAATTTGTGCATGGGATCTTTTACATCCACCTGAGAAGGCAGATGGGGCTTCAATTTAACATTTCTTCCAAAAGATGGAACCTCCAAGAGGGCAGCACTCCCTCAGCACAGCCGAGAGTTTTATGCTCAGGGTCACTAGAGTGGGATTTGAACCCACAACCTTCTGACTCAGAGGTGAGAGCGCTACCACTGAAGTATGGCTGACACAAAATTAGACAAAGGAGAAGTCAGGGTGTATTTCAAACAGGAGAGCCTGGATTTTCCAATCGGGCTGCAGGAAACGGTAGTGTAGTGGTAATGTCACTGGGCTAATAATCCAGAGGACTGAACTAATGATCCAGAGATGCAAGTTCAAATCCCACCATGGCAGCTTGGGAATTTAAATTCAGTTAATTAAATAAATCTGGAATAATTACTATTATCAGTAATAGTAACCGTGAAACTAGCAGATTGTCGTAAAAACCCATCTGGTTCACTAATGTCCTTTAGGGAAGGAAATCTGCCGTCCTTACCCGGTCTGGCACATATGTGACTCCAGACCCACAGCAATGTGGTTGACTCTTAACTGCCCTCTGAAATGGCCTAGCAAGTCACTCAGTTGTAACTAACCGCTACGAAACAAAATAATAAGAATGAAACCGGACGGACCACGATCTCGGCACCGGCAACGGACACGGCAACGGCACACCCAGCCCAGTCGAGCCTGCAAAGTCCTCCTCACCAACATCGGGGGCCTTATGCCAAAATTGGGAGAGCTGTCCCACAGACTAGTCAAGCAACAGCCTGACATAGTCATACTCACAGAATCATACCTTTCAGCCAATGTCCCAAATTCCTCCATCACCATCCCTGGGTATGTCCTGTCCCACCGGCAGGGGTGGCGGCACAGTGGTACACTGTCGGGAAGGAGTGGCGCTGGGAGTCCTCAACATTGACTCCGGACCCTATGAAGTCTCATGGCTTCAGGTCAAGCATGGGCAAGGAAACCTCCTGCTGATTACCACCTACTGCCCTCCCTCAGCTGATGAATCAGTTCTCCTCCATGTTGAACACCACTTGAAGGAAGCACTGAGAGTAGCAAGGGCACAGAATGTACTCTGGGTGGGGGACTTCAATGTCCATCACCAAGAGTGGCTCGGTAGCACCACTACTGGCTGAGTCCTGAAGAAAATAACTGCCAGTCTTGGCCTGCGACAGGTGGTGAGAGAACCAACACGAGGGAAAAACTTACTTGACCTCGTCCTCACCAATCTACCTGTCACAGACGCATCTGTCCATGACAGCATTGGTAGCTGATCATGACAGATCATTGTGGAGATGAAGTCCCGACTTCACACTGAGGACACCCTCCATCGTGTCGTGTGGCACTACCACCGTGCTAAATGGGATAGATTAAGAACAGATCTAGCAGCTCAACTGGGCATCCATGAGGCGCCATGAGCAGCAGCAGAATTGTATTCCACCACAATCTGTAACCTCATGGCCCGACATATCCCCCACTCTACCATTACCCGGCATATCCCCCACTCTACCATTACCTGGCATATCCCCCACTCTACCATTACCCGGCATATCCCTCACTCTACCATTTCCTGGCATATCCCTCACTCTACCATTACCTGGCATTTACCTCACTCTACCATTACCCAGCATATCCTTCACTCTACCATTACCTGGCATATCCCTCACTCTACCATTACCTGGCATATCCCTCACTCTACCATCAAGCCAGGGGACCAACCCTGGTTCAACAACGAGTGTAGAAGAGCATGCCAGGAGCAGCACCAGGCGTACCTAAAAATGAGGTGCAAACCTGGGGAAGCTGCAACACAGGACTACATGCATGCTCAGAAGCAGCATGCTATACACAGGGCTAAGCGATCCCACAATCAATGGATCAGATCAAAGCTCTGCAGTCCTGCCACATCGAGTCGTGAATGTCGGTGGACCATTAAACAACTAATGGGAGGAGGAGGCACCAAGAATATCCCCAATGATGATGGAGCCCAGCACGTGAGTGCAAAAGACAAGGCTGAAGTGTTTGCAAACAACTTCAGCCAGAAGTGCCGAGTGGATGATCCATATCGGCCTCCTCCCGAGGTCCCCACCATCACAGAAGCCAGTCTTCAGCCAATTCAATTCACTCCACGTGATATCAAGAAACGGCTGAGCGCACTGGATACGGCAAAGGCTATGGGCCCCGACAACATCCCGGCTATCATGCTGAAGACTTGTGCTCCAGATCTAGCCAAGCTGATCCAGTACAGCTACAACACTGGCATCTATCCAACAATGTGGAAAACTGCCCAGGTATGTCCTGTCCACAAAAAGCAGGACAAATCCAATCCGGCCAATTACTGCCCCATCAGTCTACTCTCAATCAGCAGCAAAGTGATGGAAGGTGTCATCGACAGTGCTATCAAGCGGCACTTACTCACCAATAACCTGCTCACTGATGCCCAGGTTGGGTTCCGCCAAGACCACTCGGCTCCCGACCTCAGTACAGCCTTGGTCCAAACATGGACAAAGGAGCTGAATTCCAGAGGTGAGGTGAGAGTGACTGTCCTTGACATCAAGGCAGCATTTGACCGAGTGTGGCATCAAGGAGCCCTAGTAAAACTGAAGTCAATGGGAATCAGGAGAAAACGCTCCACTGGCTGGAGTCATACCTAGCACAAAGGAAGATGGTTGTGGTGGTTGAAGGTCAATAATCACAGCCCCAGGACATCGCTGCAGGAGTTCCTCAAGGCAGTATCCTAGGCCCAACCATCTTCAGCTGCTTCATCAATGACCTTCCCTCCAACATAAGGTCAGAAATGGGGATGTTCGCTGATGACTGCACAGTGTTCAGCGCCATTCACAACTCCTCAGATAATGAAGCAGTCTATGCCCGCATGCAACAAGACCTGGACGACGTTTAGGCTTGGGCTGATAAGTGGCAGGTAACATTCGCGCCACAGAAGTGCCAGGCAATGACTAAATACAACAAGTGAGAGTCTAACCACATCCCCTTGACATTCAATTGCATTACCATCACCGAATCCCCCACTATCAACATCCTGGGGGTCACCATTAACCAGAAACTTAACTGGACCAGCCACATAAATACTGTGGCAACAAGAGCAGGTCAGAGGTTGGGTATTCTGCGGCGAGTGTCTCACCTCCTGACTCCCCAAAGCCTTTCCACCATCTACAAGGCTCAAGTAAGGAGTGTGATGGAATAATCTCCACTTGCCTAGATGAGTGCAGCTCCACCAACACTCAAGAAGCTCGACACCATCCAGGACAAAGCAGCCCGCTTGATTGGCACCCCAACCACCACCTTAAACATTCACTCCCTCCACCACCGACGCACTGGCTGCAGTGTGTACCATCTACAAGATGTACTGCAGCAACTCGCCAAGGCTTCTTCGGCAGCACCTCCCAAACCCGCGACCTCTTCCACCTAGAAGGACAAGGGCAGCAGATGCATGGGAACACCATCACCTACAAGTTCCCCTCCAAGTCACACACCATCTTGACTTAGAAGTTCATCGTCACTGGGTCAAAATCCTGGAACACCCTACCTAATAGCACTGTGGGAGTACCTTCATCACACTAACTGCAGCGGTTCAAGAAGGCGGCTCACCACCACCTTCTCAAGGGCAACTAGGGATTTGCAATAAATGCTGGCCTTGCCAGCGACGCCCAGATCCCTTAAGTAAATTTAAAAAAACTCCTGTGGGGCAGGAAATTCAGCTGCCTGACCTCGGACGATTTTCTGACCCCTGGAATATTTGCACGTTAGAGGTGGGAGCCCTGGTCTCTACTGGAGTAATGCCAAGATGGGGGCTGGAATCAAGAGTGGTCGGACCACAGAGGCCTGGCACTTTGCAGCCTCAGAACTACTGCTGAACAGTGAAAAACAAATTCACAAATACCTTCCTGTCTCCTAGAGCAATGTGTGGGAATGCTTGGAGAGCCGGTGCACAGACCCTTGCTGCTGGCACCATCCTTTTGTCCCTCCACTGACCTTTAAATGATGGATGTCAAAGCCCGACAGGATAGGAATGATTAATGGAATGAGAACAAAGTTAGAGTAAATTGGTGTTGCTCAGATTGAAGAAATGTTAGAAGTGGTATAACCCTGTAGTCAGTGCTAAGCTCACTTTTGTTCTCAGTATATATAGGTGATTTGGACTTGATGTAGGAAGCACAGTATCGAGATTTGCTGGGCACCGAAGTAGGCGATTAGGCAAGAAGGATTGTAAAGGACTTTAGGAGGACATAGACAGGTTAGTGGAATGGACAGACAAGTGACAAATGCAATTTAATGTGGAGAACTTAATACATTTTGGGAGGAAAAACAAGGAATGTGAAGATGCACTCAATTCAAGGACATTGAAAGGTATGGATGAACAGAGAGACCTTGGGGTTAATGTACTTAATTCTCCTGAAAGTGCAAGTTCAGGTAGATAAAGTCATTGATGGCCAACAACATTTTGGGTTTTCTAAATAGAGATTATGGGCTGGATTTTCATAGGGCTGTGGAGGCGGGTTTGGAGGCGTGTGGGGCGTTAAAATTACGAAAAGTGGCGGGCGGACCTGATTCCCGCCTCCACGCAATTTTGATAAAATCGTGTGCAGTGTTCCCGACTCCGTCCCGCCTCCAAGAGGCGGGAGAGGCCATTAAAGCCCTTAACAAGCCCTAAATTGGCTCTGTAATGCCATTTTGAAACGTTTTAGCTAGTTTAACCCTTTTCCGACGTGAAGCACGCCTGATGTGAAACACGCCAGTGAAACCTGGCGGGAGCACAAGTGGATAGCTGACTATCAGCTGCAGGTCCACTATTACAACAGAGTTGTGATGAAGGTAGTAGTAGTATTAGGTCTGAAAGTCGCCTCTGATGCTGCTGCATTAAATGTCTTCAGAGACTGCCTGGCCTTTGCTGTGAGAGGACCTGGATGCAAAAAAAAATTTCTCTCTCTCTCTCTCTCTCTCTGAGCTGCTGCTCATTTTGCATCCAGGTCCTCTCACAGCAAAGGCCAGGCAGTCTCTGAAGACCTTCAATGCAGCAGCAATGATGACATCATCAGAGGCGACTTTCAGACTGAAACCACTAATTGGTTCATGGGTTCCCACATGCTGGAACTCAATTGCCCAATTAGGTGAAAATCGCATCAATCTCCCACATCCAATTGCAGTCAGGTGGATAACACGAAAAGTGGATGACACGACCCCAACCCACCCCAGTATCAAAATCCAGCCCATAGAGTGTAAGAGTAAAGAAGTAATAAAAAAAGGTGCACACAGCTTTGGTTAGGCCACATTTAAAGAGTATTGTCTGTAACAACAACTTGTATTTATATAGCACCTTTAATGTAGTAAAACGTCCCAATGCGCTTCACAGGAGTATTATAAGACAAAATCATTTGACACTGAGCCATATAAGGAGAAATTAGGGCAGATGACCAAAAGCTTGGTCAAAAAGGTAGGTTTTAAGGAGCGTCTTAAAGGAGGAAAGAGAGGTAGAGAGGCGGAGAGGTTTAGGGAGGGAATTCCAGAGCTTGGGCCCAGGCAACAGAAGGCACAGCCACCAAAGGTGGAGCGATTATAATCAGGGATGCTCAAGAGGGCAGAATTAGAGGAGCGCAGATATCTCGGGGGGTTGTGGGGCTGGAGGAGATTACAGAGATAGGGAGGGGCGAGGCCATGGAGGGATTTGAAAACAAGGATGAGAATTTTGAAATCAAGGTATTGCTTAACTGGGTGCCAATGTAGGTCAGCGAGCACAGGGGTGGTGGGTGAACGGGACTTGGTGTGAGTCAGGACACGGGCAGCCGAGTTTTGGATGACCTCAAGTTTACGTAGGGTGGAATGTGGGAGGCCAGCCAGGAGTGCGTTGGAATAGTCAAGTCTAGAGGTAACAAAGGCATGGATGAGGGTTTCAGCAGCGGATGAGCTGAGGCAAGGGCGGAAATGGGCAATGTTTGAGGTGGAAATAGACGGTCTTAGTTATGCCGCGGATGTGTGGTCGGAAGCTCATTTCAGGGTCAAATATGACACCAAGGTTGTGAACAGTGTGGTTCAGCCTCAGACAAATGTTAGGGAGAGGGATGGAGTCAGTGGCTAGGGAACAGGGTTTGTGGCGGGGACCGAAAACAATGGCTTTAGTCTTCCCAATATTTAATTGGAGAAAATTTCTGCTAATCCAGTACTGGATGTCGGACAAGCAATCTGACAGTTTAGAGACCGTGGAGGGGTCGAGGGACGTGGTGGTGAAGTAGGGCTGGGTGTCGTGAGCGTACATGTGGAAACTGGCGCTGTGTTTTCTGATACAATAGCAAAATACTGCGGATGCTGGAAATCTGAAATATCAACAGAAAATGCTGGAAACACTCAGTAGGCCAGGCAGCATCCGTGGAGAGAGAAACAGAGTTAACGTTTCAGGTCTGGGACCCTTCATCAGAACTGGAAAAAGCTGGAGATGTAACAGAGCAGCTGCAGAGATGGGGAGGTGGGGGGTGGAGGGGAGGAAGGAATTGAAGGAACATACTGGTTCTGGGAGGGAGGGGAAGGGGTAAGAGGCAGGAAAGATAAAATGTTGCAAATGGGGACGGAAAAACATAAACAGCCTGAAAAATGGGAGCAGGGGTTATAGTTTGTGTCGTAAGAATGAGCCTTACGCGTGGTGAACTTAAAGTAAGCTTTAATCAACTAAAAAGGTGCTACATACAAAAGAGGTCTTACTCTATGCCTCTCCAGGATCCAACTGATCAGTCCAGTATTTATCCTGGACTAATCACAGGAAGTGATGCAATAAAGTTCGAGTCACAGGAAGCTGTATTGTGTTACCACATTCTCCCCCCCCAAAAGATTAGGAGGCCGGGATGCTCCCTCCATTTCGTAGCCGCTGGATGAGGGAGAGCCGCACCCGTTTGGGTTCTCGTTGCGGTAGAGGGCCCCTAGCCCGTTTACCCGCCGCGGGCCGTGGACCAGAGTCCGAGTGATCCAGCCTGCTCTGTGAGGGGTCAGGACGATCCTGACTGTGTACTGGTGCCCGAACGGGTGTCGGGCAGGGCTGTGGCAGATCCGTTTCCGAGCGTACGGTACGGGGTGGATCGTGGCTGCGCGTGCGAGCCCCGACGGGCTCATAGTCAGTCTGCCCCAGGTCGGCACGCTGGAGTGAGGTACCAGCCGGCGTCAGATCCAGATCGTGATGAGAGGCACCTGGCGAGCCCAGAGATGTGCCTGGTACAATATCATCCCCTGGTGTCCCTCTATGTTTCGGCGGGCAGGGAGCCAGATCCCGCAATGACACGGTAGATTCCCGACCGTCAGGATACCGAATATAGGCGTAGGTAGGGTTGACGTCAGTGAGCTCAACTTCATCTACCAGGGGGTCATTCTTAGATGCCCGGACATATCTTCGGAGTAGCACTGGTCCCGGTGTAGTCAGCCACGACGGGAGAGATATCCCATAGGATGAGCGACGCTGAAATCGGAAGAACCGTTCATGAGGCGTCGTATTTGTGGCGGTCGAAAGGAGGGACCGTGTGGAGTGTAATGCGTCTGGAAGTACTGCTTCCCATTGCTGGTTGGGTAGGGCCCGAGATCTCAAAGCCAGACGTACCGCATTCCAGATGATAGCGTTAAAACGCTCGACTTGCCCATTCCCGACCGGATGATAAGGCGTCGTTCTGCTGGCAGCAATACCCCGTTCCGAGAGATAGGCCTTGAGTTCTCCTGACATAAAAGAAGGGCCCTGATCCGAATGAACATAGGATGCCATGCCACAGAAAGCAAATACCTGCTCAAGGCAGCTGATAACCGTGGTCGTCAGCATATTGGGGCAGGGAAAGGCAAACGGAAAACGGGAATACTCATCGACCATGGTCAACAGATAAGTGTTGCGAGTTGAAGAGGGCAACGGCCCCTTAAAATCGATGCTAAGCCGTTGCATTGGCTGGGTCGCATGTATGAGTATACCACCCGAGGGGCGGAAAAACTGAGGTTTCAATTCCGCACAGACTCTGCAGTCCGAGCACATCTTCTTTACATCCCCAGTAGAGAATGGGAGATTTCGGGACCGCACGAAGTGTAGCATGCGAATAATGCCCGGATGACACAACCCATCATGGATGTCTACGAGCATAGAGGGTGCCATGGCGGAGCAGAATGCTCGTGAGAGGGTATCCGGAGCCACATTCTCCTTGCCAGGTCGATAGTGGATGGTGTAACCAAAAGAGGCCAATTCCAGCCGCCAAAGCTGGATTTTATTATTTTTAATTTTGGTCCGTTTTCGATTATCGAGCATGAAGGCGACCGATCGCTGGTCCGTGATTAAGGTAAAGTGCTGGCGAGCTAGGAGATGACTCCACTTCCGTACTGCCTCTATGATGGCTGTAGCTTCTTTCTCGACTGGAGGATAATGTAGCTCAGCCCCTTGAAAAGTCCTGGACAAAAATGCCACCGGACGACCTTCCTGATTCAGAGTGGCCGAGATCGCCACCTCCGAGGCATCACACTCGACAACAAAAGGAAGACTCTCATCGATGGAGTGAAGAGCCGCTTTCTCCAACTGTTTTTTCAGGAGGTTAAAGGCTGCAACAGCCGCTGTGTCTAGTGGGAATGTGCTGGCCTTCAGTAGAGGTTGGATTCGGTCCGAGAAGTTAGGAATCCATTTAGCATAATATGCAAATAGGCCGAGGGCCCGGCGCAAGGAGGCCGGATTCTTAGGTGGCGGGAGTTCTTGGAGTGGGCGAAGCCTTTCAGGGTCAGGTTTAATGATGCCATTGCCCACACAATAGCCAAGGATGTTGATGGTTGGTTGTGACTCAATGGATTTAGCCGCATTTAATGTCAAATTACGGTGCTGGAGTGCATCCCAAAATCGTTGAAGATTGGCGTCATGTTCCCGCTGATTGCGACCTGCGACAGTAATATTGTCCAGATAAGGAAACGTATCCTTCAAGTCTTCCTGTTTGACCAGGTCATCCATTGCTCGCTGGAAGACAGCCACTCCATTAGTGACCCCAAAGGGGAGGCGACGAAATTGATACAGCCGTCCATTGGCTTCAAAGGCCGTATACTGCTTGTCTGAGACCTTCAAGGGTACCTGATGATAGGCACTTTTCAGATCATATGTTGAGAACACCGTGTACTCAGCCAGTTTATTAACCATATCATCGATGCGCGGCAATGGGTATGCGTCCAAGTCCGTATATTGATTGATGGTCTGTGAATAGTCAATGCACAGCCGTTTCTTGTGAGGTTGTAGAGGGTTCTTAACAATAACGACCTGGGCGCGCCATGGCGACGAACAAGGCTCGATGATATCCTCTGCTAAAAGCCGAGAAATCTCAGCCGCAATAAAAGACTGGTCTTCCTGACTGAAACGTCGTGACTTTGTTATAATCGGTTTGCATCGAGGAGGGATACTGGTAAACAGTGAGGGTTCATCCAGTGAAGCTGCTGACAATGCACAGAACGGTAATCGAGGTCGTATATTAGAAATAGTGAGTTCAGGTTTGGATCCGCCGAACTCAATGGTGAGCTTCTTATGCTGCTTTTGAAAATCCAGCCCTAAGATAAGATCACTACATAAATCCTTGAGCACCGAAAGCCGGGTGGAGGGATACCTGTGACCATTAAGTGTTATTTCAACCATACAAAAGCCAGAAATTCTGGTATTAAGTGATGACTGAGCCATCGCAATTGCCTGGTCCGATGGGAAAACATGTAGCTTTAACTCTGCAACAATCTGTTCCCTAATGAAACTATCAGTGCTACCTGAGTCAATTAAGGCATCTAAAGTATGTCCATTAATTGATGCTTTTGTAGCTGCATGGAATAGGTTCTGAGGACAAGCAGCTGTAATTGGTGTCGTTGCACAAAGAGTGGCTGAAACTCTAGGTGTCTTTCTTCGAGAGGAAACCCGAGAGGAAGCACGATAGATGTTAGCCGGAACATCTTGATAGGCCCTTACCGGGGCAGTTCGGTAGGACTTAGCTTGATAAGCCCTCGTAGAGGCTCTTGATAGGCAAACCTTTGCAAAATGACCCTTTTTCTTGCAATGACTGCAAAACGCATTGCGAGCAGGGCAGAATTTCCGAGGGTGAAACTCATCACCACAAAAGAAGCATTTCTTAGATTGCCAAGAGGCTGCCACAGTGGGGTCATCATCCTCTTCATCAATGAAGTCATCAGATTGATCGTCAGGGATAAAGACCTCCCTAATAGAGTTCACCTGTGGCCTCTTAAATTGCCTGACTGTAGTTAAGGCAGTAGACCGAGGTCTGGGCACTGTATAAAGGTCTGCATTTCTTTTTGCCAGATCTAGAGAGCAAGCCATGTCATAAGCTCTCTGAAGCTCAAGTGTCTTACTTTCCAGTAGACGCTGGCGTATAAATGGGGAGGCAAGCCCGCAGATGAAAGCATCACGGATCATTTCTTCACGGTACAGCTCAGCTGAGGCCGCCTGAAAGTTACAGTCCATACTAAGTCTGCGAAGCTCTTGGAGGAATTTATCAATGGATTCCTCCAGCCCTTGTTGGGCTGTAGCTAGTAGATGTCTGGCATAGACCTCATTCGGTGTCTTAGTATATAGTCTCTTAAGCGTCCGAATTGCCTCCTCGTAACTGCCCCATTCCTCCACATACTGAAATACATTCGGGGTGACACAGTTGATGAGTATCCGCAACTTTGAGTCATCATCAGCCTTGCAATACTCAAGAAAATTGTCAAACGTGCGATACCAGTGTTTCCACACCTTACCGGCTGCTGGGGTGTTTGGGTCCAAGTCAAGACGCGATGGTTTAAGGATGTTTTCCATGATGGGTGATTCCCTGGATCCATAGTTCCGAGTTCGTCCAAAAAGTTTGAATGCGAAGTTTTCCAAAGTTGATTAAATTGTCGTAAGAATGAGCCTTACGCGTGGTGATCTTAAAGTAAGCTTTAATCAACTAAAAAGGTGCTACATACAAAAGAGGTCTTACTCTATGCCTCTCCAGGATCCAACTGATCAGTCCAGTATTTATCCTGGACTAATCACAGGAAGTGATGCAATAAAGTTCGAGTCACAGGAAGCTGTATTGTGTTACCACAGTTTGAAATTGTTGAACTCAATGTTGAGTCCAGAAGGCTGTAAAGTGCCTAATCGAAAGATGAGGTGCTGTTCCTCGAGCTTACGTTGCGCTTCATTGGAACAATGTAAGAGGCCGAGGACAGAGAGATCAGAGTAGGAGTGAAGCGGGGAATTAAAGTGACAGGCGACCGGAAGCTCAGGGTCAACCTTACGGACTGAATGGACGTGTTCTGCAAAGCGGTCGCCCAATCTGCGTTTGGTCTCCCAATGTAGAGGAGACCGCATCGTGAGCAGCGAATACAGTATACTAAATTGCAAGAAGTACAAATAAATCGCTGTTTCACCTGGAAGGGGTGTTTGGGGCCCTGGACAGTGGGAAGGGAGGAGGTAAAAGGGTAGGTGTTGCATCTCCTGCGCTTGCACGGGAAGGTGCCGGGCGAAGGGGAAGGGCTGTTAGGGGTGATTGAGGAGTGGACCAGGGTCTCGTGGAGGGAGCGGTCCCTTCGGAATGCTGAAAGGGGAGGTGAGGGGAAGATGCGTTTGGTGGTGGGATCACGTTGGAGGTGGCGGAAATGGCGGAGGATGATCCGTTGAATGTGGAGGCTGGTGGGGTGAAAGGTGAGGACAAGGGGAACTCTATCGTGGTTCTGGGAGGGAGGGGAAGGGGTGAGAGCAGAAGTATGGGAAATGGAATGGACCCGGTCAAGGGCCGTGTTAACCACAGTAGAGGGGAATCCTCGGTTGCGGAAAAAGGAAGACATATTGAAAGCACTGGTATGGAAGGTGGCATCGTCAGAGCAGACGCGGCGGAGACGGAGAAACTGCGAGAATGGAATAGAGTCCTTACAGGAAGCGGGATGGGAGGAAGTGTAGTCCAGGTAGCTGTGGGAGTCAGTGGGCTTGTAGTGGATGTTTGTTGATAGCCGATCGTCAGAAATGGAGACAGAGAAGTCAAGGAAGGGAAGAGAAGAGTCGGAGATGGACCAGGTGAAGATGAGGGAAGGGTGGAAATTGGAAGTAAAGTGAATGAACTTTTCTAGTTCAGGGTGAGAGCAGGAAATGGCACTGATACAGTCATCGATGTACAGGAAAAAGAGGTGAGGGAGGGGACCTGAGTAGGACTGGAACAAAGAATGTTCCACATATCCCATGAAAAGGCAGGCATAGCTAGGGTCCATGCGGGTTCCCATAGCAACACCTTTAATTTGGAGGAAGTTGTTCAATGTGAGAACAAGTTCAGCCAGGTGGAGGAGGGTGGTGGTGGATGGAGACTGGTTGGGCCTCTGTTCAAGGAAGAAGCGGAGCGCCCTCAGGCCATCCTGGTGGGGGATGGAGGTGTAGTGGGATTGGATGTCCATAGTGAAAAGGAGACGGTTGGGGCCAGGAAACTGGAAACTGTTAAAGTGGCGGAGGGCGTCGGAAGAGTCGCGAATGTAGGTGGGAAGGGACTGGACAAGGGGAGAAAAAATAGAATCAAGATAGGAATAGATAAGTTCTGTGGGGCAAGAACAGGCTGAAACGATGGGTCTACCAGGGCAGTCCTGTTTGTGGCTCTTGGGAAGGAGGTAGAAGTGGGCTGTGCGGGGTTGGGGAACTATGAGGTTGGCGGCCATGGAGGGAAGATCTCCAGAGGAGATGAGGTCAGTGACAGTCTTGGAAACAATGGCTTGATGTTTGCTAGTGGGGTCATGGTCCAGGCGGAGGTAGGAGGAGGTGTCGGAGAGTTGGCGTTGCCGCACGTAGAGGTCGGTTCGCCAAACAACAACAGCACCACCCTTATCAGCAGGTTTAATGATAATGTTAGGGTTGGATTGGAGAGAACGGAGTGCTGCAAGTTCAGAGGGAGGTAGGTTGGAGTGAGTGAGGGGAGCAGAGAAATTGAGACGGCCGATGTCCCGCAATTGGCAATGAAAAGATCTAGAGAGGGTAAGAGGCCAGAGGGAGGGATCCAGGTAGAATGAGAATTCTGAAAGCGGGAGAAAGGGTCAGCCCTGCGGGGGGAAGATTCCTGGCCAAAGAAGTGGGCAGGGAGACGAAGGTGATTGGTAAAAGAGCTCAGCGTCATGCCGAGCTCAAAATTCATTGAGGTGGGGGCATAAGGGGATGAAGCTCAGGCCTTTGCTGACTGATCATTTGGAGTCAGAGGGGAACGCCAGAGGGATAGTGAAAACACCGCAGGGGGGTGAGATTGGAAGAAGGGATAGGGTCAGAAGATAGTGAAGGGGAAGAAGGTTCCGGAGGGGCGTTGGTATCCAAGAGTTGATGAAGCTTGCGATCCTTGACATCAGAAAGGAAGAAAAAAAGTTTTTTGTTGAAGCGTCGGATGAGTCGAAGGATGAAATGGAACTGTGGACCCGGACAGCTTTGAGAAAGAGTGCATCGGTGCTGCTGAAGAGAGAGGTCGAGAGTGTGCATGTGGCAGCGCATGGTGTTGAGCGTGTATCTCAGGATGTGGCGAGAGCAGTAGTTCGAGGAACTACTGTGTTTTCTGATGATGTCACCAAGGGGCAGCATGTAGATGAGAAATAGGAGGGGGCCAAGGATAGATCCTTGGTGTCCCCCAAGTAGTTTGGCGCATCCTATTTTAGAAAGGATTTTAAAGCCACAGAGAGCCCAGCAACTATAGTTGTGAAGAGAGACTGGAGATTCTGAGACTATTACCACTGGATTTTAAAATTCTCATCCTTGTGTTCAAATCCCTCCGTATCCCTGTAACCTCCTCCAGCCCTACAGCCCTCAGATCTCTGCTCTCCTCCAACTCTGGCCTCTTACGCATTCCCGATTTTCTTTGCCCCACCATTGGCAGCCGTGCCTTCGGATTCCTGGCCCTATGCTCTGGAATTCCGTCCGTAGGCCTCTCCGCCTCTGTACCTCTCTCTCCCCTCCTTTAAGACACTCCTTAAAACCTACCTCTTTGAGCAAGCTTTTGGTCACCTGTCCTAATATCTCCTTATGTGGCTCGGTGTCAGATTTTGTTTGCTAACGCTCCTGTGAAGCACCTTGGGACATTTTACTATGTTAAAGGTGCTATATAAATGCAAGTTGTTGTTGGTGGAGCAGAAAAAGTCAGGAGGAGATTTAATGGAAGATTTTAAAGTTGTGAAGGGTTTTGATAAAGGGAATAGAGAAAGAGGATTTCTTTTGGTTGGGGAGTTGTGACGAGGGATCATCAATTTAAGATTGTCACTAAGAGTGTGACAAGAAAACATTCTGTCCTCAGATATTTGTAAAATAAATGAATAGTGTGAGAAATGTGTGAAATCTAGGGATGACGAGGGAAGGAAGGATCACACAAAATAGTGACACAGGAAGTTTATGCCACATGTAAGATTTTTTAACATATATATCAAAAAATTTTGTGTAAGGGATACACTTTCTGTTCATAAACATTATTTCATGTTGTCACGATTTCTGGTCATGTTTTTCTGTCAACATTTACCGTGGTAAATTGTTATGTCAATATTTCCCATTTCATTTTGCTATGTCAACTGCCACCAAATAATTGTAGACTCTGGCCATTGGTGGCTCTGTGGAGCAAGTTTCTGAAGGGGCAATTCACACAAACGGCACAACACAATTGGTCAGATGGCTCTATTCTCAGAGTTACTATCAGAGCAAGCTTGCTCTTCATTCGCTGGAAGACAAATTGAATGAAAGCTTACACTCGGATAATAAGTCTAAAGTGAAATAAATCTGAAGAATCTCAACCATGGTTCTACAGAGCATGTGTCATCTATAATTTGGTGCTGAGGTGGCACCAAATAGTCAGCCACAGAAATGCCTGTGAGGGAAATAGAAATGTCACTTTGATACAGCACAGGGTCCTCTCCTGAGGTTGGGGCTGAGGCAGAGAGTTGGGGAAGAGTGGATGGAGCTTCACTGCATCTAAAACATCTTCTCTCTGACATGAGAGACCTGTTGACACTGGGTGGCTGAAGTGGGAAAAGTATCCCATTCCCAGCATTAAATCGTTCAGCTTGATGAGCACAAAATTCAAAAGGATAAATAGGAGATCCAATATCCATCTGTGCTACATTTAAAATCATTTCCAATCCAAGCTACTGGTTAAAAACGAATACTATCTGCATTTGAATGGCAGCTTAATGACAACACAGTAATCGATTGGTAATATCAGAAGATCCAGCCTGCCTGGTATGGCTTCTAACTGCTGCCCTCAACCTGAGGCAATTGAGAGACGGCGACACATCACCTACACCATGACCAGCCTTTCCCCACCTGCGTTCCTGATATCGTTCACTATCTGTTGGGAGAGAGATCCATTGTAAAACGCGTCAGGTCCTTCATCCGCCAGAATCTGATAGGTTGCAGCTAATTTTGGAAATTTGATGATTTCATTTTCCTGGAGTATTTTACCATTGGAATTACAAAATACTTCACTGTTGAGAGAAAAACAAGGTGTCAAGTGGCTCTATTTGTAACAGTACTTTCAAATATGTTCAGTGTCACATCAAATCAAAGTGGAATTGGATACTACTTTCCTTCCTCAAAGAGAAAAGAAAAGGTAATAGTGCAGGGTAGCGATAGGGGTAATGAGAATCAGAGTGTGACAGGAAGAGACAGAGCATACAAACTTAAGAGTGCACCAGCAATTAGAGTCAGAGTAGAGAAAAATGGTAGAAAGACAAAATTAAAGGCTCTTTATCTGAATGCATGCAGCATTCGTAACAAGATAGATGAGTTGACGGCACAAATGGAAATAAATGGGTATGATCTGATAGCCATTACAGAGACGTGGTTGCAAGGTGACCAAGGCTGGGAACTGAATATTCGGGGATATTTGACATTTTGGAAGGATAGACAGAAAGGAAAAGGAGGTGGGGTATCTCTGTTAATAAAGGATGAGATCAGTGCAGTGGTGAGAAATGATATTGGCTCAGAAGATCAAGATATAGAATCAATTTGGGTGGAGATAAGAAATAGTATGGGAAAGAAGTCACTGGGAAAGTAGTCTATAGACCCCCTAACAGCAGCTACACTGTAGGACAGAGTATAAATCAAGAAATAATGGGGTAAGAAAGGTACTGCAATAATCATGGGCGCTTTTAATCTTCATATAAATTGGACAAATCAAATTGGCAAGGGTAGCCTTGAGGACGAGTTCATAGAATGTATTCGGGATGGTTTCTTAGAACAATGCATTGTGGAATCAACCAGGGAGCAGGCTATTTTAGATCTGGTAATGTGTAATGAGACAGGATTAATTAATGATCTCATTGTAAAGGATCCTCTAGGGAAGACTGATCATAGCATGATTGAATTTCAAATTCAGTTTGAGGGTGAGAAACTTGGGTCTGAAACTAATGTCCTAAAATTAAATAAAGGCAATTACAAAGGTATGAAGACAGAGTTGGCTAAAGTGGACTGGGAAAATAGATTAAAGGGTAAGACGGTTGATAAGCAGTGGCAGACATTTAAGGAGATGCTTCATAACTCTCAACAAAGGTTTATACCAGTGAGAAAGAAAGACTGTACGAGAAGGATAAACCATCTGTGGCTAACTGAGGAAGTTAAGGATGGTATCAAATTGAAGGAAAAGGCATACAATGTTGCAAGGATTAGTGGTAGGCCAGAGGATTGGGAATTTTTTAGAAACCAGCAAAGGATGACTAAAAAAATAATAGAGGGAGAAGATAGATTCTGAGAGTAAACTAGCTAAAAATATAAAAACAGACAGTAAGAGCTTCTACAGGTATATAAAAAGGAAGAGAGTAGCTAAAGTAAATGTTGGTCCCTTAGAGGATGAGACTGGGGAATTAATAATGGGAAACAGGGAAATGGCAGAAACTTTCAACAAATATTTTGTATCAGTCTTCACGGTAGAAGACACTAAAAGCATTCTAATAATAATTGATAATCAAGGGACTATAGGGAGGGAGGAACTTAAAACAATCACTATCACTAGAGAAAAAGTATTAGGCAAACTAATGGGACTAAAGGCTGACAAGTCCCCTGGATCTGATGGCCTGCATCCTAGGGTTTTAAAAGAAATGGCTGCAGACATAGTGGGCTGGATTTTGAATCTGGGGTCGGGTTGGTGTTGGGAATCACACATTCTGGCTTGTGAACCAGCCTCCATCGAGATGTGGCCAACCCACTGTATTTTCCCTTGATTGACCTTGTTGAGCCCGCCCAGTGGGCTCAGCAGGCCAATTAAGGGCCACCCAGTAACAGGTGACGTCACAGATTGACATTTCATCTGTCAAGAGCTTTTGACAGATGAAATATCAGCGTTTGACAGCTCTGTGAAGCTGTCAAACACTGACAATATGATTTCTAACTTCAGTCCTTCCTCTCAGGCTGAGTTAGAAATCATTCCACCACAGAAAACAGAAGGCTGCAGTTTTTGACAGGACCACGGCTTTTCTGCTTTCTGTGCCGGTGAGATTTCTAACTCCTGAGAACTGAAGGGCTGACACCTGCAGGAGGAAGTTAAGGTAAGTAAAACTTTTTCCAACACTTACACACTTACCTCTGCACACATGCACCCATCACTCACCTGCCCACCGGACATATCGACCCCTCCAACCCCTGCAGACCCACGGCCCGCCCTGATAACTTGGCATGGTTGGGACCTGTCGGGAAGCCCACACTTTTCTTTTTAAAATAGGGATTATGCAAAAAACTGCCTGTTAACTACCTGTTAACAGGCAGTTAATTGTCACTAATCCCTTCCCGCCTCGGAGAGTCGGGTCTCAGCACAGGTCGGGTACCCGCCGCCAGAGAAACTGGCATGGAGGCGGGTTGGAGGCAGGATGGGGTCGGGACCCCCGAATCTGCAACTTTAACCCCCCCCCGCCTCCAAACCCGACTCCACGGGTCATTGAAAATCCAGCCCAGTGGATGCGTTGGTTGTAATCTACCAAAGTTCCCTGGATTCTGGAGAGGTCCCAGCGGATTGGAAAACCGCAATTGTAACTCCCCTATGCAAGAAAGGAGGGAGACAGAAAGCAGAAAACTATAGGTCAGTTAGCCTAACATCTGTCATTGGGAAAATGCTGGAATCCATAATTGGGGAAGTAATAGCAGGACATTTAGAAAATCATAATACAATCAACCAGAGTCAGCATGATTTTATGAAAGGGAAATCATGTTTGACAAGTTTACTAGAGTTCTTTGAGGATGTAACGAGCAGGGTGGATAAAGGGGAACCAGTAGATGTGGGGTATTTGGATTTCCAGAAGGCATTCGATCAGGTGCCGCATAAAAGTTTACTGCACAAGATAAGAGCTCACGGTGTTAGGGGTAATATAATAGCATGGATAGAGGATTGGCTAACTAACAGAAAACAGAGAGTCGGAATAAATGAGTAATTTTCAGGTTGGCAAACTGTAACTAGTGGGGTGCCACAGGGATCAATGCTGGGGCCTCAACTATTTACAATCTATATTAATGACTTGGATGAAGGGACCGAGTGTACGATACAAAGATAGGTGGGAAAACAAGTTGTGAGGAGGACACAAAGGGGGAGAAATTCGGTATCGGCCCGTTTGGGGCGCAATTATTGGCCGGGCGCAAAGTTTAGCGCCTGCCGCTAATTATCGCCTCCGACTGCAAACTTGGCTGCAGGTGATTGGAGCACTAAATCAGGCACTACACACCTCTCTTAAGATGCTAACGCCGAGGAGCGAGGCGCTACCTCAGAGCGCTGGTGAAGCTCATGTGATGTCAGTCAGCAATGGAACACAGACACACTGGCGCGGGCCAGTTCTTAAAGGGGAGGGTCGATCTTGCTCTCCATCCACACCCTGCTCATTGCAGCCTTGAATCTCAGCCTGGAGAGATCTGTACATCAAATCTGCTGGAAAGAACAATGGAGAGTCCCAGGGAAAGAGCTCAGAGTGCAGCCCCCAAAGTCTCTTCTAAATCGATGCAAGGAAGGTCAAATTAAAATGAACCTACAAAGTGCTGCTCAGTACCCAAAACTCCTTCACACAGCATTGAATCTCTCCAGAAGTCTCTCTCTCTCTCTCAGAATGCGTGGTGCAAAAATGTCGCCAACAAAAAAAGGCAGGAAGCGGTCGCCTTTAAATAGCGCTCCCCCAGTCCCTTCCTGACTGCAAAACGCTCCCCTCAACCTGTCGTTGCTAGCAGCAGGCGGTATGGCAGGGGGCGCCACTCAATATCCGGTCCGGGGCGCTACCGGGGCATTGCACGCTCGACTGATGTCACGATCTGCGGGCGCAGGTGATCGTGGCAGTAGTGTTTAGCGCCGCCGCAAGATGTCTGGTCAATTTCATGAGCGGCGCAAACATCGCCGCGCCCGGGCGCTAGTTGCTTTGTGCCCTATTAGCGCCCTCTTAGGGCGCTAACGGGAGGTGCAAAGCAACCAAATTTTCCCCCCAGAGAGTCTGCAAAGGGATATAGATAGGTTAAGTGAGTGGGCAAAAATTTGGCAGATGGAGTATAATGTGGGAAAATGTGAGGTTATCCACTTTGGTAGGAAGGATAAAAAAGCAAAATATTATTTAAATGGAGAGAGACTACAGAATGCTGCGGTACAGAGGGATCTGGGTGTCCTCGTACATGAAACACAAAAAGTTAGCATGCAGGTACAGCAAGTAATTAGGAAGGCAAATGGAATGTTGGCCTTTATTGCAAGGGGGATGGAGTATATGTTCTTATGTTCCTCCAGCAGACATGTGCACACAGATGCACTATTCTTTCCACCTCCTTTTCTCCTGAGTTACTAACCGATTCATTCCAGGGTATGGTTCTACGGATGATTTTTCAGAGATGTGCCTAGAGAGTGGACGCAAAAATCAGATCCGTAGCGCCTGTTTTTTGGCGCTATGAGTGCCCTTAGAGGTCCAAAATGGCGTCCATGACGTCCGCGCACACTTATGCTGCAGGTGCGTCGCGGACGTCATATTGGTGCGGGCGATAGCTCGCACTCAGTGAGCATCCGCCAGAAGTATGCAGAGCAGGCAGATCATGACGTCAATCAGCGTGCAACACTGATTTGATGCCAGCGCTGCCATTTTGGAGCTCAACGCTCCAGCTAATGCCATCTCTTAAGCTCGCACAGCTGGACACGCATTCAGCAGCAGGAAGGACCCCCACCAGCACAATTTAAAGGGATCATCAACTACCTACAGGTTAGTTGCTGGTTGATTTCTTCTGGCTGTTGCTACGATTCTACAAGTGTTTGGTGCTTTCTACAGTTGTTTAAAGTTGCTAAAGTCTACAGGGAGCGGTGTGGCTGGTGCTGAAGGTCTTTTTCCTGACTTCAAGGCTTCTGCACAAACCACTTGCTGTCAGACATGGGTGTACTAGTAGGAATTCCCCTTGGAATATAACATGACTTGGAGAATGAACAGAGGGCGATGCAGCGCAGGACAATCTGCTGGAAGAGGGGGGAGGAGGGCTGGAGGAGGAGACCATATCTCAACAGGAGACCATATCCGCCCAGGGTGTTCAGGGAGCAATTCTCCTACCTGAACCTCAGCGAGGAACAATGTGTGAGAGTCTGCGCTTCAGTAAGGACATCCTCACTGAAATCTGCCACCTGCTGCAGCCACAACTGCAATCTGAGAGCAGGGCCAGGACCGCATTGCCAGTGGCTGTGAAGGTGACCATGGCGATGAACTTTTATGCGTCGGGCTCCTTCCAGGCTGGATCTGGAGATATTTGCAACATCTCACAGATTGCCGTCCACTGTTGCAAAAGGGAGGTCACTGAGGCTCTGTATTCAAAGAGAGCTGAATACATTTCATTCTCTCTTGCCAGAGACAAGCAGGCAGAGTGAGTACTTGGCTTCGCTAGTATTGCAGGCTTCCCCATGGTTCAGGGTACATTGACTGCACACACATCGCTTTGCGGGCTCCTCATGTCAACTCTGCCATGTACTGCAACCGAAAGGGATTCTACTCCCTCAACGTCCAGCTGGTGTGCAAGCATAGGCAGCGAATCATGCAGGTCAGTACCCGGTATCCTGGCAGCAGTCATGCTGCCTTCATTCTGCAGCAGTCCACTGTGCCATCTGCATTTGAGCCACCACGCCACACCAAAGGGTGGCTACTGGGCGACAAGGGCTATTCATTGACGACCTGGCTCATGACTCCGGTGTGGAACCCATGCACGCGTAGGCAGCATGCATACAATGAAGGTCATGCTGCCACACGAAATGTGATGGAGTGGACCATTGGCATGCTGAAACAACGCTTCCGCTGCCTGGAATGCTCTGGAGGAGAATTGCAGTACTCGGCAGAGCGGGTGTCAAGATTCGTGGTGGTCTGCTGCATGCTGCACGACCTCACCATCTTGAGAGCACAGCCCTTGCCACCAGCTATATGATGAGCAGCTGAGGAGGAGGAGAAGAGGGAGGGAGGAGGCAACCTAGACAGCCCTTTTCTGGCCAGGCTGTCCGTGAAGAACTCATCCGAGTGTGATACCAGTAACTGCAACCCCAGTTCCCCATTCACCAACAGTTCCACACCTTGCCTTCCCTCGGTCACTGACCATCACAGCGTCTGCTTGGCCACAATGCAAAAATAAAATCCAACACATAATAAACATTACAAACCAAATTTATAAATGAAATCATGTCATACTGCATGCAAACTTGTGCATTCCTTTAGTGCTTGTCTTCCATTTGCCTTTGCCTGTCCTAGTGCTCCCTCGCAGTGCTACCCCAGTGGCTGCAGCATGGCTGGTGGAAGGCTGCTGACTTTCAATGGAGGAGACTGCAGATGGCCTTGGAGGATAACCTCGAACAGCTCTGGGCATAGAAGGCCCAACTGTGGACTGCACCATCTCAGCATGGATGGCAGCAGGCTGGGCTGGCTGGCTGACAGGCAACAGCAAGGGCACTGGCAGAGTGGCAGTGGTGGGATGATGAATGCTGTCATCCTGAGAAAGGACGGCAGGTTCGTGCTCCATGGAGCCACCGTCACTCCCCCGGGGCGGTGCCTCAGCAATCCTAGTAATCTGTTGGAGGACAGATTGCTGGACTGCTACAACACCCTGCAAGCCCCTTTGAACACTGGAATCCAGAGCCATGATGGCAGCAGTCAAAGCATGCATGGCAGTAAGCTGAACTTGCATGACAGGAGTCTGAGCTTCCACTGCAGCACCCAGACACTGGGTGGCTGCTGCTTGTGCTGCAATGAAAACTGAGACATCGGCCATCAGACACTGCATCATGGTTGGGTCCACAAGTGTGATAATGGAGTTGGCCACCACTTCCATGCTGGAAGGAATGGGCTCCAAGCTCTGCACAAAGCCCTGTGCCACGTTGGTGCCTGACTCCTCCATGCTCCTTGACATTGCACGCAAGCTTTCTGGCTGGCTTCCCAATGCACCAAGCATTTCATTGTGTATACCCATCAGCCTTCTTCTATAGCCTGCCCCATTGAAGTCTGAGTCCTCTGCAATAGAACTCTTGTGTGACCTCACCCTCCGGCGAGCTGGCACCTGTGCTATCCTTTCCCCCTGCCCTGGTTGCAGGCCACTCGTGCCAGGTGTCTTACCACATGCAGATCTCGCCTCTATGCTATCTTCTAAATTACGCGCAGTATCAGTATCTGAGTTGGTGGCTGCAAGTGTGAAATCGAGTGACGGTGTTTCTTCATCATCACTGTCTTGTTGCTCTTCCACCACTGCCTGGCCAAGTTGCAGTTCTTGGCTATCTGAAAGGAAAAAGGCACAAGGGTAAGGTTGTGGTGAGGGAAGTGGGGAAAAGCAAGAGGTGCATGCTTACACCATCTGCAGCTTGTAAATCAGAAGAGATTGTGGGATGAGGGGCAAGTGGGACTTGAGAAGCAGGATTAGGTATGAGGATACCATCATCTTCTACGGTTTCAGCCCCACTACTGACCATGGCCTCAGCAATAGCCATTCCAATGATGGCAAGCACCTTTTCCCCATGGGGGTAAGGACATACAGGCACGCCTGTCCCCCACTGGTTAGCTCCTGCTGCCAGAGAGAGGGAAGTGTGTCAGTGAGTGTCGTGCAATTTGGTTGGGTGATGTGGCTGTCATGGATGAATTTCATGAGTGCAAGTTGTGAGATGTGGGTGTGTGGCTTGCAGCACTACTCAGTGTGTAAGGGTGAGGAGAAGCTATGAATGTAGGTATCAGTCCTGATTGATAGAGATTGTTGGTAGGTGAGTGATGGGGGTGTAGTGCATTGCACAGTTGCTGAGGCTAATGGTGCAGTTTGTGGGATATGGCATTTGAAGATGCATTCACTGACCTTGACCACTTGTGTGAGGTCATTGAATTTTTTGCAGCATGGCATCCATGTCCTCGGGATTTGAGTCCTGGCATTGACTGCTACAGCTATCTGCTATTACAGCCTTCTGAGCGTTTGTCTGGAGGGCCTCCTGCCCCCCTATAGATACAGTACATCTCTCTTCCTTTCCACCTCCTCCACCAAGGCCTCCTGTGCAGCGTCAGAAAACCTTGGAGCACACTCTCTCCCAATTTGTGCCTTTATTGAGTGTTTCCCAGGTCAGAATCAGTTGTAGAATGACTTCCACCACCTACTCCAGACACAATGCACCTTGATGCATTCACTGACCTTGACCACTTGTGTGAGGTCATTAAAAAGACCAGTGCTAGTGCGAGCCAGCACTGAGTGCAAGTCAGCAGAGAGTGCTGAGTTTGGGTAAGTGTGAGTAGTTCTTTAATTGTTAGATCTCTTTAAATCATTCTTGATAAGAGTACTTAAGCAGTTTAAGTGAAGGGGAAAAGTTAACTATTTGGGATTCTGTTGGTTTAAGAAGAGTAAAACAAGGTTACACTGCAGTAGGAGTAAATTGGCACAGTAGGCAGTGGAAACCAGTTTTCTAATCAATCAGCAGGGGTGACTCATTTGGCTGTAAACAAACAAACAGTATAAAAAGACCAGTGCTATTGCGAGTCAGCAGAGAGTGCTGAGTTTGGGTAAGTGTGAGTTCGGGTGAGTGGAGTGTAGGGTGCTCTTTTCAAACTTTAACTCTGTGGGTTGTAGTTAATAAGGCCTTTCTGGTGCAGGGTGACTGTTGGTAAACCATTTAACTGGTGTAATTTAGAGGGATTGATTTAATTTAAATCCAATTAATTAGAGGGGATACTAGCATCTATAATCGGGCAGAGAGTGTCCATAACTAACAATAAAAAATTTAATTAATTACATAAAATGGAGCAGGTGATGTGTTACTGTTGCGAGATGTGGGAGCTGTTGGACCCCATTGAGGCTCATGGTGATTACATCTGTGACAAGTGTCTGCTGCTACAGGAACTCCAGCTCCGTATTGATGAGCTGGAGTCTGAGCTTCAGACACTGCGACACATCAGGGTGGGGGAGAAGTACCTGGACTTTGTGTTTCAGGAGGTGGTCACACCTATGAAGTTAATTAATTCAGATGTAGCCCATGGTCAGGGACAGGATGGTGTGACTACGAGTGAGACAGGTACGGGGATCCAGGAGGTAGTGTTGGAGGAGCCGCAGCCCTTGCTCTTGTCCAACAGGTTTGAGGTTCTTACTGTGGGGACGGGAGCAGGGACTGCAGGGAGGATGAGCAACCTGGCCACAGCACCGTGGAACGGAGGGCCATTCAAGAGGGGGGAGTAAATAGAAATGTTGTAGTGGTAGGGGATAGTATTACTAGGGGGATAGATAGAGTTCTCTGCAGCCGAGAGCGAGAGTCCCGTAAGCTGTGTTGCCTGCCCGGTGCCAGGGTTAAGGACATCTCCTCTGGGCTGGAAAGAAACTTGCAGTGGGAGGGGGTGGATCCAGTTGTCGTGGTCCATGTTGGTACAAACGACGTAGATAGGACAAGGAAGCCGGTTCTGTTAAAGGAGTATGAGCAGCTGGGGGTCAAATTAAAAAACAGAACCTCAAGGGTAATAATCTGATTATTACCTGAGCCACGAGCGAATTTGGCTAGGACAAATAAAATTAGAGAATTAAATGAGTGGCTCAAAGACTGGTGTGGGAGAAATGGGTTTTGCTTCCTGGGACACTGGCACCAGTACTGGGGCAGGAGGGAGCTGTTCCGTTGGGACGGGCTTCACTTGGCCAGTGCTGGGACTAGAGTCCTGGCGGATCATATAACTAGGGCTGTAGAGAGGGCTTTAAACTAACTAGTGGGGGGGAGGTTCCTAGAGAGCAAATAATAAAAATGACAACAGAGAAGGTCATAGACTTAGGTAGCAGTGGGGAAATTAAAAACCAGAGTGTGTCAGGAAGGGGCAGAAGGTATGGAGTAAAAGGTAAAGTAATAAAAAGGGCAAAAGCAGGAACTAAGTGTCACAAAACATATTTGAAAGTTCTCTATCTGAATGCACGTAGCATTCGTAACAAAATAGACGAGTTAATGGCACAAATAACTACATATGGGTATGATCTTGTGGCCATTACAGAAACATGGCTGCAGGGTGACAATGCCTGGGAATTAAACATACCAGGTTATTTAATGATCAGGAAGGACAGGCAGGAAGGAAGGGGAGGTGGAGTGGCTATGTTAATAAAGGAAGGAATCACTGTAATACAGAGAAATGATATTGGGTCAAAAGATCAGGATAATGAAATAGTTTGGGTGGAGATAAGGAATAATAAGGGGGAAAAAACACTAGTGGGCGTAGTCTATAGGCCTCCGAATAGTTGCAACTCTGTTGGACGGAGTATCAATCAGGAAATAGTTGAGGCTTGTAATAAGGGAACATTATAATTATGGGGGATTTTAACTATCATATTAATTGGACAAATCAAATTGGGCAGGGCTGCCTTGAGGATGAGTTCATTGAGTGAATTAGGGATGGGTTTCTTGAGCAGTATGTAACTGAACCGACCAGGGGGCAAGCAACCTTAGATCTGGTCCTGTGTAACGAGACAGGATTAATTAAAAATGTCCTAGTAAAGGATCCCCTTGGAATGAGTGACCATAACATGGTTGAATTCCATATTCAATTAGAGGGTGAGAAGGTTGGATCTCAAACAAGCGTTCTAAGCTTGAATAAAGGAGACTATGAAGGTATGCGAGCGGAATTTAGTAGAGTGGATTGGGAAAATAGATTAAAGGGTAAGACGATACATGATCAGTGGTGTACATTTAAGGAGTTATTTTACAACTTCCAAAAAATATATATTCCACTGAGAAGAAAAGGGTGTAAAAGAAAAGACAGTCTTCCGTGGCTAAGTAAAGAAATTAAGGATAGTATTTGACTAAAAACAAGGACATATAAGGTAGCCAAATCTAGTGGGAGGATAGAGGATTGGGAAAACTTTAAAAGACAACAAAAAATAACAAAAAGATTGATTAAGAAAGGGAAGATAGATTATGAAAGTAAATTAGCAAAAAATATAAAAACTGATAGTAAGAGTTTTTATAGTTATATAAAAAGAAAAAGGGTGGCTAAAGTAAATGTTGGTCCCTTAGAGGATGAGACCGGGAAATTAATGGTGGGAAATATGGAGATGGCAAATACACTGAATGAATATTTTGTATCAGTCTTTACAGTAGAGGACACTAAGAATATCCCAACACTGGACAAACAGGGGGCGATAGGGGGGGAGGAGCTAAACACGATCAAAATCACAAAGGAAGTGGTACTCGGTAAAATAATGGGACTCAAGGTGGATAAATCACCTGGACCTGATGACTTACATCCTAGGGTCTTGAGGGAAGTGGCGGTAGGGATTGTGGATGCATTGGTAATAATTTTCCAAAACTCCTTGGACTCAGCAAAGATCCCGGCAGACTGGAAAACTGCTAATGTAACACCCTTATTTAAAAAGGGCAGTAGACAGAAGGCTGGAAACTATAGACCGGTTAGCCTAACATCTGTGGTAGGTAAAATTTTGGAGTCCATTATTAAGGAGACAGTAACGGGACATTTGGATAATCATAATTTAATAGGACAAAGTCAGCATGGTTTTATGAAGGGGAAGTCATGTTTGACAAATTTGCTGGCATTCTTTGAGGACATAATGTACAGGGTGGATAAAGGGGAACCAGTGGACGTAGTGTATTTAGACTTCCAGAAGGCATTCGACAAGGTGCCACATAAAAGATTATTGCTCAAGATAAAAAATCGCTGGATTGGGGGTAATATTCTGGCATGGGTGGAGGATTGGTTATCTAACAGGAAGCAGAGAGTTGGGCTAAATGGTTCATTCTCGGACTGGCAACCAGTAGCCAGTGGTGTTCCGCAGGGGTCGGTGCTGGGTCCCCAACTCTTTACAATCTATATTAACGATTTGGAGGAGGGGACCGAGTGTAACATATCAAAGTTTGCAGATGATACAAAGATGGGAGGGAAAGTAGAAAGTGAGGAGGACATAAAAAACCTACAAGGGGATATAGACAGGCTGGGTGAGTGGGCGGAGATTTGGCAGATGCAATACAATACTGGGAAGTGTGAGGTTATGCACTTTGGCAGGAAAAATCAGAGAGCAAGTTATTATCTTAATGGCGAGAAACTGGAAAGTACTGCAGTACAAAGGGATTTGGGGGTCCTAGTGCAAGAAAATCAAAAAGCTAGTATGCAGGTGCAGCAGGTGATCAAGAAGGCCAACGAAATGTTGGCTTTCATTGCTAGGGGGATAGATTATAAAAACAGGGAGGTATTGCTGCAGTTATATAAGGTATTGGTGAAACCGCACCTGGAATACTGCATACAGTTTTGGTGTCCATACTTAAGAAAAGACATACTTGCTCTCGAGGCAGTACAAAGAAGGTTCACTCGGTTAATCCCGGGGATGAGGGGGTGGACATATGAGGAGAGGTTGAGTAGATTGGGACTCTACTCATTGGAGTTCAGAAGAATGAGAGGCGATCTTATTGAAACATATAAGATTGTGAAGGGGCTTGATCGGGTGGATGCGGTAAGGATGTTCCCAAGGATGGGTGAAACTAGAACTAGGGGGCATAATCTTAGAATAAGGGGTTGCTCTTTCAAAACTGAGATGAGGAGAAACTTCTTCACTCAGAGGGTAGTAGGTCTGTGGAATTTGCTGCCCCAGGAAGCTGTGGAAGCTACATCATTAAATAAATTTAAAACAGTAATAGACAGTTTCCTAGAAGTAAAGGGAATTAGGGGTTACGGGGAGCGGGCAGGAAATTGGACATGAGGCTGAGTCGGATCGGTCAAGGCCCTGTGGGTGGCGGAGCGGGCCCAGGGGCTGAGTGGCCGGGTCCTGCTCCTACTTCTTGTGTTCTTTAGATTTGAGGTTAGGATCAGATCAGCCATGATCTTATTGAATGGCGGAGCAGGCTCGAGGGGCCGATTGGCCTACTCCTGCTCCTATTTCTTATGTTCTTATGTTCTTATGATCGGGTGGATGCGGGGAGGATGTTCCCGATGATGGGTGAAACTAGAACTAGGGGGCATAGTCTTAGAATAAGGGGCTGCTCTTTCAAAACTGAGATGAGAAGGAACTACTTCACTCAGAGGGTGGTAGGTCCATGGAATATGCTGCCCCAAAAAGCTGTAGAAGCTACATCATTACATAAATTTAAAACAGAAATAGACAGTTTCCTAGAAGTAAAGGGAATTAAGGGTTACGGGGAGCGGGCAGGAATTTGGACATGAGTCTAGGTTCGGATTGGTCATGGCCCTGTGGGTAGCGCAGCGGGCCCAGGGGCCGTGTAGACTGATCCTGCTCCTATTTCGTGTGTCCAATTCTGTTAGGTTCAGGAGATGGTTCTGTGATAGTAGATTGGCGGTTAGGATCAGATCAGCCATGATCTTATTGAATGGCGGAGCAGGCTCGAGGGGCCAATTGGCCTACTCCTGCTCCTATTTCTTATGTTCTTATGTTCCCTTTAAGAGGTGCAGACTGGCTTTAAGTAGTGCAGGCTAGCTTTAACTGGTGATAACTTCTCACGATTTTGGGCCTCCTGCTGATGCTTGCAGCCAATGAACACCGCAGTTAGTGCTGACTGCACACGACAATCATTGAAATGAGCAGGCAGCACGCAGTTGGCGTGCTGCCTGCATCACATTGAACAGGCGTGGGTTAATCGTGCATTGTGATCCCCACACCCATTTTTGAGGGCTATTGAAGTTAGCCCCCAGTGTGTTTTGGCAGATCATTTAACTATGAGCAGTATTAAAGCCAAGCCCAATTTTGCCCTCACCCAATTCCAACACAAACACTTTCCAGGAAGAGTCACTGGATAGCAATCATGAGCAAAGACACAAAGACAGTTGTAGTTGTCCCATCAACACCCTGGTCCATCAGCACAAACTAGAGATCAAACCTGGGGGCTTCCTGGTTTCTCTACACTGCCATACTGAATGGTTCATTTACTTTGAAGCTTCAGAGGACCAAACCAGGTTCTACAGATTGGGAATCAATGTAATCTTTACACTCTACTAAACAGCAAGCACAGGATGGATTTAAAAAAATATATATGTTAATGAAATAGGACATGAGAGTGTTTTGAGTGCAATCAAATTGATCAGATATACCTTTTTATTGAAATGTTCACGACATCATCAAGGTTGTGAACAAATAGAAGGGAAGAAGACAAATTAGGAACTAGTGATTGGGCGACCTCAAGCTTTGGTTATAAGGGAAGACTTACAGAGGTAAGGAGTCCCATAGTCTTGAGGTCTTGAAAAAGAAAGAATGATTCAGAGTAGGAGATGGCACGATCAGTCTTCATTTCAACACAGTGAGAATTTCAGGGATGAGGAGAGTATGTTGAACAGCATATTTTCATTTTGAGAGAAATAGGAGAGGAAAGTTCAGAGGTGGACTGACAATAGTGAGAGAGACAAGGAAGGGTCCTTCCTGAGGGAGCCCCACCATCAGCACTCCTTTTTAAATAAAGACGGTTGCAAAGAGTTCTGATTAACTTTATTATTCCTTTGATTTTGTCTATTTCTGTTGAAATGTTTGGAATGTCTTCAGTTTAGACATAAAATGGTCATGAGTTATGAAATAGTGCCCAAAAATATTCAGCAGACAATCTCTAGAGTGAAAAGCCCAGCTTTACAATTAATTTCAAGCCCCAATATGCAACCAGTGTTAGTCTCAGTTTTGAGCAGTGCTGGCTCAATCTTACCATAAAGAAGGGTCTTTCTCAATGTCTTCCTTATATTGCTTTATAGCATGTCCAAGAGATGAACTAATGGGGAATCCTTCTTTGGCAAGTTTGATGCTTGGCTCAAATAACCGTTTCCACGGTAACCTTCCATGCCGTTCATGTGCTAGTTGGTATCCTCGGATTTCACCAGGGACTGCTATGGACAATCCTCCTGTGGGTAGGCACAAACATAAACAACAGGCTAGCTTTTAAATGAAAACCCTTCCATTTCAGTGCACTCACTTGCAAGAGTTATCTGGCCATGCTTACCTCACCAGGTATTAATTAGACTGAAACAAGATTTTGGTTATTATAAATAGCTCTGATGCTTCAAATGTATCAGAGGCTCCCACTTTGGCTTTGACATCGACTGTCGCTGCTCCTACCAAACAATTTGTATCAAGATCATAGAATTATAGAATAGTACAGCACAGAAGGAGGCCATTCGGTCCAATGAATCTGCTCCGGCTCTTTCGAAGAGCAATCCAGTTAGTCTCACTCTCCCGCTCTTTCCCCATAGCCCTGCCATTTTTCCTCCTTCAAGTATTGATCCAATTCCCTTTTGAAGGCTACTATTGAATCTGTATCCACCACCCTATCAGGCAGCACATTCCAAATCCAAACCACTCATTGTGTAAAAAAGTTTTCCTCATATCGCCTCTGGTTCTTTTGCCAGTCACCTTAAATCTGTGCCCTCTGGTTATCAACCCTCCAGCCATCGGAAACAGTTTCTCTTTATTTACTCTATAACTCCTTCATGATTTTAAACACCTCTATCAAATCTCCTCTTAGCCTTCCCTGCTCTAAGGAGAACAACCCCAGCTTCTCCAGTCTATCCACATAACTGTAATCCCTCATCCCTGGAACCATTCTAGTAAATCTCTTCTGTCCCCTCTCCTAAGCCTTCACGTCCTTCCAAAAGTGCGGTGCCCAGAATTGGACGCAATACTCCAGCTGAGACCAAACTAGTGTTTTATATAGATTTAGCACAACTTCATGGCTTCCTGGCTTTTGTACTCTATGGACGCGATTTTCCCAATGGAGGCAGGTTGGAAGCGGGTTTCGGTTTGGGTAGGTTCCAAGCCCGCCTCCACTGAGAGGTGGGAAAAATTTGCGATTTTCCCCGAATTGGCCAGTTGATTTCAGAGGTGTGGGTTCCCCTGGGCCAATTAGTGTTTTGGGACTGAAACTTGCCTCTGCTGACGTCACTTATCCAGCTTCATTTAAGGGCTGCTTGCTGCCTTGGCTCATTCCACTGGTTTTTGGTCGATGCTGCACCACCTCCAAGCTGTTATCTCCTTGAAGAATGGCCAGCTCCAAGGCAAGGGCCTTCCCGAGGTTCTCGGATGAGGCGCTGGGTATGCTGGTTGAGGGGGCGAGAGCTAGCAGGGAGGTGCTCTTCCCCTCATCTGGGAGGAAGAGGCCTCCCAAAGAAACCAAGGCTGTGTGGGTCCAGCTGGAATGGGATATAACCTCCAGATCTGTGTGCAGATTGGGTGATTGTTTCTGTTTATTGATGAAATGCCACCCCTGTGGGAATGTATTAAAATTAGGTGATGGCAAACTGTTGGTGTGATGGCATCTGTTATTTTAGCTAAGGCAGCTCCACATTGCGGACTCCGCGACACTTGCATGGTCAGGTTGGTGGTCAGAGTGAAAGGAGGCCAGAGAGTCATGTCCGTTGTCTATCATGTGTGAAGAAGGAGCCAAGCACATGTGCCACAATGGGCAACCTATGCAAATCTGGCCAGGATGAGTGCATTCCTTGCACGACGTGCTTCCATGCACTGGCACCTTCTGCCCTGTGCAGCAGGGTAAGCAGGAGGTTGGGGCTCCTGCTGCTGTTGCTGCTGAGCTGCCTGGTTCTGTCGCTGCCGTGGTTGCTCCTCATCCGAATCTGAGGTCCATGGTGAAAGGAAATAAATGGTTCCCATGCTGCTGGCAGATACCTCCGTTGGGGAAGCGCTCAGTCTAAGCGGGGAGAGGGTCTTCCAAGGAGGTCCCACAGTTGAGAGATAGAAGCTGCAGCACCTCCGACTTTGGTAGGCCTGCTAAAAGTGCTGAAAGACCTTTGGAACAAAAGTTCTGCCACCTGCAACTGCTCCCTGATGAAAGCTCCATTTTAATGCTGGAGCTGCAGCTGTGAGGAAGCCACCCACTTGTCAACCCGCCAGGATCAGCTGGTGTGGTTTAGGAGGGTCGTGCAACACGCTGAAAATGTGGTAAAATAACGAAGGCCTGTCAAAATAGGATTATAGAGGCCCTTAACGACTATTTAAGGGTCTTAACTACCTCTCCCGACAGATGGAGGCGGGACCGAATCGCACCCATCAAACTCGCCTCCGGCAAAATTGCGCAGAGGCGGGGTGGAGGTGGGTTCTGAACCCGCCCTCAGTTTTTGCCATTTTGCCAACTGTCCCACCTCCAAACCCACCTCCTCGGGGCTGGGAAAATCGCCCCCTATGCCTCTATTTATAAAGCCCAGGATCCCATATGCTTTATTAATCACTTTGTTAACCTGTCCTACCACCTTCAAAGATTTATGCACAAACACCCCAAGGTCTCTCTGTTCTTGTACCATTTAGCATGTATGGTCCCTCCTCATTCTTCTTACCAAAATGTATCATCTCACACTTTTTCGCATTGAATTTCATCTGCTATGTGTCGGCCCATTCCACCAGCCTGTCTATGTCCTCTTGAAGTCTATTTCTATCTTCCTCACTGTTTACTACACTTCCAAGTTTCGTGTCATCTGCAAATTTCAAAATTGTGCTTGTACCCCCAAGTCCAAGTCAGTAATGTATATCAAAAACAGCAGTGGTTCTTGTACTGAACCTTGGGGAACAATACTGTATACCTCGCTCCAGTCCAAAAAACAGCCATTCACCACAACTCTCTGTTTTGTATCCCTTAGCCAATTTTGTATCCATGTTGCTACTGCCCCTTTTATCCCATGGGCATCAATTGTGCTAACACGCCTAATATGCGGTACTTCATCAAACGCCTTTTGAAAGTCCATATACACAACATTAACTGCATTGCCCTCATCCACCCTCTCTGTTACCTCATCAAAAAACTCAATCAAGTTAGTCAAACACGATTTGCCAAATCCATGCTGGCTATCCTTTATTAATGCTTGTCTAAGTGGCTGTTAATTTTCTCCCAGATTATTGTTTCTAAAAGCTTCCCCCACCACCGACGTTAAACTGACTGGCCTGTAATTGCCAGGTTTATTCTTCTCCCCTTTTTTGAACAAGGATGTAACATTTACAATCCTCCAGTCCTCTGGCACCACCCCTGCATCTCAGGAGGATTGGAAGATTGTGGCCAGCACCTCCGTAATTTCTACCCTTACTTCCCTCAGCAACCTAGGATGCATCCCATCCGGACCGGGTGGCTTATCCACTTTAAGTACGGCCAAACTGAACTACAAAACCAATCTTAGATACTTAACCACCAAAGGATAGCTGAGTTTAGTGAAGTAACAGGATCTTCACACGGATTTCATTGATTCAGGCCTCATGCAGAGACAGATACATTTGGTCACCATGTCATGTTAACCCAGGGTACCCTGATCAGTCTGCACCAGCACATGTTACAGTACTCAAGGAAAAGCAACTGAACCTTCAGGGATTTCTCTTGGTTGACATGAGTACATATGTAATGCAGGTTTGCACTCTGCTATAGTCTCTGTACCTGCTTTTAAGTGATCACTTCCATCACAGTCAGTGGTCTGGATGCCCAATCGCACAGTGGGATGGTTGGAAATGGTGAGTTGTATGGAGGAACTGAAGAAAATTGGCATCTTCAAGCTGAAATTTATATTGCAGGGGTTGGTAGGATGAAAGGTTTGAAAGAGGGAGTTTGTGTCTTTAAGCTGCCATGAATTAGATGTCAGTCGTAGCTCAATTGGTAGTACTGATGCCTCTCAATCAGAAAGTTGTGGGTTTAAAACCCATTCCAGAGACTTGAGCACAAAATTTAGGCTGACAATTCAGAGCAGCAATGAGGGAGGGGCTGCACTGTCGGAGGTGCTGTCTTTCGGATGAGACATTAAACCAAGGCCCTGTCTGCCCTCTCAGGTGGATGTAAAAGATCTCTCGGCACTATTTCAAAGAGGAGCACAGGAGTTCTCCTGGCGTCCTGGCCAATATTCATCCTTTAACCAACATCTAAAAACAGATTATCTGGTAATCATCACGTTGATGTTTGTGGGACCTTGTGTGCAAATTGGCTTCCATATTTCCTATATTACAACAGTGACTACCCTTCAAAAAAAGTACTTTATTATCTGTAAAGCTCTTTGGGACATCCTGAGGTCATGAAAGGCGCTTTATCAATGCAAGCCTTTTTCAGTTTTTCTGTAACTCAAATCCCCACTGCACAGAAATCAGGTGCAGCCATGATGTTGAAAGGCCTTCTCCCTCACACTGAACTTTTCCTTTAGTGAAGCTGGAGAGAGAATCCATAGCTGACTACACTAAACTGCGGCCTAAACTGGAGTAAGGAGTGGCCAGGGGAAAGGTCACAAATACAGCAGTGACTGAACACACACCACCTGCAAACAACATTGGCATCAGGACCCACTAAACCCATAAACACCCACTAAACTGTACATAGAGACCACTGCTACACAGAAATACAACTTACTTTCAAATACCTGGAGGCTCCCACAATGACTCAGCAAGTTTATCCAATGAGAGCTGAGCCATATCAACCAGGAAGCTCTCAGCTTTGATCCATGGTCCGTGCTGAGCGAGCCGATCTCAGCCAGTACAGTAATAATGGTGCTAGAATTGGCCTCAGCACCCCTGGGTTAGGAAATAGTAAACATCCAAGGTTCCCGCTGATGATTGTTTTTTTTTTTTTTTTTTTTATTCGTTTATGGGATGTAGGCATCATTGGCAAGGCCAACATTTATTGCCCATCCCTAACTGCCCTTGAGAAAGTGGTGGTGAACCGCCTTCTTGAACTGCTGCAGTCCGTGTGGTGAAGGTACTCCCACAGTGCTGTTAGGTAGGGAGTTCCAGGATTTTGACCCAGCAACGATGAAGGATCAGCGATATACTTCCAAGTCAGGATGGTGTATGACTTGGAGGGGAACTTGGAGGTGGTGGTGTTCCCATGCGCCTGCTGCCCTTGTCCTTCTAGGTGGAAGAGGTCGCGGGTTTGGGAAGTGCTGCCGAATAAGCCTTAGCGAGTTGCTGCAGTGCATCTTGTAGATGGTACACACTGCAGCCACGGTACGCCGGTGGTGGAGGGAGTGAATGCTTAAGGTGGTGGATGGGGCTGCTTTGTCCTGGATGGTGTCGAGCTCCTTGAGTGTTGTTGGAGCTGCACTCATCCAGGCAAGTGGAGAGTATTCCATCACACTCCTTACTTGTGCCTTGTAGATGGTGGAAAGGCTTTGGGGAGTCAGGAGGTGAGGCACTCGCCGCAGAATACCTAGGGGGAAAAATTCAGTATCGCCCCATTTGGGGGCAATTATCGGCCGGGCGCAAAGATTAGCGCCTGGCGCTAATTATCGTCTCCGACTGCAAACTTGGCTTTTAACGCCCCTGGAGGTGATTGGAGTGCTAAATCAGGCGCAAAGGCCGAGGAGCGAGGCGCTACCTCAGAGCGCTGGCGAAGCTCAGGTGATGTCAGTCAGCAATGGAACAAAGACACAATGGCGCGGGCCAGTTCTTAAAGGGGAGGGTCAATCTTGCTCTCCATCCACATCCTGCTCATTGCAGCCTTGAATCTCGGCCTGGAGAGACCTGTACATCAAATCTGCTGGAAAGAACAATGGAGAGGCCCAGGGAAAGAGCTCAGAGTGCAGCCCCCACAGTCTCTTCTAAATAGATCCAAGGAAGGGCAAATCAAAATGAACCTGCAAAGTGCTGCTCAGTACCCAAAACTCCTTCACACAGCGTTGAATCTCTCCAGAAGTCTCTCTCTCTCTCTCAGAATGCGTGGTGCAAAAATGTCACCAACAAAAAAAGGCAGGAAGCGTTCGCCTTTAAATAGCGCTCCCCCAGTCCCTTCCTGACTGCAAAACGCTCCCCTCAACCTGTCGTTGCTAGCGGCAGGCAGTAAGGCAGGGGGCGCCACTCAATATCCACTCCGGGGTGCTACCAGGGCATTGCGCACTCGACTGACGTCACGATCTGCCGGTACAGGAGATCGTGGCGGGATTGTTTAGCGCCGCCGCAAAATGTCTAGTTAATTTCGCGAGCGGCGCAAACATCGCAGCGCCCGGGCGTTAGTTGCTTTGCACCCCATTTGCGCCCTCTTAAGGCGCTAACGGGAGGTGCAACCAACTGAATTTTTCCCCCCTAGCCTCTGACTGAATGGTGGGGGATTCGGCGATGGTAATGCTATTGAATGTCAAGGGGAGATGGTTGGACTCTCGCTTGTTGGAGATAGTCATTGCCTGGCACTTCTGTGGCGCGAATGTTACCTGCCACTTATCAGCCCAAGCCAGAACATCGTCCAGGTCTTGTTGTATGTGGACATGGACTGCTTCATTATCTGAGGAGTTGTGAATGGCACTGAACACTGTGCAGTCATCAGTGAACATCCCCATTTCTGACGTTATGTTGGAAGGAAGGTCATTGATTAAGCAGCTGAAGATGGTTGGGCCTAGGACACTACCCTGAGGAACTCCTGCAGTGATGTCCTGGGGCTGTGATGATTGACCTTCAACCACCACAACCATCTTCCTTTGTGCTAGGTATGACTCCAGCTAGTGGAGCGTTTTCCCCCCAATTCCCATTGACTTCAGTTTTACTAGGGCTCCTGGATGCCACACTTGGTCAAATGCTGCCTTGATGTCAAGGGCAGTCACTCTCACCTCACCTCTGGAATTCAGCTCCTTTGTCCATGTTTGGACCAAGGCTGTAATGAGGTTGGGAGTCGAGTGGTCTTGGTGGAACGTAAACTGGGCATCAGTGAGCAGGTTATTGGTGAGTAAGTGCCGCTTGATAGCACTGTCGATGACAACTTCCATCACTTTGCTGATGATTGAGAGTAGACTGATGGGGCGGTAATTGGCCAGGTTGGATTTGTCCTGCTTTTTGTGGACAGGACATACCTGGGCTGTTTTTCACATTGTCGGATAGATGCCAGTGTTGTAGCTGTAGTGGAACAGCTTGGCTAGAGGCGCGGCTAGTTCTGGAGCACAAGTCTTCAGCACGATAGCCGGAATGTTGTCGGGGCCCATAGCCTTTGCTGTATCCAGAGCGCTCAGCTGTTTCTTGATATCACGTGGAGTGAATCGAATTGGCTGGAGACTGGCTCCTGTGATGGTGGGGACCTCAGGAGGAGGCTGATATGGATCATCCACTCGGCACGTCTGGCTGAAGATGGTTGTAAACACTTCAGCCTTGTCTTTTGCACTCACGTGCTGGGCTCCGCCATCATTGAGGATGGGGATATTCATGGAGCCACACAACACGATGGAGGGTGTCCTCAGTGTGAAGATGGGACTTCATCTCCACAATTGTCATCCAGCAAGGAGGAAAAGCAGCCTCGATACAGTCAGCTTTTGGAATCCTGCAGCTTTTCAGTCAGAAATCTTCTGCTTTTGAGCTCAAACATCACTGAGAGGCGGGACAGGGTCAAGAAGAATGTACTGATTGCAGTCCGAGTGCTTACCTTTCTGAGACACCCCATCTTTCTTATTAACAAACATATCTGTCGACGCATTGCCTGGGGCCACTTCTCTGGAATTAATTATTTCTACTTTTCCTGAAAAAGAAGAAAAAAAAGTATTGTTCCAAACAAGGTGGCTCACATTACATTACAAGAATTCTGTGTTAAGCATTCACAGCAAACGAGTTAGAGTGCGGCAGGAGAAGACAGAGTCTCATCTCTCAACCCACCTGAAAACACCTGATGGTGCTTTTAACCCTCGCCGCCCCACAGAAACCAGGCGAAAATCACCAAGGTTACTTACCCGCCCTCGACCCACACAGATCCCGCCATCCATGATTTACTGTATGCAGGCTTCTGGATGGCAAAGCCAGCAGGGCCCTTCTACGAATACACAGATCACAGTCCGATGGACTCAGGCCTAAGCGGGAGAGCTGCTGTAACTTTCCCGCCAGGCTAGAGAGAGTCGGGGCCTGCTGGGAAGATGAATAGGCCCAAACAGGTAGGGTTTTTGTACTTTATTCTGTGGGACCAGGAGGATCAGGAATCAGGATCAGGAATCCTCCTTTGGGCCCCATATAGAAAGTTTAAGCCTTTCTCACCCCAGACTCCCTCCCCAACCCCCTCTTCCCTCCAGTGAGACCTTCCCAGACCCTCCTCCCCACACTTACCCAATGCCAGGGGGCCAATTTTTCTGGAGGCTGGCAGCTGCTTCTTTCCATTTCCAGCTGGGAAGTGGACCAGCGGTATGTTAATAGGAAGCAAAATAGCCCGGGCCTGATTTCTGCAGCAGCGGATGAGTTTCCAACTCACCTCACCATCTACCTGCCCAAAACCTGTCCAGAGTACAAATGGGGGTCACTGACTTTAATAGGAGGAAGTGGACATTGACATCACTTGAGTGTGTGCTTCACTGTTCCAGCAAAGGGAGGACTACCAGAACACTACAATCACACTATGACGTGCAGTCACCATGTGATTATATTTAACAGACTTTCCTGGGTCAAGGAGAGGAGAGATTACAAGTACTTAACCCGAGATACTGGCTTGCCCTTTAACGACAGTCATAGAGTCATAGGGGGAAAAATTCGGCTGCTTTGCGCCTCCCGTTAGCACCCTAAGAGGGCGCTAATGGGGTGCAAAGCAACTAGCGCCCGGGCGCGGTGATGTTTGCGCCGCTCACGAAATTGACCAGACATTTTGCGGCGGCGCTAAACACTACCGCCACGATCTCCTGCGCCCGCAGATTGTGACGTCAGTCAAGCGTGCAACGCCCCGGTAGCGCCCCAGACCGGATATTGAGTCGTGCTCCCTGCCTTTCCGCCTGCTGCTAGCAACAACAGGTTGAGGGGAACGTTTTGCAGTCAAAAAGGGACTGGGGGAGTGCTATTTAAAGGCGAACGCTTCCTGCCTTTTTTTGTCGCCGACATTTTTGCACCACGCATTCTGAGAGAGAGAGAGAGACTTCTGGAGTGATTCAACGCTGTGTGAAGGAGTTTTGGGTACTGAGCAGCACTTTGCAGGTTCATTTTGATTTGACCTTCCTTGCATTGATTTAGAAGAGACTATGGGGGCTGCACTCTGAGCTCTTTCCCTGGGCCTCTCCATTGTTCTTTCCAGCAGATTTGATGTACAGGTCTCTCCAGGCCGAGATTCAAGGCTGCAATGAGCAGGGTGTGGATGGAGAGCAAAATCGACCCTCCCTTTAAGAACTGGCCGGTGCCAGTGTGCTTGTGTTCCATTGCTGACTGACATCACTGAGCTTCACCAGCGCTCTAAGGTAGTGCCTCGCTCCTCGGCGTTAGCATCTTAAGAGAGGTGTGTAGTGCCTGATTTAGCGCTCCAATCACCTCCAGGGGCGATAGAAGCCAAGTTTGCAGTCAGAGGCGATAATTAGCGCCAAGCGCTAAACTTTGCGCCCGGCCGATAATTGCACCCCAAACGGGGCGATACCAAATTTCTCGCCCATAGAATCATAACGGCACAGAAGGAGGCCATTCGGCCCATCGAGTCTGTGCCGGCTCTCTGTAGAACAATCCAGTCAGTCCCATTCCCCCGCTCTATCCCCGTAGCCCTGCAAGTTTATTTCCCTCAAGTGCCTATCCAGTCTCCCCTTGAAAACATTGAGTGTCTCCTTTTCCACCACTTCCGTCGGCAACGAGTTCCAGGTCCTCACCACTCACTGCGTAAAAAAGTTTTTCCTCACGTCCCCCCTGTATCTCTTGCCCAAAACCTGAAATCTGTGTCCCCTAGTCCTTGTACCATCAACTAGTGGGAACAGCCTTTCCCTGTCTAGCCTATCCAAAATTGAGAGGTCGCACAACACCAGGTTATAGTCCAACAGTTTTATTAAAACTGTTGGACTATAACCTGGTGTTGTGCGACCTCTCAATTTTGTCCACCCCAGTCCAACACCGGCATCTCCGCATCATAGCCTATCCAAACCCGTCATAATCTTGTACACCTCTATCAAATCCCCCCTCAACCTCTTTTGCTCTAATGAAAACAAATCCAGCCTGTCCTTGTAGCTAAGATCCCCCATCCCCGGAAGCATTCTGGTAAATCTCCTGAGTTATGTTTCTCAATCTTCGAGTATTTTTTCCATGCGATGAAAGGGTAAGGCGATTCTAAAGCTTCTAACAGGAAAAGGCTCTCCACTGGGAGTGAGGGATCCTTTCAATGGGGCAATGCAAAGCTAGATCTTAACTGTAGCTCAGTGGTAGCACTCTCACCTCTGGGTCAGAAGGTTGTGGGTTTAATTCCCACATCCAGAGAGCTGAGCACAAAATCTAGGCTGACACTCCAGCGCTGTACTGATGGAGTGTCAGAGGTACTGGCCCAAAAATTCGGCCCTTCCCGGGTGAGTACACGCTCTGTACTCACCCGTATTCAAACCCGAAGTGCCGGTTTCCTGCATGCACTGCGCATGCGCGGGAAACCGGCACTTCCGGTATGGCGAAGGGGGCGGTTCCTAGGTGAACTGCATGCGCACTACAGGCTGTGCGCACGCAGCACACTTAGGTTTTTTTTCAGGTTTCAACGCGAGGGTAAGTATGGAAGATTATACACATGTAAAAAGGAGGCGTAAGACCCCTTTTGAACAAGGTAAGTAGTTAATTAAGTATAATTTTTAATTTTTTTCAACAGATTTATCTTTTTTAGAGACTTTAAAGAAAGGTAAGTTTATTTTTATAACTTTTTTAAAAAAAATTAATTTTTTCAAAAATTTAAATTTTTGTTTAAAGTGGTTAATTTATTTAACTAAAGCTATTTTATTAATGTGATTTTTTTTTAAAATTTATTTGAGGTTTAGCTGTTCTTTTGGGGTCTCTTTCAATTCACAGATTTGACAGGTCTCCTGTCAAATCTATGAATGAAAGATAGTCTGCTGCCATTGGCTCTCCATGGCCCACGTGATCCCAGAGGTCGCATCGCACTAACTGCGCCCCTGGGACACGCACACACTGCGCGCTGGCACTAGGGAGAGGCCAGGACCCGAAGTTCCTGTGGGCCCAAAACACAACGGCCGGTGCGGAGTGCGATATCGCGCGCGATCCTTACCCCCGCGGCAAGCCTCCGAGTCAAATTTCTGGGCCACTGTCTTTTGGAATGAAACGTTAAACTAAGGCCCTGTCTGCCCTCTCAAATCCCATAGCACTATTTCGAAGAAGAGCAGGGGAGTTCTTCCTGGTGTCCTAGCCAATATTTATCAATCAGCCAACACTACTAAAACAAGAGGCTTTTGCTAACGCACGGAGTCCAGTTCTACAGAGTACTAAACTCGGGAATTTGGTGAGTGAGGGAATTCGGTGAGGTAGGTGCTGCTTGATACATAAAAAATATATAAACAGCTAGGGATAAATTGGGACTGTAGGCTAAGTTACAGTAAAGACCTAAAGCATATAACTAAATTTAATAAATTAAACAAGGTTATTACCTAGATTAAAAACTATTAATAGACAATTGAGTATTTCAAAACATGAAAACCTAATTAGTTCAATAAAATACAATAGAGATGGCAGGGCAGGTGATGTGTTGCAGCTGTAGCATGTGGGAGCTGGTGGACACTAGTGTGATCCACAGCGACCACATCTGCAGTAAGTGTCTACAGCTCGAGGAACTTCAGCTCAGAGTTGATGAGCTGGAGTCCGAGCTTCGGACACTGCGATACATCAGGGAGGGAGAAAGTTACCTGGACACTTTGTTCCAGGAGGCAGTCACACCCCTTAGGTTAAATACTTCAGATTTGGTCCATGGTCAGGGACAGGAGGATGTGACTCTGAGTGAGGAAGGTTTGGGGATCCAGAAGGTAGCATTGGAGGAGCCTCAGCCTTTGCACTTGTCCAACAGGTATGAGGTTATTGCAGCCTGTGTGGACGAGAGCAGGGACTGCAGGGAGGATGAGCAAACTGACTACAGCACCGTGGTACAGGGGGCCATTCAAGTTGGGGGAGTAAAAAGGAATGTAGTAGTGGTAGGGGACAGTATAGTTAGGGGGATAGATACTGTTCTTTGCAGCCGAGAGCGTGAGTCCCGAAGGCTGTGTTGCCTGCCTGGTGCCAGGGTTAAGGACATCTCCTCGGGGCTGGAGAGGAACTTGGAGTGGGAGGGGAAGGATCCAGTTCTCGTGGTCCACGTAGGTACCAACAACATAGGTAGGACTAAGAAAGAGGTTCTGCTGAGGGAGTATGAGCAGCTAGGGTCTAAATTAAAAAGCAGAACCACAAAGGTAATAATCTCTGGATTACTACCTGAGCCACGAGCAAATTGGCATAGGGTCAATAAGATCAGAGCATTGAATGCGTGGCTCAAAGATTGGTGTGGGAGAAATGGGTTTCAATTCATGGGGCACTGGCACCAGTACTGGGGAAAGAGGGAGCTGTTCCGTTGGGACGGGCTTCACTTGAACCATGCTGGGACTCATGTCCTGGCGAATCAAATAACTAGGGCTGTAGATAGGGCTTTAAAATAAATAGTGGGGGGAGGGTTCAGGTGAGGGGAAACTTAGAAAGTTAAAGAGAAAGGACAAGGCAATAGTGCAGGGTAGCGATATGGGTAATGATAACCAGAGCCTGACAGGAAGGGACAGAACGTACAAACATAAGAGTGGACCAGCAAATAGGGTCTGAGTAGGAAAAAATGGTAAAAAGACAAAATTAAAGCCTCTTTATTTGAATGCACACAGCATTCATAACAAGATAGATGAATTGACGACACAAATAGAAATAAATGGGTATGATCTGATAGCCATTACAGAGACGTGGTTGCAAGGTGACCAAGGCTGGGAACTGAATATTCAGGGGTATTTGACATTTCGGAAGGATAGGCAGAAAGGAAAAGGAGGTGGGGTAGCTCTGTTAATAAAGGATGAGATCAGTACAGTGGTGAGAAATGATCTTGGCTAGGAAGATCAAGATGTAGAATCAGTTTGGGTGGAGGTAAGAAATAATAAGGGAAAGAAGTCACTGGTGGGAGTAGTCTATAGGCCCCCTAACAGTAGCTACACAGCAGAACAGAGTATAAATCAAGAAATAATGGGGGCTTGTAAGAAAGGTACTGCAATAATCGTGGGCAATTTTAATCTTCATATAGATTGGACAAATCAAATTGGCAACGGTAGCCTTGAGGACAAGTTCATAGAGTGTAATTCAGTACAGTTTCTTAGAACAATACGTTGTGGAACCAACCAGGGAACAGGCTATTTTAGATCTGGTAATGTGTAATGAGACAGGATTAATTAAGGATCTCATAGGGATGGGCAATAAATGCTGGCCTTGCCAGCAACGTCCAGATCCCATGAACGAATAAAAAAAAAGTAAAGAATCCTCTAGGGAAGAGTGATCATATTCAGTTTGAGGGTGTGAAACTTTGGTCTGAAACTAGTGTCTTAAATTTAAATAAAGGTAATTACAAGGGTATGAAGACAGAGTTGGCTAAAGTGGACTGGGAAAATAGATTAAAAGGTAAGACGGTAGATAAGCAGTGGCAGACCTTTAAGGAGATATTTCATAACTCTCAACAAAGATATATTCCAGTGAGAAAGAAAGACTCTACAAGAAGGATGAACCATCCGTGGCTAACTAAGGAAGTTAAGGAGTGTATCAAATTGAAAGAAAAGGCATACTATACTGTGAAGATTAGTGGTAGGCCAGAAGATTGGGAAATCTTTAGAAACTTGCAAAGGATGACTAAAAAATGAATAGAGGGAGAAAATTGATTGTGAGAGCAAACTAGCAAGAAATATAAAAACAGACAGTAAAAGCTTCTACAAGTATATAAAAAGGAAGAGAGTAGCTAAAATAAATGTTGGTTCTTAGAGGATGAGACTGGGGAATTAATAATGGGAAACAAGGAAATGGCTGAGACTTTGAACAAATATTTTGTATCTGTCTTCACGGTAGAAGACACTAAAAGCATCCCAGTAATAGTAGATAATCAAGGGGCAAAAGGGAGGGAGGAACTTAAAACAATCACTGTCACTAGAGGAAAAAGTACGAGGCAAACTAATGGGACTAAAGGCTGACAAGACCCCTGGACCTGATGGCCTGCATCCTAGGGTCTTAAAAGAAGTAGCTGCAGAGATAGTGGATGCATTGGTTGTAATCTTACAAAATTCCCTAGACTCTGGAAAGGTCCCAGCAGATTGGAAAACTGCAAATGTAACGCCCCTATTCAAGGAAGGAGGGAGACAGAAAGCAGGAAACTATAGGCCAGTTAGCCTAACATCTGTCATTGGGAAAATGTTGGAATCCATTATTAAGGAAGTAATAGCAGGACATTTAGAAAATCATAATACAATCAAGCAGAGTCAACATGGTTTTATGAAAGGGAAATCGTGTTTGACAAATTTATTAGAGTTCTTTGAGGATGTAACGAGCAGGGTTGATAAAGGGGAACCAGTAGATGTAGTGTATTTGGAATTCCAAAAGGTTTTCGATAAGGTGCCACATAAAAGGTCACTGCATAAGATAAGAGCTCATGGTCTTGAGGGTAATATATTAGCATGGATAGAGGATTGACTAACTAACAGAAAACAGAGAGTCGGGATAACTCAGTCATTTTCAGGTTGGCAAACTGTAACTATTTACAATCTATATTAATGACTTGGATGAAGGGACCAAGTGTACTGTAGCCAAATTTGCTGACGATACAAAGATAGGTGGGAAAGCAAGTTGTGAGGAGGACACATAGGGCTGGATTTTCACATTGGAGGTGGGTTGGGTGCAGGTCAGGTGGCCGCCGTGTCCTGAACCCGCCCCCGTTGTCAGGTCAGAAAAAGTTGAGATTTTACCCTAATTGGCCAATGAATTCCGGGCGTGTGGGTTCCCCGGTGTCAATTAGTGTTTTGGGACTGAAACTCGCCTCTGCTGCTGCCACTTATCTAGCTGGATTGAAGGCCTCCAAGCTGGCTTGTTCCTTATGCGCCTGTTTTGCTGATAATGTGGAAACCTGGGGATCCTGCCTTCATCGGCGATGTCTACCTCAAGGCCCAAGGCCTCGCCAAGATTCACCGATGACTCCCTCCAAGTGTTGGTAGAGGAAGTCACAGCTAACAAGGAGGTGCCCTTCCCCTCTTCTGGGAGGAAGAAGCCTCCCCAGCAGACAAAAGCTGGATGGCTTCAGATCGCGAGGGAAGTGAGCAGCAGGTCGGTCTGCAGCAGAACCTGGCTGCAGTGCCGTAAAAGGTTCAATGATCTTGTTCAAACTGGAAAAGTGAGTAAAGCATCATCATTACCCTCATTCTGCTCCCCATCTCCTCTCATCATCAGCACTTTGCATTGTCAACCTACTCCTACACATCCCACTGTACCCTTACATGCCTTGCACCCCTAACCATCCCTCTCTCTCTAGGTTCACAAGCACTTCACTATTCGACTATGCTGTCCTCACACTCCCTATCACAGTTAAGCACTGACAACAACTACCAACACACAGGGAGGGCCCTTGGTATCTGCACCTCACTCCATCCCTGTGTCCTTATAAGCATCTGTGCTCTGGAATCTCTACACTCACTCCATTATTCTCAATCAAACTCCAGTTGTCTCCCTGCAGGAAAAGAGAGCCCACAATAAGCGGGAAAGGACGAGGACTGGACGAGTGCCACCCTCAATAGCCCATCTCACCAATGCTGAGGAGGCGGCCCTGGAGATCGTTGGTGCTAGCCTGGATGTGGAAGTGGGGGACGGACAGACGGGCACAGAGGTGCAACCTGGTGACAGAATAGTTTTGCATCTCTCATTTACATTGCATGAGTGACTGAAATGGCTGCTGATGTTCATACTGATTGACTTAAGATGATCTGCACAACTCCATGTGCATGCTACATTAATATCAGTTGTCTAACTCATGCCTTTACTCCATCAGACATCCCCCCTCCCCAGTGTCCCGGAGGAAGAAAACGACCATGAAGACACCTCAGAGGAACCTGCAACCTCTGAGGGCACAGCGTCAGCAGAAGTAAGCGCACCCAACACCAGCGCAGATATGCACACCTCAGTGGGACCCTCGCGACATAAAGTAGTGTTGTCACCTGGTGTATCACCGCTCACAAGTGAGCGTCAGCAGATGGTGGAGACAGGGACAGCAGCGGAGAGTCCTCGTCGGAGGTCGCAGGACGCTCCCAGCTCTGCTCAGCTGCATGTGGACCCTGTGCCTCCGGGTCCATCCAGAAGGAGAGTGGTGCTGGAACTCTAGGAACAGGTGCAGGAGTCTCTGGCAGGTTTTGTCTCCAGGGTCACTGAGTGTGGAGAGGATGGAGGAGTCCAACTCTAACATGAGCAGAGCCTTTTTGGAGTCATTAGTGCATGAACGCATCACCAGGGAAAGGATGGCAACCTCCGTGGAAAGGATGGCTACGGTACAGGAGAGGATGGCTACAGCCATCAAGGAGCTAAGTCGCCAGAGTGTTGAAAACATGGTCTTTGTTCAGAATAGACTGACATCTCTGGAGGAGCAATGGACAGCTATTGAGCAGAGAAACCAGAGCTTCATGGAAGTCCTCTGGAGTAGGACTGCCACTGCAGATACATGTCCTCATGGCCCCCCTGATGTGCAGCAAGGTGCTGTCCAGCCACTTGCTAGCACTGAAGTGGGGCTGACCCATGACAGGGATGTTGGTGGCAGAGAACAAGGAAGTGGGGGCTCCTCTCCAGGCGCTCACACTCCCCTGCCACTGCGTAGTCCTCGGTCAGAGCCCCACCAGAGTCCTCACACAACTGAGATGGGCGTCTCAGCCCCTGCACAGCCGCAGGAGGATCAGACTGTTGGCGAGCCCTCACAGGCTCGCAAACCCAGAGGATGCCCGCCAAAGGTGTCCAAGCAGGAGCAGCATGAAAGTGAGCAAGGTGCCTCCACATCTGCTGAAGCTACATGTAGGAGCCAACACGTAGGAGCACGTGTAAGAGGAAGATTAAGCACAAGTAGTCACAAGGGTAGTCACTTGGGTGTTCTGTTCTGTTCAATTATTAGATGCCATAATTTCCTTATTTTAATAAACTGCACTGATGGCAAACTGCTGCAGTTGTGGTCTTTGTCATATCGGAAATGGAAGTTCCACTTTGAGGACTCAGGGCGATGGTCATGATGGTGGTCACAGTGATAGGAAGCCACAGGTTCTTGTCCATTGTTTATGTAGTGGTAAGAAGGTGCCAGCCACATGCGTTTGATTGGGCAACGTAAGCATCATGCAACCGTGTGCGGCCGACTGGGAGATGTCGCTGATGGCTGCTGATGACCCCTGGAAGGAGACTGAAGCAAAAAAGGTGAGTGCGGTGGTGACTTTCACAGCCACTGGTGAGGGGTTTCCACCCGCTCCTCTGGCCTCCAGGTGTTGGTGCAGCATAGCGCAGATGTCTGCGACTATCTATAATGAACCTCTTAGCCTCCTTTGGCACTGCTGCTTAGTCATGTTGGGGAAGGTCATCCTCATCCTCTAAACCCTGTTTTGGGGCTCTCTCCTGTGCCGACCTGCTTCCCTGCGCTGACGCCCTCTTACTTGTGCAGCATCGGGTGGGTGAGGAGGAGTTTGACGCTGCTGTTGTTGGTGCTGCTGTTGCTACTGTTATTCCTGGTGCTGCTGCGGCCACAGCTGCTCCTCGTCCAAGGCTGAGGTCCTCGATTAAAGGAGATAAATGGTTCCCCTGCTGCTGGTGGAATCCTCAGCCGAGGAAGCGCTCAGGCAATGTGGGGAGAGGGTTTCCCCAGGAGGTGACACTGGAGATGAATCTCATACTCACTAAATCCTAAATCAGTAGGCCTGCAAGAAGTTCACCAATACCTGAAAAAACAAAGTTTGGCAACACCCAAGTGATCCTTGGTGAAAGCTCTGCTTTTATGTTGGAGAGGCAGCAGGCGGGCAGGCAGCCACCAATGAAAGCGCCAGGTATAACTGGCGTGTTTCAGGAGAGGCGTGCAGGCCGTTGAAAACGTTGGAAAATCTGAAGGGCCTCTCAAAATCGGCTTACAGAGGTGGTTAAGTGGCTGTTAAGGGCCTGTCCCGCCGCCTGGAGGCGGGACCGAAACGGTCTCTCCAAGCCTGCCTCTGGGGAAGTTGCGCAGAGGCGGGATCGGAACCCGCTGCCACTTTTTCTGACTTTCCCACCTGACCCGCCTCCAAACCCACCCCCGAGCGCCGGCAAAATCCAGCCCATCGGGTCTGCAAAGGGATATAGATAGGTTAAGTTAGTGGGCAAAAATTTGGCAGATGGAGTATAATGTGGGAAAATGTGAGGTTATCCACTTTGGTAAGAAGAATAGAAAAGCAAAATATTATTTAAATGGAGAGAGACTACAGAATGCTGCGGTACAGAGGAATCTGAGTGTCCTCGTACATGAAACACAAAGGCTGGAATTTTGCCGGCGCTCAGAGGGCGGGTTTGGAGGCGGGACCGCTGTCAAAATCGCAAAGATTGACAACGGGTAGGAGACCCGCTGTCAACCCGCCTCCACGCGAGTCTCCCAGGTGTCCGGTCTGTTAGCGCAGAACTGATCTGATACCAAACGGCAATTCTGGTACTTAAATGGCTTGTTAAGAGCCAATTTACGAGTCTTTTGAGGCTTACTTGTAATTTTATCTTCTCCCCCACTGGTCTGATGTTTGTGAAAAGATGGCAGCTGCAGAAGTGGTGTCAAGGTTGCACATGGAGAGTTTCAGAGCAAAGAAAATGTTGGTTACTGCATTTTTAATACATATACAGATTTCTTTAGCTTACAAGTTTTTAAATCCAACTGTATATCCAGTGCCACCTCATTGGGAGAACCTCTCTCACCAGTGACAGACCACTTCTGTCATCTCACCTGCAGCTGCCATCTATTCCAGCAACATTGGAGCCAATGAAACAATCACACCTTGGTCCTCCGAATCCTTCCACAATCATCCCCAACACCAACATCACCAACCTCATCACCAACCTTCGCCGCCATCACCTGATGCTGCACTGGACACAGGGCATCAGCCCCTGACAAAATTGCTGGCTGTATGACAACACATTACCAGAAACTTCACATGGAAATTGGCTAAACCTCTCAAGTGCCCACCCTTGTGTGTTGTTAGTTGGTATGCTTGCAGTAGAATGAGGGTGAGTGTGAGGGGTGGCTAGTGAGATGGGGAAGTGATAAAGTAGATAGAGAGGGTTGGGTGGAGGTGCAAGGTAAGTTGGTGTCCTGGGAGGTCTCTTCCACCCTTGGAAGGGAAGAGAACCTCCCTGCGAACTGTGACTCTCTCCATAAGCATATGGAGGGAGTCATTGGAGAGCCTGGGTGCAAGAGTTCACCTTTGTGCATTGGTTGTCAATGTTTTCAGCACCTCAATGCTGTCAAACACTGAAAAATCAACTGTCAAAATAAAATTGTGCATGGTCCCTTTAAGGAAACTGGCAGATGACGTTTCATCAAATGATGTCATCAGACCCGCTTCCTTTTAATTGGCCGGGCGGGCTTAACAAGGCCAATCAAGGGAAAATCACGTCTGCAGAGCAGAGGCAGCTGGGGGGGCGGGACTAGAACCCGGAAACCAGCTGACCCACCCCCATCCCGACACCGCTGAGAAAATCGCAGCCAAAAAGTTAGCATGCAGGTACAGCAATTAATTAGGAAGGCAAATGGAATGTTGGCCTTTATTGCAAGGGGGATGCAGTATAAAAGTAGGGAAGTCTTGCTACAACTGTACAGGGCGTTGGTGAGACCACACCTAGAGTACCGCGTGCAGTTTTGGTCTCCTTATTTAAGGAGAGATATACTTGCATTGGAGGCAGTTCAGAGAAGGTTTGCTTGGCTGATTCCTGGGATGAAGGGATTGTCTTATGAGGAAAGGTTGAGCAGGTTGGGCCTATACTCATTGGAGTTTAGAAGAATGAGAGGTGATCTTATTGAAACATTTAGGGCTAACTTCACCGGGGCGCCACTTTTAGCACCCCAGAAAAATTAGTGCCGGAAATTGAATGGTTGCGCCCCAAGAGGGAAGCGGGGCACTACTGGAAGTGCCCTGCATCCCTCTTGGGGCGCTGCGAGTCACTATCACAGCGCTATGTGCCGCGGTATTGCAGGCCTTCCTCCCCTTCTTAAAGGGGAGGGGCCATGCGCAGCGCCACCTGGGGCCCAGCTGGGTCCCCGGGGATCAGGAGTGCCGGCAAAAGAGTCCGGCACTCAAGAGAAGTGCCGGGCTCTTGGAGCGCAGCCGGCACTCCGCGGGGGGGTGCCGTTCAGGCGGCCGGGGACGGGAGTGCAGTCAGGTGCTGGCAGCTGGCCAGCAACAAAAATGGCCGCCCCGCACCTCACCTTTAAATTGCGCCTTCCCGGCCGCAGGTAGGCCCCCCTGACCCCATCGGACATAGCGTCCAGCGGTAAGTCAGGGGGCACTCCCGAAGATCACGAGTGGGGCGATGCGCATGGCGATGACGTCATCGCCAGTGGTACAGCGCCGCAGGGCGCTACCAGTTAGCACCACCGCTAACCTCCCGCTGAAATTCGCCCGGGCGCTAGTTGCTTTGCGCCCCATTAAAGGGGAGGCGCAAAGCAACCCAGTTTTTCCCCCATAAGATTCTGAGGGGACTTGACAGGATAGCTACTGAGAGGCTGTTTCCCCTTGTGGGGGAATCTAGAACTAGGGGGCATAGTTTCAGAATAAGAGGCTGCGCATTTAAGATGGAGATGAGGAGGAATTTCTTCTCTCAGAGGGTCGTGAATCTTTGGAATTCTCTACCCCAAAGAACTGTGGAGGCTGAATCATTGAATATAGTTAAGGCTGAGATAGACAGATTTTTGAACTGCAGGGGTTATGGGGAACAGGCAGAAAAGTGAAGTTGAGGCCAAGATCAGGTCAGCCATGATCTTATTGAATGGCAGAGCAGGCTCGAGTGGCCAAATGGCCTACTCCTGCTCCAATTTCTTATGTTCTTATGATCATCTGGTCATTATCTCATTGCTGTTTGTGGGAGCTTGCTGTGCGCAAATTGGCTGCTGCGTCTCCTACATTACAACGGTAACTACACTTCAAAAGTACTTCATTGTAAAGCGCTTTGGGGCATCCTGAGGTCATGTCCGTAGCTATATGAATGCAAGTTCTTTCTTTCTAAACACATTGCAATTGCTAGCCCCTTGCGCCAGATTAGAGGCAGTTGTGTGCTCTGGGCCCATGCTGACTCGGGAGGACGAGCAGAACACTACAGAATTGATTCTGCAGGAACTAATTTCACATTGGATCCTTACAGCCCACAGACAAAGGGAACCTTCATCTCATCACTGAGAATTGGATCTGAACCCAAAGTAATGCAGGCAGCACACAAACTTCATGCTGGCTGCTAATTATAATGATAGTGGTGTGCAGCCCAGCACTAAATGCATTGCTGAGTGGGTGCATGCTCAGCAGGGGGCCCAAGTTCATACAAGGGTAGCGCCAATTAAAGCTCGCCTGCAGTTCTTAAATCTAGCCTGTACCTCTTAAAGGGGAGTTGCATTCTGGCTGCAGCAGGTACTGGAAGTCATTGTAGAGGAGTGTGTGACCTACAGGAAGAGTGAAGATTGCACAACATGGCAGAGAGAGTGCTCCCAGATTCTTGGATGCAGCATTCGATCCCCTGGTGCAGGAAGTGGACAGTAGGAGAGATGTCCAAGAGGCCCTCCAGACAGAGGCTGAGAAGGGAATGGGAGCAGCTTGCCATCGCTGTCAATGCAAGCAGTGTAGCCCCGAGGACCTGGATGCAGTGTAGGAAGAAGTTTAATGATTTCACACGAGTCGTCAAGGTCAGTGAATTCATCTTCAAATGCCATATCCCACAAACTGCACCACTAGCCTCGCACACTGCCAATTAACCACACCCCCATTATTCACCTACCAACAATCTCGATCAATAACGACTCATACCTCACATTCATATGCTCCATCTCAGCCTCACATACTTACCACTGCTGCAAGCCTCACAGCCACACCTCACAGCTTGCACACACTGCCAGCTATTCAACCATGACAGCCACATCAGCCAAACACAGAGAACCCCACACTCACTGACACACTTCCCTCTCTCTTACAGGATAAGGTTGTGCACAATTGTAGGCAGCAACAGCTAACCGGAGGGGGACAGGCGCGCCTCCATATCCTGACCCCGCTCGAGGAGACGGTGCTCCCCATTTATTGGAGTGGCTGTGACTGAGGCCGTGGCCAGCAGCGGTGCTGAAACCACTGAAGGTCATGGTATGCTCATACCTAATCCTCCTTCTCACATCCCACTTCCCCCTCATCCCACAATCTATTCTGACTTACAAGCTGCAGATGCTGTAAGCATGCACCTCTTGCTTTCCCTCCCTCCCCTCACATCCCGACCCTTGTGCCTTTCTCATTTCAGAGACCCAAGAAATCCAACCTGGCCAGGCAGTGGTGCAAGAGGAAGAGGGAGAGGAGAGTGATGATGAAGAAGATACACCATCACTCGATCTGACACTCGCAGCCCCCAGCTCAGATACTGGCACTGCGCGGACTTTAGACGGTAGCTTAGAGGCAGGATCTGCACATGGTGAGTCACCGAGCACGAGTGGGCTGCAGCCAGGGCAGGGGAAAGGGTAGTGCAGGTGCCAGCTCCCCGGAGGGCGAGGTCACACATGTGTTCTGCTGCACAGGACTCAGATGAAGACTTTGATGGGACGGCCGACAGAACAAAGCTGATGGGTATGCACAAAGAAATGCTTGATGCATTGGTAGGCCTGCCAGAAAGCCTGAATGCAATGTCAAGGCACATGGAGGAGTCCAGCCATCTGCAGTCTCTCCAACTGAAAGTCAGCAAGCCTTCCACCAGCAATGCTGCAGCCACTGGGGTAGCACTGCATAGGAGCACTATGACAGGCAAAGACACACAGGCACTAAGGGAATGCACAAGGGTCATTAGTTGACTTTTGAATGAAATATTGTAATGGTTGATTCATAAAATTGGTTTGAAATGTTTGTTTTGTGGTGGCTTTTATTGTAGCATTGTAGCCAAGAGGACACTGTGATGGTCAGTAACAGAGCAAAGGCAAGGTGTGGGACTATTGTTGAGTGTGGAATTGGGGTTCCGTTCACTGGTATCGCATTTGGATGAGTCGATCACGGACAGCCCGGGAAGAAAGGGGATGTCTGGGTTGCCTCCTCCCTTCCACGTCCTCCTCCTCCTCCTCCTCCTCAGCTGGTCGCCGTGTGCCTGGCGGCAAGAACTGTGCCCTCATGATTGCAAGGTTGTGGAGCATGCAGCAGACCACGACGAATCTTGTGACACGCTCTGGTGAGTAGTGCAGGGCTCCTCCAGAGCAGTCCAGCCAGCGGAAGCGTTGTTTAAGGACGCCAATGGCATGCTCTACCGGACTCCATGTGGCAGCATAGCTTTCGTTAGATGTATGCTGCCCACGTGTGTGTGGTTTGCGGAGGGGAGTCATGAGTCAGGTGGTCAGCGGAGAGCCCTTGTCGTCCAGTAGCCACCCTCTGGTTTGTCGTGGTAGCTCAAATGCTGATGCTACAGCGGACTGCTGCAGAATGAGGGCATCATCTCTGCTGCCAGGATACCAAGTATTGACATGCATGTTGTACTGAGTATGGTCGCACATGAGCTTGACACTGAGGGAGTGGAATCCCTTTCAGTTGCGGTACGCCGGTGGTGGAGGGAGTGAATGTTTAAGATGGTGGATGGGGTGCCAATCAAGCGGGCTGCTTTGTCCTGGATGGTGTCGAGCTTCTTGAGTGTTGTTGGAGCTGCACTCATCCAGGCAAGTGGAGAGTATTCCATCACACTTCTGACTTGTGCCTTGTAGATGGTGGAAAGGCTTTGGGGAGTCAGGAGGTGAGTCACTCACCGCAGAATACTCGCCTCTGACCTGCTCTTGCAGCCACAGTATTTATGTGGCTGGTCCAGTTAAGTTTCTGGTCAATGGTGACCCCCCCACCCCCCAGATGTTGATGGTGGGGGATTCAGCGATGGTAATGCCATTGAATGTCAAGGGGCGGTGGCTAGACTCTCTCTTGTTGGAGATGGTCATTGCCTGGCACTTGTGTGGCAAGTAACATTTGTGCCTCACAGCAGCCCAAGCCTGAATGTTGTCCAGGTCTTCCTGCATGCGGGCACGGATTGCTTCATTATCTGAGGAGTTGCAAATGGATCTGAACACTGTGCAATCATCAACGAACATCCCCATTTCTGGCCTTATGATGAAGGGAAGACCATTGATAAAGCAGCTGAAGAGGGTTGGGCATAGGACACTGCCCTGAGGAACTCCTGTAGCGATGTCCTGGGGCTGAAAAGATTGGCCTCCAACAACTACAACCAGTGGGGTTCCACAGGGCTCAGTACTAGGTCCCTTGCTTTTTGTGGTATATATCAATGATCTAGACTTGAATATAGGGGGTATGAATAAGAAGTTTGCAGATGATACTAAAATCGGCTGTGTGGTTGATACTGAAGAAGGAAGCTGTAGACTGCAGGAAGATATCAATAAATTGGTCAGGTGGGCAGAACAGTGGCAAATTGAATTCAATCCGGAGAAGTGTGAGGTAATGCATTTGGGGAGGGCTAACAAGGAAAGGGAATACACATTAAATGGTAGGACATTGAGTAGTGTAGAGGAATAAGGGGACCTTGGAGTGCATGTCCACAGATCCCTGAAGGTAGCAGGCCAGGTAGACAAGGTGGTTAAGAAGGCATACGGAATGCTTGCTTTTATTAGCCGTGGCATAGAATACAAGAGCAGGGGGGTTATACTTCAACTGTATAAAACACTAGTTAGGCCTCTGCTAGAGTACTGCGTGCAGTTCTGGTCACCACATTACAGGAAAGATGTGATTGCACTATAGAGAGGGTACAGAGGAGATTTACAAGGATGTTGCCGGGAGTAGAGAAGAAAGACTGGATAGGCTGGGTCTGTTTTCCTTGGAACAGAGGAGTCTGAGGGGAGACCTTATTGAGGTGTATAAAATTATGAGTGGCATAGATAAAGTGGATAGAAAGGATCTATTTCCCTTAGCAGAGGAGTCAAAAACCAGGAGGCACAGATTTAAAGTAATTGGTGGAAGGTTTAGAGGGGATTTGAGGGGAAATTTCTTCACCCAGAGGGTTGTGGGGGTCTGGAACTCACTGCCTGAAAGGGTGGTAGAGGCAGGAACCCTAACCACATTTAAAAAGTACTTGGATGTGCACTTGGGATGCTCTAACCTGCAGGGCTACGGACCAAGATCTGGGAAGTGGGATTAGGCTGGATAGCTCTTTGTTGACCGGCGCGGACATGATGGGCCGAAATGGCCTCCTTCCGTGCTGTAATTTTCTATGATTCTATCTAGGTATGTGCTAGGTATGACTCCAGCCAGTGGAGGGTTTTCCCCCTGATTCCCATTGACTTCAATTTTACTAGGGCTCCTTGATGCCACATTTGGTCAAATACTGCCCTGATGTCAAGGGCAGTCACTCTCACCTCACCTCTGGAATTCAGCTCTTTTGTCCATGTTTGGACCAAGGCTCCAATGAGGTCTAGAGCCGAGTGGTCCTGGTGGAACCCAAACTGAGCATCGGTGAGCAGGTTATTAGTGAGTAAGTGCCGCTTGATAGCACTTTGCTGATAATTGAGAGTAGACTGATAGTGTGGTAATTGGCCGGATTGGATTTGTCCTGCTTTTTGTGGACAGGACATACCTGGGCAGTTTTCCACATTGTCGGATAGATGCTAGTGTTATAGCTGTACTGGAACAGCTTGGCTAGAGGTGTGGCTCGTTCTGGAGCACAAGTCTTCAGCACTACAGCGAGGATGTTGTCGGGGCCCATAGCCTTTGCTGTATCCAGTGCGCTCAGCCGTTTCTTGATATCACGTGGAGTGAAATGAATTGGCTGAAGACTGCCTTCTGTTATGGTGGGGACCTCAGGAAGAGGCAGAGATCGATCATCCACTTGGCACTTCTGGCTGAAGATGGTTGCAAACGCTTCAGCCTTGTCTTTTGCACTCACGTGCTGGGCTCCGCCATCATTGAGGATGGGGATATTCATGGAGCCTCCTCCTTCCGTTAGTTGTTAATTGTCCACCACCATTCATGACTGGATGTGGCAGGACTGCAGAGCTTTGATCTGATCCTATATTCTATAGGCCACCAACAGGTGGGAAGGATATAAAGGAGCAAATTTGCTGGGAAATTACAGAGACGTGCAAGAACTATAGAGTAGTGATAATGGGGGACTTCAATTATCCTAATATAGACTGGGATAGTAATAGTGTAAAGGGCGAGAGGGGGAAGAATTTATGAAGTGTGTTCAGGAGAACTTTCTTGCTCAGTACGTGTCCGGCCCAACGAGGAAGGAGGCATTGCTGGATCTGGTTCTGGGGAATGAGGTGGGTCAAGTGGAGCAAGTGTCAGTAGGAGAACATTTAGGGAACAGTGATCATAATATCATAAGGTTTAGATTAGCTATGGAAAAGGACAAAGAGCAATCTAGAGTAAAAATACTTAATTTCTGAAGGGGGAGGGCGAACAGTCAGAGGTCGTGGTTCACATTGGTACCAACGACATAGGTAGAAAGAGGGATGAGGTCCTGCAACAAGAATTTAGGGAGCTAGGTAGCAGATTAAAAAGCAGGACCTCAAAGGTTGTAATCTCTGGATTACTCCCGGTGCCACATGCTAGTGAGTATAGGAATAGAAGGATAGAGCAGATGAATACGTGGCTAAAGAGTTGGTGCAGGAGGGAGGGCTTTAGTTTCCTGGATCACTGGGTCTGCTTCTAGGGAAGGTGGGACCTGTACAAGTCGGACGGGTTGCACCTGAACCGGAACGGGACCAACATCCTTGCGGGGAGGTTCGCTAGTGCTGTTCGGGGGGGGTTTAAACTAACTTGGCAGGGGGATGGGATATGGAGTGGAGCTATAGTAGGGGGTGATGCACAGCCGAATATAGAGGGAAAAACAAGTCAGTCTGGAAGGCAGAGCAAATATGTAACGGCACAAGGGAGTATGGCAAGGCTGGATGGCATTTATTTTAATGCAAGGAGTCTTACGAGTAAGGCAGATGAATTGAAGGTGTTGATGAACACATGGGAGTATGATATTGTTGCTATCACAGAGACATGGTTGAGGGAGGGGCAGGACTGGCAGCTCAATATTCCGGAGTATAGAATCTTCAGGCGAGACAGAGGGGGGTGTAAAAGAGGAGGGGGTGTCGCAATATTAATCAAGGAGTCAATTACTGCTGTAAGGAGGGATGGTATCTTAGCAGGTTCCTTTAATGAGGCCATATGGGTAGAACTTAAAAACAATAAGGGGGCGAGCACTTTGCTGGGAGTGAACTATAGGCTGCCAAACAGTCAGGGGGAGATAGAAGAACAGATATGTAGGCAAATCTCAGAGAAGTGTAGAAATAATAGGGTAATAATAGTTGGGGATTTCAACTTCCCCAATATTAACTGGGATATTCAGAGTGTGAAAGGCTTAGAGGGTGCGGAATTCTTAAAGTGCATCCAGGAGAGCTTTTTGAGCCAGCATGTAGAAAGTCCTACAAGAGAGGGGGCGGTACTGGACCTAATTCTAAGGAATGTAGCTGGGCAAGTGGTAGAAATGTCAGTCGGAGAGCATTTTGGTGACAGTGACCATAACTCGGTGAGATTTAAGGTAGTCATGGAAAAGGACAAAGATGGACCGGAAATAAAGGTTCTAAATTGGGGGAAGGCCGATTTTAATATGATAAGGCAGGATCTGGCCAAAGTGGACTGGGATCAGCTACTTGTAGGAAAATCCACATCAGAACAGTGGGAGTCATTCAGAAAGGAAATACAGAGAATACAGCGCCAACATGTTCCCGTAAAGGTCAAGGGTGGGACCAACAAGTCCAGGGAACCCTGGATGTCAAGGGATATACAAGAATGGATTAGGAAAAAAAGGGAGGCTTTTGGCAGATACAAAGGACTAAAAACAGTGGAAGCCCTAGAGGAGTTTAGAAAGTGCAGGGGGTACTTAAAAAAGAAATTAGGAGAGCGAAGAGGGGGCATGAAAAAACACTGGCGGGCAAAATAAAGGAAAATCCCAAGGTGTTTTATAAGTATATTAAGGGCAAGAGGATAACCAGGGAAAGAGTAGGGCCCATTAGGGACCAAAGTGGCAATCTGTATGTAGAGCCGGAAGATGTAGGTGAATATTTTGCATCTGTGTTCACTCTGGAGAAGGATGATGTAGGCAGAAAAATCAGGCAGGGGGATTGTGATATACTTGAACAAATTAGTATTGAGAGGCAGGAGGTACTAGCAGTTTTAGCGGGCTTAAAAGTGGATAAATCCCCAAGCCCAGACGAGATGTTTCCCAGGCTGCAGTGTGAGGCAGGGGAGGAGAATGCAAGGGCTCTGACACAAATTTTCAGAACCTCTCTGGCCACAGGGGAGGTGCCAGAGGACTGGAGGACAGCTAATGTAGTACCATTATTCAAGAAGGGTAGTAGGGATAAACCAGGGAATTACAGGCCAGTGAGCTTAACATCAGTGGTAGGGAAATTATTGGAAAAAATTCTGAGGGACAGAATTAGTCTCCACTTGGAGAGACAAGGATTAATCCAGGATAGTCAGCATGGCTTTGTCAGGGGGAGATCATGTCTAACCAATTTGATTGAATTTTTCGAGGGGGGACTAGGTGTGTGGACGAGGGTAGTGCAGTTGATGTAGTCTACATGGACTTCAGTAAGGCTTTTGACAAAGTCCCGCATGGGAGACTGGTCAAGAAGGTAAGAGCCCATGGGATCCAGGGCAATTTGGCACATTGGATCCAAAATTGGCTTAGTGGCAGGAGGCAGAGTGTGATGGTCGAAGGTTATTTTTGTGACTGGAAGCCTGTGTCCAGTGGTGTACCGCAGGGATCGGTGCCTGGGTCCTTTGCTGATCCTTCATCGTCGCTGGGTCAACATCCTGGAACTCCCTCCCCAACAGCACTGTGGGAGTACCATCACTACACGGACTGCAGCGGTTCAAGAAGGCGGCTCACCACCACCTTCTCAAGGGCAACTAGGGATGGGCAATAAATGCTGGCCTTGCCAGCGACGCCCAGATCCCATTAACTAATGAAAATTTTTTAAAAATAACCACTATGCTACCGTACCCCATATATGTATTCAGCTCTCTTTGCATACAGAGCCTCACTCACCTCCCTTATACAGGAGTGGACAGTGAACTGAGAGATGTTACAGATGTCGCCTGCACCAGCCTGGAAGGAGCCCGACACAAAGAAGGTCAAGGCCACGGTCACCCTTACAACCAATGGCAATGCCGTCCTCGCCCTGGACTGAGGCTGCAGCTCTGCCTGCAGCAGGTGGCAGATTTCAGTGAGCACCTCCTTCGTAAAGCAGAGACATCGCATGCACTGTTCCTCGCTGAGTTTGAGGTAGGAGAATTGCTCCCTGAAGACACTGGATAGATATGGCCTCCTGCTGAGAGCCCTTCTCCCTGTCCGCCGACTGCCACTTCTAGCAGCTTGTCCTGCTCTGGGTCGCCTCTGCTCATTCTCCCCATCATGCTGCAGGGCCAAGGGGGATACAAACTACTGCACCCATGTCTGGGAGCAACTGGTCTGAACAGACCCCTTGCAAATCAGTGCCAAGTTCAGTACCAAGTGCCACACCACTTCTTGTAGATTTTAGGCAACAAGAAGTCGAGAAAGCACCAAACACTTGTACAAACTCAGCAACAGCTAGTAGAAATCAATCAACAACTAACCTGTAGCTCTCTAAGTAGGCGATGAGCCCTTTAAATGTTGTTGGTGTGGGGCCCTTCTTGCTGCTGAACGCTCCAGCGTTGAGGTCAAAATTGGCAGCACTGGCGTCAAATCTGACGTCATGACCTGCCTACTCTCCATACTTACGGCACACGCTCCCAGCGTCGACGCTAACGCCCTCACTAAAATGGCATCCGGCATGGCCCGCACCAGTGTGCGCGCTGCTTGGATGCCAGTTTTGAGCCAATTCGGCACCCGCAATGTATAAACAACTGGCGCAACGCAACTGAATCTTTAGCCCTATGGCTTCGGAACAGATTGCGATTGTGCACAAAGGTTCAGATCAATTCTAAGTATGAATGCCTGATAAGTCACTTGTTATGAGATCTGGTTTACCCTAAAGGGAAATCTAATGGAATAATAATTTAAATGTGACAAATTAAAAACAAACAGATTAAATTAATGGGTCACTCCAGTGAGATTACTAGGAACTTTCTGGAACTAGTGATGTTTGGCAATAGAATTCCATTGGTGATATTAAATGTAAAATAAAATCCCCAAATGACTGAGGTGAACAAGGACAGTTCTGTCCAGATTCATTGGTGCCGATCTTGACACGGGCAGGTTGAGCTGGCAGGGCAGCAGAGTTTTGGACGGGAAACCCAACAGTCCAGGTTTCCCCGCATGTTGTGGATTTTTTACTCCATACCGCACATTTTTTTTTTTGCCAGGATTTCCGCCTGTAAGTCAGTCTGACAGAAATAACAACAGAAAACGCTGGAAAAACTCAGCAGCCGCGGCAGCATCCATGGAGAGAGAAACAGAGTTAACGTTTCAGGTCGAAGACCTTTCGTCCGACTGGAAGCCAAGTCTGATTGACAGGCTTGGCTTCAAGTTGGGCACAGAGCATCCCGGACCAGGCTGCAGCCCCAGGTAGGGAGCCTGCAGGTACTAGTGAGAGCGTGGGGGAGAATCCGATCCCCGACCCCGGGGGCAGGGGTGGTTCCGATCCCGGAGGTTGGGTTCGATCCCAGACCCTGCGGTATCTTTGAACGGGCGGTCTGATGTGGGGTGGAGGTCCGATCCAAGGGAAGAAGGTTCGCTTGGCGGGGCGGGTTGGGGGGGAAGCACTCCTGCTGCTCCTGGCCCACAAGCAGTGCTGTAACGTCACTTACCCGAAGCTGATTCACCTCCCTTCAGTTGCCGGATTTCCCGAGGCCTAGGAAATTCGGCTGGCCAGGGTTAACCGGCAAAGCAGGTTAAGTCTCCGGAGTGATTATTTGCAATGCATTACTGACACTCTCTGCAAATGTGCGTCCGTTTCGTACCGCGCATGCGCACTCGATCAGGTCGGGCATACACAGTACCAAGCGGTGCAATGGCTGCAGCCGGCACTGCTACACTTCCCTCGGCTCTGTGCAGAGAAGGTCAGGGGTAACCGTTGGTGGCCCGGGGGAGGGGGTGGGGGCGAGAGAGAATCAAAGTGGGGGCGAGGGAGGATCGAAGTGGGAGAGACGGGATCGAAGTGGGGAGAGAGTGGAGCTCGGAGTGGGGGAGAAAGTTAGGAGCTCGGGGGGAGGGGCAGGGAGAAGGTCAGGAGCTTGGGGGGAGATCAGGAACACGGGGAGTTAAGGTCAGGAACTTGTTGGGGGTGATAACAGTGGGGGTGGGGGGGCGGGGGCAGGGGGACGAACGTGATCCAGGTCTAAAGGCTGGGGTGGGATGAGAGCAAGGACATAATCCAGATGGGAAGATAGATCACGTTCTCCTGCCCTCTGTTAGGCCTGAATCACGTTCTTCCACCCCCACCCTCTTTACATCTACACCATGTTCTCCCTCTCCTCCCCCCGACAGACTGCAGAAGTTCAAGAAGGCAGCTCACTACCACCCTCTCAAGGACAACTAGGGATGGGCAATAAATAAATGAATCTTAAAAAATAAGAACATATTCTGTGTTGGTCCTACAACATGCATAACATTATATTTATGTGTTATTTGCCAGACTTGGCTATTCCAATGTTCTCCTGGCCAGCCTCCTATCTTCCACATTCAATGAACTTGAACTCATCCAAAACTCTGCTGCACGTATCCTAACACGCAGCAAGTCCCATTCACCCAGCTGTCTGGAGGTCCCGCGCAGCCCGTTTAAAAAAAGAATTTAGGGGAAAGATTGTCCACCAACACCTTGATTTTAAAATTCTCCTCCTCATGTTAAAATCCCAGCATGGCCTCACCCCTTCCTGTCTGAACTTGGCAGTGTGAGTGCTCCTAACCCAGGAGGGTGAGCCCTGTCTGTTCTCTGAAAGCAGTAGTGTAATGGATCAAATTACACATTGCAAAGATCTTGATTACTCAGGCAGGATCTAATTACACATTCCAGACAAACTGCTGGGTGTGTCTTGTCCTCCAAGGGGACCAATCAGAACTTTGATATTACAAACAGTTACAGCCTTAAATATGAGGCTGCCAGCCTCATTATAATATTTAAATTGCCAACCCGCCTCCCGGGAGTGGGTTGGCTGTCCACCCCTTGTCCTGCCTCCATTAAACCCGGAAGTGGGCGGGTTGGAGGCAGGTTTGCAATTTTCTGGGGGAGAAATTGGAAGCATTAGTGCCGAACGCTACCGCCATAAAATGGCGAAAAGAGAGCGGCCAGCGCTCTTCCGCCAGCTGGTGGCGGAACCATTTTCCAGATGCCGGTAAACACTAGCGCCAGGGAGATTTAAATGAAAGAGATCATGATATCAGTGAGTGTGTAACACCCACTGGATGTCCGATCTCTAACATTGAATTTAGCCACTTATCTTAACAGCAGCGCAGGACAACGACAGGGAGAGCTGGCGTCTACCAAACAGGAAGCAGGCTGTGGCTGCGATGGGGATGGTGACTTTCAACAATCAGCTGCACCCGACAGGGTTCTGCAGTTTCAGTGACTGTTTGCTACTTCCTGCAACTGAAACAGCTTTCTTTCGTTATTTCAAGTTTTTTTGGTGACAGGGAAAGTCATGGGGGCTGTACTGGCAGACATCAGTCCAGGATCTATGGTGGAGGGAGCGGAGACAGCGAGAAAGACGGGAACATGTGCCCAGAGGGAGGAGGAGGGCCATCAGGGCTCTCAACAGGAAGCCTTATCCATCTAGGGTCTTCAGACATCACTTCTCCTGCCTTCACTTAAGCCAGGAACAGTGTATTAGGAGGCGTCGCTTCAACAAGGAGGTGGACACAGAACTCTGTCACCTCCTGCAACCAGACCTCCAGCCTCAGACCAGGGTGACCACAGCTTTCTCAGTGGCAGTCAAGGTCACTGTCGCCCTCAATTTCTTCGCCAGTGGATCCTTCTAGTCTGCAGCAGGAGACATAGCTAATATCTCAGTTCGCCGACAAACGCTGCATCCGGGGAGTCACTGAGGCTCTCTACAGCAGGAGAAGGGACTACATTGGCTTCCCAATCACCAGGGAGAAGCAGGACGAGCATGCATGTGGCTTTACCAAGATAGCAGGATTCCCCATGGTGCAGGGCGCCATTGACTGCACCCACATGGCTTTGCGCATAACAATCCTGAGATCTTCCGTAACCGCAAAGACTACCACTCACTTAAGGTGCAGTTGATGCGCGACCACACACAGCGAATCCTCAATGTCAATGCCCACTATCCTGGCAGCAGCCACGATGCCTTCATCCTGAGCCATACCGGTGTGCCAGCACTCTTCCAGCCGCCAAGTCAAGCTCGCCAGTGGCTGCTCGGAGACAAGGGCTATCAGCTCTCCACCTGGCTCATGACTCCCCTCTGCAACCCCAACACTCGTGCCCAGCATTCATATAATGAGAGCCATGCTGCCACCAGGAACATCATCGAGCAGACCATTGGCCTACTGAAGCAACGGTTCTGCTGCCTTGACCGCTCGGGAGGACCCCTCCAGTACTCGGCTGAGCGGGTATCCCATTTCGTGGTGATCTGCTGCATGCTCCACACTTGGCCATCGTGGGGGCGCAGCCCTTACCAGCATGGATTGCAGGACCACCTCAGGAGGATGACGAGGCAGAAGAGGATGAGGACGATGAGGAGGAGGAGGACAAGAAGGAGGAGGAAGCAAGACAATCGGCCTTCTGGTCGGGCTGTCTGTGACCGGCTCATCAGACTCCGCTTCACATGAATGAAACCCCAGATCCCCGTAGCTCACCACGTCCCCATCATACAATCCCTGTCTCACACTATATCACAGCGTCCTCCTGGGCGCAAAGGTGAAATGAGAGAGACCACAAAATATTCCAAACACCATTAATAAATTTATCTGTAAACATATCACACATATGACTTGAATTCTAATAACTAATGACCCTTATGCCTGCCATAGTTGAATAGCTGTCATTGTGTGCAAGGTGTGAGATGTGGGTGTGAGTGTTGCTAGGTAGAGATTGTTGGTGGGTGAATGCTGGGGGTGTGGTGCATTGAGCATTGCGTGAAGCTTATGGCACAGATAGTGGTATGTAGCATTTGTTGAAGCCTTCACTCATCCTGACCACCTGTGTGAGCTTGTTAAACTTCTTCCAGCACTGTGTGTGGATCCTGGGGACCACTGTGCTGCCCGTGACGTGGTGTGCCACCTCCATCCACATAGTCTGGCAGACTTGTGGTGAGGACCTCCTGCCAGTTGGCAGGTACAGAGCCACCTGCCTTCTTTCCACCACTAAAACCAATCCCTCCAAAGCTTCATCGGAAAACCTCCGGGCTGTCTCCCTGGGGCGATGATCTGCCAGAAGGATTTGTAAATAAGTGCTCCTTCTCCTTGTCCTTCTGCTTTTGGTTGTTGAGGCGGCTGCACACCCAACAATGCTGAGAATGAGGTGCTGCAGCATCAATGAAGCTCCCCTTTAAGTTGTGAAAAAAGCCTGTGGCAACCATTACTTGTGTTTAGACTACACACGATATTGGTCCATGTTTTCAGTGTAAGACCAATGAGCTTGTGCTTTTAGATGAGAATCATGACTGCAATTAATTTAATGAGGAATGAGGACGAATTTTGCGTGCAGCCTAGATGATTTTCAGGTGGCGCTACTTAACCATTTTTGTCTAAGCACAGCCCATTTCTTGGCTATAATGAAATTCTAGCCCTTAAAGTTTCCATCACCAAGAGTGGCTCGGTAGCACCACTACTGACCGAGCTGGCCGAGTCCTGAAGGACATAACTGCCAGTCTGAGCCTGCGACAGGTGGTGAGAGAACCAACACGAGGGAAAAACCTACATGACCTCGTCCTCACCAATCTACCTGTGGCAGATACATCTGTCCATGACAGTATTGGTAGCAGTGGCCACCGCACAGTCATTGTGGAGACGAAGTCCCATTTTCACACTGAGGACACCCTCCATCGTGTTGTGTGGCACTACCACTGTGATAAATGGGATAGATTCAGAACAGATCTAGCAGCTCAAAACTGGGCATCCATGAGGCGCTGTGGGCCATCAGCAACAGCAGAATTGTATTCCACCACAATCTGCAACCTCATGGCCCAGCATATCCCTCACTCTACCATTGTCACCAAGCCAGGGGACCAACCCTGGTTCAACAAGGTGTGTAGAAGAGCATGCCAGGAGCAGCACCAGGCGTACCTAAAAATGAGGTGGCAACCTGGGGAAGCTGCAACACAGGACTACATGCATGCTAAAAAGTGGAAGCAGCATGCTATAGACAGGGCTAAGTGATCCCACAATCAACGGATCAGATGAAAGCTCTGCAGTCCTTCCATATCCAGTCGTGAATAGTGGACTATTAAACAACTAACGGGAGGAGGAGGCTCCATGAATATCCCCATCCTCAATGATGGTGGAGCCCAGCACGTGAGTGCAAAAGACAAGGCTGAAGCATTTGCAACCAGCTTCAGCCAGAAGTGCCGAGTGGATGATCCATATCGGCCTACTCCTGAGGTCCCCACCATCACAGAAGCCAGTCTTCAGCCAATTCGATTCACTCCACATGATATCAAGAAACGGCTGAGCGCACTGGATACAGCAAAGGCTATGGACCCCAACAACATCCCGGCTATCGTACTGAAGACTTGTGCTCCGGAACTAGCCGCACCTCTAGCCAAGCTGTTCCAGTACAGCTACAACACTGGCATCTATCTGACAATGTGGAAAACTGCCCAGGTATGTCCTGTCCACAAAAAGCAGGACAAATCCAACTCAGCCAATTACTGCCCCATCAGTCTACTCTCAATCATCAGCAAAGTGATGGAAGGTGTCATCGACAGTGCTATCAAGCGGCACTTACTCACCAATAACCAGCTCACTGATGCCCAGTTTGGGTTCCGCCAAGACCACTCGGCTCCCGACCTCATTACAGCCTTGGTTCAAACATGGACAAAGGAGCTGAATTCCAGAGGTGAGGTGAGAGTGACTGCCCTTGACATCAAGGCAGCATTTGACCCAGTGTGGCATCAAGGAGCCCTAGTAAAACTGAGGTCAATGTGAATCGGGGGGAAAACGCTCCACTAGCTGGAGTCATACCTAGCACAAAGGAAGATGGTTGTGGTGGTTGAAGGTCAATCATCACAGCCCCGGACATCGCTGCAGGAGTTCCTCAGGGCAGTGTCCTAGGCCCAACCATCTTCAGCTGCTTAATCAATGACCTTCCTTCCAACATAACGTCAGAAATGGGGATGTTCACTGATGACTGCACAGTGTTCAGTGTCATTCACAACTCCTCAGATAATGAAGCAGTCCATGCCCACATGCAACAAGACCTGGACGACGTTCAGGCTTGGGCTGATAAGTGGCAGTTAACATTCGCGCCACAGAAGTGCCAGGCAATGGCTATCTCCAACAAGCGAGAGTCTAACCACCTCCCCTTGACATTCAACGGTATTACCATTGCCGAATCCCCCACCATTTGGTCAGAGGCTAGGTATTCTGCGGCGAGTGTCTCACCTCCTGACTCCCCAAAGCCTTTCCACCATCTACAAGGCACAAATCAGGATTGTGATGGAATACTCTCCACTTGCCTGGATGAGTGCAGCTCCAACAACACTCAAGCAGCTCGACACCATCCAGGACAAAGCAACCCACTTGATTGGCACCCCATCCACCACCTTAAACATTCACTCCCTCCACCACCGGTGTACCGTGTCTGCAGTGTGTACCATCTACAAGATGCACTGCAGCAACTCATCAGGGCTTCTTCAGCAGCACCTCCCAAACCCGCGACCTCTTCCACCTAGAAGGACAAGGGCAGCAGGCGCATGGGAACACCACCACCTCCAAGTTCCCCTCCAAGTCACACACCATCCTGACTTGGAAATATATCGCCGTTCCTTCATCGTCGCTGGGTCAAAATCCTGGAACTCCCTACCTAACAGCACTGTGGGAGCACCTTCACCACACAGACTGCAGCGGTTCAAGAAGGCGGCTCACCACCACCTTCTCGAGGGTAATTAGGGATGGGCAATAAATGCTGGCCTTACCAGCGACGCCCAGATCCCATAAACGAATAAAAAAAAACATCTCACCCAACCCAACCTACTCATTTTAGGGGTTAAAATTCACCACATTACGTTTTAATACATTCAACTCACACACAAACTGTAGTGTCACTACTGTTTAAAACATGGGGATAAACGAAAATTAATTTCGCCAGCTGCTGCGGAGGGATTTCCTGCTCAAAGGAACACACAGCACAATATCAGTGACGTTTGGCAGCTACATGGAACATCTTGAGTTAACAACCTGCAATAGCCATGGGGTTGTTCCCTTCCTGTGGGCTGTACGGGATATCTCGAATCAACAGGAACTCACATAAAAGGTGGTAGAGTGACTGCCACAGCTATCGTGTGTGACAATACCATCACAGCTATCGTGAGAGATGGTACCATCACAGCTATCGTGAGTGACAATACCATCACAGCTATCGTGAGGGATGGTACCATCACAGCTATCGTGAGGGATGGTACCATCACAGCTATCGTGAGTGACAATACCGCCACAGCTATCGTGAGGGATGGTACCATCACAGCTATCGTGAGGGATGGTACCGTCACAGCTATCGTGAGTGACAATACCGCCACAGCTATCGTGAGTGACAATACCGCCACAGCTATCGTGAGGGATGGTACCATCACAGCTATCGTGAGTGACGATACCATCACAGCTATCGTGAGCGACGACTCTGTCACAGCTATCGTGAGTGACGGCTCTGTCACAGCTATCGTGAGCGATGGTACTAGGGAAGAACTCTATTTTAAGCACAGTATAGTCCTGATTCTGTAGCAATTTCTTGCTTTCGTTTTCTCTCCAGCAACAAAAAGCCAGAGCAGCCCCAGGAATTACCGACACAGTACAGACCTGCGGGAGATTGCAGTCTTCATAGGAAGGCTGCTATCTCCTGTAAGAGCCCCCCACTGATTGGGTGATCGGGGTAGGCCTTATTCTAAGGGAGCAGGGAATGGCTGCAGATGCTAAGTTTAAAGGTGAGGATACAGATGGAGCAATGAGACACCTACCTGTTTGTGCATTGTAAATGGTCATGAAGAAGCCTCCCCCGATCCCTATGCTGTGAGCATTCATGAGCCCATTACAGAGCAAGCTGGCAATGGCGGCATCGACAGCCGAGGCATTCTGCCTCAGAATATCCCTGCAATTAAAGCAGTGTGAGATTTAGCAACATAAATCAGGAGGTGGCCATTCAGCCCCTCGAGCCTGTTCCGCCATTCAATGAGATCATGGCGGATCTGTATCTTAACTCCATTTACCCGTCTTGGTTCCATATCCCTTAATACACATAGGATTACATAGGATATATGGCACAGAAACAGGCCATTCGGCCCAACCAGTCCATGCCAGTGTTTATGCTCCACTTGAGCCTCCTCCCGTCTTTCCTCATCTAAATCTACCAGCGTAACCCTCTATTCCCTTCTCCCTCATATGCTTGTCCAGCCTCCCCTTAAATGTATCTATACTATTCACTTCAACCACTCCCTGTGGTAGCGAGTTCCACATTCTCACCACTCTTTGGGTAAAGAAGTTTCTTCTGAATTTCCTATTGGATTTCTTGGTGACTATCTTATATTGATGGCCTCTAGATAGCTCTTCCCCACAAGTGGAAACATTCTCTCTGTACAAAAGCAAAATACTGCAGATGCTGGAAATCTGGAATGAAAACAGAAAATGCTGGAAATACTCAGCAGGTCAGGCAGCATCTGTGGAGAGAGAAACATTCTCTCTGTATCCACTATCAAAACCTTTCATAATTTTAAAGACCTCTATTAGGTCACCCCTCAGCCTTCTTTTTTCAAGAGAAAAGAGACCCAGCCTGTTCATCCTTTCCTGATATGTATACCCTCGCATTTCTGGTATCATCCTTGTAAATCCTCTCTGCACCCTCTTTATAATATGGCGACCAGAACTGTACGCAGTACTCTAAGTGTGGTCTAACCAAGGTTCGATACAGGTTTAGCATAACTTCACTACTTTTCAATTCTATCCGTCTAGAAATAAACCCTAGTGCTTGGTTTGCTTTTTTAATGGCCTTGCTAACTTGTGGTGCAACTTTTAGTGATTTGTGTATTTGTACTCCTAGATCCCTTTGTTCCTCTACCCCACCTAGACTTGCACCCTCCAAATGATAAGTGACCTCCCTATTCTTCCTACCAAAATATAATACCTCACATTTGTTTATGTTGAACTTCATTTGCCAATTATTTGCTCATTCTGCAAGTTTATTAATGTCCTCCTGTAATTTGTTGCAGTCCTCCTCAGTATTGACTATCCCCCCCAATTTTGTATCACACTTGCCAAACAAAGATCTATCGATCTCAGTTTTGAAATTTTCAATTGACCTAGCCTCAACAGCTTTTTGGGGGAGAGAGTTCCAGATTTTCACTACCCTTTGTGTGAAGAAGTGCTTCCTGACATCACCCCTGAATAGCCTAGTTCTAATTTTAAGGTTATGTCCACTTGTTCTGTATTCACTCACCAGATAAAATTTAACTGATCAGCTCCTTTAATCATCTTAAACACCTCAATTAGATCACCGCTTAATCTTCTCTATTGAAGGGAATACAAGCCTAGTCTAGCAACCTGTCCTCATAATTTAACCCTTTTACCATCCCCCTACACCCACCCTCCCCAAGGTTTCCTTCTGGTGAATCTGCACTGCACTCCAAGGCCAATATATCTTTCCTAAGGTGCGGTTCCCAGACCTAAATGCAGTGCTCTAAGTGGGTCAACCAGAGCTCTGTATTGCTGTAACGTAACTTCTACCCCTTTTGTATTCCAGCCCGCTTGAGATAAAGGCCAACATTCCATTAGCCTTTTAAATTATTTTTTGTACCTGTCCACTAGCTTTTAGTGATTTAAAGTATGTTTGGTTTATCTACAGAGCCATCAGGCAACATGTAGCCTCCTGTACTCTATGGGCCTAAAGAAGTCACTGCCTCAATTCCAAGATCATAGGGCAGGTATAATGCTGAGCCATACAGACCAACAGGTCCCAGGTTCAATCTGTGGTCTGTACCGAGTTAGCTGATCTCAGCTGGGGCCGCTGGTGGATGGAGGCAAAAGACATGGCTAAAGTACTAAATGAGTATTTAGCATCGGTGTTTAACAAGGAAGAGGACTTTGCCAAAGCTATGGTAAATGAGGAGCTTGCGGAGATACTGGATGAGATAAAAATAGATAAAGAGGAGGTACTAGAAAGGCTGGCAGTACTTAAAGTGGATAAGTCACCCGGCCTAGATGGGATGCATCCTAGGTTGCCGAGGGAAGTAATTGTGGAAATTGCGGAGATGCTGGCCACAATCTTCCAATCCTCCTTAGATGTAGGGGTGGTGCAAAAGGACTGGAAGATTGTAAATGTTACACCCTTGTTCAAAAAAGGGGAGAAGGTTAAACCTGGCAATTACAGGCCATTCAGTTTAATGTTGGTGATGGGGAAGCTTTTAGAAACAATAATCCAGGACAAAATTAACAGCCACTTGGACAAGCATGGACTAATAAAGGAGAGCCAGCACGGATTTGTTAAGGGGAAATCATGTCTGACATTGGGGAGACCAAACGCAGATTGGGTGACCGCTTTGCGGAACACCTCCGTTCAGTCCGTAAGGGGGACCCCGAGCTCCCGGTGGCCTGTCACTTTAATTCACCGCTTCACTCCCACTCTGACCTCACCGTCCTCGGCCTATTACACTGTTCCACGGAAGCTCAGCGTAAGCTCGAGGAACAGCACCTCATCTTTCGTTTAGGCACGCTACAGCCCTCTGGACTCAATATCGAGTTCAACAATTTTAGATCATAACCTCAGCTCCAATCACATTTATATTTTATTTTATCCACCCTTTTATTTGTTCCCCCCCCCACCTTTTTTTTCCTCCTAGAAGCTGGCAGCTGTCCTTCATTCTGCCAGTGGATTTCACACTTCATTCAGCCTTAATCTGTCACATTAACACCACCTCTAGCCTTGCATATCTCTTAATGTCTCTTAATGTCTCTTCATCTCCACCTTTGTTCCTTTATCCCCTCCCCCTTTTCCCAGCTTTACCCTGGCCTTAAATCTATTTGATTTCCGGCTCTTCCCAGTTCTGATGAAAGGTCATCGACCTGAAACGTTAACTCTCTTTCTCTCTCCACGGATGCTGCCTGGCCTGCTGAGTTTTTCCAGCGTTTTCTGTTGTTATTTCATGTCTGACTAACTTGATTGAGTTTTTTTGATGAGGTAACAGAGAGGGTGGGTGAAGGCAGTGCATTTGATGTGTATATGGATACAAAATTGGCTGAGGGATAGAAAACAGAGGGGGGAAAATTCATGGCCACCACCAGAGTTGCTGGGTTAACAGCCGCTGAAAATGGCTGCAGCACTGCCGGGCAAAAATTTGCGCTGGTGACTGGAGATTTGTAGCGCAGCGCTAATTTACTGTGTAACACCCTCCTGGTGGCATGAGTGGAGGCCTCCAACCTGAAGTTTCAGTCCTGAAGTGGCGTTCCAGCTTCTAACCGCCTCTGGGAGCGAGGCTGTGGAGTTTGCAATGAATTGTGGGCAATTAAAAAGGCTATGAATTGACGGGGCAAGGCGATCAAAACCGATAAAAATTTAAATCAAGTTGAAAAAAATGCAGTTTTCAACCCTTACTGCCTTTCAAAAAAAAATGGCAGTGCCAAATGGCAGCCTTCAGCTCTTAAAGCAGAATTGTCTTCTGAACCTAATAAAATTGGTAAAAGTGCTTCAGCACTAACATAAATGGCTCAGCAAGCCCCGGTAGGGGCACCCAGGGTCTCGCACGCACCCAGCTTTGTGCAGGGGTTCAACACTGCAAAAGAGGTCCTCTATCCATAGGCTCGCGCAGGAGTTCCTCAGGGCAGTGTCCTAGGCCCAACCATCCTCAGCTGCTTCATCCCTCCATCATAAGGTCAGAAGTGGGGATATTCGCTGATGATTACACAGTGTTCAGTTCCATTCGCAACTCTTCAGATAATGAAGCAGTTGGTGCCCGAATGCAGCAAGACCTGGATGACATTCAGGCTTGGGCTGATAAGTGGCAAGTAACATTTGCGTCACAAAAGTGCCAGGCAATGACTATCTCCAACATGCGAGAGTCTAACTATCGCCCCTTGACATTCAACGGCATTACCATCGCCGAATCCCCCACCATCAATATTCTCGGGGTCACCCTTGACGAGAAAGTTAACTGGACCAGCCACATAAATACTGTGGCTACAAGAGCAGGTCAGAGGCTGGGTATTCTGCAGCGAGTGCCTCACCTCCTGACTCCCCAAAGCCTTTCCACCATCTACAAGGCACAAGTCAGGAGTGTGATGGAATACTCTCCACTTGCCTAGATGAGTGCAGCTGCAACAACGCTCAACACCATCCAGGACAAAGCAGTCCACTTGATTGGCACCCCATCCAGCACCTTAAACATTCACTCCCCCCACCACCGGCGCACCGTGGCTGCAGTGTGTACCATCTACAAGATGCACTGTAGCAACTTGCCAAGGCTTCTTCGACAGCACCTTCCAAACCCGCGACCTCAACTACCTAGAAGGACAAGGGCAGCAGGCACATGGGAACACCACCACCTGCAAGTTCCCCTCCAAGTCACACACCATCCTGACTCGGAAATATATCGCCGTTCCTTCATCGTCGCTGGGTCAAAATCCTGGAACTCCCTCCCTAACAGCACTGTGGGCGTACCTTCACAAGGACTGCAGCGGTTTAAGAAGGTGGCTCACCACCACCTTCTCAAGGGCAATTAGGGATGGGCAATAAATGCTGGCCTTGCCAGCGATGCCCACACCCAAGGAACGAATAAAAAAAAAATACCCATAGGGGCCAGGAGGCGCTCCAGAAAGAACGATGCAGGACCAGATCACCGAGGTCATCAGTGCAAGCAGTTTCGCCCCTCACCACTTGGTTCCAGTGCCCAAAGAAGCTTCATGACCTCAGACCACTGGTCAACATCAGTGAATGTATCTTCAAAAGCCGTCTCCTACCAATTGCACCACTAGCCTCACACACTACTCATTGCACGACACCCCCCCACCAGCCAATCACCATCCTACCAACAATCTCTACCAATCATGAGGCACATCTCCCATTCCTAGCCTCACCTCACCCCCTTGAAACAGACAGTGCTGGCCATTCTTGGCAGAGGCATGGCTGAGCCCTTGGCCCGCGGCAGGGCAGAAAGGATACAAGATGCTGGTATCCTCATGTTATCCTTCTGGCATGTACCTCTTGCTTTCCCCCCCTCCCCTCAACACAACTCTATCCTTGTGCCTTCCTCATTTCACACCCAAGAAATGCAGCCTGCCCAGTCAGTGGTTGGCCAAGAAGAGGGAGAGGAGAGTGAAGAAGATGATTGATTTGACACTCCCAGCCAGCAGCTCCTCAAGGTCAACCACCAAGGACATTTGCAGTGTCTCCCATTGAAAGTCAGCAGCCTTCCACCAGCTATGCTGCAGCCACTGGGGTAGCACTGCGTGACATCGGTAGGATAGGCAAAGGCACATGCAAGACAGTCACTAAGGGAATGCACAAGGGTGATGAGTTGATTTCTTGATGTCATATTGGATGGATAGATGTATAAAGTTGGATTGGGAAGTTTGCTTTGTGGTGGCTTTTATTTCAACATTGTGGTCAAGAAGACACTATGATGGTCAGTATCAGAGGGAAGGTAAGGTGTGGGACTAATGTTGAAAGGAGAATTTGGGTTATGGTCACTGGGACTGTAGGCGAATGCTTCCATCCCGGATATCCCGGCCAGAAAGGGGCTGTCTGGGTTGCACCTCTTCCGCCTCTTCCACTTCCCTCTGCGAGTGGATGCTGTAAATCTGAAATGACAGGATAAAATGCTGGAAATACTCAGCTGGTCAGGCAGCATCTCAACATGAGACGTGAACTCTGTTTCTCTCTCCACAGATGTTGCCTGACCTGCTGAGTATTTGCAGCATTTTCTGTCTTCTCAGAGGCCTTCCTTTACCATCCGAGGCCTTGCAAGCATTTAGCAACACTCCCTACACACTTAAAAAACTTTAACATCTATTGCAGAAACCCACTTCTTCAATAAAATCCAAAAAAAAACAATCCAAAACTGACCTGAAAGATGTGTATGTCACCTTAAGAAGAGCTGACAGCGTCTCAGTGAGTCCGCTTGCACGCTGGGTTTACCTGGCGTGCTTAGGACCCAGCGCTGAACTCAACACTAGGGTCGAAGTTCGCAGTGGTGACGTTAAGTTGGCGTGTCACCACTCCGCCACTTTTTTGCAGGGCGCTACTACTTACTGGCAGCGCTACCAGGACATCAAAAATGGAGAACGCTGTGGGACCCACCACCAGCTGGTGGAAGAACAGCGGCCACCACTTTCTTGACTTAACGCCGTGCTAACGGGTGGCGCTAAGATAGGGAATTTCTCCCCCAGAGAGTTGTGGTGAATGGCTGTTTCTTGTTTTGGAACGAAGTATATAGTGGCGTTCCCCAAGGTTCAGTAGTAGTACCACTGCTGCTTTTGATATACATTAATGACTTGGACATGAGGGTACAATTTCAAAATTTGCAGATGACAAAACTTAGAAGAGTAGTAAACAGTGAGGAAGATAGTAATAGACTTCAAGAGGACATAGACAAGCTGGTGGAACGGGCGGACACATGGCAGTTGAAATTCAATGCAGAAAAGTGTGAGTTGATACATTTTGGTAGGAAGAATGAGGAGAGACAATACATGCTAAATGTTACAATTTTAAAGGGGATGCAAGAACAGAGAGACCTGGGGGTGTTTTTTGTGCACAAATCTTTGAAGGTGGTAGGACAGGTTAACAAAGCAGTTAATTAAGCGTATGGGATCCTAGGCTTTACAAATAGAGGCATAGAGTACAAAAGCCAGGAAGTTATACTAAACCTTTATAAAACACTAGTTCAGCCCCAGCTGGAGTATTGTGTCCAATTCTGGGCACCGCACTTTAGGAAGAATGTGGAAGCTTTGGAGAGGGTACAGAAGAAATTTACTAGAATGGTTCCAGGGATGAGGGAATACATAAAAAATTGGAGCAGGAGTAGTCCATTTGAACCCTCGAGCCTGCTCTGTCATTCAATAAGATCATGGCCGATCTTTTACCTCAACTCCACTTTCCTGCACTATCCCCATATCCCTTGATTCCCTTAATAGGCAAAAATCTATCGATCTCTGTCTTGAATATACTCAACGACTGAGCCTCCACAGCCTTCTGGGGTAGAGAATTCCAAAGATTCACCACCCTCTGAGTGAAGACATCTATCCTCATCTCAGTCCTAAATAGCCGACCCCTTATTCTGAGACTGTGACCCCTGGTTCTAGACTCCCTAGCCAGGGGAAACATCCTCCCTGCATCTACCCTGTAAGAATTTTGTATGTTTCAATGAGATCACCTCTCATTCTTCTAAACTCTAGAGAGCATAGGCCTAGTCTACTCAATCTCTCCTCATAGGACAATCCCTCCATTCCAGGAACCAGTCTGGTGAACCTTTGTTGCTCTCCCTCTATGGCAAGTATATCCTTCCTTAGGTAAGTAGACTAAAACTGTACACAATACTCCAGGTGTGGTCTCACCAGGGCCCTATATAATTGCAGTAAGACGTCTTTACTCTTATACTCAAATCCTCTTGTAATAAAGGCCAACATACCATTTGCTTTCATAATTGATTGCTGTACCTGCATGTTAACTTTCAGTGATTCGTGCACAAGGACACCCAGGTCCCTCTGAACACCAACATTTCCCAATCTCTCACCATTTAAAAAATACTCTGCTGTTCTATTTTTCCTACCAAAGTGGTTAACTTCACATTTCTCCACATTATATTCCATTTGCCATTTTCTTGCCCACTCACTTAGCTTGTCTATATCCCCTTGAAGCCTCTTTGCATCCTCCTCACAACTTACATTCCCACCCAGCTTTGTATCATCAGCAAACTTGGATATATTGCATTTGGTCCCCTCATCCAAATCATTGATGTAGATTGTGAATAGCTGAGGCCCAAGCACTGATCCTTGCGGTACCCCACTAGTTATAGCCTGCCAACCCAAAAATGACCCGTTTATTCCTAATCTCTAATTTCTGTCCATTAATCAATCCTCAATCCATGCTAGTATATTACCATCAATCCAATGAGCCCTAATTTTGTTTAATAACCTCTTGTGTGACACCTTATCGAATGCCTTCTGAAAATCCAAATACACCACATCCACTGGTTCCCCATTGTCTATTCTGCTAGTTACAACCTCAAAAAACTCTACCAGATTCATCAAACACGATTTCCCTTTCATAAATCCGTGTTGACTCTGCCCAATCCTATTATTATTTTCTAAGGGGGGAAAATTCGGTTGATTTGCGCCTCCCAGTAGCGCCCTAAGAGGGTGCCAACGGGGCGCCAAACAACTAGCGCCTGGGCGCGGCGCCACTAACGCCTCCCACAAAATTCAGCGGGATGTTAGCAGCGGCAGTAACCATTAGCACCCCGTGGCGCTGCACCTCCGGCAATGGCGTCATTGCTATGCGCAGCGCCCCGGCCGCGATCTTCGGTAGCGCGCCCTGATTTACCGCCGGACGCTATGTCCAACAGGGTCAATGGGGCCTACCTGCGGCCAGGGCGACGCAAATTAAAAGGGGGGTGCTGTGCGGCCATTTTTGTTGCTGGCCGCCTGCCAGCACCTGCCCCTGTTGCTGTCCCCGGCCTCCTGTGCAGCCCCGCTACGGGGTGCCAGTTACGATCCGTGAGCCCGGCACTTCTCTTGAGTGCCGGGCTCTTTTGCCAGCACTCTGATTCCTGGTGGCCCAGCTGGGCCCCGGGTCGCGCTGCACTAGGCCCCTCCCCTTTAATAAGGGGAGGAAGGCCAGCAGTACCGCGGCGCAGATCAGAACAGAGTGTTAAGCTGCGAGTTTGGTGAGTGAGGGAGTAAATCTTAAAGGTTAATCTCTTATTTTTATAAATTCTAGACTTTTGTGCTTGCAATTAGCATTTAAATTTACTGTTTCAAATTTTAAGTTTCTTCCAGGCTTGGGCAGGGCTAAACAAGCTGTGTGCTGGAGAGCAGGTGAGAGCAATTAATTAATTAAGTGGTCTAATCTGGTTCTGTAACTGCCAGAGAGCTCACGTATTTAAATCTCAGCAGTATAAATAAGGGAGGCTAGAGTGCAGTTTGTCACGGAGTGCAGATTGGAACAGAGTGTTAAGCTGCGAGTTTGGTGAGTGAGGGAGTGTGGGGAGGGAGGTGTTCCTTTCTTTTTCCATCTTTGTCAGCTTCCAGGAGAGCAGGAGCTAAAAAGCTGCACAAGAGGGGACAGAGAACCAGCGGTCAGTATTTCTACGTATTTCTACATTCCAGTCATTAAAGTAAAAGTAAGGTCTCTAGTTTAGAGTAAGTAGTGTTTAAAGGGAAGTAAGGTCCCAAGGGGGAAAAATTCAGTTGGTTGCGCCTCCCATTAGCGCCTTAAGAGGGCGCTAATGGGGCGCAAAGCATCTAGCGCCCAGGCGCGGCGAAGTTCGCGCCGCTCGCGAAATTAACTAGACATTTTGCGGCGGCGCTAAACACTACCGCCACGATCTCCTGCGCCGGCAGATCGTGACGTCAGTCGAGTGCGCAATGCCCCGGTATCGCCCCGGAGCGGATATTGAGTGGTGCCCCCTGCCTTACCGCCTGACGCTAGCAACGACAGGTTGAGGGGAGCGTTCTGCAGTCATGAAGGGAAAGGGGGAGCGCTATTTAAAGGTGACCGCTTCCTGCCTTTTATTGTTGGTGCCATTTTTGAACTACGCATTCTGAGAGAGAGAGAGAGAGAGAGAGACTTCTGGAGAGATTCAATGTTGTGTGAAGGAGTTTTGGGTACTGAGCAGCACTTTGCAGGTTCATTTTGATTTGCCATTCCTTGTATCAATTTAGAAGAGACTGTGGGGGCTGCACTCTGAGCTCTTTGCCTGGTACTCTCCATTGTTCTTTCCAGCAGATTTGATGTGCAGGTCTCTCCAGGCCGAGATTCAAGGCTGCAATGAGCAGGATGTGGATGGAAAGCAAGATTAACCATCCCCTTTAAGAACTGGCCCGTGCCATTGTGTGTGTGTTCCATTGCTGACTGACATTACATGAGCTTCGCCAGCGCTCTGAGGTAGCGCCTCGCTCCTCGGCCTTTGCGCCTTAAGACAGGTGTGAAGCGCCTGATTTAGCGCTCCAATCACCTCCAGGGGCGATAAAAGTCAAGTTTGCAGTCGGTGGCGATAATTAGCACCAGGCGCTAATCTTTGCGCCCGGCCGATAATTGCGCCCCAAATGGGGCGATACTGAATTTCTCCCCCCTAGTGTATTTAATATTCTTTAATTTAAATGGAGTAAATTAAGGGTAGGACATGGCAGGGCAGCTCGGCAGCGTGGAGTGCTCCTCTTGTGCTATGTTGGAAGTCAGGGACACTTTCAGTGTCCAGGGCGAACACATGTGCAGGAAATGTCTCCAGCTGCAGCGACTCGAAATCCACATTTCGGAACTGGAGCTGCGGCTGGAGTCACTGTGGAGCATCCGCGAAGCTGAGATCTTCGTGGATAGCACGTTAAACAAGGTGGTCAGACTGCAGGTAAAGAGTGCACAGGCAGACAGGGAATGGGTGACCACCAGACAGAGTAAAAGAACTAGGAAGGTAGTGCAGAAGTCCCCTGGGTCCATCTCCCTCTCCGACAGATTTTCCATTTTGGATACTGATGGGGGAGATGGTTTCTCAGGGGAATGCAGCAAGAGCCAAGTCCGTGGCACTACGAGTGGCTCAGCTGCACAGGAGGGGAGGAAAAAGAGTGGGAGAGCAATAGTGATAGGGGATTCTATCGTAAGGGGTACAGATAGACGATTCTGTGGCCGCAGACGCGACTCCAGGATGGTATGTTGCCTCCCTGGTGCCAGGGTCAAGGATGTCACTGAATGGCTGCAGGGCATTCTGAAGGGGGAGGGCGAACAGTCAGAGGTCGTGGTTCACATTGGTACCAATGGCATGGGTAGAAAGAGGGATGAGGTCCTGCAACAAGCATTTAGGGAGCTAGGTAGCAGATTAAAAAGCAGCACCTCAAAGGTTGTAATCTCTGGATTATTCCCGGTGCCACATGCTAGTGAGTATAGGAATAGAAGGATAGAGCAGATGAATGTGTGGCTAAAGAGTTGGTGCAGGAGGGAGGGCTTTAGTTTCCTGGATCACTGGGTCTGCTTCTGCGGAAGGTGGGACCTGTCCAAGTCGAACGGCTTGCACCTGAACCGCAACGGGACCAACATCCTTGCGGGGAGGTTTGCTAGTACTGATGGGGGGGGTTTAAACTAACTTGGCAGGGGGATGGGATATGGAGTGGAGCTATAGTAGGGGGTGATGCACAGCCAAATATAGAGGAAAAAACAAGTCAGCCTGGAAGGCAGAGCAAATATGTAACGGCACAAAGTTTTATGGCAAGGCTGGATGGCATTTATTTTAATGCAAGGAGTCTTGCGAGTAAGGCAGATGAATTGAAGGTGTTGATGAACACATGGGAGTATGATATTGTTGCTATCACAGAGACATGGTTGAGGGAGAGGCAGGACTGGCAGCTCAATATTCCGGAGTATAGAATCTTCAGGCGAGACAGAGGGGGGTGTAAAAGAGGAGGGGGTGTCGCAATATTAATCAAGGAGTCAATTACTGCTGTAAGGAGGGATGATATCTTAGCAGGTTCCTCTAATGAGGCCATATGGGTAGAACTTAAAAACAATAAGGGGGCAAGCACTTTGCTTGGAGTGTACTATAGGTCCCCAAACAGTCAGGGGGAGATAGAGGAACAGATATGTAGGCAAATCTCAGAGAAGTGTAGAAATAATAGGGTAATAATAGTAGGGGATTTCAACTTCCCCAATATTAACTGGGATAGTCAGATTGTGAAAGGCTTAGAGGATGCGGAATTCTTCAAGTGCATCCAGGAGAGCTTTTTGAGCCAGCATGTAGAAAGTCCTTCAAGAGAGGGGGCGGTACTGGACCTAATTCTAGGGAATGTAGCCGGGCAAGTGGTAGAAGTGTCATTAGGAGAGCATTTTGGTGACAGTGACAATAACTTGGTGAAATTTAAGGTAGTCATGGAAAAGGACAAAGATGGACCGGAAATAAAGGTTCTAAATTGGGGGAAGGCCGATTTTAATATGATAAGGCAGGATCTGGCCAAAGTGGACTGGGATCAGCTACTTGTAGGAAAATCCACATCAGAGCAGTGGGAGTCTTTCAGAAAGGAAATAGAGAGAGTACAACGGCAACATGTTCCCATAAAGGTCAAGGGTGGGACCAACAAGCCCAGGGAACCCTGGCTGTCAAGGGATATACAAGAATGGATTAGGAAAAAAAGGGAGGCTTTTGGCAGATACAAAGGACTAAAAACAGTGGAAGCCCTAGAGGAGTATAGAAAGTGCAGGGGGGTACTTAAAAAAGAAATTAGGAGAGCGAAGAGGGGGCATGAAATAACACTGGCGGGCAAAATAAAGGAAAATCCCAAGGTGTTTTATAAGTATATTAAGCGCAAGAGGATAACCAGGGAAAGAGTAGGCCCCATTAGGGACCAAAGTGGCAATCTGTGTGTAGAGCCAGAAGATGTAGGTGGGGTTTTAAATGAATATTTTGCATCTGTGTTCACGATGGAGAAGGACGATGTAGGCATAGAAATTAGGCAGGGGGATTGTGATATACTTGAACAAATTAGTATTGCGAGGGAGGAGGTACTAGCAGTTTTAGCGGGCTTAAAAGTGGATAAATCCCCAGGCCCAGACGAGATGTATCCCAGGCTGCTGTGTGAGGCAAGGGAGGAGATTGCAGGGGCTCTGACACAAATTTTGAGAATCTCTCTGGCCACAGGGGAGGTGCCAGAGGACTGGAGGACAGCTAACGTAGTACCATTATTCAAGAAGGGTAGCAGGGATAAACCAGGGAATTACAGGCCAGTGAGCCTAACATCAGTGGTAGGGAAATTATTGGAAAAAATTCTGAGGGACAGAATTAGTCTCCGCTTGGAGAGACAAGGATTAATCAAGGATAGTCAGCATGGCTTTGTCAGGGGGAGATCATGTCTGACCAATTTGATTGATTTTTTTGAGGGGGTGACTAGGTGTGTGGATGAGGGTAGTGCAGTTGATGTCGCCTACATGGACTTCAGTAAGGCTTTTGACAAAGTCCCGCATGGGAGACTGGTCAAGAAGGTAAGAGCCCATGGGATCCAGGGCAACTTGGCACATTGGATCCAAAATTGGCTTAGTGGCAGGAGGCAGAGGGTGATGGTCAAAGGTTGTTTTTGTGACTGGAAGCCTGTGTCCAGTGGTGTACCGCAGGGATCGGTGCTGGGTCCTTTGCTGTTTGTCGTGTACATTAATGATTTAGATATGAATGTAGGAGGTATGATCAGTAAGTTCCCAGATGACATGAAAATTGGTGGGGTGGTAAATAGCGAGGAGGGAAGCCTTAGGCTACAGGACGATATAGACGGGTTGGTCAGATGGGCAGAACAGTAGCAAATGGAATTTAACCCTGAAAAGTGTGAGGTGATGCATTTTGGGAGGACTAACAAGGCAAGGGAATACACAATGAATGGTAGGACTCTAGGAAGGACAGAGGATCAGAGGGACCTTGGTGTGCATGTACATAGATCCCTGAAGGCAGCAGGACAGGTAGATAAGGTGGTTAAAAAGGCATATGGGATACTTGCCTTCATTAGCCGAGGCATAGAATATAAGTCATGATGCGGAGATGCCGGCGTTGGACTGGGGTGGACAAAAATGAGAAGTCGCACAACACCAGGTTATAGTCCAACAGATTTATTTAAAATTACAAGCTTTCGGAGCTGTCGCCCCTTCCTCAGGTAAAGTTACAATGAGTGAATCTACAATATTTCACAGTATATAAACACAGAAACTGCAGAGATACAATCTTTCAGGGAAGGTGTCCTTACATCAAAGACACACCAAGAGCACAGTCAAGACAATGAGATGTGTCACAGGGGGTCCAACGTGTCAAATCCTGCTGTCTGCAGTTTGACTATTGCAAAGAAGCATACCGACAACTGGACAACCAGGAACACTACAGACAGCTACCTGCAGATCCGACCAAAGAACACACCCGCCAACTCAATAGACTGATCAAGACCTTCGATCCAGACCTTCAAAACATCCTACGCGCTCTCATCCCACGTACTCCCTGCATAGGAGACTTTTACTGCCTCCCAAAGATACACAAAGCCAACACACCCGGACGTCCTATCGTATCAGGCAACGGAACCCTGTGTGAGAACCTCTCTGGTAACGTCAAGGGCATCCTGAAACCCATCGTACAGGGAACCCCCAGCTTCTGTCGCGACACTACAGACTTCTTGCAGAAACTCAGCACCCATGGACCAGTTGAACCAGGAACACTCCTCGCCACGATGGACGTATCGGCACTCTACACCAATATCCCCCACGATGACGGCATCGCTGCGACAGCCTCAGTACTCAACACCAACAACAGCCAATCTCCAGACGCCATCCTACAACTCATCCGCTTCATCCTTAACCACAATGTCTTCACCTTCGACAACCAGTTTTTTACCCAAACACACGGAACAGCCATGGGGACCAAATTCGCACCCCAATACGCCAACATCTTCATGCAAAGTTCGAGCAAGACTTCTTCGCTGCACAGGACCTCCAACCAACACTGTACACCAGATACATCGACGACATCTTCTTCCTTTGGACCCACGGCGAAGGATCACTGAAAGGACTACACGATAACATCAACAGGTTCCATCCCACCATCAAACTCACCATGGACTACTCCTCAGAATCGGTTTCATTCTTGGACACACGAATCTCCATCAAAGACGGACGCCTCAGCACTTCACTCTACCGCAAGCCCACGGACAACCTCACGATGCTCCACTTCTCCAGCTTCCACCCTAACCACATTAAAGAAGCCATCCCCTATGGACAAGCCCTGCGAATACACAGGATCTGCTCAGATGAGGAGGAACGCGATGGACACCTACAGACACTGAAAGACGCCCTCATAAGAACGGGATATGACGCTCGACTCGTCGATCGACAGTTCCGACGGGCCACAGCGAAAAACCGCATAGACCTCCTCAGAAGGCGAACACAGGACACAACCAACAGAGTACCCTACGTCGTCCAGTACTTCCCCGGAGCGGAGAAACTACGCCATGTTCTTCGCAGCCTTCAACATGTCATCGATGACGACGAACACCTTGCTAAGGCCATCCCCACGCCTCCACTACCCGCCTTCAAGCAGCCGCCTAACCTCAAAAGTACCATCGTTCGCAGCAAATTACCCAGCTGTCAGGAGAACAGCGACCACAACACCACACAACCCTGCCACGGCAACCTCTGCAAGACATGCCAGATCATGAACACAGATACCGTCATCACACGTGAGGACACTACCCACCAGGTACATGGTACATACTCATGTGACTCGGCCAACGTTGTCTACCTGATACGTTGCAGGAAAGGATGCCCCAGAGCATGGTACATTGGCGAGACCATGCAGACACTGAGACAACATATGAACGGACACCGCGCAACAATCGCCAGGCAGGATTGTTGCCTCCCAGTCGGGGAACACTTCAGCAGTCAAGGACATTCAGCCTCGAATCTGTGGGTTAGCATTCTCCAAGGCGGCCTTCGAGACACACGACAACGCAAAATCATCGAGCAGAAACTAATAGCCGAGTTCCGCACCCATGAGGACGGCCTCAATAGGGATATCGGGTTCATGTCACGCTACAGAACGTGACTCGACATCGTTGTCTGTCTTTCCAGTTTTTAAAAGAAAACACAAAAAAACAAACCCAAAAAAAAACACTGCAGACAGCAGGATTTGACACGTTGGACCCCCTGTGACACATCTCATTGTCTTGACTGTGCTCTTGGTGTGTCTTTGATGTAAGGACACCTTCCCTGAAAGATTGTATCTCTGCAGTTTCTGTGTTTATATACTGTGAAATATTGTAGATTCACTCATTGTAACTTTACCTGAGGAAGGGGCGACAGCTCCGAAAGCTTGTAATTTTAAATAAATCTGTTGGACTATAACCTGGTGTTGTGCGACTTCTCATAGAATATAAGAGCAGGGAGGTTATGATGGAGCTGTACAAAATGCTAGTTAGGCCACAGCTGGAATACTGTGTGCAGTTCTGGTTGCCACACTATAGGAGGGATGTGATTGCATTGGAGAGGGTGCAGAGGAGATTCACCAGGATGTTACCTGGGCTGCAGCGCTTCAGCTATGAAGAGAGACTGGACAGGCTGGGGTTGTTTTCCTTAGAGCAGAGAAGGCTGAGGGGGGACCTGATTGAGGTGTACAAAATTATGAGGGGCATAGATAGGGTAGATAGAAAGGAACTTTTCCCCATAGTAGAGGGGTCAATAACCAGGGGGAATAGTTTCAAGGTAAGGGGCAGGAGGTTTAGAGGGGATTTGAGAAAAAACTTTGGTTGGAATCTGGAACTCACTGCCTGAAAGGGTGGTAGAGGCAGGAACCCTCACAACATTCAAGAAGCATTTAGATGAGCACTTGAAACGCCATAGCATACAAGGCTATGGACCAAGTGCTGGAAAATGGGATTAGAATAGACAGGGCTTGATGGCCGGCATGGACACGATGAGCCGAAGGGCCTCTTTCTGTGCTGTATAACTCTATGACTCTATCTATGACTCTATGGGGCGACGTGCCAAAGCGTGTGGCGCTGCTGCAAGTACCGCCGCAATAGTCACTCGCAGCGCCCAGGAGGGAGGCAGGGTGCTTCCAGTAGCACCCTGCCTCCCTTTTGGGCGCTTCCAGTGAATTTCGGGTGCGGGAGTGCTAACTTTTTCTAAAGTAGCTCCCCGGCGAAGTTAGCGCTCCAAAGGGGGCGCGACTCAATTTTGCCCCCTAAGCGCCCTGTTACCACGTCCTTAATAATAGATTCTAGCATTTTCCCTGCTACTGATGTCAGGCTAACTGGTTTGTAGTTCCCCGTTTTCTCTCTCCCCTCCTTTCTTAAATAGTGGGGTTACATTTGCTACCTTCCAATCCGTGGGAACCATTCTAGAATCTATGGAATTTTGGAAAATGACAACCAATGCATCCACTATCTCTATAGCCACCTCTTTCAAAACCCTAGGATGTAGGCCATCAGGTCCAGGGAATTTATTGGCTTTCAGTCCCATTAATTTCTCCAGTATTATTTTTTTTTACTAATACTAATTTCTTTCAGTTCTTCATTCTCACTAGACCCTTGGTTCTCCACTATTTCTGGGAAATTTTTTCGTCTTCTTCCGTGAAGACAGACACCATGGCCATGAATTTAGTAGCGTTCAGAGGGCGGGTTTGGAGGTGGGTCTGCTGTCAAAATAGCAAAGATTGACAGCGGGTAGGAAACCCGCTGCCAACCCACCTCCTCGCGAGTCTCCCAGGTGTTGGATCTGTCAGCGGAGAACTGACCCGACACCAAGCAACGGGGGAGACAATTCAGCTTGTTAAATGGCTTGTTAAGAGCCAATTTAAGACTATTTTGAGGCTTCCTTCAAATTTTACGTTCTCCCCCACTGTTTGGGAAACACGCCAGCTCAACCTGGCGTGTTTTGAGTCTGCTCTGATGTTTCTGATAAGCTGACAGCTGCAGAAGTGGTGTAAAGGATGCTATGTTGCACATGGAGAGTTTCAGAGCACAGAAAATGTTGGTTACTGCATTTTTTATACATAGAGATTTCTTTAGCTTACAAGTTTTTAGAGCCAACTGTATGTCCAGTGCCACCTCATTGGAACAACCTCTCTCACCATTGACAGATCGCTTCTGTCATCGCACCTGCAGCTGCCATCTATTGCAGCAACATCTGAGCCCTTGAAAAAATCAGACCTTGCTCCTCCGAATCCTTCCACAATCAGCCCCAACACAAACATCACCAACCTCATCACCAACCTTCTCCGCCATCACCTGATACTGCACTGGACACAGGGCATCAGCCCCTGACAACATTGCTGCCCGGGAGGCCAGCGATGGCATCACCATGGCCAGATTTTCTTCTTGACGCTGTTAACCCTGGCTGCCACATGATACACCAGGTTGACACCATCCCACACCAGCACCGTGAAGCATCCCTTTAATGTCCAAGCCATTCCATGCACACTCATCACTATAGCTGGGGTGGGGGGGCGGGGAGGGGGGGCAGCGAGGTGGGGAAGTTATGTCTCAACATTCACTGGAACTCAGTAAGACACTTCTCAAGGTACGCACAGATCTGTCCAATAAGGGGCAGTGTTGGGAAAATAGATTTCACTGTATGGCAACACATTACCAGAAACTTCACATGGACATTGGCTAAATCTCTCAAGTGCCTACCCTTGTGTGTTGTTAGTTGGTATGCTTGCAGTAGGATGAGGGTGAGTGTGAGGGGTGGCTAGTGAGATGGGGAAGTGATAAAGTAGATAGAGAGGGTTGGCTGGAGTTGCAATGTAAGTTGGTGTGAGTAAGGATGTGCAGGAGAAGGGTATGGAAGGCAGAGTGATGGGGATGTGTTGAGTGGCACAGCAGTGTGAGTTTGAGTGTGGCTTTACAGTAATGTTTCGTGATCCACTGAGAACATTGAAAGGTTGGCGCCACTGCAGCCAGAGACCCCTGATGACTTCCCTGCTTTTGCCCTCCTGTGCAATGTGCAACCAGGCTGCATTGGTGTCCTGGGGAGGTCTCTTCCTTCCTTGGAAGGGAAGAGAACCTCCCTGCGTGCTGTGACTCCCTCCATAAACATATGGAGGGAGTCATTGGAGAGCCTTGGTGCAAGCGTTTACCTTTGTGCAGTGCTTGTCAGTGTTTGCAGCACCTCAATGCATCAAACACTAACAGAATAACTGTCAAACTCCATGTGGACGTGGTCCCTTTAAGGAAACCGGCTGATGACACATCATCAAATGATGTCATCAGACCCGCTTCCTGTTAATTGGCCGGGAAGCCCGCAGGGTGGGCTTAACAAGGTCAATCAAGGGAAAATCACGTTTACAGAGCGGCTGCAGCTGGGAGCAGGACCGGAACCAGGAAACCAGCTCTCCCGCCGCCATCCTGCCTCCTCCATTAAATTCACGGCCAAAGTATTTGTTTAATTTCTCTGTCCTTATTCCCCATTATAATTTCTCCTGTCTCAGCCTGTAAGGGACCCACATTTACTTTCGCTAATCTTTTCCTTTTTAAATACCTGTAGAAGCTTTTACAGCCTGTTTTTATGTCTCTCGCTAGTTTACTCTCATATTCTATTTTCCTTTTCTTTATCAATTTCTTGGTCCTCCTTTGCTGAATTCTAAAATCCTTCCAATCCTCAGGCTTACTACTCTTGGGCAACATTATAAGCCTCTCCTTTGATCTAATACTATCTTTAAATTCTCTTGTTAGCCACAGTTGGACCACTTTGTGCCTTAAAGGAATGTATATTTGTGTAAATTATGTATTAATTCTTTAAATGCTAGCCATTGCTTGTCTACCGTCATACCTTTTAATGTAGTTTCCCAATCTACTCTAGCCAACTCGCCCCTCATACCTACATAGTTTGCTTTGTTTAGATTTAAGACCCTAGTTTCTGATTTAACTAAATCACTTTCAAACTCAATATAAAATTCTATCATATTATGGTCACTGCAGTTACGTGGATAGACTAGAGAAGCTGGGGTTGCTCTCCTTAGAGCAGAGAAGGCTAAGAAGACATTTTATACAGGGGTTTAAAATCATGAAGGATTTAGAGAGTAAATAAAGAGAAACTGTTTCCAATGGCTGAAGGGTCGATAACCAGAGGGCACAGATTTAAGGTGATTGGCAAAAAGAACCAGAGGTGACATGAGGAAAAACTTTTTTATGCAACGAGTGATTAGGATTTTGAATGCACTGCCTGATAGGATGGTGGATACAGATTCAATAGTAGCCTTCAAAAGGGAATTGGATAAATACTTGAAGGAGAAAAAATTGTAAGGATATGGAGAAAGAGCAGGGGAGTGGGACTAGCTGGATTACTCTTCGAAAGAACCGGTGCAGTCTCGATGGGCTGAATGGCCTCCTTCTGTGCTGTACCGTTCTATGCTCAGTGCTTGGCAACTATAATATGGGGGTTTAGAATTCAAACTGGATGTCACCCAATCGCTATTTCCTGATTTACCTGATCTTCCCTTTAGTCGTTTTCAGTCTTGTTCGCCAAATCATTTTGTTTTTAAATAATGAATTCCACTTCCCCCCATATTTACACAGACTGCAGTGACTGTGTGCAAAATAATGGTCCTTTATTTCACACAGTAAACTGGTCATCCACCTATCTGGATACTGTTCGGAATCTCTTGGACATCTGGGGGTAGAAATTAGGTCGCGCCCCATTTGGGGCGCAAATATCGTCTGGACGCAAATATTAGCGCCTGGCGCTAATTATCGGCACTGACTGGGAACATTGCTTTTCCTGTTCACAACCAACTTCTCCCCTCCTTTGCAGAGAAGTTGATGACCCCAGAGATGTTTGCAGAGAGGTGAGTGGAGCGCTAAAGCAGGCGCTGCACACCTGTCTTAAGGCGCAAAGGCCAAGGAGTGAGGCACTAACTCAGCGCGCGAGCACAGCGCAGCTGCTGCCAGTTAGCGAGGGAACACAGACACACTGGCGCCGGCCAGTTCTTAAAGCGGGGGGGGCCACTTGCTCCCCAGCCACACCCTGCTCATTGCAGCCTTGAATCTCAGCCTGGAGAGACCTGTGAATCCATTTTGCTGCCAAGCATGGAGAGGGTGAGAGAACGCGCTCATCACTTCACCGAGCGGGCCTTGGATGCTCTGGTTGGCGCAGTGGAGCGCAGACGATGTATGCTCTTCCCTGAGAGTGGCAGGAGGCCTTTGCCACGCGAGTTCAGAAGAGTGTGGAGGGAGGTGGCTCAGAGCGTCTCCTCCAGGAGCATGGTGCCCAGGACCCATACTCAATGCCGCAAAAAGTTCAACGACCTCACTCGGGTCGTCAGGGTGAGTGGCTTTTTCTCAATACCTCTCCATCCCTCCATCTCAACCTCACTCTATGGCCAGAGGGTCTTAAAACCCCAATGCACAACACTCATCCAACACCTATGGCCCTTTCATCAAACACACACACACATTCCACACTTTGCATACAGTAAGGGCTATTCACCTATGGGGTCACATCAGGCAAGACCATGGCTGTATATTGTAAGGGCTATTCACCTATGGGAGGCACATCAGGCAAGACCATGGCTGTATATTTACTCAGATGCTGTCCTTTTTCTTGCAGGCCAAGCTGGCTCATAATAGGAGACAGCAGCAACGGACAGGTGGAGGGCGGCCTCAGCTGCAACCCCTCAGCGATCTTGAGGAGCGCGTCCACAGGATTGTGGCAAGCCGGGTGATCGGTCCCGTCGCCACTGGAGACGCCGACCCCGTTGTGGACAGCAATGGTAAGGTCATCACCTTTTTGTCCTCTGTCCTTCCACTTGTCCCTCACAACACCAGCCTTTGACACTTTCAATCCAACTTGCTAACTCGCTGCACTTATTCCTCCCTTACTGCCACCCTGTCCTCACGCTAAAGCCACTCTTGTACCTCCCTGTTGTCAGATGGTGATTCACCAGCTGAGGAGACGGGCCCTGAAGCTGCCACTGGGAGTGATGCTGCAGCTGAGGAGGAAGAGGAAGCCAGAGCATCAGTGCCACCCTCTCCCGAGGAAGCCCATGCCCACACTGGGAACACGCCTTCCCCGGAGGGGAGCAGGGGGGAAGGGGCTGATGAGGGTGAAGCTCCAGGACCCAGCGGGCTGCAGCAATGCCATGGGGGGGGGTAGGGAAGAACGGGGGCCTTCTCCCCAGAGGGAGAGTATGCCAGACACTCCTACTGCAATGGACGCAGAGGAGGAGCGGCTGATTGCAGAAATGAACACCCAGGCGGTGGGCATGCACACTGAGCTCATGGGTGCAGTGGGAAGGGTGCCCGAATGCATTGAGTCACTGGCAAGGAGTGTGGAGCACTTCGCTGTAGCACAGGCGGATGCCACACTAACACTTAGTGCTGCAATTCAGTCACTGGCTGCCGTGATCCCATCTCTGACTGCTCTCATACAGACTCAGATTGAGGCCACGCGAGCACAGACTGCTGCCAACCTCGATGGTTCGTGCACATGTCCCCGGGGCTGTCACCGCGCCGCAGCAGGCCAGCAATCTGTTCTCCGGCAGATTGCTCCGGATGCTGAAGTGCTGCCCCGTGGGAGTGCCAGTGTGTCGGGCGAGCAGGGAGTTGCTGTCCTCTCTCACGATGACAGCATTCCTGCTGCCAACACTGTCACTTCTCCACTGCACTTGCCACCACCTGTAGGACAGACTGCTGCCGCCCATGCAGAGTTGGTGCAGTCACCAGCTGGGCCCTCCAGGCCCAGAAGTGGTCGAGGCCGTCCTTCAGGGGCATCTGCAGTGTCAGGGTCTGATGAGCAGCAGCCTTCCACCAGCCTTGCTGCAGCCACTGAGGTCCCATTACGGAGGAGCAGTAGGGTTAGAAGGGGGGAAGTGCGCAAGGGAAGGAGATCACCCTCGAAGGGCAAAAAGTAGGAGGTGTGCCAAAATGCTGGTCATTTTTTTATTAAAGGCCGAGGTTCATGGTCCAACTTTTGTTTAGTGTTTTGGACATTATCTCCAGGTTGTGAGAACCAGTTATGTTATTGACTGTTTTTTTGTGTTTATTTCTATGAGTTTGTCATGAGGAATTGACACACACAGAGTTTGTAAAATAAATAAGTTTCTGTATTCAAAATATACATGGCTGGTGGTTGGAATTATTGGTGCCTTGGCCGGCTTAGGGGTTGCGTGCTGGGTTGATTAATGTTGGTAGCAATGGCAGGGGCCCTAGAAGCGGCTTGCTATTAGCCGTTGACGGACGGCCCTTGCAGTTTGACCATTGTGGGCCGCCCTCCCGCCTTGGTGCTGCTGATGATCATCGTCCTCGTCCTCTTCCTCCTCTTCCTCCTCCTCCTCTGGTGGTGCTCCAAGGCCTGGTGGCATTGGCTGGGTCCTGAGGATTGCCATGTTATGCAACATGCAGCACACGACTACGAAGTTCGATACTTGCTCAGGCGAGTACTGCAGGGCTCCTCCGGAATGGTCCAGACAGCGGAACCGTTGTTTCAGCACGCCGATTGTGCGCTCAATAATGTTCCTGGTTGCTTGATGGCTTTCATTGTACCGCAGCTCAGCAGGGGTGTTGGGCGTACGGAGCGGTGTCATCAGCCAGGTGCTCAATGCATACCCCTTGTCCCCGAGAAGCCAACCAACTAGCTGATGCGGTGCCTCAAAGTTCTGCCACAGTAGTCTGGCGCAGGATAAAAGCATCGTGGCAGCTGCCAGGATAGTGGGCATTGACAGCGAGTATCAGCTGTCTGTGGTCACAGACCAACTGGACATTCAAGGAATGGAACCCCTTTCTGTTCCTGAATTCCTCTGCATTCTCACGCGGAGCACGCAAAGCCACATGCGTGCAGTCAATGGCGCCCTGCACCATGGGGAAGCCCGCTACCCTCGCAAAGCCCAGAGCGCGGTCACGCTGCTTGTCTGGGGTCATAGGGAAAGAGATGAACTCTCGTCTCCTTCTGAAGAGGGCATTTGTGACCTGCCGGATGCAGCAATGCACCGCGAACTGGGAGATATTGGCGAGGTCCCCAACAGCAGCTTGGAATGAGCCAGTGGCGTAGAAGTTCAAAGCCACTGTGACCTTCACTGCCACCGACAGAGACGTCCTGGACCTCAGTTGAGGCTGCAGATCTGGCTGCAGCAGGTGGCAGAGCTCAGTGACCACCTCCTTGCTGAATCGCAGCTTTCGCAAACACAGCTCCTCGGACATATGGATGTAGGAGAGCTGTTCACGATATACCCTGGGAGGGTAAGCTCTCCTGTACATGCACCTGATGGCCCTCCTCCGTCTGGCCATCATTGCCACTCTCTCTCTGCGTCTCTGTATCCTCCGATTCAGCTGGAGCAGGACGACGCCCCCAATCAGTGCAGCCCCCATATTCTCTTTGCAAGCAAAGTAATGAGGGACAGCAACTAAAGTAGCAACAAAGTTAGGATCAATAGGCAAAACTACCTCACAAAGCGTTGAGTCAATGTAGAAGTCTCTCTCTCTCTCTCTCTGAATCTCTCTCTCTCTCTCAGAACGAGTGGTGCATAAATGTCGACCACAGAAAAAGACAGGAAGAGGCCCCCTTTAAATAGCGCCCCCCCCAGCCCCACAGCGATTGATAGCGTTCCAGTCTTCCGGTCGTTGGAAGCGCCAGGCGGTAAGGCAGGGGGCGCCACTCAATTTCCGCTCCGGGGCGCCACAAGGGCGTTGCACCATGGAATGACGTCATAATCTGCGCGCGCAGGTGGTCGCAGCGGTAAGTTTTAGCGCCGCCGCACAATCTCTAGTTAAGTTCTCGAGCGGCGCAAACATCGCTGCGCCCGGGCGTTAGCGGCTTTGCGCCCCATTAGCGCCCTCTTAAGGCGCTAACGGGAGGCGCAACCAACTGAATTTTTACCCCCTGTAGTCCAATCTTCAATCCTCAAATCAGGAGTATCCTTATTCATTGACTTCTTCCTTATCTCAAGTCACTAGAACTCTGTGACTCAACTCTTACTTTCACTTTCCCCCCTCACTTCTTGTCTGGCCTACTCACTCAGGCTGCTCTGTGACACGCCCTTCAAACCAAACCACTAACTCAACAATCCAACTGAGATCATTAGCAATTAGAAAAAAACATTCAGCTGATCTTTAACTTTCAATTAATGGAAAACACCAACTAATTGGAGCTGCTTTCTTTAAAACCGAGGAGTTTACAGGTTGATTTGATAAAATCAGAGCACAGAAGGAGGTCTTTCAGCCCATTGTGCCTGTGCCAGCACGTTGAAAGAACTATTCAATTAGTTGCACTTCCCCCCGCTCATTTCCCATAGTCCTACAATGTTTTCCCCTTCAAGTATTTATCCAATTCCCTTTTGAAAGTTACTATTGAATCTGCTTCCACCGCCCTTTCAAGCAGTGCATTCCAGATCATAAAAACTCGCAGCGTAAAAAAAATTCCCCTCAGGTATGTGGTGTTTAAAATTGAGAAGTCGCACAACACCAGGTTATAGTCCAACAGTTTTATTTGAAATCACAAGCTTTCGGAGCTGTTGCTCCTTCGTCGGGTGAAGTAAAGAGATACAGAATCGCCAAAGCATATATAGATAGAGAACAATGCATGTGTACCTTACAATGGTAGACGACTAAATTTAATCATCCTGACTGTTTATCTGCCGAGGTGTGACAAAAGGCAATCAGGTCAGCCAGGAAGGTCCCACATCAAAGACATAGCATGTGGGACCTTCCTGGCTGACCTGATTGCCTTTTGTCACACCTCGGCAGATAAACAGTCAGGATGATTAAATTTAGTCGTCTACCATTGTAAGGTACACATGCATTGTTCTCTATCTATATATGCTTTGGCGATTCTGTATCTCTTTACTTCACCCGACGAAGGAGCAACAGCTCCGAAAGCTTGTGATTTCAAATAAAACTGTTGGACTATAACCTGGTGTTGTGCGACTTCTCATTTTTGTCCACCCCAGTCCAACACCGGCATCTCCGCATCGTGTTTAAAATTATGAAGGGTTGGAACAGCGTAGATAGAAACAGTGATTGAGGGATCTAGAATGAAGAGAGATAAATACAAGATTAAATGTAAGAGATTTAAGACAGAGAGCAGGAGAAACCTTTTTACACAGAGGGTTATGAGGTTGTGGAATGGATTAACAGAGTTAGTGACTAAAGTAGAGACCATGGGGGAAAAATTGAGTCGTGCCCCTTTGGGGTGCTAACTTCGCCGGGGCGCTACTTTTAGCGCCCCAAAAAAATTAGCACCCCCGCGGCCGAAATTCATCAGTAGTGCCCCAAGAGGGAAGTGGGGTGCTACTGGAAGCACCCCGCATCCCTCTTGGGGCGCTGCGAGGGAATATCGCGGCGCTATGTGCCGCGGTATTGCAGGACTACCTCCCCTTCTTAAAGGGGAGGGGCCTTGCACAGCGCGACCTGGGGCCGAGCTGGGCCACCAGGGATCGGAGGGCCGGCAAAAGAGCCCGGCACTCAAGAGAAGTGGGGGGTGGGTGCTCAGGAGGCCGGGGACGGCAACAGAGGCAGGTGCTGGCAGGCGGCCAGCAACAAAAATGGCCGCCCAGCACCTCGCCTTTAATTAGTGCCGCCCCAGCCTCTGGTAGGCCCCCCTGACCCCGTCGGACATAGCATCCGGTGGTAAGTCAGGGGGCGCTACCGAAGATCGCGTCCGGGGCGCGAGCGGAGTGCTACACACGGCGATGACGCCATCGCCGGCGGGGCAGTGCCGCAGGGCGCTAACGGTTACCGCCGCCGCTAACCTCCCGCTGAATTTCGCGGGAGGCGTTGGCGGTGCCGCGCCCGGGCGCTAGTTGCTTTGCGCCCCATTAGCGCCCTCTTAGGGCGCTCACGGGAGGCGCAAAGCAACCAAATTTCTCCCCCCATGTCAACATTTAAAAATAGGTTAGATAGCTGGTGAAGTAAAGGGGAGTAAAGGGATATGGAAACAAATGGGCTCAATGGATTGGGACTACAGGTCATGTGCAGGATAAACATCAGCACAAACTGGTTGGGCTGAATGTCCTGTTTCTGTGTTGTAATTCTCTGTAACAGTTTACTATTCTTTTTCCGACAGACTTCATGAGCCAAGGCCCTCTAACAACACTCACCTGCCAACCTCCGAACACCTCCCTGAATCTGCAGCAACGACAGCTTTCTCGAAGGAATAAACTGGCACTTCCTTGGACTTCAGCCAGAAGTGCAGCGACAGGAAGAGGATGAAGGCAACCAGTACCACAACTGCAAAAGCAAGGAGTCCTTTCATTCTGTAATTCTTTTTTCTAACAGGAACAACTGGAGGTTCAGGTCTGGGTATGTTCCCCAAGAGGATGTCGGAAACGGCCATCGTGAACAGGAGACTTCAACTTAAAACAGAGTAGAACACTGATGAATAAAAACCTATTGAAGTTCTGTCACTAAGCCCACACTTGTGATATAATACAGTTACTGAGGTTACTGATCTCGATCATGAATAATTTGATCAGGTAGAGCCCGGGCAGAAAGGGGCTGTCTGTATTGTTACTTTCCTTCCTCTTTGACTTCCTCTTTCTGTTTCTTCACTTCCTGTGCCACTTCCTCCTGCTCCTGTGCTCACTAATATTAAACCTACAGGTCCTGTGCACACTAATATTACACCTACAGGCCCTGTGCTCACTAATATTACACCTACAGGCCCTGTGCACACTAATATTACACCTGCAGGCCCTGTGCTCACTAATATTACACCAACAGGCCCTGTGCTCCCTAATATTACACCTACTGATCCTGTGCTCACTAATATTACACCTACAGGCCCTGTGGTCACTAATATTACACCTACTGATCCTGTGCTCACTAATATTACACCTACAGGCCCTGTGCTCACTAATATTACACCTACAGGCCCTGTGCACACTAATATTACACCTACAGGCCCTGTGCTCACTAATATTACACCAACAGGCCCTGTGCTCACTAATATTACACCTACTGATCCTGTGCTCACTAATATTACACCTACAGGCCCTGTGGTCACTAATATTACACCTACTGATCCTGTGCTCACTAATATTACACCTACAGGCCCTGTGGTCACTAATATTACACCTACAGGCCCTGTGCACACTAATATTACACCTACAGGCCCTGTGCTCACTAATATTACACCTACTGATCCTGTGCGCACTAATATTACACCTACAGGCCCTGTGCACACTACAGGCCCTGTGGTCACTAATATTACACCTACAGAACCTGTGCTCACTAATATTACACCAACAGGCCCTGTGCTCACTAATATTACACCAACAGGCCCTGTGCACCCTAATATTACACCTACAGGCCCTGTGTACACTAATATTACACCTACAGGCCCTGTGCTCACTAATATTACACCGACAGGCCTGTACACACTAATATTACACCTACAGGCCCTGTGCACACTAATATTACACCTACAGGCCTGTACACACTAATATTACACCTACAGGCCCTGTGCACACTAATATTACACCTACAGGCCCTGTGCTCACTAATATTACACCGACAGGCCCTCTGCACACTAATATTACACCTACAGGCCCTGTGCACACGAATATTACACCTACAGACCCTGTGTTCACTAATATTACACCTACAGGCCCTGTGCTCACTAATATTACACCGACAGGCCCTCTGCACACTAATTCCCATCCAGCTTTGTATCATCAGTAAACTTGGATATGTTACATTTGGTCCCCTCATCCAAATTATTGATATAGATTGTGAATAGCTGAGGCCCAAGCACTGATCCTTGTGGTACCCCACTAGTTACATCCTGCCAACCCGAAAATGACCCGTTTATTCCTACTCTCTGTTTTCTGTCCGTTAACCAATCCTCAATCCATGCTAGTGTATTACCCCCAACCCCATGAGCCCTAATTTTTTTAAATAACCTCTTGTGTGGCACCTTATCGAATTACTTCTGAAAATCCAAATATACCACATCCACTGGTTCCCCCTTATCTATTCTGCTAGTTACAACCTCAAAAAACTCTAACAGATTCGTCAAACATGATTTCCTTTCATAAATCCATGTTGACTCTGTCCAATCCTATTATTATTTTCTAAGTGCCCTGTTACCACGTCCTTAATAATAGATTGTAGCATTTTCCCTACTACTGATGTCAGGCTAACTGGTCTGTAGTTCCCCATTTTCTCTCTCCCTCCTTTCTTAAATAGTGGGGATACATTTGCTACCTTCCAATCCGTGGGGACAGTTCTAGAATCTATGGAATTTTGGAAAATGACAACCAATGCATCCACTATCTCTATAGCCAACTCTTTCAAAACCCTAGGATGTCGGCCATCAGGTCCAGGGAATTTATCGGCTTTCAGTCCCATTAATTTCTCCAGTACTTTTTCTTACTAATAGTAATTTCTTTCAGTTCCTCATTCTCACTAGACCCTTGGTTCTCCACTATTTCCGGGAAGTTTCTTGCATCTTCTTCCGTGAAGGTAGACACAAAGTATTTGTTTAATTTCTCTGTCATTTCCTTATTCCCCATTATAATTTCTCCTGTCTCAGCCTGTAAGGGACCCACGTTTACTTTCACTAATCTTTTCCTTTTTACATACCTATAGAAGCTTTTACAGTCTATTTTTATGTCTCTCGCTAGTTTACTCTCATATTCTATTTTCCCTTTCTTTATCAATTTCTTGGTCCTCCTTTGCTGAATTCTAAAATCCTCCCAATCCTCAGGTTTACTACTCTTTTTGACAGCATTATAAGCCTCTTCCTTTGATCTAATACTATCTTTAACTTGTCTTGTTAGCCTCATGTAAATTATGTATTAATTCTTTAAATGCTAGCCATTGCTAGTCTATCATCATACCTTTTAATGTAGTTTCCCAATCTACCTTAGCCAACTCACCCCTTATCCCTACGTAGTTTGCTTTGTTTAGATTTAAGACCCTAGTTTCAGATTTAACAATCACTTTCAAGCTCAATATAAAATTCTGTCATATTATCTCTTTAACCCTGGCACAGGCAGGCAACACGACCTTCGGTACTCCCAGTCGCGGCTGCAGAGAACAGTATCTATCCCCCTGACTATACTGTCCCCTACCACAACTACATTCCCTTTCACTCCCCTCACTTGAATGGCCTCCTGCACCATGGTGCCAATGGTCAGCTTGCTCATCCATCCTGCAGGCTTTTCCTCATCCACACAGGCAGCAAGAACCTTATACCTGTTGGACAAGGGCAAAGGCCGAGGCTCCTCCAGCACTGCACCTGGGGTCCCCTTACCTACCTGAGTTGTAGTCACACCCTCCTGTCCCTGACCACTAACCAGAGCTGTACCACTACCTAACCTAAGGGGTGTGACTGCCTCCTGGATCAAAGTGTCCAGGTAACTCTCCCCATCCCTGATGCCCCGCAATGTCTGCATCTCAGACTCCAGCTCAAAAACTCTGAGCTGAAGTTCCTCAAGATGCAGGCACTTACTGCAAATGTGGTTGTCCGGGATCACAATGCTCTCCACAAACTCCCACATGCTGCAGTTGCAGCACACCACCTGCACTGCCATCCCTATCCATCCCTATATGACCTTGTTTTATTTAATTAAATTTGTAATAAGGTAACTTAGTTTACAGTGTAGATTCTTGACTACTTACTTGATCTAGATTAAGTTAAGGGTATTGAAATTAAATATCTACCTGTAACACAAAGCACGACAAGTAGTGTCGGCAAAAAGCAACAACTTCTTCCCCCTCTTCACCGAATTCCCAAATAAAACACTCTGTTCAAGTCCGCTCTGTGCTCTGCAGACCTGTTTACTTTTATACATCAGCAGCCTCACCCAATTTAAAAGTGATGACTCAGCTCCCCTGCTCCTGGTGATTAGCGCCTATTCAAGACAAACACTGACAGTTAACTGCCACTGGCAGGCAGCTTCTGTTAACGACAGTTTATAAAGTTCTAGGTTAAAATCAAAATCTTAAATTAAATTTCTCTTTTTGCAGTTCTGACGAAGGGTCATCGACCTGAAACGTTAACTCTGTTTCACTCTCCACAGATACTGCCTGACCTGCTGAGTGTTTCCAGCATTTTCTGTTTTTATTTCAGATTTCCAGCATCCACAGTATTTTGCTTTTGTATTCACTTTTTACAGCTTCTACTTACCCAATATTAACCAGAAATTACCGCTCTTTGCAAATTCCCAAATAAAACACTCTTTTCAAGTCCACTCCGTTTAATCCCACTCTGTGCAGACCGCTTATCACAGCAAAAGGTCCTTTGCACACTAATATGACACCTACAGGCCGTGTGCTCACTAATATCACACATACAGGCCCTGTGCACACTAATATCACAACTATAGGCCCTGTGCAAACTAATATTTCACCTACAGGCCCTGTGTTCACTAATATTACACCTACAGGCCCTGTGCTCACTAATATTACACCAACAGCCCTGTGCTCACTAATATTACACCTACAGGCCCTGTGCGCACTAATATTACACCTACAGGCACTGTGCTCACTAATATTACACCTACAGGCCCTGTGCTCACTAATATTACACCTACTGATCCTGTGCTCACTAATATTACACCTACAGGCCCTGTGCTCACTAATATTATACCAACAGAACCTGTGCTCACTAATATTACACCTACAGGCCCTGTGCACACTAATATTATACCAACAGGCCCTGTGCTCACTAATATTTCACCTACAGGCCTTGTGCACACTAATATTTCACCTATAGGCCCTCTGTTCACTAATATTACACCTACAAGCCCAGTGCTCACTAATATTACACCAACAGGTCCTGTGCTCACTAATATTACACCTACAGGCCCTCTGCACACTAATATTACACCTACAAGCCCTGTGTACGCCTAAATTACACCAACAGGCCCTGTGCTCACTAACATTACACCTACAGACCCTGTGCACACCTATATTACACCTACAGGCCCTGTGCACGCTAATATTACACCTACAGGCCCTGTGCACACTAATATTACACCTACAGGCCCTGTGCTCATGAATATTACACCTACAGGCCCTGTGCACATTAATATTACACCTACAGGCCCTGTGCACACTAATACTACATGTACAGGCCCTGTGCTCACTAACATTACACCTACAGACCCTGTGCAGACCTATATTACACCTACAGGCCCTGTGCACACTAATATTACACCTACAGGCCCTGTGCACTCTAATATTACACCTACAGACCCTGTGCACACTAATACTACATGTACAGGCCCTGTGCTCACTAACATTACACCTACAGACCCTGTGCAGACCTATATTACACCTACAGGCCCTGTGCACACTAATATTACACCTACAGGCCCTGTGCACTCTAATATTACACCTACAGACCCTGTGCAGACTTATATTACACCTATAGGCCCTGTGCACACTAATATTACACCTACAGGCCCTGTGCACACTAATATTACAAGTACAGGCCCTGTGCACACTAATATTACTCCTTCAGGCCCTGTGCACAGTAATATAACACCTACATGCCCTGTGCACACTAACATTACAGCTACAGGCCCTGTGCACACTAATATTACGCCTACAGGCCCTGTGCACACTAATATTATACCTACAGGCCCTGTGCTCACTAATATTACACCTACAGGCCCTCTGCACACTAATATTACACCTACAGACCCTGTGCACACTAAAATTACACCTGCAGGCCCTGTGCTCACTAATATTACACCTATAGCTCCTGTGCTTACTAATATTACACCTACAGGCCCTGTGCACGCTAATATTACACCTACAGGCCCTGTGCACAGTAATATTACTCCTACATGCCCTGTGCACACTAACATTACAGCTACAGGCCCTGTGCACACTAATATTACACCTACAGGCCCTGTGCACACTAATATTATACCTACAGGCCCTGTGCTCACTAATATTACACCTACAGGCCCTCTGCACACTAATATTACACCTACAGACCCTGTGCACACTAAAATTACACCTGCAGGCCCTGTGCTCACTAATATTACACCTACAGGCCCTGTGCACACTAATATTACACCTACAGGCCCTGTGCACTCTAATATTACACCGACAGGCCCTATGCTCACTAATATTACACCTACAGGCCCTGTGCACACTAAAATTACACATACAGGCCCTGTGCACACTAATATTACACCTACAGGCCCTGTGCTCACTAATATTACACCTATAGCTCCTGTGCTTACTAATATTACACCTACAGGCCCTCTGCTCACTAATATTACACCTATAGCTCCTGTGCTCACTAATATTACACCTGCAGGCCCTATGCACACTAATATTACACCTATCGGTCCCGTGCACACTAATATTACACCTATAGGTCCCGAGCTCACTAATATTACACCTATAGGTCCTGTGCTCATTACTATTACACCTATAGGCCCTGTGCACACTAATATTACACCAACAGGCCCTCTGCACACTAATATTACACCTACAGGCCCTGTGCTCACTAATAATAACACCTACAGGCCCTGTGCTCACTAATTTTACTTCAACAAGCCCTGTGCTCACTAATATGACACCTACAGGCCCTGTGCACACTAACATTACACCTACAGCCCCTGTGCACACTAATATTACACATACAGGCCCTGTGCACACTAATATTACACCTACAGGCCTGTACACACTAATATTACACCTACAGGCCCTATGCTCACTAATATTACACTGACAGGCCCTGTGCACACTAATATTATACCTACAGGCCCTGTGGTCACTAATATTACACCTACAGAACCTGTGCTCACTAATATTACACCAACAGGCCCTGGGCTCACTAATATTACACCAACTGGCCCTGTGCACCCTAATATTACACCTACAGGCCCTGTGCACACTAATATTACACCTACAGGCCCTGTGCACACTAATATTACACCAACAGGCCTGTACACACTAATATTACACCTACAGGCCCTGTGCACACTAATATTACACCTACAGGCCTGTACACACTAATTTTACACCTACAGGCCCTGTGCACCCTAATATTACACCTACAGGCCCTGTGCACACTAATATTACACCTACAGGCCCTGTGCACACTAATATTACACCAACAGGCCTGTACACACTAATATTACACCTACAGGCCCTGTGCACACTAATATTACACCTACAGGCCTGTACACACTAATTTTACACCTACAGGCCCTGTGCCCACTAATATTACACCGACAGGCCCTCTGCACACTAATATTACACCTACAGGCCCTGTGCACACTAATATTACACCTACAGGCCCTGTGCTCACTAATATTACACCTACAGGCCCTGTGCAAACTAATATTACACCTACAGGCCCTGTGCAAACTAATATTACACCTACAGGCCCTGAGCACACTAATATTACACCGACAGGCCTGTGCACACTAATATTACACCTACAGGCCCTGTGCACACTAATATTACACCTACAGGCCTGTACACACTAATATTACACCTACAGGCCCTGTGCTCACTAATATTACACTGACAGGCCCTCTGCACACTAATATTACACCTACAGGCCCTGTGCACACTAATATTACACCTACAGGCCCTGTGCTCACTAATATTACACCTACAGGCCCTGTGCAAACTAATATTGCACCTACAGGCCCTGTGCACAGTAATATTACACCTGGTGATCCTGTGCATACTAATATTACCCCTAATAGATGATGATTGGAAACAACAGAATACTGTTCAGGGAGATGGCATGTATGTACGTAATTAGACCCTGGCTTATTGTGTATAATTTTTGGTCGATCTCCCACCCCCTCCCACCTCCTGCGACCTTTCCCCCCACCGAATATATCACGAGCTACGCCATTTCTGAGTAAAATAAAGTATCACTCATGATCTCGCAATGGAACTCTGAAATCTTGGGATTTTTCTTTGCATTGACGCCGAATGCCTGATGACGTCAATTCGCTCATTTGCGTATGTGTGAAAAATACGTTGATTTGCACATGCACGAGAAATTCGCTGCCATCTTCGAAAGACAGCGCCGACTCCTGGGAGGCAATGCCTCACACTGAAATCATTTTCAAGATCAAATAAGTTTGTTGCTCATTGCTGGCTGCCATCAGAGTTTCCAGTAAGTTACCAGTTCTACTTACCACGGGTAGGCGGGAGGGGCGTGCAGTGTTTAACCATGTCGGTTTAACATGCGTCCACGGGCGACTGCCTTTACAGAGAACACTAGTGTTGTTTGAGCGCCAGGACAGGTGGTAACCTGGCAATGAATGCCAGAAGTCAATAACAGCAACAACAATAACACCTTGCATTGATATAGTGCCTTTAAAGTGGTAAAACGTCCCAAGGCGCTTCACAGGAGCAATTATCAAACAATATTTGACACTGAGCCACATAAGGAGATATTCGGGCAGGTGTCCAAAAGCTCAGTCAAAGAAGTATGTTTTAAGGAGTATCTTAAAGGAGGCGAGAGAGGCGGAGAGGTTTAGGGAGGGAATTCCAGAGCTTAGGGCCCAGGCAGCTGAAGGCATGACCGTCAATGTTGGAGCGATGAAAATCAGGAATGTTCAAAAGTCCAGATTAGGTGGAGTGCAGAGATCTCGGAAAGTTGTTGGGCTGGAGGAGGTTATGTTCCGGAAAGAGTAACGGTCAAAAGCAGAGCGAGGCTGGCCTGTGAGTGATGCAACAGCGGGGCCACCGATCCACTCCAACACCTCCAGAATCAGTCAGTGAGACGCGAGGATGTGCTGCTGTACGTCCGGCTGATAGTTCAAGAGGTGAGGGGGCTCTGTGGGGAAGGTACTCTCCGGGGGCAGGGGCTACCCGGGAGAATCCGGGGTGTGGGTCGCTGTGTGTTCCCTGCCCCCTCCCTGGAGGCTAGTATTGGTATTGATGATCCGAGGTGACTGGACCCAGAGTGAGCAGCCGTCTCCAGGAGTGGTTTAAACTGAGATGCATAGCAACGTGGTGATAACAGGTAGGATTTTTTTTAAAGTTTTTGTAAAGCATTTTCAGATGCAATAATATAGCTTTTGTAAAGAGCTGTGACCTGTTAGAGATTAAATAAACCACTAATGAGGTTTTACCAATATATCTATATTGGTTTGTTTGAAAAAAATAGCAACTCATGATTTCCAAACCAAATCTCTTGATTCTTAAGAGTTTATCTCTTGATTTATTCGACGGTGGGTTTGACATTACTGATCTCTTCCTCCCTCTTCTCTGCTCCCTGGCTGCGGCCTCATGCCACAGGCTTTCCCATCCACTAGGCAGCTTGGCTGTCGGGCAGGAAACCTGCTGAAAAATTTTTAAAGGCATCCTGCTGTTAATTTCAGGCGGACATCAGGGAAACCCTTACTTTTGGGATTCCCATCTGGAAAGCCTCTGCCCTCCCACTCTCTTCATGGCTCGAAGTAAATATCGGGGCCACTAGTCTCTCTTCAGACAGCCCCATATATTGAACTGATTTTGTTCATTTACTACAGGTGCGATCTGATGTATTGCTGCAGTCTAATTTTGCCCATGCTGTATTATTTTCCCTGAACATTTTAACCTGTCCCAGAGTTGGACTCTGAGTTCTGGGAACGCGACCTGATGTAATGACCTTGCTCATTCCCCATTGTTACAAATTGGACGTGAGTCCAGCAGCTGAAGTCCAGATCTAGATTTTACAGGCATGTTTTGTTGATAACCATCATTGCAAAAGGATTGGCCATTGAATATGATACCCTGTTTATGTCCAGACCTGAAACTGGAGTCTGGGGGGTAGAAATTCGCCAATGAGGTCAGTGAAACTGAATATCGGGCGGGGTGCATAACGGGCAGCCAATGCCATACTGCCCGCTTTGCGTTACCGGCAAAGAGAATTTCTATCCCTGTGTCTGTGCATTTGAATGCACCACTTATTGGTTCACAGTCCCATTGTGTTTTTCTATACAGCTATATCAAGAATGGGAAACAAAACAAAATGGCCACCGTCACTCCCCTACTGCTCCCTGTTCTCCTGTAATAGGGAAACCCTTTCCATGCGGATATTTATCAATTCTTAAACTAAGCTGCTGCCTCTATCCCCCATTGCACATTTAAACTTGAATAATGACATGAAGGACTGTGTCACATGTTTGGGTCTTTTCCGCCTTTTTATTCTACGTAAAGAGGAGGTACCTAAAAGGTTGGCAGTGCTCAAATTAGTAAAGTCACCCGGTACAGATGGGATGCACCCTAGGTTACTGAGGGAAGTAAGGGTGGAAATTGTGGAGGTCCTGGCCACGATCTTCCAATCCTCCTTAGATATGGGAGTGGTGCCAGAGGCCTGGAGGATTGCAAATGTTACACCCTGTTCAAAAAGACGGGACAGGGATAAACCCGGCAACTACAGGCTATTGAGCCTAACGTCAGTGGTGTGGAAACTTTTAGAGACAATGGGCTGAATTTTAACATGAGGAGCGTGTGGGCTTGAGTGGGGGGTCAAAACCGCAGAAAGATGACCAAGATGACCCGTCAACTTCCGCATTTAAATTGAACGCGTTAGGCTGTGTGCGTGCAACCCCCTTCGGAGAGACGGGTTGTCAATTACAATATGTTAATCGCTCAATTAGAGAGATATTTCAACACACTTTTGACTTTAACGTCGGGTCCACAGGTTTTCCATGCTTCCTGAAACTCGCCAGTAAAAGCAAGGTGAATACACAGCAGCAATTGAGGGGGCTGAATCAATCTCAGGGAAATATGGCAATAAAAATACTCATTACTCACAGCTGCTTTCTTAGCTGCTAGTGGGAAAGGATTTGTTCACAGTACTTTTGCTGAGAGGTCTCATCTACACTTTGGAGGTTTGCTCTATCACATCAACATGGGTGCCGCTTATGCTGCCTTAGATTGGACCTCAGATGAGGACCAAGATGGCCGGCAGCAGCACCAGCAGCCTGCTGCTCACAGACCTGTAGCTGCACATCAAAGAGGGCAGCAGCAGAGAGGGGACCAACAGAGAGGGGCAGCTCGCAGGAGGCACTACTCGCAAAACTGGGTCTACAAGCAGAGGCTCAGTTTCCTTGACATGTCTGAACAGCAGTGTCTCAGGAGGCTCAGGATGTCACATTAGGTGGTGCCAGACATCTGGAGCCTCCGAGAAGAAGACCTGCTCCCTGCTGGACCGAGTGACCATGCATTACCAGTGGCTGTCAAAGTCCCCACCGCCCTCAACTTGTTTCACTCTGGATCCTTCCAGGGCTCTGCCGGAGACATATCCAGGATCTCACAGTCAGCGGCCCACAAATGCATTAGACAGGTGAGTGATGGGTTGTTTGCCAGGGCCGGTAATTATGTCAGCTTTGCCTACTATGATGCCAGTCAGAATGAGCAGATGCTCGGGTTTGGGTCTCTGGCTGGCTTCCCACAGGTGCAGGGAATCATCGACTGCACATACGTGCAATCCGTGCACCCCAGATCAACCAGGAGTATTCATCAACCACAAGGGCTTCCACTCCTTCAATGTGCAGCTGGTGTGCAACCACAAAAAGATCTTTATGCAGGTGTGTGCAAGATTCCCGGGCAGCTGCCATGATACATTCGTCCTATGGCAGACCAAGCTCTCTGATGTCTTTGGACCTGCAAGCAGACTTAAGGGGTGGCTGCTAGTCGACAAGGAATACCCACTTCAAACTTGCCTCATGACACCCATCAGAAACTCAATCACTGAAGCTCAACAGCGCTACAATGAATGCCATATCACCACCAGTTGTATGATTGATCAGGCTGTCGGCATGCTGAAGATGCACTTTAGGTGCCATAGAATCATAGAAGATAGGAGCAGGAGTAGGTCATTCAGCCCCTCGAGCCTGCTCCGCCATTCAATGAGATCATGGCTGATCATCCAAACTCAGTACCCTGTCCCTGCCTTCTCCCCATATCCCTTGATCCCTTTAGCCTTAAGAAATATATCTAACTCCTTCTTGAATATATTTAATGAGTTGGCCTCAACTGCCTTCTGTGGTAGAGAATTCCACAGGTTCACCACTCTTTGGGTGAAGAAATTCCTCCTCATCTCAGTCCTAAATGGCTTACCCCTTATCCTTAGACTGTGACCCCTGGTTCTGGACTCCCCCACCATCGGGAACATCCTTCCTGCATCTAGTCTGTCTAGTCCTGTTAGAATTTTATAAGTTTCAATAAGATCCGCTCTCATTCTTCTAAACTCTAGCGAATATAAGCCTAATCGACCCAATCTCTCTTCATATGTCATTCCTGCCATCCCAGGTATCAGTCTGGTGAATCTTCGCTGCACTCCCTCCATGGCAAGAACATCCTTCCTCAGATAAGGCGACCAAAACTGCACACAATACTCAAGATGTGGTCTCACCAAGGCTCTGTACAACTGCAGCAAGACATCCTTGTTCCTGTACTCGAATCTTCTCACTATGAAGGCCAACATACCATTTGCCTTCTTAACCGCCTGCTGCACCTGCATGCTTACCTTCAGCGACTGGTGCACAAGGACACCCAGGTCTCGTTGCACTTCCCCTTCTCCCAATCTATTGCCGTTCAGATAATAATCTGCCTTCCTGTTTTTGCCACCAAAGTGGATAACCTCGCATTTATCCACATTATACTGCATTTGCCATGCATCTGCCCAATCACCCAACCTATCCAAATCATACTGGAGTTTCTCGGCATCCTCCTCACAGCACACACGCCCACCCAGCTTTGTGTCGTCTGCAAACTTGACCAGAAACTTAACTGCAATGAATCGGGGGGAAAACTCTCTACTGGCTGGAGTCATACCTAGCCCACCCAGCTTTGTGTCGTCTGCAAACTTGGAGATATTACATCTAGTTCCCTCGTCTAGATCATTAATATATATTGTGAATAGCTGGGGTCCTAGGACCGATCCCTGCGGTACCCCACTAGTCACTGCCTGCCACTCGGAAAAAGACCCATTTATTCCAACTCTTTGCTTCCTGACTGCCAACCAGTTCTCTATCCAAGTCAGTACCCTGCCCCCAATCCCATGTGCCTTAACTTTACACGCTAGACAGATCTGGAGGCAGCCTTCAGTACGCACCATAGAAACATAGAAAAATAGGAGCAGGAGTAGGCCATTCGGCCCTTCGAGCCTGCTCCACCATTCAAAATGATCATGTCTGATCCTCTATCTCAATACCATATTCCCGCTCTCTCCCCATACCCCTTGATGCCTTTTGTGTCTAGAAATCTATCTATCTCCTTCTTAAATATATTCAGTGACTTGGCCTCCACAGCCTTCTGTGGTAGAGAATTCCACAGGTTCACCACCCTCTGAGTGAAGAAATTTCTCCTCATCTCAGTCCTAAATGCCCTACCCCATATCCTGAGACTGTGACCCCTCGTTCGAGACCCCCCCAGCCAGGGGAAACATCCTCCTTGCATCCAGTCTGTCTAGCCCTGTCAGAATTTTATACGTTTCAATGAGATCCCCTCTCATTCTTCTAAACTCTAGTGAATACAGACCTGGTCGACCCAATCTCTCCTCATACGACAGTTCTGCCATCCCAGGAATCAGTCTGGTGAACCTTCACTGCACTCCCTCTATGGCAAGTATATCTTTTCTTAGGTAAGGAGACCGAAACTGCACACTGTACTCCAGGTGTGGTCTCACCAAGGCCCTATATAACTGTAGTAAGACATCCTTGCTCCTGTACTCAACTCCTCTTGCAATGAAGGCCAACATACCATTTGCCTTCCTAACTGCTTGCTGCACCTACATGTTTGCTTTCAGTGACTGGTGTACCAGGACACCCAGGTCCCTCTGTACATCAACATTTCCCAATCTATCAGCATTTAAATAATACTCTGCCTTTCTGTTTTTCCTACCGAAGTGGATAACTTCACATTTATCCACGTTATACTGCATCTGCCATGTATTTGCCCACTCACTCAACTTGTCTAAATCACCTTGAAACCTCTTTGCATCCTCCTCACAACTCACAATCCCACCAAGTTTCGTGTCATCAGCAAACTTGGAAATATTACATTTGGTTCCCTCATCCAAATCATTGATATATATTGTGAATAGCTAGGGCCCAAGCACTGATCCCTGCGGTACCCCACTAGTCACCGCCTGCCACCCCGAAAAAGACTCATTTATTCCTACTCTCTGTTTCCTGTCTGTTAACTAATTTTCAATCCATGCCAGTATATTACCCCCAATCCCATGTGCTTTAATTTTGCACACTAACCTCTTACGTGGGACTTTATCAAAGGCCTTCTGAAAATCCAAATACACCACATCTACTGGTTCTCCCTTGTCTATTCTACCAGTTACATCCTCAAAAAACTCCAGTAGGTTTGTTAAACACGATTTCCCTTTCATAAATCCATGTTGACTTTGTCTAATCCCGTTGATATTTTCTAAGTGTCCTGTTATCGCATCCTTTATAATAGACTCTAGCATTTTCCCTACTACTGATGTTAGGCTAACAGGTCTGTAGTTCCCTGTTTTCTCTCTCCCTCCTTTTTTAAATAGTGGGGTTACATTTGCCACCCTCCAATCTGCAGGAACTGTTCCATAATCTATAGAATTTTGGAAGATGACAACCAATGCATCCATTATTTCCATGGCTACCTCTTTTAGTACTCTGGGATGCAGATTATAGTCAGGGTTTACAGAATAGTTGTGGTTTGCTGCGCTCTTCACAACATTGAACAGCAATGAGGTTTGGACTTGCAGGAGGAAGAAGTCAAAGAGCTCAGATCCTCCTCGGACGATTCAGAGGGGGAAGAGCCAGAAGAGGAGGAGGAGAGTGATGAGGGCTCTCAGGCATCCCTGGCAGCTCACATTGCTGCCTGGGATGCCAGAGATGCCCTTATTAATGCAAGGTTCAGTTAGGTTCCACCAGTGGACCCATGTGACAAGGAATGCAACAGCCACTCTCCCCCCCCGTCCCCCCCCTCCCCAATGCCACTGACACAAAGCAGTCCTCCAACAAACCAACCACCCATTGAACATCCCCCCCATTGGTCCCCATCAATTCATATCTTCCCATTCAACATCAAACAAGCTAAAAGGCGACTTACCATCCAGCCCCCAAGAAGGGACAAGATGAGAAAGTGGTGAAAAAGAATAACATTTATGTGATCTAAATAAACAACAGAAACTTATCAACACAACTTTTTCTCATACACCCATGTGCATACAATTGTGCAACTACCAAGCTTTACTCTTCCTTTTCCTGCTACTCCTGTGTGGTGCATCCCCTGCGGCTTCAGCAGAGGTAGAGGCAGACTGCGCAGATCCCTGCTATGACTGCTGAGAAGCTCTTGGCCAACATCCTCTGGGGTTTGGAGCACGTGAGGGCCCTGCCAAAAACTGCTTCACCTGTACCTGTGCAGGGTCAGACTCGGCCATTGGGACACGAGGCAGCATGTGGGCTACTGACTTAGCGAGGGTGGGGGGTGCAACAGGTGAGAAGTGGAGCTTTGAGTGGAGTCCTCACTACCATGTCCCCTTTCGCCATCATACATCTCCTGGCCCAGCTGCACTTCACTGCTACCACTGTGCGGGAGAGCAGCTTGGTGCAGATCAGTGCGGCGCTGTAAGGCCAAGGCTAAGGTACCTGTCAACCAATTTAAGGTGGCAGATATATGTTGGCTTCCAGAGTCTGCATGGTGGTGTTGCAGGCGTACATGGACTCATTTGATTGGAGTTGTAGGGTTCTCAAAATTCCCACATTCCCCAGAGTTATTAATAAGGGGTACCCTAGACAAAATGGCTTCTAGACCTCGTGGCAGAAGCCTGCGACATTGAACAGAAACCAGGGCCCTGCAAAAACAGCAGGCCAGGTGACATGCCTGGGTCTGTAAGAGAGTTGCAAAATTCCCAGACCCCCAAAAGACTCGGAGGAAAAGAGAGAGACCCTAAGAAAAAGGGACTTTGGACATTTTAAAACCAATTGAGTGTATTGGACCAGGGACATTTTAAAACATGCCTGGGCAGACCTCAGTACAGGCTGCCAAAGGAGGCAGCGCTGGCCTCTACAGAGACAATGTTGTATATTACAGGTGGTCGACCTGTCTGGGGAACCGGATGACCCCACTCCAGCCCATCAAACTGCTTAGCATTTATACAAAGAAGTAAAGGAATGGAGTCCTCACCACAACTCCAGGCATATCAGAAAAACATGAATAAAACAAGCCCAAAAGCCCAGTCTATTCATACCAGTTTCGATGACCCGAAACTCAACACAAATGAACAACCATCAGACCAGCAATCATCCTCCATTTAACAAATAGTTAATATCGTTAAAGGCCATTCTCCTGCCATTAAAGTTAACGACCTTAACGAGCTTACCAGAATTAAACAAAGCACTGGGAAGATTTGGCGGGTAGATAAGGAACAATCCAACAGTATAACTATAGACCTGTGCTGGGACAAGAGAGGGCTACAGAGACGAGAGGCTGGGACAAACCAGTTCTACAGAGAACAGAGATTGCAAGGCAGAGCACAGACTGGCAGTTTTGCAGACTAGTAGATTACAGCAAGGGAGCTACGGAACACGGAACAGCAAGGCCAAGCAGACTGCAGTCGACCGAAGCAAGGACGAAACCAACCGCATCAGCGGATTCGCAAAGACTGAGCCTGGAGAGCCGCTGAAGTTTTCTGCCACGTACGGGGTACGGCAGCCACCATCTAACACATCGAGCAAACTCCAAAACCACGACCGGCTTAATCGACAGGATTCGACCTATCCAGAGACCCTTATTGGTGAGCATGATCCCTGGCCCCTCATAGCACACTTAGTTAGATATGGGTAAGGGGATTAAGACTGTGATTTTTCTCCCTCAATGTGCCGTGTAATCCCCATTCCAATTTATGTGTATTTTAGTAAGTCTGTAACTATTTCAGTAATTTTTCAGTGTTGTATCGTTCATAAAATAAATACGATTTTCTTGTACCAAACCAGTCGTTTACTCCAATTCTGTATTGCCGCCTGTACTTAAGTCCGGTGTCTAGAACCCAGGGGTGTGGGAGCGATTCGAACCGCTCAGGAACCTAGTCAGAGGCGAGCTGCCTACACACACGCCACCCCCTACAGAGTGTTTGATGTTCCACGCCACTAGCCACTCATTCCATGGAAGAACTCATCCTCTCCATGGCCTGTGACATCACCCACTTCCTGCTTGAGGTGGACTCCTCCATTCTCTCTGCAATCGTGGACAGTGTGCTTGGAAGGCTTGTCAGTGCATCGCACATCCGCAGTATTTTGCTATCGCACATTCTCTGCTGCTGCTCAATGATTCTCCTTTTCACAGTCAACTCCCCAGGTACAGCATCTGTGTTCAGCTGAGCAGAGCTTGGAGAGGGCTGCGTCCTCCGGGCCGGGCTCTCCACTGCTGTCCCTGTCTCCACTAGTGTCTGCTCTTGCTCACTTGTGAAGTGTGAGTCACCAGGTGAAGTCTGGTCCCACCGAAGTGCGAGTATCTGAGCTGGTGCATGGTCTGCATGAGTCCTGTGACGGTGCACCCTCAGAAAGAATCAGCTCCTCTGAGGATTCATCTTCAGCTACTCCCACGACTGCTGCTTCACGCGTGAAAGCCTTGTCAGAGAGAAAAGACATGAATGAGCACTGGCAAGGTAAGATTATGTTGCAAGTTATCATTATGAAGATGATTATTTTTCACTCGCTGTCGAAATCAAGTCAACATGACTGAGTGCCGTTTGACATGTGGGCCGCTGATATTTAATTGCATCAACAGGTAGCTGGGAGGTCCCCATCTCCTCATCTCCAATGACCAGGGACGCTGAAACTCCACTGATCTCCAGCGCCTCCTCCTCTGCAATTGTCAGCTGTGTGATCTGTGGAGGACCACCTCCGGTTCTCTCCCTCCCCCTGGTGTTCTGTGCTCTCTTCTCCTGCAAGGAGGGAAAGAACAGACCCATGAGCTAGTGTAATGGAGTGTGTTCACCCGATGGGTGGAGTGCATTTGTTGAGGGTGAGTATGCGGGAGAGGCATGAAATTGCATAAGGATGAGGGTGAGTGGGAGTGGTGGATGGCTGGGGATGTGAGGAAGTGCATAAACAGAGAAGGATGGGTGCACCTGCAAGCTCAGTGGGTGTGAGGAGTGATGTGTTGGAGTAGGCTTGAGAAGGCCGAGTGAGTGGGGGGGGTGGTTGCGGTTTGGTGATGCGCGCAGCAGGATGTAGGTGAATGTGCAACTTTACTCACCTTTCCTGACCTGCTTAGGTCATTAAATTGCTTCCTGCATTGAATCCAGGAGCGTGGCACCATCCAGGGAGGAGTCAGTGAAGCGGGGCGCAGCCTTTGCCCATCTGGACTTCATCATCACAGTTGCTTCTCTCTTCTTCCCAAATCCAAACTCCTTCAACTTACATCTTTGGATTGTCCCTTTAAATACTCGAGTTGAGATCACGTCATGCTGGTCCACATCATGCTCACTGCTGCTAATTGTACGGGAAACCCGGAAGTAAAATTATAATGAGGTGGCTGTGTGAAAAAGCCACTGATACAAAATTAATTGGCATTTGGAAAAATATGAGTTAATAAATGAAATCATGTTTGACTAACTTGATTGAGTTCTTTGATGAAGTAGTGGAGAGGGTTGATGAGGGTAGTGCGGTTGATGTTGTGTTTATGGACTTTCAAAAGGCGTTTGATAAAGTACCACATAATAGACTTGTTAGCAAACCTGCAGCCCATGGGATTAAAGGGACAGTGGCTGCGTGGATACGAAATTGGCTAAGGGACCGAAAGCAAAGAGTAGTGGTGAGTGGTTGTTTTTTAGACTGGAGGGAAGTGTGCAGTGGTGTCCCCCAGGGATTGGTGTTGGGACCACTGCTCTTATTGATATATATTAATGACCTAGACTTGAGTACACATTTCAAAGTTTGCAGATGCCGCGAAACTCAGAAATGTAGTAAATAGCAAGGAGGATGGTAACAGACTACAGGAGGTCATAGACAGACTGGTGAAATGGACAGACACATGGCAGATGAAAGTTAACGCAGAGGAGTGTGAAGTGATTCATTTTGGTAGAAAGAATGAGAATAGACAACATAAACTAAATGGTAGAATTTTAAACTGGGTGCAAGAACAGAGAGACCTGGGGGTGTACGTACACAAGTCTTTGAAGGTGCAGGACAAGTTGGGAAGTCTGTTAAAAAGGCATACCAGATCCTTGGCCTTATAAATAGAGGCTATGGGGGTGATTTTGCCAATGGGGAGCTTTTGGAGGCTGGACTCCCACTTGTCGGGTTTCAGTCCCGCCCCCATCAACTTCTGGCCAACCCACGCTATTTTCCCTTGATTGACCTTGTTAAGCCCACCCAGCGGGCTTAGCAGGCCAATTAAGGGGAAGCCGATTGCAGAGAACATCAACGTATGACGTTTCATCTGTCAAAAATTTTTGACAGATGAATTGTCATCGTTTGACAGCTCTGTGAAGCAGACTCTCCGCATATCCACCGACTGAAGCCTGCAGCAAGAAACAAATGTAAGTACACTTTTTCTAACACTTTGCACTTACCTCAGATACTCACCTCTCCACACTTGCACCCATCACTCACCTCCACAGCACACTTTTGGACCCCGCAGACCCACTACTCGCCTCGCTGACCCTGGCGGGTTTCGGAGCCTTCGGGAAGCCTGCACTTGTGAGGGCAAAAAGGGGATAATCCTATTTTCTGCCTGTTAACAGGCAGTTAATTGGCATTAATCCCTTCCCGCCTCCAAGGAGACGGGACCCGGCGCAGGACGGCTAACCGCCTCCTGGCAAGATGGCACGGAGGCGGGTTGGGCACCCGCCCCCAAATTCTGCCATTTTCCTGGCAGTCCCGCCTCCATACCCGCCTCCCCAGGGCTGGCAAGATCGCCCCCACAAAGTACAAAAGCACGGAATTAGTCTAAGGCCTAGAAATTGAGTAGTTTAATCGCCACCCGTTAACGCCATAATCCTGTGAAAAAATAGTGGTCGCCACTCTTCCGCCAGCTGGCAGCAGGTCACGCGGCAGCCGCCATTTTGGGTGCGGCCGGCAGCACTGCCAAAAATCATTGAAATGAAGCAGATCGTGACGTCAGTGAGAGTACAACGCTCACTTGACGCCCGATCTGCAAGTTTGGACTTTGCCACTCCACTTAACGGCATGCCTTAAGTGCGACGAACTGAGCAAGCGTTGCCAACAGGATGGAGGCTCCATCAGCGGTATTTAAAGGGATCATCAGCAATCACTTGCATCTGACATGTTTCTGCAGTTTGACTTGCTCTTTGCAACTTTCTACAACTCCACCAGCTTTATTAACTTATTTCAAGGTTCGGGAGCTCTCAACAGGAGGCCTTAACCACCTAGGGTCTTCCGAGAGCGCTTCTCTTATATCCATTTAAGCGAGGAGCAGTGTATTAGGAGGTTATGCTTCACCAAGGAGGTGGTCACAGAACTCTGCCACCTCCTGCAACCAGACCTGCAGCCTGAGATCAGGGCGAACACGGCTCTCCCAGTGGCAGTCAAGGTCACCGTGGCCCTCAATTTTTTCGCCAGCGGATCCTTCCAGTCTGCAGCAGGCGACATAGCTAACATCTCACAGTTCGCCGTCCATTGCTGCATCCGGGAGGTCACTGAGGCTCTCGACACCTGGAGAAGGGACTACATTGTCTTCTCTCTAAGCAGAGAGTAGCAGGACGAACGCACTTAGGAGGAGGCTTTGTCAGGGTAGCGGGCTTCCCCATGGTGCAGGGGGCCATCGACTACACCCACGTGGCTTTGCGGGCGCTGTATAACAATCCTGAGATCTTCAGTAACACAAAGGTTACCACTCACTTAATGTGCAGTTGGTGTGCGACCACGCCCAGAGATTCCTGATGGTCAATGCCCGCTATCCTGGCAGCAGCCATGATGCCTTCAGCCTGCGTCAGTCCAGTATGCCAGCAATCTTCCAGCCACCACAGCAAACTCGAGGGTGGCTGTTCAGAGGCAAGGGCTATCCACTCCCAACCTGGCTCATGACTCCCCTCACAACCCCATCACTCGTGCCCAGCATTTCTATAATGAGAGCCAAGCTTCCACTAGGAATATCATCTAGCAGAGCATCAGGCTACTGAAACAATGGTTCCACTGCCTTGACTGCTCGGGAGGAGCCCTCCACGTGGTCTTCTGCTGCATGCTTCACAATTTGGCCATCATGAAGGCGCAGCCCTTGACACCAGGAATTGCGGGACCACCTCAGGAGGAGGGGGTGGAGAAGGAGGAGAAGGAGGAAGAGGATGATGAGGCAGGCAGGACGACCTTGAGCAGCTCTGGCCCTAGAAGGACCAGCTGTAAACTGCACCACCTCAGCATGGGCGGCAGCAGTCTGGGCTGGCTGGCTAACAGGCAGCGGCAAGGGCAATGGCGGAGTGGCAGTGGTGGGAACAGAAATGCTGTCATCTTGAGAGAGGACAGCAGGGTCCTGCACCACTGACCCACTGCCACTCCCTCGGTGCGGCGCCTCAGCATTCCTAGCAATCTGTTGGAGCGCAGATTGCTGGGTTGCTGCGACACCCTGCAAGCCCCGGTCGACAGTGGTAAACCCTGCCACGATGGCAGCAGTCAAAACAATTAGGGAGGCAAAGAGGAACTGTGAAATTAAATTATCAAGGAACATAAAACAAAATAGTAAAATATTTTATAGGCACATCAATAAAAAAAGGAAAGTTGGGATGGGAATAGGGCCATTAAGGGATAGTCAGGATAATACCACAGGTAACGATAGAGAGATGGCAGAAATATTAAATAATTATTTTGCTTCAGTATTTACCAGGGAGATAGAACCAGTGGACATTGTAAGGGGTATCTTAATGGGGTCAGCCTTCGCTTTCTGACACAGTGAGCGGTTCGAATCGCTCCCACACCCCTCTGGTTCCTAGACTTTGGACTTATTTAGGGGTTGTGAACAAAATTGCAGTAAACGACAGGTTCTGATGAAGAATTTTACTTTATTGGAAGAATTTTACTTTATTAAAAGAAAAAGGTAACAAACTTGAAACACACTTATTACTTAAACACAGATTGGGGAGCACACGGTATAAGCAAGGGACAATGACAATATATCAAACAAAACCTTATCTCTCCCAAAGATCCCACTATCTAGCTAGGTTTTTGGTTTCAGGAGATCAGAGATAATGCTCACCAACGAATCCTTGACAGGATTTTAGAGTCTTTTGTTTAAAAGACTCCGTAAGGCCCTTGTTGCTGCGAGGTGTCCGATGGTCACTGAGGCAGTCGCTCTGGTTTCTTCTTGCGTGCTGGTCTGTTTTCTGGCCTTCTTCCTCGTAGCTTGTGGTGGTTTTTGCTGGAGCAGGGAGAGAGCTGTGTCCGCGTAGTCGGCGAGTCCGAAAGAGAGAGAAATTATGGCACAGGCTTTCAATTATACTGTTTCTTTTTCGCGCCCAAAAAACCCCTTACTAAAACGGATTCCTTTAGGTTGCAAATGAACCTTGCTTAGTCCAATTGTCTAGTTTTGGTGGGCTTGCCAGTTCCGATGGCTTTTGCTCAGAGTTAAACATGTCTTGATCGTTTTCCGATTTAAACACAGCCTTATCTACGCGCCAAATCTCCACCCTATTGTCCTAGGTCTTTTGGCGGGCTTTCTTAACTGCTCTGGTCGATACTTCGGCTGATGGGTTTTTTGATGGGATAATGGGCTATGAAACTGTGTGCTGGAAGTTTTATTGTCAGGAATCGTTTTTAGATTTCCAGCATCCTGTTTGCACCTGGGGATTTCAACAGGGTTCTTGGTTTATTCATATTTGAATGTGTTTGTGAGTTTTTGCTTTGTCTCTTGCACCTTGGTAGGATTTGCAGTGTAAACAATTCCCAGGCAGCTTGATTCACTGCCTGGCCACGCCCCTCGCAGCTTGTCTTGTGTCTGTGAAAGGTGTCTCTCCCAACAGTAAGATTCAAAAGTCAGTTTCCTCAGGTTTTTTCTTCCCTGATCTTTCCAAAACTGAGGTTTTTACATCAAATCACTTCACTTAGGTCCCATCATCCCAAGTTTGTATGAAAGGTCCAAAAATCACTCCCTTTAGGGCTCTGTTCGAGTTTCTGGGGGATTTTGCGAAGCCTACATCATGACATTGGATGATGAGATTGGTAATGAGATAAGTGCATTTAAAATAAAAAGAGGGGATATATTAAATAAACTAATCAAACTCAAAGAGGATAAAACCCCTGGTCCGGATGGATTACATCCACGCATTTTAAAAGAATCTAGGGAAGAGATAGCGGAGGCATTATTACACATATTTAATAATTCATTAGAAAAAGGTATAGTGCCAGAGGATTGGCGGATAGCTAACGTAATACCAATATTTAAGAAGGGGGAATAGAACATGTTCAGAGAAGATTTACAAGGATGATACCAGAAATGCGAGAGTATACATATCAGGAAAGGATGAACAGGCTGGGTCTCTTTTCTCTTAGGTGACCTAATAGAGGTCTTTAAAATTATGAAAAATGTTGATAGAGTGGATACAGAAAGAATGTTTCCACTTGTGGGGAAGAGCATAACTAGAGGCCATCAATATAACATAGTCACCAAGAAATCCAATAGGGAATTAAGAAGAAACTTCTTTACCCAGAGAGTGGTGAGAATGTGGAACTCGCTCCCACAGGGAGTGGTTGAGGTGAATAGTATAGATGCATTTAAGGGGAGGCTGGACAAGCATATGAAGGGGAAGGGAATAGAGGGTTATGCTGATAGATTTAGATGATGAAAGAAGGGAGGAGGCTCGAGTGGAGCATAAACGCCGGCATAGACTGGTTGGGTCGAATGGCCTGTTTCTGTGCCGTATATCTATGTAATCCTATGTAAAGCTTGGGTGGCAGAATCTAGGAGCAGGAGTAGGCCATTCGGCCCATCGAGCCTGCTCCGCCATTCAATACGATCATGGCTGATCATCCAAATCCAGTACCCTATCCCTGCTTTTAATCCCCACAGTACACATATCCCACCCTACCCCCGTAACCCCACGTATTTAATTCCCCCTAACATATCCTATCCTATCCCCATAACCCCACATATTTAATCCCCCCTAACACTAAGGGTCAATTTATCATAGCCAAATCAACCTAACCCACACATTTTTGGACTGTGGGAGGAAACCGGAGCACCCGGAGGAAACCCACGCAGACACGGGGAGAATGTGCAAACTCCACACAGACAGTCACCCGAGGTCAGATTCGAACCCGGGTCTCTGGCGCTGTGAGGCACCAGTGCTAACCACTATGCCACCGTGTTGCCCATCAAGCTGAGACTGCATGACAGCGGGCTGAGCTTGGGTGCCATAACAGTGAGATTGCATGAGAGCAGTCTGAGTTTGGATGGCACCAAGCAGAGACTGCATGAGAGTGGTCTGCGCTTCCGCTTCCGCACTAAGATGTTGGGTCGCTTCCGCTTGTGCTGCAATGGCAGCCGTGACATCGCCCATCACACGCACCACCACTTCTGGGTCGACACGGTCTCTTCGGGAGTCTTCGATCATTTCCAGCCTGGAGATCCTGGGCTCAAAGCTCTGCGCAGAGCCCCATGCAATGTTGAAGGCGGATTCCTCCATGCTCCTTGGCATTGCCACGAGGCTCTCTGGCATGCTTGCCATTACACCTGTCAATTCAGTATGCAGGTCCATCACCCTTCTTCTGAAGGCCACCCCATCGAGGTCCTCATCTAAGCCCTGTGCAGCAGAACTCTCACTCAAACTCGCCCTCCGGGGAGCTGGCCCCCGAGCTACCCTTTCCCCCGTGGCCTTGCTGCAGCCCATTCGTGCCCGGTGCCTCACCCTGTGCAAGTCCCGCTACTACACTAGCCTCTAATGTATGCGTAGTGCCAGTATCTCAGCTGGTGTCTGCAAATGACAGATGCAGTGACGCAGTGTCTTCTTCTTCCTCTTCTTCTCCCCCCTCGCTCCCTTGCATCACCTCGGGTATAGGCTGGTCCAGTGCTTGTTTTTGATTATCTGAAAGCAGAAAGGCACAAGAGTCGGGTTATGGTGAGGGGCAGCGGGGTGTGGGGGGGGGGGGGTGGGGGGGGTAGCCACATATACACGCATACAGCATCAGTAGCTTGAAAGTGAAAAGTGATTGTGGTATGAGAGGGAAGTGGGATGTGAGAAGAAGGATTAGGAATGACCATACCATTGTTGTCCCCAAGGGGTTCAGCCTTGCTGGTTCGATGTGCCACCCAATGATCTGCAGAACTCTTTCCTCCAGCTGGCTGAGGTCCTGGATGTCAGTCTGCCCTCCGCCTGTCTGCTGTTGCTCCCTCCGGTTGTGAGCCACCTTGGCCTGCAAGAGAAAGAGAAGTGTGTGAGTGAGTGTGCTGCAGTGTGTTTGGTTGATGTGCCCGCCATAGTTGATTAGCTGTCGGTGTGTGCAAGGCGTGAGATGTGAGTGTGCGTGTTGCAGCAGTGGTAAGATGTGAGGGTGAAGTGAAGCTTTGATTGTGAGATGTGAGCGGTGATAGGTAGAGATTGTTGGTAGGTGAATGCTGGGGATGTGGTGCATTGAGCAGCGTGTGGAGCTTGTGGTGCAGATGTTGGGATATGGCATTTGCTGAAGCCTTCACTCACCTTGACCGCCCGTGTGAGGTCATTAAACTTCTTTCATCACTGGATGGCCGACCACGGCACCACAGTTCTGACCATCACATGTGCAGCTATCTCCTACCACATCGTTCGGGAGGTGTATGGCGAGGGCTTCCTGCCAGTCTGGGGGAGAGGGCAGCCCACCTCCTCTCCATGGCCATAACCAGTTCCTCCAGAGCTGCGTCCAAAAATCTCCTGGCTCTCTCCCTCTGAGGACACTCCGCCATTGCTTTGGAGCTCCTCACTCTTCCTTCTTCTTCTTCTTCTTCTTCTTCTTCTTGTGGCAGCTGCAGTTGGAACTGCCTTGACAATGAGGTGCTGTAGCATCAATGCACATCCCCTTTAAGTAATGGAAAAAGCCTGTGCCACACATGACTGGGAATTAAACTGGCCCCGATATTGGTTCACCTGTTGAGCGTTAAGCCAATGCGCAGCAGTTTTAGGGGGAAAAATTGGGTTGCTTTGTGTCTCCCGTTAGAGCCATAAGAAGGCGCTAACGGGGTGCAAAGCAACTAGCACCCGGGCGTGGCGCCACCCACGCCTCCCACGAAATTCAGCGGGAGGTTAGTGGTGGCGCTAACTGGTAGCGCCCCGTGGCGCTGCGCCGCCGGTGATGACATCGTCGCCGTGCGCAGTGCCCCGTTCGCGCCCCAGCCACAATCTTCGGGAGCGACCCCTGACTTACCGCCGGACGCGATGTCCGACGGGGTCAGGAGGGCCTACCTGCGGCCGGGGAAGCGCTATTTAAAGGCGAGGTGCGGGGCGGCCATTTTTGTTGCTGGCCGCCTGCCAGCACCTGCCTGCGCTCCCATCGCCGGCCTCCTGAACGGCAACCCCCGTGGAGGGCCAGCTGCGCTCCAAGAGCCTGGCACTTCTCTTGAGTGCCGAGCTCTTTTGCCGGCACTCCTGATCCCCGGGGACCCAGCTGGGCCCCAGGTCGCGCTGCACAAGGCCCCTCCCCTTTAAGAAGGGGAGGAAGGCCTGCAGTACCACGGCACATAGCGCCGCGATATTGACTCGCAGCACCCCAAGAGGAATGTGGGGCGCTTCCAGTAGCGCCCCGCTTCCCTCTTGGGGCGCAACCACTCAATTTCCGGCGCAGGGACGCTACTCAATTTTTAGCCCAAAGTGCTGAAATCATGACTATAATCATGATAATGAGGAGTGAGCATGAATTTTGTGTGCTACCTAGACCATTTTGAGGTGGTGTAGCTTAACATTATTAGGCCTTAACCCTGCCCATTTCGTGGCTATATCCAATTTCTAGGCCTAAACTTTCATAAAGCACTGTTTAGGACCCAACTGGAGTATTGTGGCCAGTTCTGGGCACCACGCTTTAGGAAGGAGGTCAAGGCCTTGGAGAGGGTGCAGAGCAGATTTACTAGAATGGTCCCAGGGCTGAAAGATTTCAATTGCGAGGAGAGACTGGAAAAACAGGGGTTGTTCTCCTTAGAACAGAGAAGGTTAAGGGGAGATTTAATAGTGTTTAAAATCATTAAGGGTTTTGATAGAGTAAATAAGGAGAAACTTTTTTTTATTCGTTCATGGGATGTGGGCGTCGCTGGCAAGGCCAGCATTTATTGCCCATCCCTAATTGCCCTTGGGAAGGTGGTGGTGAGCCGCCTTCATGAACCGCTGCAGTCCGTGTGGTGAAGGTACTCCCACAGTGCTGTTAGGTAGGGAGTTCCAGGATGTTGACCCAGCGACGATGAAGGAACGGCGATATACTTCTATGTCAGGATGGTGTGTGATTTGGAGGGGAACTTGGAGGTGGTGGTGTTCCCATGCATCTGCTGCCCTTGTCCTTCTAGGTGGAAGAAGTCACGGGTTTGGGAGGTGTTGCCGAAGAAGCCTTGGCGCGTTGCTGCAGTACATCTTGCAGATGGTACACACTGCAGCCACAGTACACCAGTGGTGGAGGGAGTGAATGTTTAAGGTGGTGGATGGGGTGCCAATCAAGCGGGCTGCTTTGTCCTGAATGGTGTCGAGCTTCTTGAGTGTTGTTGGAGCTGCACTCATCCAGGCAAGTGGGGAGTATTCCATCACACTCCTGACTTGTGCCTTGTAGATGGTGAAAAGGCTTTGGGGAGTCAGGAGGTGGCAGAAGGGTCAGTAACCAGATGACACAGTTTTAAGGTGATTGGCAAAAGAACCAGATGCTTCATGAGGAAAAAAAATTGCAGTGAGTTGTTGTGATCTGGAATGCTCTGCCTGAAAGGGTGGTGGAAGCAGATTCAATAATAACTTTCAAAAGAGAATTGGATAAACACTTGAAGGGTGAACGTTTGCAGGGCTATGGGAAAGAGCAGGAGAGTGGGACTAATTGGATAGCTGTTTCAAAGAGCCGGCACAGGCACGATGGGCCGAATGGCCTCCTTCTGTGCTGTATCATTTTATGAATCTATACTTTGGCTTCTGTATTTTAGATTACCTTTGCTGGTCCTGTTATCTCGATACATTTTGGTAACATGCCCAGGAAAATGAACAGAAAACATTTGGAAAATGTTATTGAGCTCCTGAATCTGCTTTGTGCCTCCATAGAATCTTTCTCACAGATGTTGTTTTAGACTTTAGCCATCAAACAAATTTATTGAACAATAGTTGGGCAAGCAAATAAGTAACCGTAATATGATACATATATATTTATAGTAGATATTATACAACACTTCCTCCTTGAAAGGAAAATAAAAATGTTTGCAATCTCTAGGCTAAACTATTATTTTATAGCTAATCTTTATATTATTCTTGCTGGATCTAACTGACCTGACCAATCTCCTTGAAAGTTCCAAAATGACTCAATGATTTGAACAGTCCACCCACATAATTGTCACCTCAACAGTTATGGATTTGAATAACTTTCCTCTAAAGGAACTGACAGCCATACACATGACTGAGCAAATCACACAGTATATTTTCTGTTTGACTACGTTTGGTTTCTCCCTCCAGTCTGTATCCTTGGAGACAACAAAAATAATCTTCACAACATTTGTATCGAGTTAGGCTAAGGACATGATGTTGAACGCAGTTGGTTTTTAAACTCTTTAGCCCAGATTTTAACTCAGGGTGAGTGGGGTGAGTGTCAAGCTGGTTCATGTGAGGCGAGGGCCATTTTAACTCCTGGGCCTCATTTTAATACTCTAGTCCGACTCCTGCCTGAACCCGGTATGAATGACGTTAGGCTGGTGGGCGGGAGTCGGGCGAGCGCGGGATAAGGCCACGGTCCACGGCAGTCACGTAAGTGGTTAGGTGATTGAGGGAGGGAAGCCTGGGGCCCTAGGTTTCCCTGTGAGGCCTGGAGCATTGGTGCTGCTCCTCCTGGCCCATAAGGTAATCTTTAAAAACTAAAATTAAATTACCTTTTCGGTCCCATTCCAGGCCTGTTGCTCCTTCACACCCGGTGCTTTTGGCGAGGCCGGCACAGGGCCCCGATCGCGGCTGCTTGCTATTACAGTGTCATCAGGGTTTGTATTACATCATCAGACTCTGGCTTTTGAATGCCAATGAGGCCCTAGGGTGATGGCCTCTGGCTGCCCTAACTATGCCTGTTACACGGTGACAAGCGCAAAGATAATGGCCGGAATTTTCTGGCATCTGTGCAGGTGGGATTGGAGGCGGGTCGGGCTGTAATTTGAAATAAGTTGGAGTGGGTTGGAAAGCCCCCCGACATCCCGCCCCCACGCGCCTTTCCCTTGGGCGCGTTTGCCAGCGCGACAGCGACCCGAACGGCAGAGGAGGCTTAGCTAATTCAGATAATTATGAGGTACTTGTCAGGCCCTTAAGAGTCTTTTTAACCCGACCGTTCAAATTTCCGTGAATGAGCGCGGGAATCACACAGCTCAAGAACCACGTCTGTGAACCTGAGGCGGAAGTTGAGTGGCCATTGATCCAGCTCATTAGCGCACAGCATGAAAAGTACAATAAAAACTCTCACCTGACTCCTGGTCACTTTCCTAAGGCAGATGCTGTTGCTGACTACATTGTCAGCACAGATTTAGCTTTCTAGAAGTTGCAAGTCGTTTCAGCAAAGTCGGGGTCCACTGCCACCTCATTGGTACAACCTGTCATACCATTGACAGATTGCTTCTGTCATCTCTACTTGACTTGCCATCTATTACATCAGCATCGGTGCCATTTATACTGTCTTACCTTGGTCCTCAGAATCGAACCACGATGAGCCCCAACACCAGCAGCACCAGGCACACCAGCAGCACCAACAACAACACCACCAACCTTCTCCTCAACCACTCTGATGCTCCACAGGACAGAGGGTATCAGCGCAGGGCTGCACTGTGCCGGAGGCAGTACCCCCAACACAGGGTATACAGGCAGAGGATGAGCTTCCTCAACATGACTGAGCAGCAGTGCCAAAGGAGACTCAGGCTATCACGGCAGGTCATCGCAGACATTTGCAGATTGCTGGAGCAAGAGCTGCAGCCCAGAGGAGCGGATGGACACGCCTTTCCAGTGGCTGTCAAAGTCACCAGCGCCCTCAACTTCTTCGTCTCAGGCTCCTTCCAGGGATCTGCAGCAGACTATTCCGGCATCTTGCAGTTGGCCACCCACAGATGTATCACACAGGTCACCGATGCCATGTTTGACAAGTCAGCCAATTATATCAACTTTGCCACTGATGAAGCCAGTGTTACTGAGCGGGCGCTGGCTTGTGCTGCTCTGGCTGGCTTCCCACGGGTGCAGGGCGTCATCGACTGCACACATGTGGCTATCAGGGCACCCCATCATAACCCAGGAGTCTTTGTCAACTGCAAGAGCTTCCACTCCCTCAATGTGCAGCTCGTCTGCAACCATAGGAAGATCATCATGCATGTGTGCGCCAAATTCCCTGGCAGCTGCCATGACTCTTTCATCCTGCACCAGTCCACACTCCCTCAGCTCTTCGCACCTCCAAACAGACTTTCCGACTAGCTGCTTGGAGACAAGGAGTATCCATTGAAGACGTGGTTCATGACACCCTTGAGGAGGCCAAATATTGAGACCGAGGAGAGATATAATGAAAGCCACATTTCCACCAGATGTGTCATAGAGCAGACAATAGGCATGCTCAAAATGCGCTTCAGATGCCTTGACAGATCTGGAGGAGGGCTTCAATACGCACCAGCCAGCGTCTCCAGAATCGTTGTGGTCTGCTGCGCCCTGCACAACATAGCACTGCAGTGAGGATTAGCGCTACATGAGGGGCAAGGCACTGAGAGCACAGCCTCTTCAGAGGAGGAGGAGCAGGAGCAGGAGGATCATCAGCTGGAAGACGAGGAGGAGGAGGATCAGGAGGAACCTGCAGTCCAGATCCCACCTGCACCCGAGCACATTGCTGCCCGGGAGGCCAGGGATGGGCTCATCATGGCCAGATTTACTTAACTTCAGGCATTACACCCATATGGCTGCCATATACTGTGCCAGGCTCCCAACACCCCACAGCAACACCATAAAGCATCCCTAGAATGACCAGGCTATTCCTTTCACACTGACCACCATTGCTGGAGGTAACGTTATGTCTCACCATTCACTCCAACTCACTAAGCCACATCCAACATTGCACACAAATTTGTCCATGTGGCGAAAATAAATATTTTTATCTGTGACATCACAGTAACGGAAACATTACACAAACATTTATTAAAACACCCCAAGTGGCTACCCTTGTGCATCTAATTGTGTTTCATCTTTCTCTTACGCGTGCTTCGCCTTTGTTTTTCCTAACTTTTCACCCTGTAGGAAGAGGCCGGTGTCGGGAGCAGCAGGAGAGTACAGTGAGTATTGAAACTCACTTTCACGGGTTTTTTCAGAGGCTTACCAATCTCGCAGACCAGCGGCGGTGTTCCAGAGCCACGTCACGATTCAAAGTGACGCGGGCAAGAGGAAGCAGCTGATTGGCTGAGTACGGCCAGGTGAGTATTTATACTACTCTATAGTTTGACAGTTAAGGTTAATAGTTTATAAAGTTTAGACGGTCTTAATTTTTGTGGTTATAGTTTCTAAGGTCTCTGTTGTGTAGCGGGGAGTGCTAGTAAACAAGGGCCCTTGAGTATATCATTTAATTGTAGTGTAATTAGTGGTAGTGATTTGACTTAATTTAATTTAAATTAATTAAAGGGTAAGTCATGGCAGCACAGCTCGGCCCCATGGCATGCTCTTCCTGCACTATGTGGGAAATCAGGGACACTTCCTGTGTCCCTGACAACAATGTGTGCGGGAAGTGTATCCAGCTGCAGCTACTGGCAGACCGCATTGCGGCACTGGAGCTGCGAATGGATACATACTGGAGCATTCGCGATGCTGAGGACGTCGTGGATAGCACGTTTGATCAGTTGGTCACACCGCAGGTAAAGGCTGCACAGGCAGGAAGGGAATGGGTGACCGCCAGGCAGAGTAGTAAGCGCAGGCAGGTAGTGCAGGGGTCCCCTGTGGCCATCCCCCTCTCAAACAGATATACCGCTTTGGATATTGTTGAGGGAGATGGCTTATCGGGTTAAGGCAGCAGCAGCCAACTTCCTGGCACCATGGGTGGTTCTGCTGCACAGGACGGAGGAAAAAGAGCGGGAGAGCTATAGTGATAGGGGATTCTATTGTAAGGGGAATAGACAGGTGTTTCTGTGGCCACAAACGAGACTCCAGGATGGTATGTTGCCTCCCTGGTGCAAGGGTCAAGGATGTCTCTGAACGGCTGCAGGGCATTCTGGAGGGGAAGGGTGAACAGCCAGTTGTTGTGGTGCATATAGGTTCCAACGATATAGGTAAAAACCGGGATGAGGTCCTAAAAGCTGAATATAGGGAGTTAGGAAGTAAATTAAAAAATAGGACCTCAAAGGTAGTAATCTCAGGATTGCTACCAGTGCCACGTGCTAGTCAGAGTAGAAATGGAAGGATATTTCAGATGAATACGTGGCTAGAGGAATGGTGCAACGGGGAGGGATTCAAATCTCTGGGACATTGGAACTGGTTCTGGGGGAGGTGGGACCAGTACAAACTGGATGGTTTGCACCTGGGCAGGACTGGGACCAATGTCCTAGGGGGAGTGTTTGCTAGTGCTGTTGGGGAGGATTTAAACTAAAATGGCAGGGGGTTGGGAACCTGTGCAGGGAGACAGAGGAAAGGGAAGCAAGGATAGAAGCAAAAGACAGGAAGGAGAAAAGCAAAAGTGGCAGTCAGAGAAATCAAGGATGTAAATCAAACATGGCCACAGTAAATAATAATTCTAAAAGGTCTAAGAGTGGTAAAAAAACAAGCCTGAAGGCTTTGTGTCTTAATGTGAGGAGCATTCGTAATAAGGTGGATGAATTAGCTGTGCAAATAGATGTAAACGGATATGATATAATTGGGATTACAGAGACATGGCTCCAGGGTGACCAAGGCTGGGAATTCAACATCCAGGGGTATTCAATATTCAGGAAAGACAGGCAAAAAGGAAAAGGAGGTGGGGTAGCATTGCTGGTTAAAGAGGAGATTAACACAATAGTAAGGAAGGATATTAGCTCTGATGATGTGGAATCTGTATGGGTAGAGCTGAGAAATACCAAGGGGCAGAAAACGTTAGTGGGAGTTGTATACAGACCCCCAAACAGTAATGCTGAGGTTGGGGATGGCATTAAATGGGAAATTAGAGATGTGTGCAATAAGAGCACAGCAGTTATCATGGGTGACTTTAATCTACATATAGATTGAGCTAACCAAATTAGTAACAATACTGTGGAGGAGGAATTCCTAGAGTGTATACGGGATGGTTTCCTGAACCAATATGTCGAGGAACCAACTAGAGATCGGGCCATCTTAGACTGGGTATTATATAATGAGAAAGGATTAATTAGCAATCTTGTTATGCGAGGCCCCTTGGGGAGGAGCGATCATAATATAATAGAATTCTTCATTAAGATGGAGAGTGAAGTAGTTGACTCAGAGACAAGGGTCCTGAATTTAAATAAAGGAAACTACGATGGTATGAGGTGCAAGTTGGCTAGGATGGATTGGGGAATGTTACTTAAAGGGTTGACGGTGGATAGGCAATGGCAAACATTTAAAGATTGCATGGATGAAATACAGAATTTGTTCATCCCTGTTTGGCATAAAAATAAAACAAAAAAGGTGACTCAACCGTGGCTAACAAGGGAAATTAGGGATAGCATAAGATCCAAGGAGAGGACATATAAATTGACCAGAAAAAGCAGCAAACCTGAAGATTGGGAGCAGTTTAGGATTCAGCAAAGGAGGACAAAGGGATTAATTAAGAGGGGGAAAATAGAGTATGAGAGTAAGCTTTCAGGGAACATAAAAACTGACTGTAAAAGCTTCTATAGATATGTGAAGAGAAAAAGATTGGTGAAGTCAAGCGTAGGTCCCTTGCAGTCAGAATCAGGGGAATTTATAATGGGGAACAAAGAAATGGCAGACCAATTAAATACATACTTTGGTTCTGTCTTCACAAAGGAGGACACAAATAACCTCCCAGAGATGTCGGGGAACATAGGGTCTAATGAGAGGGAAGAACTGAATGAAATCAGTATTTGTAGGGAAATGGTGTTAGGGAAATTGACGGGATTGAAGGCCAATAAATTCCCAGGGCCTGATAATCTACATCCTAGGGTACTTAAGGAAGTGGCCCTGGAAATAGTAGCTGGTCATCTTCCAAAATTCGATGGACTCTGGAACAGTTCCCATGGATTGGAGGGTAGCTAATGTAACCCCACTATTTAAAAAAGGTGGTAGAGAAAAAACGGGGAATTATAGACCGGTAAGCCTGACATCGGTAGTGGGGAAAATGCTAGAGTCCATTATAAAAGATGTAATAGCAGAGCACTTGGAAAACAGTGACAGGATCGGACAAAGTCAACATGGATTTACAAAAGGTAAATCATGCTTGACTAATCTACTGGAATTATTTGAGGATGTAACTGGTAGAATAGATAAGGGAGAACCAGTGGATGTGGTGTATTTGGACTTTCAGAAGGTTTTCGATAAGGTCCCGCATAAGAGATTAGCATGCAAAGTTAAAGCACATGGGATTGGGGGTAAGGTACTGACTTGGATAGAGAACTGGTTGGCAGACAGGAAGCAAAGAGTTGGAATAAACGAGTCTTTTTCCATGTGGTAGGCAGTGACTAGTGGGTGTCCTTGTGCACCAGTCGCTGAAGGTAAGCATGCAGGTGCAGCAGGCGGTTAAGAAGGAAAATGGTATGTTGGCCTTCATAGCGAGAGGATTTGAGTACATAAGAACATAAGAAGTAGGAGCAGGAGTAGGCCATATGGCCCCTCGGGCCTGCTCCGCCATTTAATAGGATCATGGCTGATCCGAACCTAGACTCACGTCCACTTCCCTGCCCGCTCCCCATAACCCTTAATTCCCTTATCAGCTAGGAAACTGTCTATCTCCGTTTTAAATTTATTTAATGTCGCAGCTTCCACAGCTCTCTGAGGTAGCAAATTCCATAGATTTACTACCCTCTGAGTGAAGAAGTTTTTCCTCATCTCAGTTTTGAAACGGCAGCCCCTTATTCTAAGATTATGCCCCCTAGTTCTAGTCTCAGCCATCAGTGGAAACATCCTCCCCGCCTCCACCCGATCAAGCCCCCTCACAATCTTATATGTTTCGATAAGATCGCCTCTCATTCTTCTGAATTCCAATGAGTAGAGGCCCAACCTACTCAACCTTTCCTCATAAGTCAACCCCTCATCTCCGGAATCAACCGAGTGAACCTTCTCTGAACTGCCTCGAGAGCAAGTATATCTTTTCTTAAATATGGAAACCAAAACTGTACGCAGTATTCCAGGTGTGGCCTCACCAGTACCTTGTATAACTGAAGCAAGACTTCCCTGCTTTTATACTCCATCCCCCTTGCAATAAAAGCCAAGATTCCATTGGCCTTCCTGATCACCTGCTGTACCTGCATACTAACCTTCTGTGTTTCATGCACCAGGACCCCCAGATCCCTTTGTACTGTAGCACTTTGCAGTTTCTTTCCATTTAGATAATAACTTGCTCTTTGATTTTTTCTGCCAAAGTGCATAACCTCACACTTTCCAACATTATATTCCATCTGCCAAATTTCCGCCTGTCTATGTCCTTTTGCAGGTTTTTTATGTCCTCCTCACTCACTGCTTTTCCTCCCATCTTTGTATCGTCAGCAAACTTGGATACGTTGCACTTGGTCCCCTCCTCCAAATCGTTAATATAGATTGTAAAGAGTTGGGGTCCCAGTCTGACCCTTGCGGAACACCACTAGTTACTGATTGCCAACCCGAGAATGAACCATTTATCCCAACTCTCTGTTTTCTGTTAGATAGCCAATCTTCCACCCATGCCAGTATATTGCAGTCAGAAGTGGGGGAAGTTATAATGGGGAACAAAGAAATGGCAGCCCAATTAAATGCATATTTTGGTTCTGTCTTCACAAAGGAGGACACAAATAAGCTCCCAGAGATGTTGGAGAACATACGGTCTGATGAAAGGGAGGAACTGAAAGAAATCAGTATTTGCAGGGAAATGGTGTTAGGGAAATTGACGATATTGAAGGCCGATAAATCCCCAGGGCCTGATAATCTACATCCTAGGGTACTTAATGAAGTGGCCCTAGAAATAGTAGATGCATTGCTGATCATCTTCCAACATTCGATGGAATCTGGAACTGTACCCATGGATTGGAGAGTAGCTAATGTTACCCCACTATTCAAAAAGGGTGGTAGAGAGAAAGCGGGGAATTACAGACCGGTAAGCCTGACATCGGTAGTGTGGAAAATGCTAGAGTCCATTGTAAAGGATGTAATAGCTGAGCATTTGAAAAACAGTGACAGGATCGGACAAAGTCAACATGGATTTACAAAAGGTAAATCGTACTTGACTAATCTACTGGAATTTTTTGAGGATGTAACTGGGAAAATAGATAAGGGAGAACCAGTAGATGTGGTGTATTTGGACTTTCAAAAGGCTTTCGATAAGGTCCCGCATAAGAGATTAGCGGGTAAAGTTAAGGCACATGGGATTGGGGGCAAGGTATTGACTTGGATAGAGAACTGGTTGGCGGACAGAAAGCAGAGAGTAGGAATTAATGGGTCTTTTTCCGAGTGGCAAGCAGTGACTAGTGGGGTACCGCAGGGATCGGTCCTTGGACCCCAGCTATTCACAATATACATTAATGATCTAGATAAGGGAATTAAATGTAATATCTCCAAGTTTGTAGATGACACAAAGCTGGGTGGGAGTGTGTGCTGCGAGGAGGATACCGAGAAACTCCAGGATGATCTGGACAGGTTGGGTGAGTGGGCAGAAGCGTGGCAGATGCAATATAACGTGGATAAGTGCGAGGTTATCCACTTTGGTGTCAAAAACAGAAAGGCAGACTATTATCTGAATGGCAATAGATTGGGAGAAGGGGAAGTGCAACGAGACCTGGGTGTCCTTGTGCACCAGTCGCTGAAAGTAAGCATGCAGGTGCAGCAGGCGGTGAAGAAGGCAAATGGTATGTTGGCCTTCATAGCGAAAGGGTTTGAGTATAGGAACAGGGATGTCCTGCTGCAGTTGTACAGGGCCTTGGTGAGACCACACCTTGAGTACTGTGTGCAGTTTTGGTCGCCTTATCTGAGGAAGGATGTTCTTGCCATGGAAGGAGTTCAGCGAAGATTCACAAGGCTGATACCTGGGATGGCAGGAATGACATATGAGGAGAGATTGGGTCATCCTCTAAGGGACCAACATTCACTTTAGCCACCCTTTTTCTTTTTATATAACTGTAGAAACTCTTGCTATCTGTTTTTATATTTTTTGCTAGTTTACTTTCATAATCTATCTTCCCCTTCTTAATTAATCTTTTAGTTATTCTTTGCTGGCTTTTAAATGCTTCCCAATCTTCTAACCTCCCACTAGATTTGGCTACTTTATATGCCCTTGTTTTCAGTCGGATACTATCCTTTATTACTTTACTTAGCCACGGAGCTTAGTACAGGAGCAAGGATGGCTTGCTGCAGTTGTACAGGGCCTTGGTGAGACCACACCTTGAGTATTGTGTGCAGTTTTGGTCGCCTTATCTGAGGAAGGATGTTCTTGCCATGGAGGGAGTGCAGCGAAGATTCACCAGACTGATACCTGGGATGGCAGGAATGACATATGAAGAGAGATTGGGTCGATTGGGCTTGTATTCGCTAGAGTTTAGAAGAATGAGAGGGGATCTCATTGAAACTTATAAAATTCTAACAGGACTAGACAGACTAGATGCAGGAAGGATGTTCCCGATGGTCGGGAAGTCCAGAACCAGGGGTCACAGTCTTAGGATAAGGGGTAAGCCATTTAGGACTGAGATGAGGAGGAATTTCTTCACCCAGAGAGTGGTGAACCTGTGGAATTCTCTACCACAGAAGGCAGTAGAGGCCAATTCATTAAATATATTCAAGAAGGAGTTAGATATATTTCTTAAGGCTAAAGGGATCAAGGGATATGGGGAGAAAGCAGGGACAGGGTACTGAATTTGGATGATCAGCCATAATCTCATTAAATGGCGGAACAGGCTCGAGGGGCCGAATGGCCTACTCCTGCTCCTATCTTCTATGTTTCTATGTTTCTACGAGGTGCTACCCCTGTGGCTTCAGCAGAGTAGAGGCAGGCTTCTCACTGTGTGACTGCATGGACACTTTTGGCGGACGTCCTCTGGGTTTTGGAGCCGGTGATGGCCCCACCAAAGTCTGCTCCTCCTGCGATTGTGCAGGGACAGACTCGGCCATCGCGATCCGAGGAGCCATCTGGGGCCCTGACTGGGCGGGGGAGGGGTGGGCAACAGGGGAGAAGTGCGAGCGCTTTGAGAGTAGCCCTCACTTCCATGTCCCTTCTCACCATCATCCCTCTCATGGGCCACCCGCATTTTCCTGCTAGCAAGGAGCTGGAGAGCAGTGGGGCCATGAGGTCTATGAGCGTTTGCCATCTATTCTCCATAGAGACCATGTGCTCCTGTGAGTGGCGCATTAGCTGTTCCATTCAGGTGGCCATCCTATCCATGGAAGAGCCTACAGTTGCCATCGCCTGCGACACGGTGGTACACATGTTGGAGATAGACTCCTCCATTCTCTGAACATTTGCAGACATTGCAGTCGCTAAACCTGTCAAAGCCCCCTGCACTTCTTGCTGCACCTCCAGGAACGCCCTCTTACTGGATGGCCCCTGAGGCTCAGCGTCTGCATGCAGCTGAGCAGAGCTGGGAGCGTCCTGCACCCTCCGGCGAGGAGTCTCCACCGCTGTCCCTGTCTCCACCATCTGCTCTTGCTCACTTGTGAGTCGTGAGACATCAGGTGACAACACTACGCTATCTCGCGTGGGACCCACCGAGGTGTGCGTATCTGCGCTGGTGCTGGGTGCACTTATGTCTGGTGATAGTACGCCCTCAGAGACTGGAGGCTCCTCTGAGGAGTCGTCTTGCTCTTCGTCCTGGACAGTGGGAGGGCGGGGCCCTTGATGGACCTGTGGGAGAGTAAAGAGATGAGTCAGATATGTCATATCAACTTTGTCAGCTTAAAATGGGGGCTACTCTTTGAAGTGAGTTATATAGGCTAATAATATGCTTCATGAGAATAATGGATAAGTTAGAAAGTTAAAAACTTGCCCTTCTACCTCTGGACCTGTGTTTGAACCCAGTCCAGACTGATCGAATAAAAGTCTTCTCTCTGGATGCAAGGGTCTATGAGTTCGTGCAGTGGTGACCCAGTTCCTAGTGGGTCTCAACTTTGTCTTAGAGTCAGAAGGTTGTGGGTTGAACCCTTAAATCAGGAATCAAGCACATAACTTAGGCTGATACTTCAGTGCAGCACTGAGGGATTTTGGCATTGTCAGAGGTGCTGTTCTGTCTTGCGGATGAGACATTGAACTGAGGTGCTGCTTGCTTGATTCAGGTGGACAGACTAGTATTTCTCCCTCAACTGAAACAGTTTAGCTGGTCACTTGCTGTCTGTGGAACCCTTGCTGCATTTGTCTACATAACAATAATGATTGCATTTATAGAATCATAGAATGTGACAGTACAGAAGGAGGCCATTCGGCCCATCATGCCCATTATGGCTTTTTGGTAGAGCTAGCTAATTAACCTTCAGCCATTGGAAACAGTTTCTCCTTATTTACTCTATTGAAACCCTTCATCATTTTGAACACCTCTATCAAATCTCCTCTTAACCTTCTCTGCTCTACAGAGAACAACCCCAGCTTCTCCAGTCGCTCCACATAACTGAAGTCCCTCATCCCCGGTACCATTTTAGTAAATCTCCTCTGCACCCTCTCCAAGGCCTTGACATCCTTCCTAAATTGTGGTGCCCAGAATTGGACACAATACTCCAACTGAGGCCTAACCAGTGTTTTATAAAGGTTTAGCGTAACTTCCTTGCTTTTGTACTTTATTCCTCTATTAATAAAGCCAAGGAACCCATCTGCTTTTCAACAGCCTTCAGAACTTGTCCTGCCACCTTCAATGATTTGTGTACATACACCCCCAGGTCTCTCTGTTCCTGCACCCCCTTTAAAATTGTACCATTTAGTTCATATTGCCCCTCCTCATTCTTCCTATCAAAATGTATAACTTCACACTTTTCTGCATTAAATTTCATCTGCCACGTGTCTACCCACTCTACCAATTTATCTCCTCCTGAAGTCCGTTGCTATCTCTTCATTGTTTACTGCTTTTCTGAGTTTCGTATCATCTGCAAACTTTGAAATTATGCCCTGTATACCCAACTCCAGGTCATTAATATATATCAACAAGAGCAGTGGTCCTAATACCCCCAGGGAACACCACTGTATACTTCCCTCCAGTCTGAAAAACAACCACTCATCACTATTCACAGCATTTAGATGAGCACTTGAAATGCCATAGCATACAAGGCTACGGACCAAGTGCTGGAAAATGGGATTAAAATAGACAGGGCTTGATGGCCGGCGCGGACACGATGGGCCGAAGGGCCTCTTTCTGTGCTGTATAACTCTATGGGGGAAAAATTCAGTTGGTTGCGCCTCCCGTTAGCGCCTTAAGAGGGCGCTAATGGGGCGCAAATCATCTAGCGCCCAGGCGCGGCGATGTTTGCGCCGCTCGTGAAATTAACTAGACATTTTGCGGCGGCGCTAAACACTACCGCCACGATCTCCTGCGCCGGCAGATCGTGACGTCAGTCGAGTGCGCAACGCCCCGGTATCGCCCTGGAGCAGATATTGAGTGGCGCCCCCTGCCTTACCGCCTGACGCTAGCAACGACAGGTTGAGGGGAGCGTTTTGCAGTCATGAAGGGACTGGGGGAGCGCTATTTAAAGGCGACCGCTTCCTGCCTTTTATTGTTGGTGCCATTTTTGAACCACGCATTCTGAGAGAGAGGGAGAGAGACTTCTGGAGAGATTCAACGCTGTGTGAAGGAGTTTTGGGTACTGAGCAGCACTTTGCAGGTTCATTTTGATTTGCCCTTCCTTGTATCGATTTAGAAGAGACTGTGGGGGCTGCACTCTGAGCTCTTTCCCTGGTACTCTCCATTTTTCTTTACAGCAGATTTGATGTGCAGGTCTCTCCAGGCCGAGATTCAAGGCTGCATTGAGCAGGATGTGGATGGAAAGCAAGATCAACCATTCTCTTTAAGAACTGGCCCGCGCCATTGTGTGTGTGTTCCATTGCTGACTGACATCACATGAGCTTTGCCAGCGCTCTGAGGTAGCGCCTCGCTCCTCAGCCTTTGCGCCTTAAGGCAGGTGTGAAGCGCCTGATTTAGCGCTCCAATCACCTCCAGGGCGATAAAAGTCAAGTTTGCAGTCGGTGGCGATAATTAGCGCCAGGCGCTAATCTTTGCGCCCGGCCGATAATTGCGCCCCAAATGGGGCGATACTGAATTTCTCCCCCTATGACTCTATGGGCTGGATTTTGATACTGGGGCGGGTTGGGGTCGGGTTATCCGCTTTTCGTGTTGCCCACCCGAATCTAGATCGATGTGGATGAATGATGCGATTTTAACTTAATTGGCCAATTGAGTTCCAACGTGTGGGAATCCATGGCCAATGAGTTATTCCAGTCTGAAAGTCACCTCCGATGACGTCATCATTGCTGCTGCATTTAAGGTCTGCAACAAGCCTTGCTTCTTCTGCAGACTGCCAAGCTTCTGGGCTTGTATCTTAGAGGCAACTGCAAGAGGAATGGCCAGCCAAAGACCCAGGTCTGCTCCCAGGTTCGATGACGTTGCCCTGCAAGCTTTAGTGGAGGGAGCAAGAGCCAACAGAGAGGTGCTCTTCCCTTCCTCAGGGAGGAAGAAGCCTCCCCAGCAGACCAAGGCTGTGTGGGTCCAGGTCGCCCAGGAGATCAACTCTTTATCCATCACCCGCAGAACCTGGCTCCAGTGCAGGAAGAGGTTTCTTGACCTTCTACACACTGCAAAAGTGAGTATGACTTTCCCTTCACCCTCAATCTGATCCCCATTGCCTCTCCTCACCAGCACTCAGCTTTAGCAACCTCTTCCTCCATATCCCACTTGACACTGACATCCATGCACCCTTACCCATTCCCTCTCCCTCTATGGTCACATTCACCTTACTATTCAACTATGCAGCCCTCACACTCCCTATCACTGTTATGCTATGACAACAACTTACAACACACAGGGAGGGCCCTTGGTCTTACCACCTCACTCCAACTTTGTCTCCTTCTAAGCATCTATGCTATGGACTCTCTACACTCACTCCTTCAATCTCACTCAAACTCCACTTGTCTCCCTCATTGCAGGAAAAGAGAGCTCACAATAAAAGGGAAAGAGCCAGGACAGGAGGAGGGCCACCTTCATTAGCCCAGCTCAGCCCCTGGGAGGATGGGGTCCTGGAGATCGTGGGAGTGGAGGACGATACACAAGTGGGGGACGGACAGACGGGTGCATCACAGCAAGCTGGTGACAGAATAGTGTTCCATCTCTCTCATTGACATTGCATGAGTCGCTGATAATGAATCTGAAGCTCTAACAGATGGATTTATGATCATCTACAATATGCAATGTGCATGTAACCTTGGCATCACATCTCTGACTCTTTCCTTTACTCTCCCACAGGACCATCGCAAGCACCCGTCCCCACTAGCCAGGAGGACCAGCCTGAGCATCCAGACTCCTCAGAGGAAGCTGCAACCTCTGAGGGCGCAGCGTCAGCAGAATTCAGCGCACCCAGTACGAGCGCAGAGACTCACACCTCGGTGGGACCCTCGGGACATAGAGTAGTGTTGTCACCTGGTGTATCACAGCTCACAAGTGAGCATCAGCAGATGGTGGAGACAGGGACAGCAGTGGAGAGTCCTAGTCGGAGGGCGCAGGACTCTCCTAGCTCGGCTCAGCTGCATGTCGACCCTCTGCCTCTGGGGCCATCCATAAGATCAGCGGTGCTGGGACTCCAGGAACAGATGCAGGAGTCTCTGACAGGTTTTGTCTCCAGGGTCGCTGCGAGTGTGGAGCGAATGGAGGAGTCCATAGCAAACATGAGCAGAGCCTTTGTGGAGTCATTGGCGCATGAACGCATCACCATGGAAAGGATGGCAACCTCCATGGAGGTGATAAGTCGCCAGAGTGCAGAAAACATGGTGAGTGTTCTGAATAGAATGACATCTCTGGAGGAGCGATGGACATCTATTGAACAGAGAAACCAGACCTTCATGGAAGTCCTTCTGAGTAGGACTGCCAGTGCAGATATGGGTCCCCATGGCCCCCCTGATGTGCAGCAAGGTGCTCTCAATCAACTTGCAAGCGCTGAGGTGGACCTGACCCATGAGAGGGATGTTGGTGGCAGACAACAAGGATGTGGGGGCTCCTCTCCAAGCGCTCACACTTCCATGCCACTGACAAGTCCTCGGTCAGAGCCCCACCAGAGTCCGCACCCAACTGAGATCGGCGTCACAACCCCTGCCCAGCCGTAGGAGCAGCAGACTGTTGCCGAGCCCTTGCAGGTTCGCAACCCCAGAGGATGCCCGCTAAAGGTGTCGAGACAGGAGCAGCAACAAACTGAGCAGGGGGCCTCCACCTCTGCTGAAGCCACAGGGGAAGCACCACGTAGGAGCACGCATAAGAGAAAGATACTGCACAAATAGTCACAAGGGTAGTCACTTGGGTGAAATTTGATGTTTAATGTAAAAAAGCCATCAGATGTTAAGTATAAATAAAAACTCTGATGGCTACAGCTGCAGTTGTGACGTCTGTCATTTCGCTAATGGGACTTCCACAATGAGGCCTTAGGATAACTTGCAATTGTCAGTCTGGTGGTCAAATTGTTCGGGATCCGCTGGGTCTGGGCCATTGTCGTAGCTCTGGTAAGAAGCTGTGAGGCAAAAGTGCTTGATTGTCTAGGCTAAGCAAATCTGGCCAAGATGAGTGCGTCCCTTGCATTCCGGGCAGCTATGGTCTCGCATAATGCTGCCGCTGGTTGATGGGCCTCTGCAAAATGTTCGTTCTCTCTCCTCCTCCTCCTCCTCCTCCACCTCCTCCTCATCTGAGGAGGCTATGTGAGGAGCCACTTGGTCCTCCGGCATCTGCAAGCCACAACGCTGTGCCATGTTGTGAAGTGCACAGCAAACCACGACGATTCTGGAGACCCTGGCTGCTGAGTGTTGCAGGGCTCCACCTGATCTATCCAGGCATCTGAAGCACATCTTCAGCATACCGATGGTTTGCTCGATTATGGCTCTGGTGGAAATGTGGCTGGAGTTGTAGCTCTCCTCAGCTGCGTTGGATGGGCTCCTCAACGGCGTCATTAGTTACGTCTTCAGGGGACAGCCCTTGTCTCCAAGTAGCCATCCGTTAAGTTGGTCTGGCAGACTGAATAGCGGAGGCACACTAGACTGGCGCAGTATGAAGGAGTTAAGACAACTGCCAGGGTACTTGGCACAAACATGCAAAACTTCCTTCTTGTAGTCACACACCAGCTGAACGTTGAGGGAGTGGAAGCCCTTGCGGTTGACAAAAATACCTGGACTGCGATGGGGTGCCTTAAGGGCCACATGTGTGCAGTCAACGACGCCCTGCACCCTTGGAAAGCCTGCCAGATTAGCTAATCCAACCGCACGCGCCGTGACACTTGCTCGATCCTTGGTGAAATGGATGTGATTGTGCGCGATGGCAAAGAGGGCATCGGTTACCTGCGTGATGCAGGTGTGTGCGGCCGCCTGGGAGATGCCGCTGATGTCTGCTGCTGATCCCTGGAATGAGCCTGAGGCAAAAAAGTTGAGTGCGGTGGTGACTTTGACGGCCACTGGTAAGGGGTGTCCACCTGGTCCTCTGGGCTCCAGGTCTTGTTGCAGCATTGCACAGATGTCACCCACTACCTCTCGCGAAAGTCGGAGCCGCCTTTGGCACTGCTGCTCAGACATGTTGAGGTAGCTGACCCTGTGTCTGTAGACCCTGTTTGGGGGGTATTTCCTGCGCCGACGGCCTTCCATGCACTGGCCCCTTCTGGCCTGTGCAGCTTCAGGCGGGTGAGCAGCAGCTTGGCGCTCCTGCTGTTGCTGCTGCTGTTGGTGCTGCTGTTGTTCATGGCTCTGCTGGTGCCGCGGCTGCTGTTCGTCCTCATCTGATGCCCAGGAGGGAAGGAAATAAATGGCTCCCATGCCTCTGGTATATGCCTCAGTTGAGGAAGCGCTCAATGAGGGTGGTGAGAGGGGTTTCCCAGGAGGTCACACTGGAGATGGGTGTCAGGCTCCAAACTTCCAGAGCTGTGGTTATGCCTTCTAAAAGTTCCCCCAGACCTGTGACAACAAAGTCCTGCCACCTGCAAATGATGGCTGATCAAATCTCCTATTTAATGGTTGAGCTGCAGCTGAGAGTCAGCAATCCACTTGTGCCCCTGCCAGGTTTCACTGGCGTGTTTCAGATCAGGCGTGCTTCACGTGGCAAAAGGGTTAAACTAGCAAAAAACTATCAAAATGGCATTACAGAGCCAATTTAGGGCTTGTTAAGGGCATTAATGGCCTCTCCCGCCTCTTGGAGGCGGGACGGAGACGGGACCAGTAGACATGATTTCATCAAAATTGTGTGGAGGCGGGATCAGGCCCGCCCGCCAGTTTCTGCAATTTTAACCCCCCACACACCTCCAATCCCGCCTCAACGGCCCTATGAAAATCCAGCCCAAAGACTCTACTCTCTGCTTTCTGTCCCTTAGCCAATGTTGCATCCATGCTCCCACTGCCCTTTAATCCCGTGGGCTTTAATTTTGCTAACAAGTCTATTATGTGGTACTTTGTCAACCGCCTTTTGAAAGTCCATATACACAACATCAACCGCACTATCCACACCGACCCTCTGCGTTACTTCATCAAAGAACTCAATCAAGTTAGTCAAAAATGATTTGCCTTTAACAAATCCATGCTGACTTTCATTTCTTAGTCCATACTTTTCCAAATAACAATTGAGTTGTCCCGGATTATCTCGAAAAGTTTCTCCACCACTGATGTTAGGCTGACTGGCCTGTAGTTGCCGGGTTTATCCCTCTCCCCTTTTTTAAACAGGGGTGTAACATTTGCATTCCTCCAGGCCTCTGGCACCACCCCCATATCCGAGAAGGATGGGAAGATCGTGGCCAGAGCCTCCACAATTCCACCCTTACTTCCCTCAGTAACCTAGGATGCATCCCATCTGGACCGGGTGACTTTCCTACTTTGAGGACTGCCAACCATTTAAGTATCTCCTCTTTATCTATTTTTATCCCATTCAGTATCGCAACTGCCCCCTCCTTCACTGCTTAATTGGCAGCATCCTCTTCTCTGGTGAAGACAGATGCAAAGTATTCATTTAGTACCTCAGCCATGCCCTCTGCCTCCACAAGAAGATCTCCTAGTTCGTTGGTCCCTAATCAGCCCCACCCATCTTTTCACTACCCTTTTACTGTTTATGTGTTTATAAAAGACTTTGGGTTCCCTTTTATGTTAGCCGCTAATCTATTCTCATATTCTCTCTTTGCCCCTCTTATTCCTTTCTTAGATTTTCTTTGTACTTTCTATATTCAGCTTGGTTATCTACAGTATTTTGAAGCTTACAATTGTCATAAACCTCTTTTTTTCTGTTTTATTTTGGCCTCTATATCTTTAATCATACAGGGAGCTGTAGCTTTGGATGACCTTCCTTTTCCCGTCATGGGAATGTGTCTACTCTGTACCTACATAAGAACATAAGAAATAGGAGCAGGAGTCAGCCATTTGGCCCCTCGAGCCTGCTCCGCCATTCAATAAGATCATCTCCACTTTCCTGCACTATCCCCATATCCCTTGATTCCCTTAATATTCAGAAATCTATCGATCTCTGTCTTGAATATACTCAACGACTGAGCCTCCACAGCCCTCTGGGGTAGAGAATTCCAAAGATTCACCACCCTCTGAGTGAAGAAATTTCTCCTCATCTCAGTCCTGAATGGCCGACCCCTTATTCTGAGACCGTGACCCCTGGTTCTAGACTCCTCAGCCAGGGGAAACATCCTCCCTGCATCTACCCTGTCAAGCCCTGTAAGAATTTTGTATGTTTCAATGCGATCACCTCTCATTCTTCTAAACTCTAGAGAATAGAGGCCCAGTCTACTCAATCTCTCCTCATAGGACAATCCCCCCATCCCAGGAATCAGTCTGGTGAACCTTCGTTGCACTCCCTCTATGGCAAGTATATCCTTCCTTAGGTAAGGAGACCAAAACTGTACACAATACTCCAGGTGTGGTCTCACCAGGGCCCTATATAATTGCAGTAGGACGTCTTTACTCTTATACTCAAATCCTCTTGTAATAAAGGCCAACATACCATTTGCTTTCCTAATTGCTTGCTGTACCTGCATGTTAACTTTGAGTGATTCGTGTACAAGGACACCCAGGTCCCTCTGAACACCAACATTTCTCAATCTCTCACCATTTAAAAAATACTCTGCTTTTCTATTTTTCCTACCAAAGTGGATAACCTCACATTTCTCCACATTATATTCCATTTGCCATGTTCTTGCCCACTCACTTAGCCTATCTATATCCCCTTGAAGCCTCCTTGCATCCTCCTCACAACTTACATTCCCACCCAGCTTTGTATCATCAGCAAACTTGGATATATTACATTTGGTCCCCTCATCCAAATCATTGATGCAGATTGTGAATACCACTGATCCTCGAGGTACCCCACTAGTTACAACCTGCCAACCCGAAAATGACCCGTTTATTCCTAATCTCTGTTTTCTGTCCATTAACCAATCCTCAATCCATGCTAGTATATTACCCCCAATCCCATGAGCTCTAATTTTGTTTAATAACCACTTGTGTGGCACCTTATCGAATTACTTCTGAAAATGCAAATACACCACATCCACTGGTTCCCCCTTATCTATTCTGCTAGTTACAACCTCAAAAAACTCTGCCAGATTTGTCAAACACGATTTCCCTTTCATAAATCTGTGTTGACTCTGCCAAATCCTATTATTATTTTCTAAGTGCCCTGTTACCACGTCCTTAATAATAGATTCTAGCATATTCCCTATTACTGATGTCAGGCTAACTGGTCTGTAGTTCTCTGTTTTCTCTTTCCCTCCTTTCTTAAATAGTGGGGTTACATTTGCTACCTTCCAATCCGCGGGAACCGTTCTAGAATCTATGGAATTTTGGAAAATGACAACCAATGCATCCACTATCTCTATAGCCAACTCTTTCAAAACCCTAGGATGTAGGCCATCAAGTCCAGGGGATTTATCGGCTTTCAGTCCCATTAATTTCACCAGTACTATTTTTTTTACAATTATTAATATCTTTCAGTTCCTCATTCTTGCTAGACCCTTAGTTCTCCACTATTTCCGGGAATTTTTTTGCATCTTCTTCCGTGAAGACAGACACAAAGGGGACGATTTTATCAATGGGGGCGCTTTGGAGGCGGGACTGCTGCTTGTCGTGTCGATGTCCCGCCTCCATCGATTTGTGGCCAACCCACGCTAGTTTCCCTTGATTGACCTTGTTAATCCCGCCCAGTGGGCTTAGCAGGCCAATTACGGGAAAGCCGGTTACAGAGAACGTCAGCGTATGACGTTTCATCTGTCAAAAATTTTTGACAGATGAATTATCATCGTTTGACAGCTCTGTGAAGCTGTCAAACACTGACATTCTCTGTTGTTTGATGAGTTCTTGAATTCAAGACTCATCAAACCTCTTTCTTTAGCAGAAATTAGATGGTTGCTGCATTGGAGAATGCAGCAGCCATCTGTCATCTCTGCCGCGGAAATGCGAGACTCTCCACATACCCAACTCTTGAAGCCTGCAGGAAGAACACAAAGGTAAGTAAAGTTTTTCTAACACTTTCCACTTACCTCACATACTCACCTCTCCACACTTGCACCCATCACTTACCTTCACAGTGCACTTTTGCACCCCTCCGACCCCCGCAGACCCATTGCTCACCTCGGTGACCCTGGCGGGGTTCACAGCCTTCGGGAAGCCCGCACTTGTGTGGGTAAAATGGGGATAATCCTCTTATCTGCCTTTTAACTACCTGTTAACAGGCAGATAAGTAGCACTATTCCCCTTCCCGCCTCCAAGGAGATGGGACCCGGCGCGGGTCGGCTACCCACCTCCTGTAATGTACACATTTCAGGAATTCCTCTCCCTCTTTGCCCTTTACACGTTTACTATCTCAGTCTATAATGGGATAATTGAAGTCTCCCATTAGCACTACTCTGTAGTTCTTGCACCTTTCTGTAATTTGCCTGCAAATTTACTCCTCTATCACCTGGTGGCCTATAGTATACATCCAGTAGCATAATAGCTCCTCTATTGTTCCTTAATTCTAATGAGATAGACTCTGTCTTTGGCCATTCAACTACATCAACCCTCTCCAGTGCACCGCTTCAAACGTAACACTTTGGCTGAATGGCTTTGAGAGCTTGAGTCCATGATAGGCACTACATAAATGCACATACTTTCTTAACATGTGGAACTGATTAACAAGAGAGTCAGTGGCGCTGGATAGATAGCGTGGTATAAAAAGGTCTTGTATACCTGTGTCTGCCTATACAGAAGGAGGCAAAACACAGTTACCTTCCCTAATATTGACAGGATTGTGGTGATTGGAAGACTTTGAGATGGAGAGAAGAAGAAAGATTTTGTTGGGCTGGATTGAAATCCAAATTCTCGAGGTTCAAGGACAGCATCCAACACACAGCACCACCCTGTCCCCCGAGATAGGTTCAAGGACAGCATCCAACACACAGCACCACCCTGTCCCCGAGATAGGTTCAAGGACAGCATCCAACACACAGCACCACCCTGTCCCCGAGATAGGCTCAAGGACCGCATCCAACACACAGCACCACCCTGTTCCCGAGATAGGTTCAAGGACAGCATCCAACACACAGCACCACCCTGTCCCCGAGATAGGTTCAAGGACAGCATCCAACACACAGCACCACCCTGTCCCCGAGATAGGCTCAAGGACCGCATCCAACACACAACACCACCCTGTCCCCGAGATAGGTTCAAGGACAGCATCCAACACACAGCACCACCCTGTCCCCGAGATAGGTTCAAGGACAGCATCCAACACACAGCACCACCCTGTCCCCCGAGATAGGTTCAAGGACAGCATCCAACACACAGCACCACCCTGTCCCCGAGATAGGTTCAAGGACAGCATCCAACACACAGCACCACCCTGTCCCCCGAGATAGATTCAAGGACAGCATCCAACACACAGCACCACCCTGTCCCCGAGATAGGTTCAAGGACAGCATCCAACACACAGCACCACCCTGTCCCCCGAGATAGGTTCAAGGACAGCATCCAACACACAGCACCACCCTGTCCCCGAGATAGGTTCATGGACAGCATCCAACACACAGCACCACCCTGTCCCCGAGATAGGTTCAAGGACAGCATCCAACACACAGCACCACCCTGTCCCCGAGATAGGTTCATGGACAGCATCCAACACACAGCACCACCCTGTCCCCCGAGATAGGTTCAAGGACAGCATCCAACACACAGCACCACCCTGTCCCCAAAATAGGTTCAAGGACAGCATCCAACACACAGCACCACCCTGTCCCCCGAGATAGGTTCAAGGACAGCATCCAACACACAGCACCACCCTGTCCCTGAGATAGGTTCAAGGACAGCATCCAACACACAGCACCACCCTGTCCCCCGAGATAGGTTCAAGGACAGCATCCAACACACAGCACCACCCTGTCCCCGAGATAGGTTCAAGTACAGGACTCACAGATAAGCAAAGAACAACTTGGTTTCAAAATTTATTGACATTTTCATAACATGGCAGTGAAATAAAGTTTGTAAAATGATTTACAGCAAGACATGAAAATAATTTTAAGAATCACAGTATTTTAAGGAAACCTGAGGAAAAAATGAACCCAAATGTGTTCAAGAACCCTGAGGAGAATCATTCTACTGTCACACAAGCTATTCAACCACAGAAAGAATCGAACATCATCGGCCAGAGAATGGACTGAGGTGGAAATGGTCACAGTGAAGGGAAAGCATTGCATCCAATGGATAGAACAGGAGCAAGAGAGTGGGCAGAACTTCACCAGAGGTTCTCCTGCTCATCTGCCGTAACTTTGGCAGAGCCCGTGGAAAATGCATAAACAGCATTTGTGCCCATTATCTGGCGTTCCTTCCACTGAAGTTATGGCGAACCAGCGGAAGAACCACTGCAGAAATTCACCCCCACTGTATCTGACGATAGTGCAAGGCCAGGGAAGGCACAGAGGTGTGCAGCTCCTCACTTTGAACTTGGGCTTCAATCCTTGTTACCACTACCAACCCATTGGACAGTCCAGCTTTGAATTCACTGTCCTGAAATTTCTAAACTGATAATCAGACACCGAAAGTAGAAAGGATTTCCAGTAACTTGATGCTTGGGCCTAATGAAAATAAGATTAATAATTGATAATCGACAAAGCACAGCTTCGAACTCAAGGCATCCTCTCCCTGTCTAGTTTTGGACTTGGAATAAGGTACCAATCCGAAATACAATTAAAAAAATAATTGTTGAGTTTGCAGACTTTACCAGAGTGGGTTGAATTTGTCTCTGATGGAGTGTGTATTTTTTTCATTTCCCACACCAGGCATTCCTGGGGCCTCTTTGAATGAGATGGACGATTTTTTAACGAAGTGCAAGATATGGGGCAGTTTTGTGCTGTGAGTTCTGGATTGGAAAGTGTTCAAACATCGTTCATGTTGAACTCTTGCAGCCAGCAAAGAGAGATTTTCATCCCATCAGCCTGGCCTGGGCTAGATTTGGCCCTGGGTCCGAGAGCTGAAAGCAGACTGTTTAACTCTCTGTGCACCCATTTCCTCCCCCACTCCTCAGTTATTTTTAAAATGATTGCATTTAAAATATTTTAAAATGATGAATCTGGATGAGAAGATTGTTGAGGCTATACTGTAGCCGATAATTAACTTTGCAACACCCGTCTGGATCTGCTTCAGCAAGATTGGCTTTTTAGAGTAAAAATATAGTAAATATAAAAACAGTGCATTAGAAGAACTTGATAAAAGGATTTGTTTATTGATTATGTTCACACAGTGTGGCTCCCTGGGTTACTCATTCATAAACCTATATACAGTACTGCTGTAAGTATGGACTTCAACACAATTTCAGGTTGGCTGATTGCACGAGCCCATCAGTAACCTGCAGGTTTGCCACCTTTTCGATAGTCTGACTCAGCAAACCACTTTCCTTCATCTCTGATGATGGCCTGGACCACACCCCCTGATGTAGGCTTGGTTAGAATCTTCAACGTATGGTGTCTCGCTTGCAAGCCTTCTTGTACAGCCTGAAAAACAAAACAAAAAAGGTCAGTAACTACTACAAATTCATCGTCAAAACTGGAAATCAGTAATAAAAAAACCAATTAGGGAACAGTCTATTTTAGATCTAGTATTGTGCAATGAGAAAGGGTTAATTAATAACCTTGTAGTAAAGGGGCCCTTAGGGAAGAGTGATCATAATATGATAGAATTTTATATTAAGTTTGAACGTGATTTAGTTAAATCCAAAATTAGGGTCTTAAATCTAAACAAAGCAAACTACGTAGGTATGAGGGACGAGTTGGCTAAGGTAGATTGGGAAACTACATTAAAAGGTATGATGGTAGGCAAGCAATGGCTAGCATTTAAAGAATTAATACATAATTTACAACAAATATACATTCCTTTAAGGCACAAAAACCCCACAGGAAAAGTGGTCCAACCGTGGCTAACAAGAGAAGTTAAAGATAGTATTAGATCAAAGGAAGTGGCTTATAATGTTGCCAGAAACAGTAGTAAGCCTGAGGATTGGGAGGCTTTTAGAATTCAGCAAAGGAGGACCAAGAAATTGATAAAGAAAGGGAAAATAGAATATCAATCCAGCCCAGGCAAAATATTTCTTCTTCTCTCCATCTCAAACTCTTCCAATCACCACAATCCTGTCAATATTAAGGAAGGTAACTGTGTTTTGCCTCCTTCTGTATAGACAGACACAGGACATTTTTATACCACACTATCTATCCAGCTCCACTGACTCTCTGAATGAAGTGGGGCAAATGGAGCATGTTTCACTGGGAGAGCATTTTGGGGAACAGTGATCATAATACCATCAGGTTTAGAATAGTTATGGAAAAGGACAAGGTACAATCCAGCCTTAAAAATACTTAACTGGAGGACAGCTAACTTCAGTGAGTTGAAAAGGAATCTGCCCCGGATTGGAATCAAAAATGGAACAACTGAACAATTGGAGGCCGTCAAAGAGGAGATAGTTCAGGTATAATGCTGCCAAAAATAGTAGTAAGCCTGAGGATTGGGAGGATTTTAGAATTCAGCAAAGGAGGACCAAGAAATTGATAAAGAAAGGGAAAATAGAATATGAGAGTAAACTAGCTAGAGACATAAAAACAGAGTGTAAAAGCTTCTGTCGGTATGTAAAAAGAAAAAGATTAGCAAAAGTAAATGTGGGTCCCTTACAGGCTGAGACAGGAGAAATTATAATGGGGAATAAGGAAATGGCAGAGAAATTAAACAAATACTTTGGGCGCGATCTTGCCAGCCCTGGGGAGGCGGGACTTCCGGAAAAATGGCAGAATTTGGGGGCGGGTGCTCAACCCGCCCCCAACCCACCTCCGTGCCATCTTGCCAGGAGGCGGGTAGCCGACCCGCGCCAGGTCCCGTCTCGGAGGCGGGAAGGGGATTAGTGCCACTTATCTGCCTGTTAACAGGCAGATAAGAGGATTATCCCCATTTTACCCACACAAGTGCGGGCTTCCCGAAGGCTGCGAACCCTGCCAGGGTCACCGAGGTGAGTAGTGGGTCTGCAGGGGTCAGAGGGGTGCAAAAGTGTGGTGTGAAGGTAAGTGATGGGTGCAAGTGTGGAGAGGTGAGTATGTGAGGTAAGTGGAAAGTGTTAGAAAAACTTTACTTACCTTTGTTTCTTCCTGCAGGCTTCAAGAGTTGGGGATGCGGAGAGTCTCGCATCTCCGCGGCAGAGATGACAGATGGCCGTTGCATTCTCCAATGCAGCAACCATCTAATTTCTGCTAAAGAAAGAGGTTTGATGAGTCTTGAATTCAAGAACTCATCAAACTTCAGAGAATGTCAGTGTTTGACAGCTTCACAGAGCTGTCAAACGATGACAATTCATCTGTCAAAAATTTTTGACAGATGAAACGTCATACGCTGATGTTCTCTGTAACCGGCTTTCCCTTAAATGGCCTGCTAAGCCCGCTGGGCAGGCTTAACAAGGTCAATCAAGGGAAAATAGCGTGGGTTGGCCGCAAATCGATGGAGGCGGGACATCGACCCGACAAGCAACAGTCCCGCCTCCAACACGCCCCCATTGGCAAAATCGTCCCCTTTGTGTCTGTCTTCACGGAAGAAGATGCAAAAAACTTCCCGGAAATAGTGGAGAACCAAGGGTCTAGCGAGAATGAGGAACTGAAAGATATTAATATTAGTAAAAAATAGTACTGGAGAAATTAATGGGACTGATAGCCTATAAATCCCCTGGACCTGATGGCCTACATCCTAGGGTTTTGAAAGAGTTGGCTATAGAGATAGTGGATGCATTGGTTGTCATTTTCCAAAATTCCATAGATCCCACGGATTGGAAGGTAGCAAATGTAACCCCACTATTTAAGAAAGGAGGTAGAGAGAAAACGGGGAACTACAGACCAGTTAGCCTGACATCAGTAGCAGGGAAAATGCTAGAATCTATTATTAAGGACGTGGTAACAGAGCACTTAGAAAATAATAAAATGAATTGGGCAGAGTCAACACAGACTGGCCAGTTGCCAGCAAAGACAACTGCACAAATCATTCAGGCCAATATCAGAGCAGGTACACGCACTATGGGGAAGGCTACTGACTGCAGCAGAGATTTGTGCTAGATTGGGGTTAGACAGCTCCATAGATCAATGTAGGACTGCTCTTTTTGCTCACTGCTGCTGTTCTAGTTAGGGCTAAATATACTGGACAATGGGGAGCAGTGACACACAGCCCTGGTGTACATTGTTACACATTAAGGTTATATTGTTTGGAGCAATTCTTGGTAGTGGTGAGGCACATGGTGGGATCTAGTGGGGTAAGCCTGTTACTTGGGACTGGGATTCTTCCCACTCAGCTCCTGATAACACTGCAAACTCTTGGTCTGTGTTTAGTTGTTTTTTCACAGCTGATAGGGGTGTTATGATGATGGCAATCTTAATTGGACAAGCACCAGGAAGCTTACCAGAATTGTGTGCTAGTAAACTGTGTGATTTTAGTCAATTAAACTCCAGCAGTGCACAGTTGGGGGTCCCTAAGCTTTGACACTTGCCAATCTGGGCCCAGGGTCTCCACGCTTAAGTGTGGTGGATCCCTATGGGGAAAACGCAGGCTTTTCATGTCAGGCCAATTAAAATTATGTGGATTTCTCTACGTAACAACAGTGACTACACTTAAAAAGTAATGCATTGACTGTGAAGCACTTTGGGACAGCCTGAGGTTATTTTGTTTTTTCTTTATTTGAACTTCATGCTGATGGGTTTCTTATGTCACACAGCTGACCACAAACAATTACTAGGTAGAAACAGTGCACTGCACATAACACTGAACCAGAATAACAATGGGGCCACTGACAGAAGGAGAGGGTTTCACCAAGAAATACACTGCATTTTAGAGCAGCTCTGGACAGAATACTTGGTTTATGGAGAAATAATATCCCTGTACACTATAGGAGAGATTTGCAACACTGGCAATCTCTGAAAATGGACAGAAATTCTCAAGTTGTGGACATATAATGTGATGTGTTCTTCCAACTGGCACCATTTCATTTTCCTCCCACTCTGATCGTCGTCGTGTTGTGTCGCTACACCTTCCCTCGCCACTGTTCCACGCAGGCTCTGGCTCGAGAGTTGCAGTCCCTCAGATCTTTAGGTCTGCATGGCTCTGGTAGTAGAGGCATTGTAGGAGATGCTCCATTGTTTGAGATGCCTCTCTGCGATCACAGTTGATAGTATCGGTTTGGCTGTATCTTCACTTCTGAAGGAGGGCTCTGCAGCGGCCAACACCAGTCCTGAGGCGATGGAGACACAGCCAAGTAGGCCAAGTCTCACTGGCTCCTGTTGGAAGAGATTCCTCTGGATCAAAAGATAGCTTGTGTGGCTTTGTCTGCAGATCCTTTGACCAAGCATCTAGTCTACAGCTGTGGGGATTACATTCCAAGGGCTGGAAGAAACTGCTCCTGGACTTGAGCCTCTTAGTTGCTGGCTTGTGTTGAAAAAGTGGATGACGGGGATCACTGGTCTGCTTTGACCTTTCCACTCTTGATGAAACTCGCCTTCTTATGAAAGGTGGGCAATACCAGCAAGCAGGTAAAGATCATCCACCTTCATAGGTCTCAGGCAGCCAGAAATAGTACTGCAGGCTGCATTGAGGACTGGATCCATCTTCTTGGCATGCGAGGTGCGTTCCCAGACTGGACAGGCATATTCAGCTGCTCACTTGCCAGGGCAGTAGTTTGTAAGGTCCTTGGGTCAGTTCCCCATTTAGAGTTGGCCGACTTCTTTAAGATGTTGTTTCTGGCTCCCACCTTCGCCTTTGCTTTGATGACATGATCCTTGTAGCTGAGGGTGCGAGCTAATATTATGCCAAGATATATTGGCTTAGAGTTGTGTGTCAGTCTTCTCCCATACCACCAGACATTAAGTTCTCTGTTTGCACCTCTGTTAAGATGAAAAGCACTGATCTGTGTCGTTTCAGGGTTGGCCCGCAGATGATTGGTCGCAGAGTAGTTGGTTTGCTCAGCGAATGCATCGCCAAGGGACTTCTCTACTTTATCAAAGGATTGGTCCAGAGATGCTATGCACAGATCATCAGCATAGAAACTTCTGGTGTGTGGATGGATGGGCTGGTCATTGGTATAGATGTTAAACAGCAAGGGTGCGAGAACACTACCTTGAGGTAACCCATTCTTCTGTCTGCACCATCTGCTTCGCTTGCTGCTGAGGTCAGCAAAGAAACGTCTGTTGGCCAGCATGTTGCATATCAGCTCAGTCAATCTGGCATCTTTTGTTATGTGGAATACCTTCTGCACAAGAATCCGATGATTGACCGTGTCATATGCAGCAGATAAATGCACAAAGGCTGCACCTGTTATTAGCTCAATCTCGTAGCCATTCTCAATAAATTGGGTCGGATTTGGAAGCTAGCTTGTGCAAGATTTTCCTGGCCTGAATCCTGCTTGTTCAGGGATAAGACATTCATCTACAAAGGGGGCCAGGCGATTCAGGAGGAGTCTCTCAAACAGTTTGTAGGTGTGGCATAACAGGGAGATTGGCCTGAAGCTCTTCGGGTTGACTGGGTCTTTGCCGGGCTTCAGAACTGCCACTATTCTTGCTTGTCTCCACAGCTTAAGGATCTTGTTGGTAGTTAAGCAATTGTTGAGCATGTCAAGTAGCCATAGTAAAGCCACAGGTCCAAAGTGCTTGATTTGTTCACAGAGAATATCGTCAAGTCCAGCTGCTTTTTATCACTTTGATACCGAGTAACACCTCGCTCATGGTGAAGGGTCTTGTAAAGTCAGGATCCTCCTTGTCAACTTCAGCAGGTCTTGGGTGTTTAACTCTGCTGGGACGATGGCCTGGGTTTCCTCGACTGTTCATCTTGCCTTCCTATTCTGATCTTTTGCATTTATAAAAAGCGAGTGTACTTTGGAGTTTGATCCTTCAAAAGGTGAGGCTGCTTCTTCAATTGGAGTCTGTAGTGTGGTCTGTCAGTACAATGTTGCACCACACGAGGAAGAGAAACATCAGGTACATTTTGCAAAGGCTGCAATATATTCAATGTCAGCAAATTCAAGAGGAAACTAGCAGATATTTCATAGAGATAGGAAGGACGCTGAAGGGTGTGGATTAACAGAGATCTAGGGGCTCCCTGAAGGTAAGTGTGCAGGTAAATAAAACCATTAAAAAACAGTGCTGTGGGTTTTATAAATAGGAACATAAAGTACAAGTGTAATGGAGTAGTAACACACTTTTGTTCCAAGTATTGGTTGGGTCACAGTTAGAATACTGTGTGGGGTTTTGGGCACCACATCATAGAAAGAACTTTGAAGCCGGAGAGAGCATTTCGGCGTAGGTTCACCAGGGTGATGCCAGGGTTGGGAAACCATAGTTATGAGGAGAGGCTCGAGATTCTGGGACTATTTGGGAAGGCTAGGAGGAGATATAGCAGCGACTTTTAATATTATGCAGGGCTTTAATAGCGTGAATAAGGAAATACTCTGGTTGTCACAAAGAGTGGAGAAAGGTTAGGAATGATTGAGGCAGAGTCCATTGCATCTTTTAAGGGAAGTTTGGATAAATATTTGAAACAGAGGAAGATACAGAGCTATGGGGAGAGTGTGGCATAGTGCGATTAGTTTTGAATTGCTTTAGCAAAGAGCGGGCACAGACATGATGGGCTGCTGAGTTATAAACTTGTGTGGTTCTATGGTAATAGAATAGTGTATGGGATTCTTGAGACTTGAAACAGCCATATTGATTGTTCCTTGCAGCCCTATACATTCCTTGCAGCCCTATACATTCCTTGCAGCCCTATACATTCCTTGCAGCCCTATACATTCCTTTGCTCCATTACAGTGAAACAGAAGGGGGACTACAACTGACTAGAACCCTATGGAAACATCAGCCAATATCCGGCCCATACACATGTGCCTGTACACAACACATATACCAACCTTCTCCATAGCTTTCTCCACCCGAGTCACATTGGGGAATAGTTGATTGTGAACTCTGGGTTCAGTCACAGCTCTCTTAACATTGTAATTAAACCACAACATATTCATTATCACCTAGAAATACAAGAGGAACAGTGAATGAGTCAAACAATAAGGTAGGCTTCTCAACAAAATAATCTCCTGGTGTTTCTTTCCCCTTTGGTTCCCGATTATTCTGATCATCATATTCCTTTATACCATCAGTACATACCAGAGCAGTTGCCGTGGTGATCTTTGTTCCTCCCGAGGCTCCCACCACTATCTTCACTGACTTGTTTTTGTCAAGTATGATGGCAGGGCACATAGAGGAAAGGGGCGTCTTTCCTATTGAGAAAAGAATACTTTTAAAAGACTGATATTCAGACACTGTAGGAACGTGTTGATTAAGTGTTATATGGAACACTGGAGTATCGGTTAGGTGAAGCCCACTTTAATTACCATGTGGGGATTAGTGGCACTAGGTGATGCATTCCACAAGGTCCCAGGTTCAAACCCTGGTTTATGCTGAGTTAGTTGATGTCAGCCAGGAAACCATTTAAGTATTATAACTAGCCTCAATGTCCCTGGATTAGGGACAAGAAAATCAGGCAGATTTCCCACATCTTAACCTTAAATTAGAGTTAGTCCATTCAGGGGTGAAACAGGAAGCACTTTTTCACACAAAGGGTAGTGGAAATCTGGAACTCTCTCCCCAAAAGGCTGTGGACGCTGAGACAATTGGAGCTATCAAGACTGAGATTGATAGATTTTTATTAGGTAAGGGTATCAAGAAATATGGATCAAAGGCAGGTAATTGCAGTGGAGGAGAGGTGCAGATCATCCATGATCTAATTGAATGGCGGAACAGACTCAAGGGGCTTAATAGCCTCCTCGTGTTCTTAATGTTACTATCTGAGCGATTTCCAATGACCACTGCTGTAAAATTCACGTGAATATTAGATGAGGATAGGATTCCGTTCGACTGTGATGCCCTCCATCATTTGGAGATCTTGTTTCTGTCTTTACTGCTGCCACATACAGACAGCACTGATAGTTTTAGTAGTCTACCCACTGGTACCCCCAGATTGTTATCCTGCGCTGTTAACATGGACACCCTTTAAAGATCTGCCTAATCATTAAGTAAGAGCCTGGTGTATGGCTTGCTATTTCACCCCTAATCCTCTTCCCATGTTATGCATCTCTGGATCTCTGTAATTGACTCAAACTCAAGACGAAAGGTAAACACACTTAGTTCAAATGTAACTCTTTTACAAAGTGGTGGTGAATGTATGGACTGTACAGCCTAAGGAGGCAGTGGGGGTGGGTCGTGTCAGCATGTGCAAGAGGGAACTGGATAGGTATTTGGCAGGGAAAGTGGCTGAGGGGTACGAGAAATAGAATAATGTATGGTCGCTTTTGAACTTTGGGCCTGACCAGATGGACTGTAATGGTCCCACCCACTCCTGTACATGACTCTATTCCTATGCTCTTGAACACTTTGCTGAATCATTTATGGATATTTGGCACAGTGCACTTTCTAAAGAGCATCATATTCGCTCCCACCAGGGCTGTGTTCATGGATATCCTCTCAAGCATTACATTGGCTGTAGTTAATGGCTCACTGTCTCATTCATCTTCCATTGACAGGAGTTCCCCAAGACTCTGTGCTCACTCCCATTGGCCATATCAGCAATCTTCTCTACATATAAAAAAACTTACATTTCTATAGCGCCTTTCACGACCACTGGACGTCTCAAAGCACTTTACAGCCAATGAAGTACTTTTGGAGTGTAGTCACTGGTGTAATCGCCAACTCTATCCACTATTGTGCCAAGCACTTTTTTTCCCCCCTCAGCAACTATTAACTTTCTTTAAAGTTAGTCCAAGACTTGAATTCTGTTCCCATATCTGGAGAGGTCCTTGCAGCACCTCCCTTACTCTCCTGGACAGGGTACAAGAAAAAGCTGGTTGTCTGATAGGCCATCCCTTTCTCACTTCCAGCCTCCAACCCTGTGTCACAACTTTTCTTGTCCTTATTTTAATCAATACTATGTTTATTGATCCATGAACTTTTGTTTCTTGTTCCTTCCTAGCTGCAAATATGTCATTCTGTATCCTACTTCCTGCATTCTCACTGTTTAAATCAAGACAACACACAAGAACATAAGAAATAGGAGCAGGAGTCGGCCATGTGGCCCCTCGAGCCTGCTCCACCAATCAGTAAGATCAGGCTGATCTCTAACTCAGCTCCACTTTCCTGCCTATCCTGACACACTCGCTCATTCATTTCCAGGACCTCAAGAATGTCTTACCTCCCTCAGTCTTTCCACCCTGCCACAACCTTCAAGCTTTTAAAACCTAAGCTGGGTGTCACTCATTACCCCTTTCTGATTCTGTTATCTTCTCTTTTATGCTTATAACGTGATGCTGCCCCGCATTGTGTGTATTAGTCCTTCACCTTGGTATCTCAATTTAAAAATGTGTCGCCCATGGCTCAGTGGTAGCTGACATAAATCTGTCATTCATGAAAGAAAGACTTATGAAATAATACTGGGCGGCCTGCTGGTGGCGCTGTCCAGGGAGAGTATAAATACTCGGGCATGGGCCCAGCTTGCGCAGGACATTCTTAACAGGAACTAGTGAAGGACACAACTAGACCTCCATGTTGTAAAACAGTTGATTAAAGCTTTGTTTAACGCTTAGACCAAGTGCCTAGTAGTTTTCTTACGTCAGTGACAGTCTCACCTCTGAGTCAGTAGGTTGTGGGTTCAAGACCCACTCTAGAGACTCGGGCAAATCTAGGCTGAGGGAGTGCTGCGCTGTGTTTCGGATGAGATGTTAAACCGAGGCCCCGTCTGCTCTCTCAGATGGCCGTAAGAGTTCACATGACACTATTAAAGTAAAGCAGGAGAGTTCTTCCCGGTGTCCTGGCCAATAATTAGCGCTCAACTAACACCACTTAAACAGATTATCTTGTCATTATCTCATTGCTGTTTGTGGGAGCTTGCTGTGTGCAAATTCAAATGCTTGTTGCCGCTTTTCCTACATTACAACAGTGACCACACTTCAAAAGTACTTCATTGGCTGTAAAGCGCTTTAGGACGTCCTGAAGTCGTGAAAGATGCTATAGAGATGGAAGTCTGTCTTTCTTCAACAAAAAAAACAGCGCAATCCCACTGAACTGGATGGGGAGCAGCTCCACGTCACAATCACTATTAAAATGGTTTTTCATAGTTTTTCAGCACAAACATTAATTCCCATCAGTTGAGTATACCCATCCAAACAAAGCACACCTGGTTTGATGAAGTTGGCTGTTGAAGGTGGAACACCAAACCCATTCAGAAAGCCCGGCGAAGAAAAGTCATCCATTTCATCATTGAAAATTATCCCATTTTTGCTGGACCTCACATTCGATCCAAAGCTGCAAAAAAAATTGTTTTCTTACAGCAAACATCCCTCATTCCACCCATCCTGTATACAGACGGAGAGGCCATCCATTGGCTCGTGGGTGTTCAGGACCCACCCAGAGGCAGATTGGTACCGAATATCACTCCCTACTTTACACATTTCAAGTCATTTAAAATCCACGGAAGACGACAAATTCTAATCAATGAGGCATAGTTTAAGAGCAGATTTTCCGAGCTTGCGCTGTCAACAGGATCCTCAATGGGCAGCTGTACTTACCAGAAATTCAGACGTTAATTGCCCATGATTTGCTAACCGTTCATTCCGATGGACAGTCATGGGCAATGTGCACACAAACTGGTCACAAGTGCTTCTGGCTGACAAGGCTCCAGCCACCAGAGTGGACTCTTTAAATTGATATTTTACAGACCTACCGCAGTGATGACTGTTTGGTCCAACATCCTCAATGACATATTACATAGAATTTACAGCACAGAGACAGGCCATTTGGCACAACTGGTCTATGCCAGTGTTTATGCTCCACACGAGCCTCCTCCGATCCTACTTCATCTCATCCTATCCTTCTATTCTTTTCTCCCTCATGTGTTTATCCAGCTTCCCCTTAAATGCATCGATGCTATTCGCCTCAACTACTCCATGTTGTAGTGAGTTCCACATTCTCACCACTCTCTGGGTAAAGATGTTTCTCCAGAATTCCTCATTAGATTGATTAATGACTATCTTATATCTATGACCCCTAGATTTGGACTCCTCCACAAGGGGAAACATCTTCTCTATGTCTACCCTATCAAACTCTTTCAGAATTTGAAAGACTTCTTTAGGTCAGCCCCTCAGCCTTCTTTTTTCTAGAGTAAAGAGCCTCTCCCTGTTCAGTCTTTTCTGATAGTTATAACCTCTCAGTTCTGGTATATTTCTTGTAAATCTTTATTGCATGTTCCCCAGTGCCTCTATATCTTTTTATAATATAGAGACCAGAACTGTGCACAGTACTGAGTGTGGATATATGGTGCCATTCTTTGCACTACTTTGACCCAGGGTCACACTAACCTTCCCCACATTGGCGCAGTTGCAATAATACCTGATGCCCCTTCCTGCAACGCCTCAGTTCCCCAGCAACACAGCAGCACCATTTTTCACATTCTGTTGTAATTCCTACCTACTGCAGCCCATGTTCAGATGGATTAAGTATGTACTGTAAGGAGATACAGTGTAAGCTAGCAGAGAAACTGTATGGAAAGGCCAAATCTGAAATGGTGGGGCCCTGTGCACAAAAGCATGAATGGAAGAGCGATAATGGGTAGGCAGTTATGGGAGCTGGCAGACAGGAGAGTGTGAGGTGAGATCCTGTGAGAACTATGATATGAAAGTACTTGCATTTTTATAGCGCCTTTCACAACTCCAGGACGTCCCAAAGCGCTTACTAAATACTTCTGAAGTGCAGTCACTGTTGTAATGTAGGATACTATGATAAGCAAGGTTGTGGTGACTGGCAAGTGTGAGGAGTCGTGATGTCTCTCTCCTTCATTGTCTGGGGTTATTTCCCTCCACCCCTCCCTACAGTGCACCTCCAGTTTGGCTGACAAGAGACGTAGAAAAGTTCAGATACCAACCCATTCCCCCCACCCCACCCCCGCCACCCCACACACTCCGCCAAAGGAGGTCCGAGAAGAAACATTAAGGGGAAAGAAGCAAAGGGAGATATTATTATAATGAATTAATATCCAAAGATCAGAAAGCTCTTACTATAAGTTAATGGTGCTGGTTACTGACACTGCGCTGCCATCCTCTGCTACCAGGGAGAGGTGGGCAGTCCCGTGATTATCGGTGGTGTAGAAATCAGGCTCATAGTATTTTATAGAGTGCGTCGTATTGTCTGTGATTTTACTCCGAAGCCGCGCTGCAAAGTAGTTTGAGGTCATATTGGAAATGAGCTGTTAATGAAAAAGATCAAAAGAATAAAATGATTAGGATAGTGCAGTGGGTTAGGTATTGATCTTTCACCTCCGAGATCAGGGTTCGAATGCAGCTCAGACTGAATGGCCGAAAGTCCCCTCCATCTGCTGACAATTAAGGTCCTTCATGAAATGAGTTTGCATAGTCTCAGCCTACAGCACAAAAGTACACAAGTCAACACTAAATTATCAGTCTCACTCAAAGAGGGCACAGGATGGCTGGTGTAGGAAAGGGAGGAATGTCACTCTGTGGACAGTAGGCGGTGCTCTTCTGAAAGTAGACAGAAGTACATTGTTAGGGCAGTGACCAGCTTGCAGTCACATGTGACCCGCAAGCTCCAGCAACGCAACTTCTATTTCATAAAATCTTCATGGAATCATATAGAATACAAATCTACGATTCATTATAATCATACAGCACAGAAGGAGGCCTTTCGGCCCATCGTGCCTGTGCTGGCTCTTTGAAAGAGCTATCCAATTATTGCCACTCACCTGCTCTTTCCCATAGCCCTGCAAATTTTCCCTTTTCAAGCATATATCCAATTCCCTTTTGAAAGATATTATTGAATCTGCTTCCACCTTCCAAATAATAACAACTTGCTGTGTAAAAAATATTCTCCTCATCTCCCCCCCCCCCCCAGTTCTTTTGTCAATTATCTTAAATCTGTCTCCTCTGGTTACCAACCCTCCTGTCAGCGGAAATAGTTTCTCCTTATTTACCCTATCAAAACCCTTCATAATTTTCAAAACCTCTATTAAATCTCACCTTAGCCTTCTCTACTCTAAGGAGAACGATCCCAGCTTCTCTAGTATCGTCACGTAACTGAATTCGCTCATTCCTATTTGCGCCTATGTTTCTCACACCTCCCAGTTTCCCCTGTTTGAATTTCACAGGTCTAGAACTTTGTAAAGATCTATTCCAAGCTCTGCTCTCACTGATGGATAAATCCAAAATCTGAACACCAAGATCTGTTAATGTAGTAAGATTGTGATATGTGCAAATTAATGGGAACAGTAAATTCGGGAGTTTAGTGCCGGCCGTTACCACCCAATTCAGGGAAAAAAATGGCGGCTGCCGCACTTTCACCTGCTGTCGGCGGGTCCTGCAGCAGCCGCCATTTTCAGCAGGTTGGCATTGCTGCCACTGCCTGCACTCGCCCAAAGTATTTTAATGAGTTGGAGCGTGACGTCAATCGGCGTGCAATGCTGAGTTGACGCCCGCTCATCAATTTTGGAGTTCGCCGCTCCTATTGCCGTCCTCTCTAAAGCAAGCCCGTGCGTGCAGTCGCTAAAAGCGCTTCAGCACGTTAACTGTTATGAGCAGCCTGGCAGGACTTTGCAGATTGTAGACGAGGATGGAGGCTGACAAGTGGAAAACAGCTCAGATGGATGCCAGAACTTCAAACGCCTCTTTTGCCAAGGTTCTTCTTTTATACTTTCATATTTTGCCCATCAGTGCGGAGGGGGGTGGGGTTGCATTTTCTGGCGGCTTTCCTGAGGCCTGCAGTGTTTGTGGGTCAGTAAATCAATGGGTGAAACCTTGTGGAACAAGCTTTTAGTTCAGAATTGAACACCTGCACAAAACTGCAAGGGGGAAAAATTCGGTATCGCCCCGTTTGGGGCGCAATTATCGGCCGGGTGCAAAGTTTAGCGTCTGGCGCTAATTATCGCCTCCGACTGCAAACTTGGTTTCTATCGCCCCGGAGGTGATTGGAGTGCTAAATCAGGCGCTACACACCTGTCTTAAGGCGCTAACGCCGAGGAGCGAGGCGCTAACTCAGAGCGTGGCCGAAGCTCATGTGATGTCAGTCAGCAATGGAACACAGATACACTGGCACCGGCCAATTCTTAAAGGGGAGGGTCGATCTTGCTCTACATCCACACCCTGCTCGTTGCAGCCTTGATTCTCGGCCTGGAGAGACCTGTACATCAAATCTGCTGGAAAGAACAATGGAAAGGCCCAGGGAAAGAGCTCAGAGTGAATCCTCCAAAGTCTCTTCTAAATCGATGCAAGGAAGGTCAAATCAAAAAGAACTTGCAAAGTGCTGCTCAGTACCAAAAACTCCTTCACACAGCGTTGAATCTCTCCAGAAGTCTCTCTCTCTCTCTCTCTCTCTCAGAATGCGTGGTGCAAAAATGTCGCCGACAAAAAAGGCAGGAAGCGGTCGCCTTTAAATAGCGCTCCCCCAGTCCCTTCTCGACTGCAAAACGCTCCCCTCAACCTGTCGTTGCTAGGGGCAGGCGGTAAGGCAGGGGGCGCTACTCAATATCCGGTCCGGGGTGCTACCGGGGCATTGCACGCTCGACTGATGTCACGATCTGCAGGCGCAGGAGATCGTGGCGGTAGTGTTTCGTGCCACCGCAAAATATCTGGTCAATTTCGTGAGCGGCGCAAACATCGCCGCGCCCGGGCGCCAGTTGCTTTGCGCCCTCTTAGGGCGCTAACGGGAGGCGCAAAGCAACCGAATTTTTCCTCCAAATCTCTTGGTGGATTCCCAGCAAATAAAAAAGCAAATTGCTAAAGAGCATCAGATGGCCTAGAGCTCCATTGCAACGTTTGAAGATCATCTCTGATAAAATCTCTTATCTTTAAGATAGCGTCACCCCCGAGCAAATCTGGACTCAACTGCTAAAGATTTTAAGGAATTATAATTAATTAATTAATTCAAAATTCCATAAACAATTATTTATCAAATAATTATTTTGTGTCGAGTATGCAAGACCCACTGAAAGCTGGCACAATTACGACGCAGTTAAACAGTCTCGAGCGTGACCATTGGGGAAGGATTAGTGTTACAGAGAACGCAGATTCATTCATTTCATGAACTATTAAAAAATTGAACAAACATCGGGTGGCGGGTAATTTTTTTGTAGTTCCGTACATGGCCCACAGGTTGGCTCCTTTTTTCCCCGTTCTCTTTCACTGCAAGCGGGAGACAGACACGACCTTTGGCCTCCTGCTGAGCTTAGCGCTGGAAAGAGCACGTTACACCACAAAATCAACGCTCTGCTGATGTTAATTAGCAGGCAGCACCAAAATACCGGCGCTGCCTGCACTCTCTCGCTCGGCGGGCAGGTTTCCAATGTACTGGAAATTTTAGCCTTAAGACTTTTAAGTGGCCTGTGGGATTCTATGTTATGCACCAAAGTAGCCCATGAAGGCACATTCCTGGTCAAAACAGTAAATTCATTCTTTATTTCCAGACAGAACTCTTTTCCTTTTATAGAAAATGTAAATTACTGACGGAGAGCTGATTCTTGTCATACTTGCTTCCCAAGTGGTTGGATCGCAACCACAAACACTCCCACCTACAACAAACAGGTTATTATCAATGAGCTTGGTGTCTCTCTGATGAGGGTTCCAAACCCATAGTATAGCCAGACCCCTGGAAGCCTCACTGACAGGAGATTACAGCAGAAACCCAGGTGCTTTCCCAGTGCCACAAGCACACAAATGCCCAGACACACCCCAACACACACTCACGTCTGCACACCACTGTGTGCGCAAGGTGGAACAGTATCCAACTTGCTCAGCAAGCAGTGTGACAGTACAGGCACCAGCAAGGATAACAGCTTTTGATTGATCGAGACCGCATTTCAACTGGTAGTTTACCTCAGTGAGGTTGACAAATCGTGGATCTCCCATCATGCTTCTCTTTGCATATGCAAATTTAAAGGCTTCAACTATTCGATGATACGTCAAGGCTTTCCGTTCTGGGGTAGAAACACTATCCGGAGTAAAATTATAACCTGTAAATCGATAGAAAATTAAGGGAATGAAATTATCTGACTAAAGTTCACTAATAAATCCAATAAGGAATTCAGGACAAACTTCTTTACCCAGAGAGCAGTTAGAATGGAAACATTCTACCACATTGAGTGGTTGAGACGACTAACACAGATACATTTAAAGGCAAGCTAGATATGTACATGAGGGAACAAGGAATAAAAGGTTACGCGGATAGGGTTAGATGAAGAGGGGTGGGAGGAGGCCCATGTGTACCCTAAACACCAGCATAAAGTTGTTGGGCCGAATGGCCTGTTGGTGTGCTGTAAATTCTATGTAATGTAATTTTATGTAAGTTGTTAAATCCAATACAGGGAGTAACACAAGAAACAAGTAATGAGCATTGTTGTAAATTCTTCCCTTAAGGATGCAAAATTGAACAAACTAAAATGATTGACGTACTAAATGAATACTTCCCGTCAGTATTCAGTGGAGAAGACACCAGTAACATGCCTTCTACAAATAAATACAACCATCCATGAGGTGGAAGCTCCAAGACAGAACCCAAGGAACTAAAATCAAATCAATCACTAGGGCCAGTCGGAGATACCAGAAGGTGCTAAGTGAGATCAGTAAAACCATCAGTGAAGTGCTGATGATCATCATAAAGGAATCGAACACGTGGGCGGTCTCACTAGTTTGGAAACAATCAAGTGTGGTACCAAACATTCAAAAATGGTAATAAAACACAACAGAGCAACTACAGATACATCAGCCTTACATCAACAACTGACATCATAATTGAGTCGGTCATCCAGATCAAACTAGAGGATTTCCTGCATGAAATAATCTGGTAAATAACAGTCAACACGGTTTCAAAAGGGCAATATCCTATCTGCTCTCCTGCTTGAAGTAACATCCCAATTCGATAATGGAATGCCCTGTGACATAATGTACCCTGATTTCCAGAAAGCTGTTGCTAAAGTTCCACAAGTGGAAAGTAGTGGGCCCATATTTTGAAGTAGGCCAGTGACATTCTGGGACAAGCTTAACCCCACACAAACAAGTACCTCCCCTCAAGCAGCATCACACTAAATATTCAAGAAAGGGTTGGCTTACCAAAACGGATGACAGGATAGTACCCTCTTTTAAGTCAGTCAGTAGGAATGTGGAATTACGTCACGGGCACACAATCGAGTGCCTCCTCTTAAAGAGGTGAGACCAGAAATATTTCTTCAGGGATTTTTATCCATGATAAAACCTGGGAGGTGAATAAGGAATTCCCTGGAAAAAAGGAAGCAGCAAGCAGGGGGAAATGTACTAAGTATAATACTCCAGGGCTCTGTGCCGAACCCCTAGCATTCCTGATCTACATCAACATCTGGATTCAGAAATGCAACGTAATTTGGTCAAATTTGCAGTTGACACCGAGTTGGGAAGCAATTGAGTCTAACAAGGCACCCAAGGAACTGCAGTAGCACCAAGACAAAATTTGCAAGTGGGCAGAACTATGGCAAATGAAATTCAATGTAGGTACAAACATACGAACAATGACGGACAGATAAAGATCTTCTGGTCCATTGAGCCTGCCCCTCACAATTGCGATCCTTGTGTATCACAAGATATACCTGAAACCATGTGATCTCCTGGGAGAGGTGAAAAACCAGATAAAAAACCCAGGCCAATTTGGGGGAAAAAATCTGGGAAATTCCTCTCCATCTAGGCGATCAAAACTAGTCCAGGAGATCACTCTGGCCCTGAATTCCCTGCAGTACCTACCTTCTGTAAGAGGTGATCTCCGCCCCAGCCAGAAACAGGTCCAGCTCTCGCTTGAAGGAATTCAATGAATCAGCATCCACCGCACGAGACAGCAGCCTGTTCCAGAGGTCCACTATTCTCGGGGAAAAGGACCACCTCCTGACATCTATCCTAGATCTAGCCTTATACAACTTAAATTTGTGACCCCTGGTTCTCCCTAACCTAATTAATTGAAACAAACGGTCAACTGTTATCTTATAAACCTCAATCAGATCACCTCCAAGTCTACGCTTCTCTAAAGTGTAGACTCCCAACTCTTTTAGCCTATCTTGATAACTAAGATGCTTTAGACTGGGAATTAGTCTAGTGACTCTCCTCTGCACCCTCTTCAAAGTCTTAATATTGCCCACCATATGAGGAGACCAAAGTGAGGCCTGACCAAGATCTTGTACAAGGACAAAATAGTATGCCTCGACTTGTACTCAATTGTCCTATGAATACACCCCAACACCCTATTTGCTGTAGCTATCGCTTCACGGCATTTCTCATGTCCCTTTAAGGGTGTAAGCAGTATCATGCACAAATCTCTTTCTAGCTCTACCTTCTTTAATGTTTTTCCCTGAAGGGTGTATGAATGTTGAGCATTTGCCCTGCCCACGTGCATAACACTGCACTTATCTACGTTATACATCATTTTCCAGTCATGAGCCCAATCTCCCAACATATTAAGATCTGCCTGAAGCAGACAAGCATCATCTACAGTCTTAATACTCTCACACAGGTCTTGGTATCATCTGCAAATTTGCCCCCAACACCTACATCCAGATCATTAATAAAAATAGTAAAGAGCAACGGTCCCAACACCGATCCCAGTGGGACACCACTGGTGATCGGTCTCCAAACAGATCCAAATCCATCTATAACTACTTTCTGCTTACATCCTGCCAGCCAGTTCTCAATCCAGCTCAATATATTACCACTAATACCAGAGGCAAGTGCGAGGTATTCTGCATTGCAAGTAAGATGGGGAAACACACTTACTTAATGGTGCTGAACTATCCTGAGCAGCTGAGAGAGACCTTGGAGAAGTAGCAGACTCAACACTTTGCATACCCATTAAACAGCAACAATCATTGGAGTTTACAATGCTGAGTCTTATTGGTCAATGGCAAGGCTGAGGGCGTCATGCTAAAACCGTCCAGTAAGAGAGATACTAAGCCATACAAATCAGAAGGTCTCAAGTTTAATCCTTGCTCTATGCGGAGTTAGCTGATCTCATCTGGATCAGCCAGGACACACCTCGAGTGCTGTGTCCACTTACTGAGGCAAAAGGGAAACATCCGACCTGTAAAAGCAGTGTAGAAGAAACGCGAAGCTGAGATACTCCTCCCAGCGGTGGTGTTTCTACAGGGCGGGACATCCCTGCTGCTATGACTGTTTACTGCAATGGGGGGGGGAGGGGGGTAGTCGCTGTTATTCGGTATGCAGAGCAGGCTCCCGGAGGAATTGCTGCTACTGAATGAGCTGGAAATCAGGGTCTTCAGCAATTATTTATAAGTGTTGAAGTCAGTGTTCAGACCAGAGAGAGCTGAACCGCTTGTTTGGAATAGTGTAGGTGGCTATAGATGGGCGTGGGAGTTGAAGTGATGGACAGAGAAGTCAGCATCATGCCTACAGATAGCAATGAGCTCGGGGATGATTTTCTTCTGCTTACCGCCCATTCACACTGAGAAATGGGTTGGATGGCAGACGAACATATATATGTATATTTTTTAAATAAATCTACCGTCCATTGGCTGCCCAACCTAATTTTCAAGCAGGCCTCGAAAGGAGTGGCCAGCACTGTAACCCAAAACAGGCAAGAGCCCTATTAAAATATTTAACTTGGGCCAAGCAGCGGCTGTAGGACCCCAACGCAACTTTCAGGGAACAATGGGTGGAGCAACCTAACCAGTGCACCAAAAAGAGACTTGGATTGTTTATCGCTCGGCCATGGAAACGATGCCATCAGGATTGGTGTAGCGAACGCCCGGCCCATTGCCTTCAAATAACACATTTTTGACAAAGAGTTTCTATCCAGTCAGGTTCTCGATTATATTCGAACAGTGATTCTGTTGCATTTCTCATTACTTTAAATATTCCTTCCATCTGGGAAACACAAGGGTGGGTGGTGGGGAGGGTAGAACAGGAAATAATAACTGGAAAAAATAATTAAGTCAACACATTAAAAAATTTCAGAAAGTCCTCTGGGCAGGACTCCTGCCCAAACGTTGGAAGTGCAAATGGGTCCCAAATGAATAACCCGGGTGTACAGCCATAAGAAGATCGCCACGGATCATGTTTGTAGTGGGAACCTGCTCCCCAGAGTCCCGCTGGTGTTACCGACACCGCTAGACAGAATGTCATCACTATGATATCTCACCCTTCAGGATGTTCAATATCAATCCAAGCACAAGCCCACTGGACGGCGCGCTGGGCACAAACAACGTGTAGCTACCAATCGATATGTTTAGCACATTTTCAGATAATTGAGGTCTGTAGTTTCTCAGGTCCTCAAGAGTTACAATCCCACCTGTAGAGGGGAAAAAAGGTATTTAATACAATTAGAAACATAGCAAAATAGGAGCAGGAGTAGGCCATTCGGCCCTGCTCCGCCATTCAATATGATCATGGCTGATCCTCTATCTCAATACCATATTCCCGCTCTCTCCCCATACCCCTTGATGCCTTTTGTGTCTAGAAATCTATCTGTCTCCTTCTTAAATATATTCAGTGACTTGGCCACCACAGCCTTCTGTGGTAGAGAATTCCACAGGTTCACCACCCTCTGAGTGAAGAAATTTCTCCTCATCTCAGTCCTAAATGTCCTACCCCGTATCCTGAGATTGTGACCCCTCGTTCTAGAACCCCCAGCCAGGGGAAACATCCTCTGTCTAGCCCTGTCAGAATTTTATACGTTTCAATGAGATCCCCTCTCATTCTTCTAAACTCTAGTGAATACAGGCCTAGTCGACCCAATCTCTCCTCATACGACAGTCCTGCCATCCCAGGAATCAGTCTGGTGAACCTTCGCTGCACTCCCTTTATGGCAAGTATATCCTTTCTGAGGTAAGGAGACCAAAACTGCACACAGTACTCCAGGTGTGGTCTCACCAAGGACCCTGTATAACTGTAGTAAGTCATCCTTGCTCCTGTACGCAAATCCTCTTGCAATGAAGGCCAACATATCATTTGCCTTCCTAACTGCTTGCTGCACCTGCATGTTTGCTTTCAGTGACTGGTGTACAAGGACACCCAGGTCCCTTTGTACATCAACATTTCCCAATCTATCACCATTTAAATTACTCTGCCTTTCTGTTTTTCCTTCCGAAGTGGATAACTTCACATTTATCCATGTTATACTGCATCTGCCATGTATTTGCCCACTCACTCAACTTGTCTAAATCGCCTTGAAGCCTCTTTGCATCCTCCTCACAACTCACAATCCCACCTAGTTTTGTGTCATCAGCAAACTTGGAAATATTACATTTGGTTCCCTCATCCAAATCATTGATATATATTGTGAATAGCTGGGGCCCAAGCACTGATCCCTGCAGTACCCCACCACCAAATAAATGTTTCAAGCATATAGGAAAGTGGATCTGAACTCATTATCACAACAGCAGTGACCCCCACCCCCACAACACACAGTTGTGCAAGGTCTACACACAATGGCCCAGAAATTGATCTCGCTCTGTTCCCGCGGGGGTAAGGCTTCCCCGCGATCTCTCACTCCGCTTGTGCTTTTTCAGATCCAGCTCGCACGAACTTGATGTTCCAGACATCAGCTGGGCAGTGCTTGCGTATCCCACCGGCGTAGTGAATTCGTGCGAGCTGTGGGATCACGTGACTCAGTTAGAGCCAATGGCAGCACACCATCTTCCATTCATAAGTTTCACATACGTGCTGTGAAATCTATGAATCTTACACCCCCCCAAAATAACAGCTAAACCTCAATTAAATTTAAAAAAAACCATCACATTAATAAAATAAGTATAGTTAAATAAATTAACCATTTTAAATAAAAAATTAAATTTTTGAAAAAATTTAAAATCTTTTAAAAAGTTATAAAAATAAACTTACCTGTCTTTAAAGTCTCTAAAAAAGATATACCTGTTAAAAAAAATTCAAAAAAAACTTAATTCACTACTTACCTTGTTAAAAGTGGGTCTTACTCCTCCTTTTTCCATTTCTAAAATCTTCCTTACTTACCTGCGCGTCCAAAGCATGAAGTGCACAGCGTGCGCGCAGCCTGTAGCGCGCACGCGATGCACCGAGGAACCGCCCCCTTTTCAAAAGACCAAGTGCCGGTTTTCAGCGCATGCGCAGGGCATGCAGAAAACCGGCAATTGGAGAGAGAATACGCGAGAGTACGCAGTGCGTACTCTCGCGTCGCGGGATGAATTTTTGTCCCAATGTGAAGTAAAAGCCCATGTTTGCCTTGTCTATACCATTTCATATTTTAACCACCTTCTCTCGACTATAGAGCTCGAGTTTCTCCTGGTTTTCCTCCTACCTCATCCCCTTAATACCTGGGATCAGTTATCATTGCTGTTATCTGTGCAAAGATAGAATAGGCCAGTTCTGTGATGTATCAGATAATCGCACAGAAAGATTGTGGTAAGGGCAGGAAATATCGAGGATACTTTACTGGGGCCCCTATTGGAGCAGGGGGTGTATTTTACACTGGATGCTATATCATATCAGAGATTGTTATACTGGGGGTTGTGGTATTTATTTCTGACTACATCTCTGAAGTACCTTGGGATGGTTTTACTTGAAGTTAGAAAAGTTAGAGACGTAACAGATTTGCTTAAAACCTATTACATCTCTAACTTTTTCCAGTTCTGGCGAAAGGTCGTCGACCTGAAACGTTAGCTCTGCTTCTCTCCCACAGATGCTGCAAGCACTATATAAATGCAAGTTCATTCTTTAAATGTGCTTATCAAGTGCAAGTTGTTGTTGTTGCTGTTGTACATTACAGAATGTTATACTGAGAGTTGTGGCATATCAGACAGTGTTATTTTCAGAGGTGTGGTATATCAGACTGTTATTCTAACTTCAATCAGGTCGCCTGAAAGTCTCTTCGCAAACAAAATGAATTCCTTAATTTTTTCCTCAAATTTAGATTTCTAAATCCCATTCATCGTGTTTCACCCACTATACCCTCTCGAGAACAATAATATCCTTCCTGTGATTAGGCAACAAGAACTGCACATAGTGCTCGGGATGGGGTCTGACCATCATCTTATACAACAGTGCAACCTTTGGATCTGTACTCTCTCTCTATAGTGTAACCCAATACCTTATTTCCTTTTATTTACTGAAGCTAAACACAGCACTGCCAGTTTATAATTTGATTCACTCGGGGCCCCTTTCTTTCATGATTGGTCTGTTATACCACAACTACATCTGACATGTATTCCCGCTTTTTGCTCCATATCAATCATTTTACACTAATCCACCTTGAGTAACATCTTTTACTCATTGGCCCAGTTATCTGAAAGATCTAAATCCTTCAGAATCCGTTTACATTGTTCCTCGTTGTTTGTCCTGCCACCTATATTGGCATTATCTGGAAACTTGGAGATTTTGTTTACTACACCCATAATAATCATTAATATTTATCATAAATAGCAAAGGACTCAAAACTGACTCTGGGGTATTTCGCTCATTACTTCCTCCAGTGTAAAACATTCATATTGATTGCTACCCTCAGCTGTAATAATACTTCTATAAATCCAAGTAATTATCAACTGCATTACCCCAAAACACCATATCAACAACGTCTTCGTAAAATTCCAGCTGGTTAAACATGGTCTCTCTTTCCTGGCTGTTAATCATAGAATAGTACAGCACAGAAGGAGGCCATTCGGCCCACCAAGTCTTTAACAAGTCATGTTCTTCCAAGTGTTCACCTATTAGCTAGCAAAATTATTTCAGAGACTTTCCCTTTCCCAGATGTTAATTTCCTGACCTGTTGTTTCCAGGTGTATCTGGATCTCTCCGATCCCTTATGCTCAAACACCGTCACCTATTTCACTTGCCATTTCTGCACCAGCTCTTCCTGATTACATTTACAAATTTACTGCCAATCAATGCTTAATTCGGGACAACTCTGAGCTGTGTGTCACACCTACTAAGGACTGAGTTTTCAGCTACAACCCTTGCAGTCATCACAGAGAGGAACCTTTCACCCCATTAGTCTGTGCTGAAGTAGAACCCACGTCTACAACTGAAAGGCCAAGAAGCTAATCCACTGAAGCACCCAGTCCTCCCACACAAGTTAACCGTAATAAAATTCAAACGCTTAACTGAAATCTTATTGAATTTATGGTGTTCAAATGTTAACTGAATATTCAGCTTTAAATATTATTCTCTCAAACGGACTGTACCACTCATAATTGTTAGTTTGAGGCTGGAGTTCACGTGATTTATCGGAACAATCTGTATCAAGACAGGGGAGTAACACAATTTCCAGAGTGACATGAAAGTGTTGAGTTAGGATACTGAACTTTTCAAACTGGACTGTGTTGACAGACTAATGGGCCCATTGTACAGATGCCATTTCAGCTGTGGGTTAAAATTGAGGCCAAATGTGTTCATTCAGTTAAAAGACTTGTATTTATATAGCTTCGTTCACGACCTCAGGTCGTTCCAAAGTGCTTCACAGCCAATGAAGAAGTACTTTTGAAGTATAGTCACTGTTGTAATGCAGACAACGCAGCAGCCAATTTGCACATGGGATCTTTTATGTCCACCTGAGAGGGGCTTCAATTTAACATCTCTTCTGAAAGACAGAACCTCCAAGAGGGTAGCACTCCCTCAGTGCTGCATTGGAGTGTCAGCCTAGAGTTTTGTACTCAAGTCACTAGAGTGGGATTTGAACCCACAACATTCTGACTCAGAGGCAAGAGTGCTGCCACTAAGCCATGGCTGACACAAAATTATGATGCGGAGATGCCGGTGTTGGACTGGGGTGGACAAAATTGAGAGGTCGCACAACACCAGGTTATAGTCCAACAGTTTTATTTTAAATCACAAGCTTTCGGAGTTACAACTCCTTCGTTGGGTGAAGTGAGGAGATACAGAATCGTCAAAGCATATATAGATACAGAACAATGCATGTGTAACTTACAATTGCAGACAACTAAATTCAATCATCCTGACTGTTTATCTGCCGAGGTGTGATAAAGTTAATCAGGTCAGCCAGGAAGGTACCACATCAAAGACATAGCAAGATACAACTGAGACAATGAAGTGGAGTCGCATGGGGTCTAACGTGTCAAAAGCTGCCGACCCACTTCATTGTCTCAGTTGTATCTTGCTATGTCTTTGATGTGGTACCTTCCTGGCTGACCTGATTAACTTTATCACACCTCGGCAGATAAACAGTCAGGATGATTGAATTTAGTTATCTGCAATTGTAAGTTACACATGCATTGTTCTGTATCTATAGACACAAAATTAGACAGAGGAGAAGTCAGGGTGTATTTCAAACAGGAGAGCCTGGATTTTCCAATCGGGCCTCATCTCCTGCAGGGCAGGAATTTCAGCTGCCTGACCTCGGACGATTTTCTGACCCCTGGAGTATTTGCACGTTAGAGGTGGGAGCCCTGGTCTCTGCTGAAGTAATGCCAAGATGGGGGCTGGAATCAGTAGTGGTCGGACCACAGAGGTCTGGCACTTTGCAGGAACACCAGCAGCCTCAGAGCAATGTGTGGGAATGCTTGGACAGCCAGTGCACAGACCCTTGCTGCTGGCACTATCCTTTTGGTCCCTCCACTGACCTTTAAATGATGGATACCAAGGCCAAACAGGATAGGCCTAGTGTCCAGGGATCAATCAAGGCAAATGTCAGGAAACACAGCGGAGGATGTTATCCTCACTTTAACATGCACCTTTCTACATGTGGGTGTGTTTCTGTTATGCCATAGGACCACCCGTTCAGAAAGAGGAGGCGAGGCAGGGACCTGACAAAGCACATCATTGACTCCTCGATCCACCAAAAAAATGGAGGAGGCAGTCAGGAGAAACTCAATCATTTACTTTCATCTTCCAGTTAGATTTAAATTACTGAGAAGAACAAACTCTTAATAATAATTAACTTTACCACTTAGAAAAAGATTAAAAAAATAATTGTTGCTTTCTAATGTGAACAAATAAACCACAGTTGGATGAACTCTAAGGGCTGGATTTTGAATGACCCATGGAGTCGGGTTTGGAGGCGTGTGGGGGGTTAAATTTGCGGGGTCGGGGGTCCCGACCCCATCCGGACTTCACGCAATTTTGACAAAATCAGTGGCGGGGTTCCCGACTCCGTCCCACCTCCAAGAGGCGGGAGAGGCCATTAGAGCCTAAATTGGCACTGTAATGCCATTTTGAAACGTTTTAGCTAGTTTAACCCTTTTCTGACATGAAGCACGCCTGATGTGAAACACTCCAGTGAAACCTGGCGGGAGCACAAGTGGATAGCTGACTATCAGCTGCAGGTCCACTATTACAACGGAGATGTGATGAAGGTAGTAGTATTAGGCGTGAATGTCGCCTCTGATGCTGCTGCATTGAATGTATTCAGAGACTGCCTGGCCTCTCTCTCTCTCTCTCTCTCTCACAACCCCAAGACAAAATCCAGCCCTTAGCATCCAAAGTAATTCACGATAAAATTAGTATTTAGAAATGCACAAGTTAATCAAGGGTAACCAGCATGGCTTTGTTTCAGGAAAGTCATGTTTGACAAATTGAAGAGATTTTTTTTTTGAAGAATATTAAATGGATTTTCAGAAGGTGCTTGACAAGAGGCCAGTTATAAAAGTTCAGGCCTGTGGTACAAGAGGAAATGCAGCAGGTTGGATAGAAAGTTGATTAATGGAATGAGAACAAAGTTAGAGTAAATTGGTGTTGCTCAGATTGAAGAAATGTTCGAAGTGGTGTAACCCTGGAGGTATAGGGGCATAGAGTGCAAGAGTAACGAAGTACTGAAAAAATTGCACATAGCATTGGTTAGGCCACAGTTAAGAGTATTGTCTGTAGCTCGGGACATCCTATTTTAGAAAGGATATTAAAGCCATAGAGAGCATAGATTCGCCAGGAACTATAGTTATGAAGAGAGACTGGAGATATTAAGCCATTTTCCACTGGATTTTAAAATTCTCATCGGTGTGTTCAAATCCCTCCATGGTCTCGTCCCACCTTATCTCTGTAACCTTCTCCAGCCCTACAACCCTCCCAGATCTCTGCGCTCCTCCAATTCTGGCTTCTTACGCATTCCCAGTTTTCCTTGCCCCACCTTTGGCGGCCGTGCCTTTGGATGCCTAAGCACTAAGCTCTGGAATTCCCTTCCTAAATCTCTACCTCTCTCTCTATAAGACACTCCTTAAAACCTACCTCTTTGACCCAGCTTTTGGTCATCTGTCCTAATATCTCCTTATGTGGCTCGGTGTCAGATTTTGTTTGCTAACGCTCCTGTGAAGCACCCTGGGACATTTTACTATGTTACAGGTGCTATATAAATGCAAGTTGTTGTTGGTGGAGCAGAAAAAGTCAGGAGGAGATTTAATGGAAGATTTGAAAGTTGTGAAGGGTTTTGATAAAGGGAATAGAGAAAGAGGATTTCTTTTGGTTGGGGAGTTGTGACGAGGGATCATCAATTTAAGATTGTCACTAAGAGTGTGACAAGAAAACATTCTGTCCTCAGAAGTTTGTAAAATAAATGAATAGTGTGAGAAATGTGTGAAATCTAGGGATGACGAGGGAAGGAAGGATCACACAAAATAGTGACACAAGAAGTTTATGCCACATGTAAGATTTTTTTACGCAAATATCAAAACATTTTGTGTAAGGGATACACTTTCTGTTCATAAACATTATTTCATGTTGTCACGATTTCTGGTCATGTTTTTCTGTCAACATTTACCGTGGTAAATTGTTATGTCAATATTTCCCATTTCATTTTGCTATGTCAACTGCCACCAAATAATTGTAGACTCTGGCCATTGATGGCTCTGTGGAGCAAGTTTCTGAAGGGGCAATTCACACAAACGGCACAACACAATTGGTCAGATGGCTCTATTCTCAGAGTTACTATCAGAGCAAGCTTGCTCTTCATTCGCTGGAAGACAAATTGAATGAAAGCTTACACTCGGATAATAAGTCTAAAGTGAAATAAATCTGAAGAATCTCAACCATGGTTCTACAGAGCATGTGTCATCTATAATTTGGTGCTGAGGTGGCACCAAATAGTCAGCCACAGAAATGCCTGTGAGGGAAATAGAAATGTCACTTTGATACAGCACAGGGTCCTCTCCTGAGGTTGGGGCTGAGGCAGAGAGTTGGGGAAGAGTGGATGGAGCTTCACTGCATCTAAAACATCTTCTCTCTGACATGAGAGACCTGTTGACACTGGGTGGCTGAAGTGGGAAAAGTATCCCATTCCCAGCATTAAATCGTTCAGCTTGATGAGCACAAAATTCAAAAGGATAAATAGGAGACCCAATATCCATCTGCGCTACATTTAAAATCATTTCCAATCCAAGCTACTGGTTAAAAACGAATACTATCTGCATTTGAATGGCAGCTTAATGACAACACAGTAATCGATTGGTAATATCAGAAGATCCAGCCTGCCTGGTATGGCTTCTAACTGCTGCCCTCAACCTGAGGCAATTGAGAGAGGGCGACACATCACCTACACCATGACCAGCCTTTCCCCACCTGCGTTCCTGATATCGTTCACTATCTGTTGGGAGAGAGATCCATTGTAAAACGCGTCAGGTCCTTCATCCGCCAGAATCTGATAGGTTGCAGCTAATTTTGGAAATTTGATGATTTCATTTTCCTGGAGTATTTTACCATTGGAATTACAAAATACTTCACTGTTGAGAGAAAAACAAGGTGTCAAGTGGCTCTATTTGTAACAGTACTTTCAAATGTGTTCAGTGTCACATCAAATCAAAGTGGAATTGGATACTACTTTCCTTCCTCCACCAGACATGTGCACACAGACGCACTATTCTTTCCACCTCCTTTTTTCCTGTAGTTACTAACCGATTCATTCCAGGGTATGGTTCTAAGGAAGATTTTTCGGAGATGTGCCTAGACAGTGTGTTTTGGCAGATCATTTAACTATGAGCAGTATTAAAGCCAAGCCCAATTTTGCTCTCACCCAATTCCAACACAAACACTTTCCAGGAAGAGTCACTGGATAGCAATCAGGAGCAAAGACACAAAGACAGTTGTAGTTGTCCCATCAACACCCTGGTCCATCAGCACAAACTAGAGATCAAACCTGGGGGCTTCCTGGTTTCTCTACACTGCCATACTGAATGGTTCATTTACTTTGAAGCTTCAGAGGACCAAACCAGGTTCTACAGATTGGGAATCAATGTAATCTTTACACTCTACTAAACAGCAAGCACAGGATGGATTTAAAAAAATATATATGTTAATGAAATAGGACATGAGAGTGTTTTGAGTGCAATCAAATTGATCAGATATACCTTTTTATTGAAAAGTCAAGGACATTATCAAGGTTGAGAACAAATAGAAGGGAAGAAGGCAAATTAGGAACTAGTGATTGGGCGACCTCAAGCTTTGGTTATAAGGGAAGACTTACAGAGGTAAGGAGTCCCATAGTCTTGAGGTCTTGAAAAAGAAAGAATGATTCAGAGTAGGAGATGGCACGATCAGTCTTCATTTCAACACAGTGAGAATTTCAGGGATGAGGAGAGTATGTTGAACAGCATATTTTCATTTTGAGAGAAATAGGAGAGGAAAGTTCAGAGGTGGACTGACAATAGTGAGAGAGACAAGGAAGGGTCCTTCCTGAGGGAGCCCCACCATCAGCACTCCTTTTTAAATAAAGACAGTTGCAAAGAGTTCTGATTAACTTTATTATTCCTTTGTTTTTGTCTATTTCTGTTGAATTGTTTGGAATGTTATCAGTTTACAGACATAACATAATGGCAACAGAGAAAAGTGGCGCAGCTATCAGTAAGACAGAAATAGCATCTATGTGGATAGTGATAAAAGATAATAAAGGATCAATCACACTAATAGGGGTATTCTACAGACCACCTAATAGTGGAAAGAAGCTGGATGAAGAAATATGCAAATAAATTAGGGAAATGAGTAAAAAAACAATAACAATCATAGGGGATTCCAACTACCCTGAAGTTAATTGGCCAGAAGAGGTAGGAAAAGGGGATAAGGGAATGGAGTTCCTACAATGTGTACAGGACTCCTTTCTAACCCAGTATACAAAAAGCCCAACAAGGGAGGATTCACTACTGGACCTAGTAATGGGGAATGAAACAGAGCAGATAAGAGAAGTAAAAGTAGGGGAATAATCTAGGCAGTAGTGACCATAATATAATACGCTTTAAGATGATAATTGAGAAGGACATAAGTATGACGAAGACCAGGGTAATAGATTGGAGAAAAGCCGATTTTGAGGGGCTGAGAATCGAACTTGGGAAAATAAAATGGACAACGATATTGACAAACAATGATGTAGAACAGCAATGGGTAACATTTAAAACAGTGTTCAACAGAGTCGAGGAAAAATATATTCTGCTAAAAAACAAGAACAGATTTAATACTAATGAGACACCATGGATGAATAAAAACATCAGGGAATATGTGGTTATATCATTTCTAATCTCATATTATGATGTCATGTCCACCTGATCCGTCTCCCTGGAGAGTTATGTTGATAGAGTTAGATGAGGAAAGATGGGAGGAGGCTCAAGTGGAGCATAAACGCCGGCATGGACTGGTTGGGCCGAATGGCCTGTTTCTGTGCAATTCTATGTAAAATGATCTCATGAGTTATGAAATATTGCCCAAAAATATTCAGCAGACAATCTCTAGAGTGAAAAGCCCAGCTTTACAATTAATTTCAAGCCCCAATATGCAACCAGTGTTAGTCTCAGTTTTGAGCAGTGCTGGCTCAATCTTACCATAAAGAAGGGTCTTTCTCAATGTCTTCCTTATATTGCTTTATAGCATGTCCAAGAGATGAACTAACGGGGAATCCTTCTTTGGCAAGTTTGATGCTTGGCTCAAATAACCGTTTCCACGGTAACCTTCCATGCCGTTCATGTGCTAGTTGGTATCCTCGGATTTCACCAGGGACTGCTATGGACAATCCTCCTGCACAAACATAAACAACAGGCTAGCTTTTAAATGAAAACCCTTCCATTTCAGTGCACTCACTAGCAAGAGTTATCTGGCCATGCTTACCTCACCAGGCAATGATTAGACTGAAGCAAGAACTTGGTTATTATAAATAGTTCTGATGCTTCAAATGAATCAGGAGTTCCAAACTTGGCTTTGACATCGACTGTCGCTGCTCCTACCAAACAATGTGTATCGAGTTGATCTTCCTTCCAATTTTCTCCCTTTACTAATTGTGATGAACTTTTGCATATTCATCTGAGCTGTTGGGACCATGGAAATGTCTCACCATGGAAAGTAATCAGCCAACGATCAATAGTTTAGGATGTAAGGTTAGATAGATATTCTGGAGTTTTGTTTGATTTTGCTCTGGAGAGCAAAGGGAACTTTACAGAACCCTTTCTCAAGAGATGAAGTGGGGAGGGTAGAGTCCACGATAGAGTGGACTACACATAGCCTGTGGAAGGAACAGGCTTGATGGGCTGAGTGGCCTTATTTATGTAATTACATTCTTAGGTCAGTGTTGTGCATTTTGGGCATTTTCCATTTTGGGCATCCATTGTCAGGATGAAGGGGTCCCCTGGTCAGAGGTAGCATGTATTATAGGTTCATCTTCGCTACCTCAACAATATGCCTTATTTAACTTAAAACACAGAGGCTCCCCACCCCGCCAATCTTTTTTATTTCCCACACCAATCATCCACATGGCCTCTCTGATTGAGATTGCCAAATAATGGAGAGTTTTGTGCTGTGTGCCCATGCTCAGTGGGAACTTGGCCGAACTTATTCTATGTACAACCCTGGCAGCTAGCAGAGAAAAGTGACTTTTACTCTTCTTGGCATGGGCTAGATTCAAATCTAGGTCCCAGAAATCAAAGTGTGTCGATGTTATCACACCCAGACATGTTGACCAATAATTGGAAACCATATTAGCCTGAACTGCAAAACCCATCTTAGATACTTAACCACCAAAGGATAGAGTAGTTAAAGTAAATGTTGGTCCCTTAGGGGATGAGACTAGGGAATTAATAATGGGAAACAGGGAAATGGCAGAGACTTTAAACAAATATTTTGTATCTGTCTTCACGGTATAAGACACTAAAAGCATCCCAATAATAGTGGATAATCAAGGGGCAAAAGGGAGGGAGGAACTTAAAACAATCACTATCACTAGAGAAAAAGTACTAGGCAAACTAATGGGACTAAAGGTTGACAAGTCCCCTGGACCTGATGGCCTGCATCCTAGGGTCTTAAAAGAAGTGGCTGCAGAGATAGTGGATGCATTGGTTGTAATCTTCAAAAAATTCCCCAGATTCTGGAAAGGTCCCAGTGGAAAACCGCAAATATAACGCCCCTATTCAAGAAATGAGGGAGGCAGAAAGCAGGAAACAATAAACCAGTTAGCCTAACATCTGTCATTGGGAAAATGCTGGAATCTAGTATTAAGGAAATAGTAGCAGGACATTTAGAAAATCATAATACAATCAAGCAGAGTCAACATGGTTTTATGAAAGGGAAATCGTGTCTGACAATTTACTAGAGTTCTTTGAGGATGTAACGAGCAGGGTGGATAAAGGGGAACCAGTAGATGTAGTGTATTTGGATTTCCAAAAGGCATTCGATAAGGTGCCCCATAAAAGGTTACTGCACAAGATAAGAGCTCATGGTGTTGGGGGTAATATATTAGCATGGATAGAGGATTGGCTAACTAACAGGACACAGAGAGTCGGGATAAATGGGTCATTTTCAGGTTGGCAAACTGTAACTAGTGGAGTGCCACAGGGATCAGTGCTGGGGCCTCAACTATTTACAATCTATATTAATGACTTGAATGAAGGGACCCTGGTCAGATATATGCTGTGACTATATGCATCTCTTCACTTCACCTGACGAAGGAGCAGCGCTCCGAAAGCTTGTGATTTCAAATAAAGCTGTTGGACTATAACCTGGTGTTGTGCGACTTCTCACATTTGTCCACCCCAGTCCAACACTGGCATCTCCACATTATTGAAACATATAAGATTCTGGGGGGCTTGACAGGGTAGATGCTGAGAGGATGTTTCCCCTAGTGGGGGAATCTAGAACTAGGGGGCACAGTTTCAGAATAAGGGGTCGCCCATTTAAGATGGAGATGAGGAGGAATTTCTTCTCTCAGAGGGTCGTGAATCTTTGGAATTCTCTACCCCAGAGAGCTGTGGAGGCTGAGTCATTGAATATATTCAAGGCTGAGATAGACAGATCTTTGAACTACAGGGGAGTCAAGGATTATGGGGAACAGGCAGAAAAGTGGAGTTGAGGCCAAGATAAGATCAGCCATGATCTTATTGAATGGTGGAGCAGGCTCGAGGGGCCAAGTGGCCTACTCCTGCTCCTGTTTCTTATGTTCTTATGATAGCAGAGTTTAGTGAAGTAACAGGATCTTCACACGGATTTCATTGATTCGGGCCTCATGCAGAGACAGATACATTTGGTCACCATGTCATGTTAACCCAGGGTACCCTGATCAGTCTGCACCAGCACATGTTACAGTACTCAAGGAAAAGCAACTGAACCTTCAGGGATTTCTCTTGGTTGATATGGGTACATATGTAATGCAGGTTTGCACTCTGCTATAGTCTCTGTACCTGCTTTCAAGTGATCACTTCCATCACAGTCAGTAGTCTGGATGCCCAATCGCACAGTGGGATGGTTGGAAATTGTGTGTTGTATGGAGGAACTGAAGAAAATTGGCATCTTCAAGGTAAAATTTATATTGCAGGGGTTGGTAGGATCAAAGGTTTGAAAGAGGGAGTTTGTGACTTTAAGCAGCCATGAATTAGGTGTCAGTTGTGGCTCAGTGGTAGCACTCTCGCCACTGAATCAAGAAGATTGTGGGTTCAAGTCTCACTTCAGAGACTTCAGCACAAAATCTAGGCTGACACTCCAATGTAGTACTGAGGGAGTGCTGCACTGTCAGAGGTGCCCTCTTTTAAAGGAGACATTATTGAAGACCAGCAGGGTGTTTCTCCCCGGTGTCCTGGCCTATATTTATCCTTCAACCAACACCTACAGCAGATTATCTGGTAATCATCACATTGCTGTTTGGGGGAGCTTGCTGTGCGCAAATTGGCTGCCGCGTTTCCTACATTACAACATTGCCTACACTTCAAAAATACCTCATTGGCTGTAAAGCACTTTGGGACATCTGGAGGTTTTGAAAGGTACTATATAAATACGAGCTCTTTCTGTAACTCAAATCCCCACTGCACAGAAATCAGGTGCAGCCTTGATGTTGAAAGGCCTTCTCCCTCACACTGAACTTTCCCTTTAGTGAAGCTGGAGACAGAATTGTGGAAGTGCAGTTTACTTTTAAGACACAAATAAAATGGCCTCTCTAAGAAAGTAATTTAAAAAGGAAATTCAAAATGGCTGACAGTAGGAGTCACCATAAGTAAATCATTCTAATTAGCTACAAGAATAGAGACAACTCGGAATTCCTTATCTAAGAAAAGCTTAGCAAAATAAGGCATCAATTAGTTCTAACCAGCTCAGGATGAGATAAGGTAAGCCATCAACCCACAGATTAGAGAATGAACATTGAACAAAGAGGTCTCATAAGGAAGGTCTGGTTATCTGATCTTTAAGGAATTTCTGCTCGTTATTATAACGAAAACCTATGCAATAACTCACAAGTTTGTGCTTCATTATTCAGGATGTTTAATGTTATGTCAAATGGCCTGTTCTGTGTACTTTTTTGTATAAAGTATGTTCAAATCTTGTAAGATTCGAAGCATTCTGACATAGCAACTTGACTGTGTCAGAACCTTCCCTTGTAACAAGTAAACTTTATTAAAAAGCCTTCTTTGACACGATTTTATGTGTTCTACTCGGTATGTAAACTTCGACAGTTTCTTGGAGGTTCCACCGAGATCGCTTGCTACCTCTCAGTAAGTCACGGACAGAGGACACTATGAATTTCTAGTGGCAAATCCTAACTGGCCAAAAGTGATGTTTTATCACCTAAAAGGATTTCTCACTAGATGCTGAATTAGTGTAAGTCTGTTTCTTCCGACAAGCAGCACGGCGATGATCTGTTTTAGAATTGAGTTGAATCTTGTAACTTTTGCTTCTTTTATTTTAACGTTAAAAGGAGAAGAATTCTGACGGCTCAAGTCTCAAAACTAATCGGGCAAAGAAGGCAAGAAAGAGAGTCGGCAGGGTTGCGTCCCGGACTAAAGGTACCAGGTTGTGAAAAAGCGCTAAAAGGTTAAAACTGCAGTATCAAGGGAGGGTCCCTTGAGCCGGGGAAAAGAGTCTCGCGGCAGAAAGGTTTAGAGAGAAACCTTCACTTAGAATATAAGTTACGTATAAACCATAAGTTAAATGTTAAGGACTCAGTTTGTAGGGGCGTTCAACGCAGGCTGAGAATTGATTATTTGTTTAGTTTAAAGTATAAGATTAATGTCTGATTACTTGATTTGTTTGCCTGTTTGGGCTTTCGCGTTACTTATCATTGTCTTTATTGTTGTTAATTCTTGTTATTGTTTGTCACTTGTGGAGCTCCGAAGGGTTAATAATAATCGTAAGGGGGTAAAGGGTGAAACTTGCGATTTAGAAGAAGAATGCCTAGTATAATTAAAACTTTACTAAGAATAGAAGAATTACATGTCTAGAGGACTGTCTCGCAAATAGAGACCCACAAAGAAGAGGTAAAAAGTCAATAAATTGGTCAGCCTTTTCAGACTGGAAAAAGGAAGCAGAAAGGCGTAAGGACCGTAGTATACAAGCCAGTAGATCTGACATTAAAAATAAGAGAAAAGACCCTGAGTAAATTGGCTAAACAAAATGAAGTTAGACAAATAGGGACCAAAAGAATAAAGTTTCCCTCTTAATGGAGCAAGCAGCTTCCGCAACACCGACGGACCAGAATTGAAATCTGAAACTCAAAGCAAAAAAAAAAGGAAGGGATTTGGAAAGCCAGGAAAAGCTGCTGAGAAAAGTTTTACCGGCATGGAAGTTATTAATGTCTGTGCCGAGATAAAAAGCTAATATACAAGATTTGTTGAGTGAAAGGAATCTTAAAAGGAATACTGGGATCTCAGTTGTGTGAAAAGTGTGAAAAAAAAAATTCCTGATTGTGTGAATGTTTAAGTTTGTTAAGTTACAGTATTATTTAATCTGCCTAAAAAAAAAAGTGTCTGTCAGTTTGTTTATGTTTTAGCTCCACCCACTCTTTTGTACAGAGAGCTAAAAGCTGTTTTTAACTCTTTGAAGACTTGTCTTGAATGATACTCAAGTGTGTTGTTTTAAGTTTGTTAATTGTTTTACAAAAGAGGTATAAGCTTCAGCCTTGAAGTCACAGTTGCCAATGTGCCTGGAAAGAAAATGACAATTAATTTGAATGTTTACAAGGCATGGTAATTGTTTCTTTGTTAATGTGACGATGTGTTCTTTCTTTTCCAACTGACACTGGTTAGTTTAAAAAAAAATTGATCTGGATTGAATTGGAATTATTGAGGTTAATTAACCTATTAAAAACCAGACTTTCATTGTGCACGGTGAAATTCTGGTTGGTGTAAATTTGTGTAGACCACATTGAATAAGATATTTAATGGTCTGAAACCAGACTTTAAAATATTTACAGTCTTGGATACAGAACGGGTTCTGGTCCATACCATTGGCAGAGGAATCACAAGGAAATTCGCCTTTACTGTCAGGGATAGACAGGAATTTTATATCAGACTTTGCAGGGAAAGCATTGTGCCAGAAAAAAAAAAATAGAAAAAAATAAATAATAATTTGAATTACAATTTAAGTTAAGCTGGTGTGTAAAAACTGAGAAGAACAACAAAAAAAAAGAAAAAAAAAAAGTTTGTTTAACAAAAGATTAAGTTTCGGTCTAAAATTTAACCTTGGAGTTGCGGTTGCTATGGTGAAATCTTCCAAAGCAATCTGATTTGATTTGTTTAAATTCAATGTTTTTACAGTATTTTGGAAAGACATCTGAAGAAAGGACAATAAGAAATATGATGTAATTTACTAGTTCTGCAAGCATGTGCTATTTTGTTTTGTTTTATCTGTTCTGTTCGTGTTCAGTTAAAGTGTGAAAACACAACTGCTTTTTTTGGATTGGGAAAGTTTTTTTTTTAAATTTACTAAAGTGACGCAATTGCGTGCGCCTGATAATGTTTTGCTCCACCTTCTTAAAAACCTGCAAAGGAGTTAACCCTTTCCACTGACAGCTGATTAAGTTCATCAAGCAATAACTTCGGTATGACATTTAAAGATATTGGACATTATTAATTTTAAGTTAATATTTCCCCACAGTGACAGAAGGAAAATCTTCTTTCTTTTGTTATATGGAAGTTACCTTGTAAACTAATTGCAGCACTTCTGTCTCTAATGTTAAAACACTGTATAAACCACCTAGCCTGGAAATCATTTGTTTCTGAAATTGGAAATGGAAGATAAATTGATAGAAATGAAATTGAACATAGGTTTTGTCAATCAGTTCAACAGTACTGCTGTTTGGATTTTGGGATAATTTTGTAATAACAATATAGACTCAGGCACTAGATATATTTTGGGTTACTTTTGGGAAAATAAAAGATCCTCTAAAATAATGATAAACAAAAAAGTGTTAGTAACTTGGACCTAGTGAGAATGTTTGATCTATGTTTTCAATCTTAAATATTGTACTGGACAGTAAAGTTACTCCAGGGCTCATGAATGAGATATGAATGGTAATTAATGGGATGTATAAAATTGAAACAGGAGAAATTACACTGCTGAATGGGAATTTTAAAAACTTGCTAGTGAAAGTCAGGAAAGTGCAGTTAAGAATAGTAAATTGATAGCTTTCTCTTGGAGACATTTGTGTCCCTGCCTATAATGAACTTTTAAGAAAACTGAATTTGATAGCCTGGCCACTATCCAAGATATTGGGACCATGCAGAAGAAGATGAACAAAGACAGTCTTTTGATAAGATACCTGAAAGCCCGAGAAAGGCACATGTGGCATGATATTGAGATACCGGTATGAGTGTGCAAATGTGATTTGTTACGTATGAAGCGATTACCATCTGGGAATGTATGGTGAATCTGCACTGAAGAACGGGTCTCAGACATGCTCAGTTACTGGACAACAGCAAGACATGAAATGGTTAATGTGGCTCAGGAGAGCGAGACAACATTTAAAGCATTGACACATACTCCATCGAGAAACTATCTAATTAATGAAACAATCAGAATAGAGTTAAACACACTGGTACCTGTTAGAAGGATTGAAATTGAAGTTGAAGTGGAGAGTTACCTGGAATCTGAATTGGGACAATTGAGGGCTAAGGAGAAATCATGTTTAGTAAGAATTATCCACAAGATGGATATGAGTAAAAGAGAGATCTGGAGAATCTTTTAAGTCCATGATTTGTTGATTAGATGTTAAACTGTAATGTTGCTTGAAATCAGGAAGATAGAAGAAACAGAGGATACCCCAGGCGGGGCAGAATTGGAACACCGGAATGGACTATTAGAAGGGAGAAATCTTCAAGACTCCCTACTAACTAACGCCCAAGTTGAGAGAGAGCAATAAGAACTAGCTAGATTAGTCAAGAGCCGATTGTGAGAAGTCAATAAGGGTTATTTCCTTCTCAAAGAAGGGAATTGTAAGAAATAGCTGTTAGATTCAAAGATGGGTTTTAATTCTTAGAACAGAAACTGACAACATGCAGCCAGGAATAGATAGCAGAAATGCCAGCAAGGTTGAATATCAAGCATCAAAAGACAAATAGAAATGATAAGGGAATCGTAAAATGCAAAACAACACAGGGTGGGGGGTATAAAAAATTAATTTTGAAGGCCTTATACTGTTGGTAATCATAGATATGTTTTCAAGATGGGTTGAAGCTTTTCCATGTAAAAAGAATGAAGCTGTAACAGTTGCGAAGTGTTTGCTAAAAGAAATCATACCAAGGTTTGGAATACCTATGCAACTTTCATGCGACAACGGATCACATTTTACTGGAATGATCATAAAGGAACTATGTAAAGCCTTGCAGATTAATCAGCATTTTCACTGCAGTTATCATCCACAATCTGCAGGGCTGGTAGAAAGATATAACGGAGTACTGAAGAATAAACTTTCTAAACTTTGCAATGAAACTGGACTAAAATGGGTTGAACTGTTACCCTTAGCATTGATGATAATGCGAGCAGCAACTAACAGGACAACTGGACTGTCGCCACATGAGATTGTTATGGGACGACCCCAAAGGCTGCCATTCTCAGCACCCTTTACGGTTAAACAAATGGACATTCATAAAATGGATGAAAATTGCATTGCATTAACTAGATGTATTTCCAGCTTTCACCAACAGGTAAAGGAAGCTCAAACGGAACCGGCCGAAGGAAAGTGCCATAATTTGGAACCAGGAGATGACGTCTACATAAAGGTCTTTAAGAGGAAGAACGGTCTGCAGCCACGCTTTGAAGGGCCATATCAAGTACTCTTGACAACAAATACAGCTGTAAAGGTCAAGGAAAGACCTATTTGGATCCACGCATCCCATTGCAAGAAAGTATCAGATAAGGACAGTTGAATTTGAAAAGACTTAAATAATGAAGCTGTTATTTACGTTTTACCTACTAATCGGACTGATATGTATAGCCTGCCCAGGGAGAAGAAAAGAACCCCGAAAGAAACGAGAATTACATATGAACACCTTTTTGTATATGTCATATAAGTATGCCAAAAAAAGTGGGATAAACGCCTGTTGGGTATGTAGCCATATTCCTACCCATGTGAAAGGAGGAATACCTCTGCGACCGATACCCTTGAACCTCACAGATATGGCAGAATGGATAATTAATAAAAATCATACGAAACAGAAAAATACCACCCTATCCACCTTCGGAAATAAATGGGAACAAAAGTGGTCTAGCCTAAGAAACGAGTTTAAGGGGGGAGGATATTCGTTAGAAAATTTTAAGGGATGGTACAAGCCGACGTATGATTATACGAAAGTACCTCCTTTTCTAGCCCTTACCAATACATCGGGAAAGGGCCGACCGATCGGGGATATATGCTGGGAACGCGATCTAGGACAGACTAAAGGGAACAGAGTTAATATGGGGAAAAGTCGTTGCATACAAAAGTTTATTACGTACGGGGCAGGGAGTTCCATGGAAAGCTGGTGGTTCAATACTACCAGTTTGATGAATTTGACTAATAACAGACCATGGAATGGGACTAAACGATTGAATACTGACAATATACATATATATATACATATACATATATACACATTGTGCATGCTCCCCACTTTCGGTAAAAATATTCTTCCACCCAAATGGGATCGGCAGGCTAGGGAAAGAGAGAGGACTCCTTTTAACTGCCGGTGACGTCGACCTTGTATACCACTTGGTCCGCACTCTGGAGGCTCACGTAGAAGCACTTGTGCTTTGGAGAACCCCACAGGTCAGGTATAAACTGTGTGGGCCATGACTTAGAACTCCTCTATGAACTGCTGTACCCTAACTCCTTAGAGGGTGTATAGCAACACCCGAACTGCAGGCTAGTATAAGCTGCAGGAAAAGTTAGAGAACAGCAGACTAATGAACCACAAAAGTACGCCACAGTCACCAAAACACAACTAAAACCCCTACAAGAACATACACCCAAACACCAAGAATAGACAGAGAAGAAGGACGATCTTAGATAAGGTCAACCATCAATACAGGTATATCCCGGGGATGGTTACAAACAGAAAAGAAGTCGGTATCCTTGACTAGATTTTAAGTTAGTATAAGGACCGTTAGGAGAAAGCTATGTTGTCCTAGAAAGGACAAAAGGGGAAAATGTGGAAGTGCAGTTTACTTTTAAGACACAAATAAAATGGCCTCTCTAAGAAAGTAATTTAAAAAGGAAATTCAAAATGGCTGACAGTAGGAGTCACCATAAGTAAATCATTCTAATTAGCTACAAGAATAGAGACAACTCGGAATTCCTTATCTAAGAAAAGCTTAGCAAAATAAGGCATCAATTAGTTCTAACCAGCTCAGGATGAGATAAGGTAAGCCATCAACCCACAGATTAGAGAATGAACATTGAACAAAGAGGTCTCATAAGGAAGGTCTGGTTATCTGATCTTTAAGGAATTTCTGCTCGTTATTATAACGAAAACCTATGCAATAACTCACAAGTTTGTGCTTCATTATTCAGGATGTTTAATGTTATGTCAAATGGCCTGTTCTGTGTACTTTTTTGTATAAAGTATGTTCAAATCTTGTAAGATTCGAAGCATTCTGACATAGCAACTTGACTGTGTCAGAACCATCCCTTGTAACAAGTAAACTTTATTAAAAAGCCTTCTTTGACACGATTTTATGTGTTCTACTCGGTATGTAAACTTCGACAGAATCCACAGCTGACTACACTAAACTGCGGCCTAAACTGGAGTAGGGAGTGGCCAGGGGAAAGGTCACAAATACAGCAGTACAGGATGAGGGGACTAAATGTACATGTCCTTGTACATGAGTCACTGAAAGTGAATGTGCAGGTGCAGCAAGCCATTAGGAAGGCAAATGGTATGCTGGCCTTCATTACAAGAGGATTTGAGTACAGGAGTAAAGAAGTCTTACTCCAATTATATAGGGCCTTGGTGAGACCACACCTGGAGTACTGTGTACAATTTTGGTCTCCTTACCTAAGAGGGAGTGCAACGAAGGTTCACCAGACTGATTCCTGGGATGGCGGGACTGTCGTATGAGAAGAGATTGAGTAAACTAGGCCTGTATTCTCTTGAATTCAGAAGAATGAGAGGGGATTTCATTGAAGCATACAAAATTATTACAGGGCTTGATAGGGTGGATACTGGGAGAATGTTTCCCTCGGCTGGGGAGTCTAGAACCAGGGGCCACAGCCTCAGGATAAAGGGTAGGCCATTCAGGACTGAGATGAGAAGAAATTTCTTCACACAGAGGGTGGTGAATCTTTGGAATTCTCTATCCCAGAGGGCTGTGGAGGCTCAGTCATTGGGTATATTCAAAATAGAAGTCGATAGATTTCTGACTAGTAAGGGAATCAAGGGATATGGCGAGAGGGCCGGTGAATGGAGTTGAGGCAGAAGATCAGCCATGATCTCATTGAATGGCGGAGCAGGCTCGAAGGGCCGAATGGCCGACTCCTGCTCCTATTTCTCATGTTCTTATGTAGTAGTAACTGAACACACACCACCTGCAAACAACATTGGCATCAGGACCCACTAAACCCATCAACACCCACTAAACTGTACATAGAGACCACTGCTGCACAGAAATACAACTTACTTTCAAATACCTGGAGGCTCCCACAATGACTCAGCAAGTTTATCCAATGAGAGCTGAGCCATATCAACCAGGAAGCTCTCAGCTTTGATCCATGGTCCGTGCTGAGCGAGCCGATCTCAGCCAGTACAGTAATAATGGTGCTAGAATTGGCCTCAGCACCCCTGGGTTAGGAAAAGGTAAACATCCAAGGTTCCCACTGATGATTGTCATCCAACAATCATTACTGTGCTGATCCACATCGTTACATAGCCTGCTGACATGCGTTGTTGAGGCTAACACACAAATAATGCCCCTCTTTGGCAAGTTATCAGAAGGCACCTGTGGGACTGAACCCCAGGAAGTAATCAAAGCCTTAAGGAGAAAGGGGGAGGGGGAGAAAACTGGAAATAAAAAGTAGGAAAAAGCAGCCTCGATACAGTCAGCTTTTGGAATCCTGCAGCTTTTCAGTCAGAAACCTTCTGCTTTTGAGCTCAAACATCACTGAGAGGGGGGACAGGGTCAAGAAGAATGTACTGATTGCAGTCCTAGTGCTTACCTTTCTGAGACACCCCATCTGTCTTATTAACAAACATATCTGTCGACGCATTGCCTGGGGCCACTTCTCTGGAATTAATTGTTTCTACTTTTCCTGAAAAAGAAGAAAAAGAAGTATTGTTCCAAACAAGGTGGCTCACATTACATTACAAGAATTCTGTGTTAAGCATTCACAGCAAACGAGTTAGAGTGCGGCCGGAGAAGACAGAGTCTCATCTCTCAACCCACCTGAAAACACCTGACGGTGCTTTTAACCCTCGCCGCCCCACAGAAACCAGGCGAAAATCACCAAGGTTACTTACCCGCCCTGGAGCCACACAGATCCCGCCATCCATGATTGACTTTATGCAGGCTTCTGGATGGGCGGCTCAAACAGCCGCCCAAAGCTGGCAGGATCCGTCATCAGATACGCAGATCGCAGTCCGATGGACCCAGGCCTAAGCGGGAGAGCTGATGTGACTTTCCCACCAGGCTAGAGAGAGTCGGGGCCTGCTGGGAAGATGAATAGGCCCAAACAGGTAAGGTTTTTACTGTTGTCTGTGGGGCCAGGAGGATCAGGAAATTTTAAGCCTCTCCCACCCCAGACTCCCACCCCCAGGTGTACGTAAAAGATCCCACGGTACTATTTTGATGAAGAGCAGGGGAGTTCACCATGGTGTCCTGGCCAATATTTATCCCTCAGCCAACACCATTAAAACGGATTATCTGGTAATTATCTCATCGCTGTTTGCGGGACCATGCTGTGCGCAAATTGGCTGCTGCATTTCCTACATTACAGCAACACCACTTCAAAAAATACTTCATTGTAAAGTGCTTTGAGACATCCTGAGGTCAAGCAAGGTGCTATATTAATGCAAGTTCTTTCTTTTCTACTCTGAGTTTGAAATATATTGTTGTTTCTTCATCATCATTGGGTCAATATCCTGGAGTCCCCCACCTAAAACCATTATAGCAGCACCATCACCACGAGCACTGCTCAGAGCACTTAGAGACGGGCAAGAAATGCAATTTTACCCATGTTGCCCTTATTCCAAAAACACATTGGGCCGGATATTCCGATCCCTACGGGTGGGTACGCGCTGTGTACACACCCGTAGGGACATCGGAAATGCCGGTTTCAGGCATGCACAACGCATGTGCTGAAAACCGGCATTTCCGATCTGTCAAGAATCCTCTTGACAGATCATCCGCCTGCCCGGGAGCAGGGCCTCTGCGGGTGGATAGTTCCGCTTTTTGGAGACCCTCCGCCCGCAGAAAACCCTTACATTTCTTATGACTGGTAAAAGCAGATCGTGGCGTCAGTCAAGCGTGCAATGCCCCAGTAGCACCCCGGACCGGATATTGAGTCATGCCCCCTGCCTTACCGCCTGCCGCTAGCATCGACAGGTTGAGGGCAACGTTTTGCAGTCGGGAAGGAGCTGGGGGAGCGCTATTTAAAGGTGGCCGCTTCCTGCCTTTTTTTGTCGGCGACATTTTTGCACCACGCATTCTGAGAGAGAGAGAGAGAGAGAGAGAGAGACTTCTGGAGAGATTCAATGCTGTGTGAAGGAGTTTTGGGTACTGAGCAGCACTTTGCAGGTTCATTTTGATTTAACCTTCCTTGCATCAATTTAGAAGAGACTTGGGGGCTGCACTCTGAGCTCTTTTCCTGGGCCTCTCCATTGTTTTTTCCAGCAGATTTGATGTACAGATCTCTCCAGGCCAAGATTCAAGGCTGCAATGAGCAGGGTGTGGATGGAGAGCAAGATCGACCCTCCTCTTTACGAACTGGCCGGGGCCAGTGTGTCTGTGTTCCATTGCTGACTGACATCGCATGAGCTTCGCCAGCGCTCTGAGGGAACGCCTCGCTCCTCGGTGTTCGTGCCAAGAGAGGTGTGTAGCGCCTGATTTAGCGCTCCAATCACCTCCAGGGACGATAGAAGCCAAGTTTGCAGTCGGAGGCGATAATTAGCACCAGGCGCTAAACTTTGCGCCCGGCCGATAATTGCGCCCCAAACGGGGCGATACTGAATTTCTCCCCCATGTTGTCCTTACCTCCCCCACCAGCGGAAAAAGTTTCTCTCTATCTACCCTATCAGTTCCTTTCACAATCAAAAAACCTCAATCGAATCACTCCTTAACCTTCTGTATTCCAGTGAATACAAGCCTAGTTTGTGTAATCTCTCCTCATAATCTAACCCTTGGAGCCCAGGTATCATTCTGGTGAATCTGCCCTGCACTCCTTCCAAGGCCAATATTTCCTTTCTACGGTGCGGCACCCAGACTGTACACAGTACTCCAGATGTGGTCTAACCAGGGCTTTGTATAGCTGTAGCAAAAAAGTCCTCCCCTTTATATTCTAGCCTTTTTTTTATTCGTTAATGGGATGTGGGCATCGCTGGCAAGGCCAGCATTTATTGCCCATCCCTAATTGCCCTCGGGAAGGTGGTGGTGAGCCGCCTTCTTGAACCGCTACAGTCCGTGTGGTGAAGGTACTCCCTCCTGCTAGGGAGGGAGTCCCAGGATTTTGACCCAGCGACGATGAAGGAATGGCAATATATTTCCAAGTCAGGATGGTGTGTGACTTAGAGTGGAACTTGGAGGTGATGGTGTTCCCATGCCCCTGCCCTTGTCCTTCTAGGTGGTAGAGGTCGCGGGTTTGGCAGGTGTTGTCAAAGAAGCTGCAGTGCATCTTGTAGATGGTACACACTGCAGCCACGGTGCGCCGGTGGTGGAGGGATTGAATGATTAAGGTGGTGGATGGGATGCCAATCAGGCGGGCTGCTTTGTCCTCAATGATGTCAAGCTTCTTGAGTGTTGTTGCAGCTGCACTCATCCAGGCAAGTGGAGAATATTCCTTCACACTCCTGACATGTGCCTTGTAGATGGTGGAAAGGTTTTGGGGAGTCAGGAGGTGAGACAGTCGCTGCAGAATACCCAGCCTCTGACCTGCTCTTGTAGCCACAGTATTTATGTGGCTGGTCCAGTTAAGTTTCTGGCTAATTGTGATGACCCCCAGGATGTTGATGGTGGGGTATTCGACAATGGTAATGTCGTTGAATGTCAAGGGGAGGTGGTAAGACTCTCTATTTGTGGAAATGGTCATTGCCTGGCACTTGTGTGGTGTAAATGTTACTTGCCACTTATCAGTCCAAGCCTGAATGTTGTCCAGGTCTTCCTGCATGCGGGCATAGACTGCTTCATTATCTGTGGAGTTGTGAATGGCACTGAACACTGTGCAATCATCAGTGAACATCTCCACTTCTGACCTTATGTTGGAGGGAAGGTCATTGATGAAGCAGCTGAAGATGGTTGGGCCTAGGACACTGCCCTGAGGAACTCCTGCAGCGATGTCCTGGGGCTGTGATGTTTGGCCTCCAACAAGCACAACCATCTTCCTTTGTGCTAGGTATGACTGCAGCCAGTGGAGTTTTCCCCCTGATTACCAACTTCTAGTTATAAAGGTTAACATTTCTTTAGCCTTTTTGATTTTTTTTGTATCTGACCACTACATTTTAGGAGCAGACCATGGGGCTGATGGAAAGGTATTTTTCTCTAGCCAACGGAGTGGCGTGGTCGGGGGCATAATGCTGATGCCAGGCTAGTGACAGCACACCTACACAGTTGCCGCAGCATCCCTGTGGAGCACCACACAGGCCATACGTTTCCACCCCCTCCTCTGTCTCCTTAATCCCAAGAGGACATTGTTTTCCCACTCTTAGCTTGTACCCTCCTTCTCTGCGGACCCACCACAGCAATGGGAGTCAGAGTGAGGAAGAATAGAAAGATGATGAGGAGACTAGGTTAAACCAGGCAAAACTGACCAGTTCCGTCCTGAATCCCCTTTCAATAGGCACTGAGGAATCCTCTGACTGATCGTTATGATGCTCTCTTCCATCTACTGCTGCCTTCAAATCTGCCAGGGCTGCCTCCCCAGAATGTCTACATCCAGGGATTTTTGGATGGTGAAGTTATACGGAGAACAGGCTACAACTATGTAGAACACACGAGCTGGCACATACTGTGCCCTTCCTGAACTGTCAAGGCAGCGAACGCACCCCTTTACAACCCCAATGGTCTTCTTGATGACCACTCTGGGAGAAGTGCGTGCTTGCTGTAGCGCTCCTGTGCTGCTGTTTGTGCAAATCCTAGTGGGATCATAATCCATGGGATCAGGGAGTATCCCACAAACCATCCACTGACACGTTTTTTGTTTTATTTGAAGAGGTCGGGGAGGGCCGAATGTCAAAAAAAATAATGCAGTGTAACAATTTCCAGCATATCTTGTGTTAACTTGCAGGATCCTTTGCAGGTTGTCACACACAATCTGTACATTCAGGGAGTGGAAGTCCTTCCGGTTGAGGAAATTGCAGGGGGATGACTGTAGGGGCTCTCGAAGCAATATGAGTGCCATCTATTGGTATTTAGGAAAGCCAGAAACACTAAAACTGGATGGCCCCTGACATGAATCTTGTCATTGATGTGGAAATGACTTATGAAATAATACTAGGTGGCCTGCTGGTGGCGCTGTCCAGGGAGAGTATAAATACTTGGGCACGGGCCCAGCTTGCGTGGGACATTCTTAACAGGAACTAGTGAAGGACACAACTAGATCTCCATGTTGTAAAACAGTTGATTAAAGCTTTGTTTAATGCTTAGACCAAGTGCCCAGTAGTTTTCTTAAGTCAGCCCCATCATGCTGCCTTACTGTGATGGCAAAGTCAATGAATTCCCCAGCTCTCCTGTGAAGTGCGTCAGTCACCTGATGAACGTATGACCATACTGCACATTGGCTGATATTATTGTGATCATCCTTGACTCCCTGAAAGAGCCAGTGCCATAAAAAGAGAGAGTATGGTGGTCAGAGAGAGAGCAGTGGGGCAGACCATGGCTTCAGGTCCTCGGGCAGCAGGTGGCAGGGCCTCTTTGGGGAAGCGCACTATTCTAACGTGCATCGCCTCACTAAGGTCCTCACATGACCTGTGCTCCTTGTATCTTCTGAGAGGGCTTTGGTAATAACTGGTGGAGTGTAGCCTCCTTACTGTGGTGCATGGGCAAACAGGGTCCTGGTGGACTAAAACCTCCCGCAAGCAGTCAGAGGTAATAAATAATCACTACTCAAATTTTCAGCAATCTTCAGGCCAAATTCCTCACTTTGTCCAGCCTCAACTGATCCTTATACAACTATACCCTATATTTCTCACTCTTACCCCTAGTGCATTGCGAGTGTAGAACAAGGAAATTCAGGGCTACAGCACCACTGAACCTCCTTGCCATATATTCTAATTAGGTGCACGGGGACCCGGTGAGCAGATCGCATGAAGAGTCAAACCATGTTTGGAAACTCGGGATAGGGAAATCAGTTTTGGGGCAGGAAACTGGCAGAAAGGGCTTCGGTCCCATTTTGTTGACCAGTCAAACAAATGCCCCATTTTTAAGCCCAGCAACGCCAGAAGTGCCATGTAATTTTGAGGCTTCTGTACTTAATTTAAGGAATGACCTAACCTTACGCACACGAATTGAAGACATGAGCAAGACTGCCAGAGAAGCTGGTGTGAGTGCAATGCTCAGCTCTGGGAGTACTAAGTAGGTTGGAGCACGTTGATGCTGCTGCCAGTGAAGCATAAGAATTTACAGCCTTATGAGCAGGTTCGTACACAGTAGATGATGTACTTGAAATCCTCAATCAGCCATGCAAGTGTCGGGTCTACCACATGAACATGTTAAACTCCTACCTCTGTTGTGAGGGAATGGCTCTGTATATTATTGCCAATCCAGAAGAAGGAGAGGAAGGTGAGATTGCAGATCTCATTGGAAAGTCAAACAAGTTCCCCTCTAGGTAGGACCACTGTCAGCTCAGTTATCTCCCAGAGAGGACAGCAAGTCAGGAAATTGTTGCTGGGTTTTACTCATTGTCCTTGGGCAAACCAGGCTATGCAAAGCAGTTTGTACACGTGACAAACATTTCGAAGCCAGTGTAGAAGCACACATACCCTGTGCCACATAGTGTGAGGGAACCCACAGCTTGTGGGGTACAGGAGACGGTGTAACTGGGAGCCCGTGTGCATCACCGGTGGTGTTAGTACCCAAGGACAAGACCACACCGTTTTGTGGAGATCATAAACTAAATGACTTAACAGAATCTGACACCTATCTGATGCTTCACATGGAGGGCGTCCTGGAGAAACTAGGGAGTCCCAAGTATCTGATAACTAAACCTGTTGAAGGTTAATGGCACTTAACACAAAGGCTCTGTTTCACTGTGTTTGTTACATCAGGGTTATACAAATTTATATTTAGGATGAAAAATGAAACCACCACATTGTAACAGCCAATGGATTCCATCCCGATTGGCTGGGGATTATATCCTAAAATATATTGATGATATAGCCATTAATAGTCAGACATGGGAAGAACACCTCACTGTATCACCGACATATTGAACTCCAAAGCAGAACAGGATTGACAATTAAGGCCAAAGAATGTAACATCAGTACGACTGAGGTTTTGTACGTAGCTCACCATTTGGATTGGGGGGCAGGGGGAGAAACAGAGGCTCGACCAGAGAAAGTTAGGCTGTATCGTGCTCTGGGTCTGCCCCAGCAAGTGCAGCTATTCCTCAACTCGAGTAGCTACTATCGCACATCCACTCCCAATTGCAACAAGATAGCCAGATGGTTAACAGACTTAACCAGGAAAGGGAAGCCCAGACAAATATCTGGTCCATTGAGGCTGAAAATGCTTTTGAAAGGCTGAGGAATGCCCCATGTGCAGACTCTAACTAGCTAGGACTGACTATTCTTAGCTGGCACAGTACATGCTATCACAGCAGGCCCAGTCACCTGTGCTGTCCTCGGCCAAGTAAATGGTGTCGGGGAGGAGCACCCAATCGTCTACCCAAGTCACAGGAGGTTACAGAAATAGGGAGGGGCGAGGCCTTGGAGGGATTTGAAAACAAGGATGAGATTTTTTAAATCGAGGCGTTGCCGGACCTGGAGCCAATGTAGGTCAGCGAGCACATGGGTGATGGGTGAACGGGACTTGGCGCGACACGGTTAGATGCAGAATTAAGTCTTTCTGCTGAACCCCAACAATATAACTCAACCCTGACGCCAGAAGAGTGCCCACTACTGGCACCAAATCTGACACGTTTCTATTTCCCACATCCTATGATATCTCTGATTAAGACACCCAATTAAAGGTAGAAGTTGCTCTGTTACTTTTAAAAACTGGGTCCAGTATTCAGGTAAAGCTCCACTGTTCACTATTTTAACGAAATCCTTAATTAATTTGAGCTGTGTGTCAGTGGGTAGCATGCTTGTCTCTGAGTCAGCAGGTTGTGGGTTCAAACTTCACTCCAGAGACTTGAGCCCATAATTTAGGCTGACACTCCAGTGCAGTGCTGAGGGAGTGCTGCACTGCCGGAGGTGCAGTCTTTTGGATGAGACATTAAACTGAGGCGCCATCTACCCTCTCAGGTGGATGTAAAAGATCCCATGGTACCATTCAAAGAGCAGGGGAGTTTGCCATGGTGTCCTGGCTAATATTTATCCCTCAACCAGCATCAGTAAAACAGATTATCTGGTCATTGTCCCATTGCTTCATGTGCACAAATTGGCTGCCGTGTTTCCTACATTACAACAGTGACTACACTTCAAAAGTATTTCATTGGCTGTAAAGCACTTTGGGGTGTCCCGAGGACGTGAAAGGCGCTGTATAAATGCAAGTCTCTCTTTCTTTGTTTCTTTCTAAACACATTGCAGTTGCTAGCCCCTGTTGCCAGTTTAGAGGCAGGTGTGCGCTCTGGGCCCATGCTGACTCGGGAGGACGAGCACTACAGAATTGATTCTGCAGGAACTAATTTCACATTGGATCCTTACAGCCCACAGACAAAAAGGAAACCTTCATCTCATCGCTGGGAATTGGATCTGAACACAAGCCCAGAGGTGAAAGGTCAGCGTCTAGCCCACTGCATCACCATGTCCCCCGAGACCCAGCTTCTTAACAGCTAATGGCTTCAGAATGTAAGTATGAATTCCTGATAACAGTGAGTCATTTATTATGAAATCTGACTCACCCTAAAGGGAAATCTAATGGAATAATAATTTAAATGTAATTTAAATCTAATTAAAACAGACTGAATTAATGGGCCGCTCCAGTGAGATTCCCAGGAACTTTCCAGAACCAGTGATTTTTAGGGATAGAATTCCACTGGTGACATTAAATGTAAAATAAAATCACCAAATGGTGAGGTGAACAAGGACAGTTCTGTCCAGATTCATTGTGTTTGTAGTTTTAATACATTCAACTCACACACAAACTGTAGTGTCACTATTGTTAAAAACATGGGGATGAGCGAGAGTTAATTTCACCAGCTGCTGCGGAGGGATTTCCTGCTCAAAGGAACACACAGCACAATATCAGTGACGTTTGGCAGCTACATGGAACATCTCGAGTTAGCAACCTGCAACAGCCATGGGGTTGTTCCCTTCCTGTGGGCTGCACGGAATATCTCGAACTAATCGGTGTCCCAGCACTCACGTGAAAGGTGGCAGAATGACAGTGAGGATACAGATGGAGCAATGAGACACCTACCTGTTTGTGCATTGTAAATGGTCATGAAGAAGCCTCCCCCGATCCCCATGCTGTGAGCATTCATGAGCCCATCACAGAGCAAGCTGGCAATGGCGGCATCGACAGCCGAGGCATTCTGCCTCAGAATATCCCTGCAATTAAAGCAGTGTGAGATTTAGCAACATAAATCAGGAGGTGGCCATTCAGCCCCTCGAGCCTGTTCCGCCATTCAATGAGATCATGGCGGATCTGTATCTTAACTCCATCTACAGCCGAGACATTCTGCCTCAGAATAACCCAGTGTGAGATTTAGAGTAAGTTTTGATTTGTCCACAGATCCAGCAAGCAACAATAATCCTGTACTCTGTACTCTGCAGTCACTGCCTCAATTCCAATTCCAAGATCTTTGGGCAGGCACATAGGATTGGGACTACGTACAGGTCATGTGCAGGATAAACATCAACACGAACTGGTTGGGCTGAATATCCTGTTTCCGTGTTGTAATTCTCTGTAAAAGTTTTGTATTATTTCTCCGACAGACTTCATGAGCCAAGGCCCTCTAACAACACTCACCTGCCAACCTCCGAACACCTCCCTGAATCTGCAGCAACGGCAGCTTTCTCAAAGGAATAAGGTGGCACTTCCTTGGACTTCAGCCCAAAGTACAGGCCCAGGAAGAGGATGAGGGCAACCAGTACCACAACTGCTAAAGCAAGGAGTCCTTTCATTAGGATATTCATTTTTCTAAAAGGAAGGAAGAGCAGAGGTTCAGGTCTGGGTGTGATCTCCAAAAGGATCTCAGAAACGGCCATTGTGAACAGGAGACTTCAACTCAAAAAATAGAGTAAAACATTGATGGATCAAAACCTGTTGCGGTCTGTCACTAAGTTCCACGCTTGCAATATAATACAGCTGCATAAAAATACCAATCAGATAATTACCAGGTCGAACAATTTGTTCTCAATTTCTTTTGCAAGCTGTATATTGATATTTGTACATGGCATTTTGTTTGACCCTTTCTGTGCCAAATACCAAGCAGATTTGGATGATGAGCTGACCTGAAACAGTGTAGAAGCTGGTAGTATTGGACCAATCGATAGTACTCACCTTTCTGGAAGTATAAGATGTGGAGCAGGTTGGCACACTGGTCCAGCAGGAATGTAGCTTTTAACCCATAGGAGTACCAGATTTTGGCTGTGCCATTACAGTAAGATATCGAGTAGAAGATTGGCACTTTCCAACTTGGGCAAACTTGTAGCAAGATAAAGCTGAAGGGTCACCCAGTGCCACTCACACTGTACTAGAGGCCAGTTATTGGGAGCAGGGTGCTTCTAAACTGGGCAATGGAATTTGGCATGGAGAGCACTTAGTGCTGATTTGACTCTAGAATTGGGTTTGCACATTAGCAGGTTTAATATTTGATCAAACACGTTCCGTGGCGAGATAAAGCTCATATACAAAATGAAAAAAAGACTTGCATTTATATAGCACCTTTCATGACCTCAGGACGTCCCAAAGGTCTTTACAGCCAATGAAGTATATTTTTGAAGTGTAGTCACTGTTGTAATGTAAGAAACGCAGCAGCCAATTTGCGCACAGCACAAACAGCAATGTGATACATGACCAGATCATCTGTTTTAGTGATGTTGGTTGATGGATAAATATTGGACAGGACACCGGGGAGAATGAATGTTGGGTCAGAATAGGATTTGCTCAGCTGTGATGTCATTACTATCCCAGCTGACATCAGAGAACTCGGCACAGAGCAGGGAATTGGACTGGAAAACTTGGCTGGTTGCTGTCACAACAACTTGCAATTATATAGCAGCTTCAATATGGAAAACGTCCCAGACAACCTTGGGTGCCGAGAAAAAGAAGATGATATTAAGAGAGGGAAGTAAAAGCTTGCTCAATGAGGGGAGTTTTAAGGAAGACGGAGGTGGAGTGGCAGAAAGGTTGAGAGAGGGAATTCCAGTGCATGGGGCTTAGACGGCTGAAGGCACAGCTGCCAAGGGAGGAGCAAAGTGAGGACGAGATGCACAAGAAGCCAGAGTCAGAGGAACAGAGAGTTTGGGGTGAGGCTTATAGGGCTGGAGAAGGTTATAGAGGCAGGGAGGGCACCATAAAGGGTTTTAAACATGAGAATTTTAAATTGATGCATTGCCGGACTGGGAGCCAACGCAGGTCAGCGAGCACAGGGGTGATGGGTGACCGGGACTCGGTGCGAGTTAGGTTACGGGTAGCTGAGTTTTAGATGAGCTGAAATTTATGGAGGGTGGAAGGTGGGAGGCCGGCCAGGAGAGCATTGGAATAGTCGAGTCTGGAGGTAACAAAATCATGGATGAGGATTTCAGCAGCGGATGAGCTGAGGCAGGGGCGGAGACGGGCGATATTACAGAGGTATAATTAAGAAGTCTGTGTAACAGAGAGGATATGGGGTCGGAAACTCAGCTTGGGATCGTATAGAATGCTTAGATTGCTAACAGTCTGGTTTAGCCTGCGACAATGATCGGGAAGGGAGATATGAAATCAGTAGCTATGGAACAGAGTTTGTGGTGGGGGACAAAGACGATGGCTCCAGTCTTCGCAATGTTTAACTGGAGGAAATTGCAGCTCATCCAAGACTGGATATCAGACAAGCAGTCTGACAGCATAGGGGCGGTGGAGGGGTCGAGAGAGGTAGAGCTGGGTGTCATCAGTGTACATGTGGAAGCTAACCTCTTGTCTGCAGATGATGCCACCAAGGGGCAGCATGTAGATTTTTTTTGGGAGGGGGTGGTGGAAGATAGATCCTTGGAGGACTCTGGAGGCAAAGGTATAGGGGCTGGCAAGAGAAGCCATTGCTGAAGATACTCTGGCTACAATTGAATAGATAAGAGCAGAATCAGGTAGTGGGAACGGTAGAGTAGTGGCAATGTCACTGGGCTAGTAATCCAGTAAGCCTGAACTAATGATCCAGAGATATGAGTTCAAATCCCACCACGGCAGCTGGGGAATTTAAATTCAGTTAATTAAATAAAATCTGGAATAAAAAGCTAGTATTAGTAATGGTGACCATGAAACTACTGGGTTGTTGTAAAAACCAGGGAAGGAAATCTGCTGTCCTTACCTGGCCTATAGGTGACTCCAGACCCAATGTGGTTGACTCTTAACTGCCCTCTGAAATGATGTCAATCATCAATGACCTTTCAGCGCCATTCACAACTCCTCAGATAATGCCCGCATGCAATTTGTGCCACACAAGTGCCAATGACTATCTCCAACAAGTGAAAGTCTAACGACCGCCCCTTGGCATTCAATGGTATTACCATTGCCGAATCCCCCACCATCAACATCCTGGGGGTCACCATTGACCAGAAACCTAACTGGACCAGCCACATAAATACTGTGGCAACAAGAGCAGGTCAGAGTTGAGGTGTTCTCCCCAAAGCCTTTCCACCATCAAGTGAGGAGTGGGATGAGTGCAGCTCCAACAACACTCAAGAAGCTCGACACCATCCAGGACAAAGCAGCCCGTTTGATTGGCACTCCCTCCACCAGCAGCGTACCGTGCAGTGTGTACCATCTACAAGATGCACTGCAGCAACTCGCCAAGGCTTCTTTGGCAGGACCTCTTCCACCTAGAAGGACAAGAGCAGCAGGTGCATGGGAACACCACCACCTCCAAGTCACACACCATCCTGACTTAGAAGTATATCGTCGTTGGTCAAAATGCTGGAACTCCCTCCCTAACAGCACTGTGGGAGTACCTTCACCACACGGACTGCAGCGGTTCAAGAAGGCAGCTCACCACTACCTTCTCAAGGGGCAACTAGGGATGGGCAATAAATGCTGGCCTTGCCAGCGACGTCCACATCCCATAAACGAATAAGAAAAAAGGTGAGGACAGTCCCATTGAGATGGACAATGGAGGAGAAGTGTTGGAGAAAGATGGTATGGTCAGCTGTGTCGAAGGTTGTAGAGGGGTCGAGGAGAGATAGTGCAGTATGGTCATAGTCACAGAGGATGTCATTTGTAACTTTGATTAGTTTCAGTGCTGTGGCAGTGGCGAAAACCTGATTTTGAAAGATTCAAACATTAAATTGCAGAAAGAACTGGTGTTGAAATGGTTTGTTTTATGTGGAGTTAACTTTGAGATTTATTATTTTAAATCTAAAAAGTTGTGTGGAATTGCTTAAGGGTATTTGTACTGTAAACATTATTGATTATTTGTAAAAGTAATCATTGCATTTATGTTAATTATAAGGCTGTTTTTAAGGCTTTATTTTTTACTGTGATGGATGAATGTAATGGATTTACTATGTAATGGATTTACTATGTAATTGATGAGTTGTACAGGTATTATTGTTTTTGAATAAAAATATTTAAATTGCAGAAAGATGGGCATGGATTTGGGAGGTGACAACACATTCAAGAACCTAGGAGAGGAAAGAGAAGTTGGTGATGGGAAGGTAGTTTGCAAGGATAGATGGGACCTCTGTTTATAGAACATAAGAAATAGGAGCAGGAATTGGCCCCTCGAGCCTGCTCCGCCATTCAATAAGATCATGGCTGATCTTGGGCTCCAAGCCACTTCCCCGCCCGCTCCCCATAACCCTTCATTCCCTTATCTTGCAAAGATCTGTCTATCTCCACCTTAAATGTATTTAATGACCCAGCCTCCACAGCTCTCTGGGGCAGAGAATTCCACAGATTTACGACCCTCTGAGAGAAGAAATTCCTCCTCATCTCAGTTCTAAAAAGGCGACCCTTTATTCTAAAACTGTGCCCCCACATTCTAGATTTCCCCACGAGGAGAAACATCCTCTCTACATCTACCCTGTCAAGCCCCCTCAGTATCTTATATGTTTCAATAAGATCACTTCTCATTCTTCTAAACTCCAATGAGTATAGGCCCAGCCTGCTGAACCTTTCCTCATAAGTCAACTCCCTCATCTCAGGAATCGTCTCTGAACTGCCTCCAATGCAAGTAGATCCTTCCTTAAATAAGGAGACCAAAACTGTACGCAGTACTCACGGTGTGGTCTCACCAATACCCTGTACAGTTGTAGCAGGACTTCCCTGCTTTTATATTCCAACCCCTTTCAAATAAAGGCCAACATTCCATTTGCCTTTTTGATTACTTGCTGTACCTGCATGCTAACTTTTTGTGTTTCATGCACAAGGACTCCCAGGTCCCTCTGAACTGTAGCATTTTGTAATCTCTCTCCATTTAAATAATAATTTGCTTTTTTATTTTTCCTGCCAAAGTGGAGAACCTCGCACTTTCCCACATTATACTCCATCTGCCAAATGTCTGCCCACTCACTTAGCCTGTCTATATCCCTTTGCAGGTTCTTTGGAAAAATTCAGTTGGTTGCGCCTCCCATTAGCACCGTAAGAGGGCGCTAATGGGGCGCAAAGCAACTAGCGCCCGGGCGCAGTGATGTTTGCGCCGCTCGCGAAATTAACTAGACATTTTGCGGCGGCGCTAAACAGTACCGCCACGATCTCCTGCGCTAGCAGATCGTAACGTCAGTCGATTGCGCAATGCCCCGGTAGCGCCCCGGAGCAGATATTGAGTGGCGCCCCCTGCCTTACCACCTGCCGCTAGCAACGACAGGTTGAGGGGAGCGTTTTGCAGTCAGGAAGGGACTGGGGGAGCGCTATTTAAAGGCGACCGCTTCCTGCCTTTTTTTGTTGGCGACATTTTTGAACCACGCATTCTGAGAGAGAGAGAGAGAGAGAGAGAGAGAGACTTCTGGAGAGATTCAACGCTGTGTGAAGGAGTTTTGGGTACTGAGCAGCACTTTGCAGGTTCATTTTGATTTGCCCTTCCTTGTATCGATTTAGAAGAGATTGTGGGGGCTGCACTCTGAGCTCTTTCCCTGGGCCTCTCCATTGTTCTTTCCAGCAGATTTGATGTACAGGTCTCTCCAGGCCAAGATTCAAGGCTGCAATGAGCAGGATGTGGATGGAAAGCAAGATCAACCCTCCCCTTTAAGAACTGGCTGGGGCCATTGTGTCTCTGTTCCATTGCTGACTGACATCACATGAGCTTCGCCAGCGCTCTGAGTTAGCGCCTCGCTCCTCGGCCTTTGTGCCTTAAGACAGATGTGTAGCGCCTGATTTAGCGCTCCAATCACCTCCAGGGGCGATAAAAGTCAAGTTTGCAGTCAGAGGCGATAATTAGTGCCAGGCGCTAATTTTTGCGCCCGGCCGATAATTGCGCCCCAAACGGGGCGATACTGAATTTTTCCCCCTTTGAGTCCTCTGCACAACTTGCTTTCCCACCCATCTTTGTATCATCCGCAAACTTGGCTACATTACACTTGGTCCCTTCATCCAAGTCATTAATGTAGATTGTAAACAGCTGAGGCCCCAGCACCGATCCCTGTGGCACCCCACTAGTTACAGTTTGCCAACCTGAAAATGACCCATTGATCCCGACTCTCTGCTTTCTGTTAGTTTTACAATTCTCTATCCATGCTAATATATTACCCCCAATTCCGTGAGCTCTTATCTTGTGCAGTAACCTTTTATGTGTCTCCTTTTCTGTTGGTTCAATGCCCTTGAGATAAAGGTTAATATTTCATAAGCATTTTTGGTTGCTTTTTGTACCTATGCACTAGCTTTTAGTGATTTGTGCACCTGGACACCCACATCTCTTTGCTCTTCCACAGTTCCTAGTCTTTCACCATTTGCCTTTCTATTGCAGAATTTTATCAAATGGCTTCTGGAAGTCCATATAGACAATGCTCATAGACACTCATCTATCCAACATGTTAGGTGACGTCCTCAAAAAATTCAGCTAGATTAGTCAGACCTAACCCACCCTTCACAAATCCATACCAGCGTTCTTTGACCAGCTCATACTTGCTTACTTCCATTCCTAGGACTGCTCATGGCCAGTAAATCGTCCATCTTCCAGAATCCTGTTATTATTACGAAGAGAAAGGTTTATTCCTGCCTACGGTGGCATAGTGGTTAGCACTGGTGCCTCACAGCGCCAGGGACTCGGGTTCGAATCTGACCTCGGGTGACTGTCTGTGTGGAGTTTGCACATTCTCCCCGTGTCTGCGTGGGTTTCCTCCGGGTGCTCCGGTTTCCTCCCACAGTCCAAAAATGTGCGGGTGAGGTTGATTTGGCTATGATAAATTGACCCTTAGAGTTAGGGTGGGATTAAATATGTGGGGTTACGGGGATAGGATGGGATATGTTAGGGGGAATTAAATACGTGGGGTTACGGGGATAGGGTGGGATATGTGTCGGTGCAGGCTCGATGGGGATTCTGTGTGGGAAAGCAGGGACAGAGTACTGGATTTGGATGATCAACCATGATCGTATTGAATGGTGGAGCAGGCTCGACGGGCCGAATGGCCTACTCCTGCTCCTAATTTCTATGTTTCTATGTTTCTATGTTTACCTGGGCCCCAACCAATAGACTCCAAAACACTTACTCATCACCTATTGAGTTGGAGATTTCTGGGTAATATCTGCCACCTGGGGCCTCCTTCTTGTTAAGTGAAAACCATAGAGAAAGTAATAAAGGCACAATGCAGGTGCAAGAAAATTACCTGCTTTAGATGGTGAATGCAAAGTCTCAAGTGAGATTAGAGATTAGAAACAGACCAGCAATAGTCTGGAGTGTTATTTGGCTTTGATATGAGGTTATAAATCAGTTATGTTTCAAGTAAGAAACGGGAGGGGGAGGGAGAGTGTTGCTTGAATATAAAGGGAGGGGGCCAGTGGAGACAGGTTATGGAGGAAAGAAAAGAAAATCAGTCATAGAATGGTTACAGCACAGAAGGAGGCCATTTGGCCCGTTGAGCCCGTGCCGGCTCTCTGCAAGAGCACTTCAGCTAGTCCCACTCCCCCGCCCTTTCCCCGTAGCCCTGCAATTTTTTTTCCTTTAGGTACTTATCCAACTCCCTTTTGAAAGCCACGATTGAATCTGCCTCCACCACCCTTTCAGGCAGTGCATTCCAGATCCGACCCACTCGCTGTGTAAAAAAGTTTTTCCCAATGTCGCCTTTGGATCTTTTGCCAATCACCTTAAATCTGTGACCTCTGGTTTTTGACCCTTCCGCCAATGGGAACAGTTTCTCTCTATATATTCTTTCCAGACTCATCATTTTGAACACCTCTATCTCTTCTCTGCTCTAAGGAGAACAACCCCAGCCTCTCCAGTCTAACCACGTAACTGAAGTCCCTCATCCCTGGAACCATCCTAGTAAATCTTTTCTGCACCCTCTCTAAGGCCTTCATATCCTTCCTAAAGTGCGGTGCCCAGAATTGGACACAATACTCCAGTTGTGGCCGAACCAGTGTTTTATAAAGGTTCATTATCACTTCCTTGTTTTTGTACTCTATGCCTCTATTTATGAAGCCCAGGATCCCGTATGCTTTTTTAACCACTTCCTTAACCTGCCCTGCCACCTTCAACGATTTGTGCATATATACCCCCAGATTTCTCTGTTCATGCACCCCCTTCAGGATTGTGCCCTTTAGTTTATATTGCCTCTCCTAGTTCTTCCTACCAAAATGTATCACTTCGCACTTTTCTGCGTTAAACTTCATCTGCCACGTGTCCGCCCATTCCACCAGCCTGTCTATGTCCTCTTGAAGTCTATCATTATCCTCCTCATTGTTCACTATACTTCCAAGTTTTGTGTCATCTGCAAATTTTGAAATAGTACCCTGTACACCCAAGTCCAAATCATTAATATATATCAAGAAAAGCAGTGGTCCTAGTACCAACCCTGGGGAACACCACTGTATACCTTCCTCCAGTCCGATAAACAACTGTTCACCACTACTCTCTGTTTCCTGTCACTTAGCCAATTTCGTATCCATGCTGCCACTGTCCCTTTTATTCCATGGGCTTCAACTTTGCTGGCAAGCCTATTATGTGGCACTTTATCGAACGCCTTTTGGAAGTCCATGTACACCACGTCAACCGCATTGCCCTCATCAACCCTCTCTGTTACCTCATCAAAAAATTCAATCAAGTTAGTTAAACACGATTTGCCTTTAACAAGTCCGTGCTGGCTTTCCTTAATTAATCCACACTTGTCCAAGTGACTGTAAATTGGATTATCGTTTCTAAAAGCTTCCCCACCACCGAGGTTAAGCTGACTGGCCTGTAGTTGCTGGGTTTATCCTTACACCCTTTTTTGAACAAGCATGTAACATTTGCAGTTCTCCAGTCCTCTGGCACCAGTCCTGTATCTAAGGAGGATTGGAAGATTATGGCCAGTTCCTCCACGATTTCCACCTTTCCTTCCCTCAGCATCCTAGGATGCATCCCATCCAGTCCTGGTGACTTATCTACTTTAAGTACAGCCAGCCTTTCTAGTACCTCCTCTTTATCAATTTTTATCCCATCCAGTATCTCCACTACCTCCTCTTTCACTATGACTTTGGCAGCATCTTCTTCCTTGGTAAAGACAGATGCAAAGTACTCATTTAGTACCTCAGCCATGTCCTCTGCCTGCATGCGTAGGTCTCCTTTTTGGTCCCTAATCAGCCCCACCTCGCCTCTTACTACCTGTTTATTATTTATATGCCTATAGAAGACTTTTGGATTCCTTTTTATGTTAGCTGCCAGTCTATTCTCATACTCCCTCTTTGCCCCTCTTATTTCCTTTTTCTCTTCCCCTCTGAACTTTCTATATTCAGCCTGGTTCTCACTTGTATTCTCAACCTGGCATCTGTCATATGCCCCCTTTCTTATGCTTCATCTTACTCTCTATCTCTTTTGTCATTCAGGGATCTCTGGCTTTGGTTGCCCTACCTTTCCCCATTGTGGGAATGTACCTCGACTGTACCCGAACCATCTCCTCTTTAAAGGCACCTCATTGTTTAATTACAGTTTTGCCTGCCAATCTTTGATTCCAATTTAGCCGGGCCAGATCCGTTCTCAGCCCACTGAAATTTGCCTTCCTCCAATTAAGTATTTTTACTCTAGATTGCTCCCTGTCCTTTTCCATAGCTAACCTAAACTTATGATGCTATGATCACTGTTCGCTAAATGTTCCCCGACTGACACTTGCTCTACTTGACCGACCTCATTCCCCAGAACCAGATCCAGCAATGCCTCCTTCCTCGTTGGGCTGGAAAGGTACTGATCAAGAAAGTTCTCCTGAACACATAGGAACAAGAGTAGGTCATTCAGCCCCTCAAGCCTACTCCGCCATTCAATGAGATAATGGCTGATCTGCGACCTAACTCCATATACCCTCCTTTAGCCCATATCCCTTAATACCTTTGGTGATCAGAAATCTATCAATCTCCGATTTAAAATTAACAACTGATCTAGCATCAATTGCCGTTTGCGGAAGAGAGTTCCAAACTTCTACCACCCTTTGTGTGTAGAAGTGTTTGCTAATTTCACTCCTGAAAGGTCTGGCTCTAATTTTTAGACTATGCCCCCAGTCCTAGACTCCCCAACTAATGGAAACAGTTTTTCTCTCTATCTACCCTATCTGTTCCCCTTAATATCTTGAAAACTTCGATCAGATCACTCCTTAACCTTCAAAATTCCAGGGAATGCAACCCTAATTTGTGTAATCGCGCCTCGTAACTTAACCCTTGAAGTCCGGGTATCAGTCTGGTAAACCTACGCTGCACTCCCTCCAAGGCCAATATATCCTTCCTAAGGTGTGGTGCCCAGAACTGCTCACAGTACTCCAGGTGTGGTCTAACCAGGGTTTTGTACAGCTGCAGCGTAACTTCTACCCCTTTGTATTCTAAACCTCTAAATATAAAGTTCAGCATCCCATTAGCTTTTTTGATTATTTTCTGTACCTGTTCATGACATTTTAATGATCTATGCACCTGGACCCCCAAGTCTCTTTGGACTTCCACTGTTTTTAGCCTTTCACCATTTAGAAAGTACCCTGTTTTATTCTTTTCAAGTCCAAAGTGGATGACCTCACATTTGCCTACATTGAAATCCATTTGCCACAGTTTTGCCCATTCACTTAATCTGTCAATATCCCTTTGTAATTTTATGCTTCCATCTGCACTGCTTACAATTCCACCTATCTTTGTGTCATTGGCAAATTTGGATATATGACTTTCCATGCCATCATCTAAGTCATTAATAAATATTGTGAATTGTTGAGGCCCCAACACCGATCCCTGCGGGACACCACTAGTCACATCCTGCCAATTTGAGTACCTGCCCATTATCCCTACACTCTGTCTCCTGCCGCTCAGCCAATTTCCTAACCAGGTCAATAATTTGCCCTCAATTCCGTGGGCTTCTATCTTAGTTAACAGTCTCTTATGTGGGACTTTATCAAATGCCTTCTGGAAGTCCATATAAATAACATCCATAGACATTCCCCTGTCCACTACTTTAGTCACCTCTTCAAAAAATTCAATCAGGTTTGTCAGGCATGACCTACCTTTCACAAATCCATGCTGACTCACGCTGATCAACTGAAAATTTTCAAGGTGTTCAGTCACCCTATCCTTAATTATAGACTCTTACCCCACAATTACCCCACAACAGATGTCAGGCTAACTGGTCTATAATTCCCTGGTTTCCCTCTCTCGCCATTCTTAAATAGCGGAGTGACATGCGCAATTTTCCAATCTAAAGGAACGGTTCCTGAATCGAGAGAACTTCGGAAGATTATATTCCAGCATCTGCAAAGTGCTCACCTACTTACCCTGGGATGGAAACCATCTGGTCCTGGGGATTTGTCACTCTTTAGTGCCATTACTTTCTTCATTACTGTTATTTTAGTAACACACTTCAGAAATTCTTCCCCTTCCCTGCCCTTTACACTATTGCTATCCCAGTCTATATTAGGATAATTGAAGTCTCCCATTATCACTATTCTATAGTTCTTGCACCTCTCTGTAATTTCCCTGCAAATTTGCTCCTCTATATCCTTCCCACTAGTTGGTAGCCTATAGAATACACCTAGTACTGTAATGGCACCTCTATTGTTTCTTAACTCTAACCAAATAGATTCTGTCCTTGACCCCTCCAGCACATCCTCTCTCTCCAGCACTGTAATATTCTCCTTAATCAATACTGCCAGCCCACCTCCCTTCTTTTCTTCCCTATCTTCCCTGAACACCCTATATCCAGGAATATTTAGTACCCAATCCTGCTCTTTTTTGAGCCAGGTCTCAGTTATCACCACGACATCATATTCCCATGTGGCTATTTGCGCCTGCAGCTCACCAACCATATTTACCACACTTCGTGCATTTACACACATGCACTGTAAACCTGTCTTAGACCTTCTTGTATTTTCTCTTTGTCTGACCTCACCTAATAACGTACTATTTCTTACTCTAGTGCTATCTGTCTCTCCCAATCCTTTGTGCACGGTGTTTCTCCTTTCTAATGCTACATCCTGATGCCCATCCCCCTGCCAAATTAGTTTAAACCCTCCCCAACAACACTAGCAACTCCCCGCCCCCACCCCCCCCAACCAACCCCCGGAAGGATATTGGTCCTGGCTCTGTTGAGGTGCAACCCGTCTGGCCTGTACAGGTCCCACCTCCCCCAGAACAAGTCCCAATGTCCCAGGAATCTAAAGCCCTCCCTTCTGCACCATCTCTCCAGCCACGCATTCATCTGCTCTGTCCTCCTATTTCTATACTCACTAGCTCGTGGCACCGGGAGTAATCCGGAGATTACTTCCTCTGAGGCCCTGCTTTTTAATCTATTTCCTAGCTCCCTAAAATTTGCCTACAGGACCTCATTCCTCTTTCTACCTATTTGGTACCAATATGGACCACGACCTCTGGCTGTTCACTCTCCCCCCTCAGAATGTTCTGCAGTCACTCAGTGACATCCTTGACCCAGGCACCAGGGAGGCAACATACCATCCTGGAGTCACGTCTGCGGCTGCAGAAACGCCTGTCTGTTCCCCTAACTATTGAATCCCCTACCACTATTGCTTTCCCGATCTCCCTCCTCCCCCCCTGTACAGCTGAGCCACCCGTGGTGCCATGGACTTGGCTCTGGTTGTACTCCCCAGAGGAACCATCGCCCTCACCAGTATTCAATACCGGTTGAAGAGCGAGAGTCACTCAGGGGACTCCTGCACTACCTGCCTGGTCCTCCTTTTCTGTCTGGCGGTCAACCATTGCCTCTTTGCCTGCACACTTTGAGCTGCAGGGTGACCACCTCCTGAAACATGCTATCCACGTAGCTCTCAGCCTCACGGATGCACCGCCGTGACGCCAGCTGCTGTTCAAGCTCCGAAACCCGGAGATCGAACTCCTCCAGCTGACGACACTTTCTGCACACGTGGTTGTCCATGACACGGGAAGCGTCCTGGATATCCCACTTTTTGTTTATTCGGCTATGGGATGTGGGCGTCGCTGGCAAAGCCAGCATTTATTGCCCATCCCTAGTTGCCCTTGAGAAGGTGGTGATGAGCCACCTTCTTAAATCGCTGCAGTCCGTGTGCTGAAGGTACTCCCACAGTACTGTTAGGGAGGGAGTTCCAGGATTTTGACCCAGCGACGATGAAGGAATGGCGATATACTTCCAAGTCAGGATGGTGTGTGACTTGGAGGGGAACTTGGAGGTGGTGGTGTTCCCATGCGCCTGCTGCCCTTGTCCTTCTAGGTGGAAGAGGTCGCGGGTTTGGGAGGTGCTGCCGAAGAAGCCTTGGCGAGTTACTGTAGTGCATCTTGTAAATGGTACACACTGCAGCCACGGTACGCTGGTGGTGGAGGGAGCGAATGTTTAAGGTGGTTGATGGGGTGCCAATCAAGCAGGCTGCTTTGTCCTGGATGGTGTCGAGCTTCTTGAGTGTTGTTGGAGCTGCACTCATCCAGGCAAGTGGAGAGCATTCCATCACACTCCTTACTTGTGCCTTGTAGATGGTGGAAAGGCTTTGGTGGGTGTCAGGAGGTGAGACACTCGCCGCAGAATACCTAGCCTCTGATCTGCTCTTGTTGCCACAGTATTTATGTGGCTGGTCCAGTTAAGTTTCTGGTCAATGGTGACCCCCAGGATGTTGATGGTGTTGGATTCGGCGATGGTAATGCCGTTGAATGTCAAGGGACAGTGGTTAGACTCTCGCTTGTTGGAAATAGTCATTGCCTGGCACTTGTGTGGCGCGAATGTTACCTGCCACTTATCAGTCCAAGCCTGAGCGTCGTCCAGGTCTTGCTGCAGGTGGGCATGGACTACTTCATTATCTGAGGAGTTGTGAATGGCGCTGAACACACTGCAGTCATCAGGGAACATCCCCATTTCTGACCTTATGTTGGAGGGAAGGTCATTGATGAAGCAGCTGAAGATGGTTGGGCCGAGGACACTGCCCTGAGGAAATCCTGCAGCGATGTCCTGGGGCTGTGATGATTGACCTCCAACCACCACAACCATCTTCCTTTGTGCTAGGTATGACTCCAGCCAGTGGAGAGTTTTCCCCCTGATTCCCATTGACTTCAGTTTTACTAGGGCTCCTTGATGCCACACTAGGTCAAATGCTGCCTTGATGTCAAGGGCAGTCACTCTCACCTCACCTCTGGAATTCAGCTCCTTTGTCTATGTTTGGACCAAGGCTGTAATGAGGTCGGGAGCCAAGTGGTCCTGACGGAACCCAAACTGGGCATCAGTGCGCAGGTTATTGGTGAGTAAGTGCCGCTGGATACCACTGTTGATGACACCTTCCATCACTTTGCTGATGATTTAGAGTAGACTGATGGGGCGGTAATTGGCCGGATTGGATTTGTCCTGCTTTTTGTGGACAGGACATGCTGTAAGATTTTCAAAATGTGCAGATCCCCAAAAACATATATCGAAAGGAAAAAAATAAGGACTTTGGAAATTTAAAGGAACATGCCTGAACATGTACCTGGTCTTGGAATTCAAGACCAGCAAAAAATCACCATATGGACAATAGGCTCTGGGGAAAAACTGCCCCACCCAAAACACAGAGCCCATCACGATTTCAAAGACAATGAACAGGCCTCACCTGAAACTCACTGCATTACGAAACCAGTTTTCGTGAGGAGTTTGTGGTGGGGGGCTGGGGGCGAAGAGGACTATAATTGCCGCAGGACCCAAGATTTCTCTCTCTTTTCGACTCGACCGACTACGTGGGAAGCAGGGGTCTCTGGCAGCACTGCCCAGAAGCCACATGGTGAAGGAAGACGTTCGATGACCAGAATCACCATCGACTTACCTGGCTGGACCATGGATTGTTAATACCCCTGTCTGGTGAGCATTATCCCTGATCTCCTGAAACCGAAACCTAGCTAGAAGTGGGAAGTTTTGGGAGGGATAAAGGTTTTTATTTTTCTTGTATACTGTCATTTTCCTCGCCTGTAACCGTGTGCTCCCCATACCTGTTTAAGTGTGAAGTGTGTTTAAGTTTGTTACCTTTTAACTTTAATAAAAGTTATAGGGGGAAAAATTCAGTTGGTTGCGCCTCCCGTTAGCGCCTTAAGAGGGCGCTAATGGGGCGCAAAGCATCCAGCGCCCAGGCGCGGCGAAGTTTGCGCCGCTCGCGAAATTAACTAGACATTTTGCGGCGGCGCTAAACACTACTGCCACGATCTCCTGCGCCGGCAGATCGTGACGTCAGACGAGTGCGCAACGCCCCGGCATCGCCCCGGAGCGGATATTGAGTGGCGCCCCCTGCCTTACCGCCTGACGCTAGCAACGACAGGTTGATAGGAGCGTTCTGCAGTCATGAAGAGAAAGGGGGAGCGCTATTTAAAGGTGACCGCTTCCTGCCTTTTATTGTTGGTGCCATTTTTGAACTACGCATTCTGAGAGAGAGTGAGAGAGACTTCTGGAGAGATTCAACGTTGTGTGAAGGAGTTTTGGGTACTGAGCAGCACTTTGCAGGTTCATTTTGATTTGCCATTCCTTGTATCGATTTAGAAGAGACTGTGGGGGCTGCACTCTGACCTCTTTGCCTGGTACTCTCCATTGTTCTTTCCAGCAGATTTGATGTGCAGGTCTCTCCAGGCCGAGATTCAAGGCTGCAATGAGCAGGATGTGGATGGAAAGCAAGATCAACCATCCCCTTTAAGAACTGGCCCGTGCCATTGTGTGTGTGTTCCATTGCTGACTAACATTACATGAGCTTCGCCAGCGCTCTGAGGTAGCGCCTCGCTCCTCGGCCTTTGCGCCTTAAGACAGGTGTGAAGCGCCTGATTTAGCACTCCAATCACCTCCAGGGGCGATAAAAGTCAAGTTTGCAGTCGGTGGCGATAATTAGCGCCAGGCGCTAATCTTTGCGCCCGGCCGATAATTGCGCCCCAAATGGGGCGATACTGAATTTCTCCCCCAGAGTTCTTTCATTGGAACCTGTGGCCTACTGCATTTTTATTCACAACCCCTAAATAAGTCCAAGTTTTGAACCTGGGGCGTGGGAGCGATTCGAACCGCTCACTTTATAACAACCACACCCTTACAATACCTGGGCAGTTTTCCACATTGTCGGATAGATGTTAGTGTTGTAGCTGTACTGGAACAGCTTGGCTAGAGGCGCGGCTAGTTCTGGAGCACAAGTCTTCAGTACGATAGCCGGGATGTTTTCGGGGCACACAGCCTTTGCTGTATTCAGTGCGCTCAGCTGTTTCTTGATATCACGTGTAGTGAATCAAATTGGCTGAAGACTGGCTTCTGTGATGGTGGGGACCTCAGGAGGAGGCCGAGACGGATCATCCACTCGGCACTTCTGGCTGAAGATGGTGGCAAACACTTCAGCCTTAACTTTTGCACTCACGTGCTGGGCTCCACCATCATTGAGGATGGGGATATTCATGGAGCCTCCTCCTCCCGTTAGTTGTTTAATAGTCCACTATTCACGACTGGATATGGCAGGACTGCAGAGCTTTGATCTGATCCGTTGATTGTGAGATCACTTAGCTCTGTCTATAGCATGCTGCTTCCGCTTTTTAGCATGCATGTAGTCCTGTGTTGCAGCTTCCCCAGGTTGGCACCGTATTTTTAGGTACGCCTGGTGCTGCTCCTGGCATGCTCTTCTACACTCCTTATTGAACCAGGGTTGGTCCCCTGGCTTGGTGGTAATAGTAGAGTGAAGGATATGTCGGGCCATGAGATTACAGATTGTGGTGGAATACAATTCTGCTGCTGCTGGCACAGGATGTACATTCCATGAGACTAAGGTGCCCTGCCATGCCTCAGTTTAATAGACTATTAACTAACTTAGCAGAAATAAACTTAAAACTTAAAAGAAACTCGCCAGCTACTCACCAATCAGCTCCTTCCCTTCTGCTGACGTCACTTTAGGTTTTTACTCTGACGCCACTCTTTCAAATTCTGCTGGTGTTGAGTTGCTCCCAGCTCCGCTCCCGCTCCGCTCCCGCTCAGCTCCCGCTCCGCTCCCGCTCCTGCTCAGCTCCCGCTCAGCTCCCGCTCAGCTCAGCTCCCACTCCGCTCCCGCTCCCTCCTGCTCAGCTCCCGCTCAGCTCAGCTCCCGCTCTGCTCCCGCTCAGCTCCCGCTCCCGCTCAGCTCCCGCTCCCGCTCTGCTCCGCTGCCTCTGGAGAGATGGATAAAAAGTGTGGCCTTGATTGCCGGCAGACCTGCTCTGTTGCTGTAGATACGGGAAACATTTGCAGGGCTATTGGTAAAGCGCAGGGGAGTGGGACTAATTGGATTGCTCTTTTAAAGAGACCGCACAGGCACGCTGGGCCGAATGGCTTCCTTCTGTGCTGTATTCTCTGATATGAGGGGCAGGACTTCCCCTGCCCACTACTACACCCCTGACCCCGTCGCCCGTCCTGGGCTCAGGACATTTAAAACGGGCAGGTAGCTGGGGTGCCCGCCTCTATTGGTGGGGGGAGAGAAAATGATCCTGGGGCCCTGCCGCAGACAGTCGAAGCAAAGATTTCTAAAACACCACGGTACTTGTGTTCCAACTTTAACAGTGGCTTCTCCTGCACGCCTGCATTTCTGCATCTACACACAAACCCGCCAGAAAGCACATCCCGAGGGACTGGAAATCTGGAACTCTCGTTCCCAAAAAGCTGTTGAGGCTGGGGGGTCAATTGAAAATTTTAAAACCTGAGATCGATCAATTTTTGTTCGGCAAGTGTATTAAGGGCTATGGAACCAAGGCGGGTAAATGGAGATAAGATACAGATCAGACATGATTTAATTGAATGGCAGAAGGGGCTCGAGGGGCTGAATGGCCGACTCCTGCTCCTATGTAACCACCAACTTGTGATTGTTCACCAAGGCCGCTCACCATGAGGGTCTGAGAACCTTCCCAAGTAACTGGTGAACTTTTCACTGCCAAATCCGCAATGTTTCTAATCAATCCATTGGGGTGATTTTTGCCTGACTATTCCGCTGTTTACACTTAATACGTGTGAAACACAACCATTGACTTTCAGGAGGACCTCGATTTAGGTGGCCTGAACTCCCGCCAGAAGAAGGCAGATGGGGGCCGAATGCAAATAACGAAAATGTTATTGTCAAGACTTCTAACTCCACTGTGGTGTCTGCCCCTGTTGCTACTGCGATATCCTGATCCCGCCCACAAACCATGGGCAGTACAGGTCGGGAACCGGCCATTTGTAGCCTCAGTGCTCTTGGGTAAAAGACTGGAAACATTTTAGCCATATTTCTGCTTGTGTTACATTAAGGCCTTGCTGCATGGACTGGTTCAAAGTGTGTGCAGTGGCTGTAGAATGACCTGAACTCCAAAGGTTTTCTGGCAGCACACTATTTTTCTTTCTTGAGGAGTCTTTCTGGAAATAACATGAAGGCACGAAGGGGAGGCACATTCGCAGGAATCCTGACCCCCTCCCGACAGAGTGTACAGGCCCAGGGACATCATACCTGATCCCCCCCCCCGACAGAGTGTACAGGCCCAGGGACATCATACCTGATCCCCCCCGACAGAGTGTATAGGCCCAGGGACATCATACCTGACCCCTCCCCCCCTGACAGAGTGTACAGGCCCAGGGACATCATACCTGACCCCTCCCCCCCTGACAGAGTGTACAGGCCCAGGGACATCATACCTGACCCCTCCCCCCCTGACAGAGTGTACAGGCCCAGGGACATCATACCTGATCCCCCCCCGAAAGAGTGTATAGGCCCAGGGACATCATACCTGACCCCCCCGACAGAGTGTATAGGCCCAGGGACATCATACCTGACCCCCCCCCGACAGAGTGTATAGGCCCAGGGACATCATACCTGACCCCTCCCCCCCTGACAGCGTGTACAGGCCCAGGGACATCATACCTGATCCCCCCCGACAGAGTGTATAGGCCCAAGGACATCATACCTGACCCCCCCGACAGAGTGTATAGGCCCAGGGACATCATACCTGACCCCCCCGACAGAGTGTATAGGCCCAGGGACATCATACCTGACCCCCCCCCCGACAGAGTGTATAGGCCCAGGGACATCATACCTGACCCCTCCCCCCCTGACAGAGTGTACAGGCCCAGGGACATCATACCTGACCCCTCCCCCCCTGACAGAGTGTACAGGCCCAGGGACATCATACCTGATCCCCCCCCCGACAGAGTGTATAGGCCCAGGGACATCATACCTGACCCCCCCGACAGAGTGTATAGGCCCAGGGACATCATACCTAACCCCCCCCCCCCCCCCGACAGAGTGTATAGGCCCAGGGACATCATACCTGACCCCTCCCCCCCTGACAGAGTGTACAGGCCCAGGGACATCATACCTGATCCCCCCCCGACAGAGTGTATAGGCCCAGGGACATCATACCTGACCCCCCCCGACAGAGTGTATAGGCCCAGGGACGTCATACCTGACCCCTCCCCCCCCACCCCCCCGACAGAGTGTACAGGCCCAGGGACATCATACCTGACCCCCCCCCCCGACAGAGTGTATAGGCCCAGGGACATCATACCCGACCCCCCCCCTGACAGAGTGTACAGACCCAGGGACATCATACCTGACCCCTCCCCCCCCTGACAGAATGTACAGGCCCAGGGACATCATACCTGACCCCCCCCCTGACAGAGTGTATAGGCCCAGGGACATCATACCTGACCCCCCCCCCTGACAGAATGTACAGGCCCAGGGACATCATACCTGACCCCCCCCCTGACAGAATGTACAGGCCCAGGGACATCATACCTGACCCCCACCTTGTGGAGAGTCTAAAATTAGGGCCTATAAATATAAGATAGTTACTAATAAAACTTTGCCCAGAGAGTGGTGAGAATGTGGAACTTGCTACCACAGGGAGTGGTTGAGGCAAATAGCGTAGATGCATTTAAGGGGAATTTAGATAAACACATGAAGGAGAAAGGAATCGAAGGATATGCTGATGGGGTGAGATGAAGTAGGGAGGGAGGAGGCTCGTGCGGAGCACAAACACCGACATAGACCAGTTGGGCCGAATGCCCTGTTTCGGTGCTGTAAAATTCGATGTAATTCTGTATATCAAAGAAAGGAGCAACTAATTACTGTGTGTGCTTCTCACAAGATCCTGATGTAAAAGTGAAACTTGTAATAGTGGGGGAGGGGAATGGATGGGGGTCATGGCTGCACCACGACTGTATGGGACAGGCTCGGTGGACCAAAGCGCTTTACAGCCAATGAAGTACTTTTAAATTGTAGGCACTGTTGTAATGTGGGAAGCGCGGCAGCCAATTTGCTCACAGCAAGCTCCCACAAACAGCAATGAGGTAATGACCAGATAACCTGTTTTTTAAGTGCAGTTGGTTGTGGGATAAATATTGACCAGGACACCGGGGAGAACTCCCCTGCTCTTCTTTGAAATAGTGCCGTGGAATCTTTTACATCCACCTGAGAGAGCAGACGGGACCTCAGTTTAACGTCTCATCCAATAGAGAGTCTAAAGACGGGAATCGTGAGGGTATCAAGGTATATGGAGAAAAGGCAGGTAAATGGAGCTGAGGTACAGATCTGCCATGATCTGATTCAATGGCAGAGCAGGCTAAAGGGGCTCCACAGAGCCAGCTCCTCACCACCTCAATCACTGACCCACAGAGCCAGCTCCTCACCACCTCAATCATTAACCCACAGAGCCAGCTCCTCACCACCTCAATCACTGACCCACAGAGCCAGCTCCTCACCACCTCAATCACTGACCCACAGAGCCAGCTCCTCACCACCTCAATCACTGACACACAGAGCCAGCTCCTCACCACCTCAATCATTAACCCACAGAGCCAGCTCCACACCACCTCAATCACTGACCCACAGAGCCAGCTCCTCACCACCTCAATCAATGACCCACAGAGCCAGCTCCTCACCACCTCAATCACTGACACAGAGCCAGCTCCTCACCACCTCAATCAGACCCAGAGCCAGCTCCTCACCACCTCAATCAATGACCCACAGAGCCAGCTCCTCACCAGCTCAATCACTGACACAGAGCCAGCTCCTCACCACCTCAATCACTGACCCACAGAGCCAGCTCCTCACCACCTCAATCAGACCCAGAGCCAGCTCCTCACCACCTCAATCAATGACCCACAGAGCCAGCTCCTCACCACCTCAATCAATGACACACAGAGCCAGCTCCTCACCACCTCAATCAATGACCCACAGAGCCAGCTCCTCACCACCTCAATCACTGACCCAGAGCCAGCTCCTCACCACCTCAATCATTAACCCACAGAGCCAGCTCCTCACCACCTCAATCACTGACCCACAGAGCCAGCTCCTCACCACCTCAATCACTGACACAGAGCCAGCTCCTCACCACCTCAATCACTGACCCAGAGCCAGCTCCTCACCACCTCAATCACTGACCCACAGAGCCAGCTCCTCACCACCTCAATCAGACCCAGAGCCAGCTCCTCACCACCTCAATCACTGACACAGAGCCAGCTCCTCACCACCTCAATCACTGACACAGAGCCAGCTCCTCACCACCTCAATCACTGACACAGAGCCAGCTCCTCACCACCTCAATCACTGACACAGAGCCAGCTCCTCACCACCTCAATCACTGACACAGAGCCAGCTCCTCACCACCTCAATCACTGACACAGAGCCAGCTCCTCACCACCTCAATCATTAACCCACAGAGCCAGCTCCTCACCACCTCAATCACTGACCCAGAGCCAGCTCCTCACCATCTCAATCACTGACCCAGAGCCAGCTCCTCACCACCTCAATCATTAACCCACAGAGCCAGCTCCTCACCACCTCAATCACTGACCCAGAGCCAGCTCCTCACCACCTCAATCATTAACCCACAGAGCCAGCTCCTCACCACCTCAATCACTGACCCACAGAGCCAGCTCCTCACCACCTCAATCACTGACACAGAGCCAGCTCCTCACCACCTCAATCACTGACACAGAGCCAGCTCCTCACCACCTCAATCAATGACCCACAGAGCCAGCTCCTCACCACCTCAATCACTGACCCAGAGCCAGCTCCTCACCACCTCAATCATTAACCCACAGAGCCAGCTCCTCACCACCTCAATCACTGACCCACAGAGCCAGCTCCTCACCACCTCAATCATTAACCCACAGAGCCAGCTCCTCACCACCTCAATCACTGACACACAGAGCCAGCTCCTCACCACCTCAATCAATGACCCACAGAGCCAGCTCCTCACCACCTCAATCAGACCCAGAGCCAGCTCCTCACCACCTCAATCATTAACCCACAGAGCCAGCTCCTCACCACCTCAATCACTGACACACAGAGCCAGTTCCTCACCACCTCAATCACTGACCCAGAGCCAGCTCCTCACCACCTCAATCATTAACCACAGAGCCAGTTCCAACTCTTCTTTGGAGAGAAGTACAGAATAAACGTGAGTGTGAGGCTGCTGAATTTAGCCAGCTCTTCTAGTTGTTGCAAATTCACAGGCAGTGAACAGAGAAAGAGGATTTTCCCTGCAATGAAACTTGACACAAGTGCTGGCAAAGGACTTCTGCAATGTGAATATACAGCCGATCAAAAACAAACAATGTCATTCTTTGTTACAATATCCTGACCAGCACCAGTAATGCAGAAATAATTCCCATTTGACATGTAACTGTCAGAGTAATTTCTGTGATTTTAATATAATTAAATACAACTTATTATTCATCAAGGCTGCCATCTCTCATTTATGCACTCCTTTGAAACTCTTCTCTCAATGTCACACTGTATCGTTTACTACAGAGACCATGAAAATAAATATTGCCAATGAGAGATGAATTTGTAACAACCAATAGGCAGATGCCTTTACATTTAAACAAATCCTTAACAAAAGTCAAACCCACCTACAAGTTTTCTTCCAGTCACTCCCCAGCCCAAAGCAGAAACATCAACAAACTTACTGATAGAAAGCTTAAACATCCAGGCTTTGTGAATTCTGTGTTTGGGAGACATTTCCCTGTCACGTTGTCGTCCCCTGAGCTCTCCATTGGCTTGTGATCGCACTGTGTTACCTGTTACTGTAGATGTTTGATGGGCAGATTAGTGACAGTGACCCACTGTCGCCTGGGTAGTCATTCAAGTGTTGAGTAGTGAATGGGGCAGATGAGTCTGGAACATCACATGCCCGATTAGATGACTACTCATTTGTATTTTTTTCTGTCGCAATAATCATTCTTTGTTATTTTACATTTTCCTCCCCCTCCCCCTCCCTCCCCAGTTTCCTCCCCTACCCCCACCAGGCATGGGCTGCAACCCAGCCTCAGCACCACAGGTGCCGGTCATCCTCCGGTCCATCTACCAATTGCTCATTCTTCACATGGGAGCAGAGACGGTGAGCAATTGGTGTGCGATTCAAACACAGCCTGTCAGCCGTGGCTCAGTGGGTAGCACTCCCACCTCTGAGTCGCAAGGTTGTGGTTGATAAGTCCCACTCCAGAGACTTGAGTACAAACATCTCGGCTGACACTCCAGTGCAGCGCTGAGGGAGTGCTGCACCGTCGGAGGTGCCGTCTTTCGGATGAAACGTTAAACCGAGGCCCCGTCTGCTCTTTCGGGTGGATGTCAAAGATCCCATGGCACTTTTCGAAGAAGAGCAGGGGAGTTCTCCCTGGTGTCCTGGCCAATATTTATCCCTCAACATCATCACTAAAACAGATTAGGGGGAAAAATTGGGTATCGCCCATTTTGGGGCGCTAATATCGGCCGGGCGGAAAGTTTAGCGCCTGGCGCTAATTATCGCCTCCGACTGCAAAATTCGCCTCTATCGCCCCCTGGAGGTGATTTGAGCATTAAATCAGGCGCTACACACCTCTCTTAAGGCACAAACGTCAGGGAGCGAGCCACTACCTCAGAACGCTACCGGAGCTCAGGCGATGACAGTTACCATGGAAGCCAGACAGACTGGCGCCGTCCAGTTCTTAAAGGGGAGGGGCCATCTTACTGGCCAGCCACTCCCTGCTCATTGCAGCCTTGAATCTCGGCCTGGAGAGACTAAAGCAATTGCGTTGGAAGCAATAATGGTTAGGCCCAGGGAAAGAGCTCGGCGCTTAGGAGCCTCAAAAGTGGTGCTGAGGGCCAAAACGCCTTAGGACAGCGTTAAAACCAAAAATATTGCCGACGAGAAAAGGCAGGAAGGGCCCGCCTTTAAATAGCGTTCCCCCAGCCCCTTCCCGACTTGAAAACGTTCCCCTCTACCTGTCGTTCCTCTCAGGGCGCTAAAGGGAGGCGCGAATAAACTGAATTTTTCCCCCTATGTGCTCACTCCTAAAACACCTGCACGCCATGTGCTCACTATCATTACACCTACAGGACCTGTGCTCACTATCATTACACCTACAGGCCCTGTGCACACTATCATTACACCTACAGGCCCTGTGCACACTAATATTACACCTACAGGCTCTGTGCACACTAATATTGCACCTACAGGCCCTGTGCACACTAATATTACACCTACAGGCCCTGTGCACACTAATATTACAAGTACAGGCCCTGTGCTCACTAATATTACACCAACAGACCCTGTGCACTAATATTACACCTACAGGCCCTGTGCACACTAATATTACACCTATAGGCCCTGTGCTCACTAATTTTACACCTACAGGCCCTGTGCACACTAATATTACACCCACAGGCCCTGTGCACACTAATATTACACCTACAGGCTCTGTGCACACTAATGTTGCACCTACAGGCCCTGTGCACACTAATATTACACCTACAGGCCCTGTGCACATTAATATTACAAGTACAGGCCCTGTGCTCACTAATATTACACCAACAGACCCTGTGCACTAATATTACACCTACAGGCCCTGTGCACACTAATATTACACCTACAGGCCCTGTGCACACTAATATTACACCCACAGGCCCTGTGCACACTAATATTACACCTACAGGCTCTGTGCACACTAATATTGCACCTACAGGCCCTGTGCACACTATTATTACACCTACAGGCCCTGTGAACACTAATATTACAAGTACAGGCCCTGTGCTCACTAATATTACACCAACAGACCCTGTGCACTAATATTACACCTACAGGCCCTGTGCACACTAATATTACACCTACAGGCCCTGTGCTCACAAATATTACACCTACAGGCCCTGTGCACACTAATATTACACCTACAGGCCCTGTGCACACTAATATTACACCAACAGGCCCTGTGCACACTAATATTACACCTACAGGCCCTGTGCTCACTAATATTACACCTACAGGCCCTGTGCACACTAATATTACACCCACAGGCCCTGTGCACACTAATATTACACCTACAGGCTCTGTGCACACTAATATTGCACCTACAGGCCCTGTGCACACTAATATTACACCGACAGGCCCTGTGCACACTAATATTACAAGTACAGGCCCTGTGCTCACTAATATTACACCAACAGACCCTGTGCACTAATATTACACCTACAGGCCCTGTGCACACTAATATTACACCTACAGGCCCTGTGCTCACTAATATTACACCAACAGACCCTGTGCACTAATATTACACCTACAGGCCCTGTGCACACGAATATTACACCTACAGGCCCTGTGCACTAATATTACACCTACAGGCCCTGTGCACACTAATATTACACCTACAGGCCCTGTGCTCACTAATATTACACCAACAGACCCTGTGTACTAATATTACTCCTACAGGCCCTGTGCACACTAATATTACACCTACAGGCCCTGTGCTCACTAATATTACACCTACAGGCCCTGTGCACACTAATATTACACCGACAGGCCCTGTGCACACTAATATTACAACTAGAGGCCCTGTGCACACTAATATTACACCTACAGGCCCTGTGCACTCTAATATTGCACCTACAGGTCCTCTGCTCACTAATATTACAACTACAGGCCTGTGCACTAATATTACACCTACAGGCTCTGCTCACTAATATTACACCAACAGACCCTGTGCACTAAAATTACACCTACAGGCCCTGTGCACTAAAATTACACCGACAGGCCCTGTGCACTAATATTACACCTACAGGCCCTGTGCACTAAAATTACACCTACAGGCCCTGTGCACTAATATTGCACCAACAGGCCCTGTGCACTAATATTACACCTACAGGCCCTGTACACTAATATTACACCTACAGACCCTGTGCACTAATATTACACCTACAGGCCCTGTGCACACTAATATTACACCAACAGACCCTGTGCACTAAAATTACACCTACAGGCCCTGTGCACTAATATTACACCTACAGGCCCTGTGCACTAATATTACACCTACAAGCCCTGTGCTCACTAATATTACACCAACAGACCCTGTGCACTAAAATTACACCTACAGGCCCTGTGCACTAATATTACACCTACAGGCCCTGTGCACTAATATTACACTTACAGGCCCTGTGCACACTAATATTACACCTACAGGCCCTGTACACACTAATATTACACCTACAGGCCCTGTGCACTAAAATTACACCTACAGGCCCTGTGTACTAAAATTACACCTACAGGCCCTGTGCACTAATATTACACTTACAGGCCCTGTGCACACTAATATTACACCTACAGGCCCTGTACACACTAATATTACACCTACAGGCCCTGTGCACTAAAATTACACCTACAGGCCCTGTGTACTAAAATTACACCTACAGGCCCTGTGCTCACTAATATTACACCTATAGGCCCTGTGCACACTAATATTACACCTACAGGCCCTGTGCACTAATATTACACCTGCAGGCCCTGTGCACTAATATTGCACCTACAGGCCCTGTGCACTAATATTACACCTACAGGCCCTGTGCACACTAATATTGCACCTACAGGTACTCTGCTCACTAATATTACACCAACAGACCGTGTGCACTAATATTACACCTACAGGCCGTGTGCACTAATATTACACCTACAGGCCCTGTGCACTAATATTACACCTACAGGCCCTGTGCACACTAATATTACACCTACAGGCCCTGTGCTCACAAATATTACACCTACAGGCCCTGTGCACACTAATATTACACCTACAGGCCCTGTGCACCCTAATATTACACCAACAGGCCCTGTGCACACTAATATTACACCTACAGGCCCTGTGCTCACTAATATTACACCTACAGGCCCTGTGCACACTAATATTACACCCACAGGCCCTGTGCACACTAATATTACACCTACAGGCTCTGTGCACACTAATATTGCACCTACAGGCCCTGTGCACACTAATATTACACCGACAGGCCCTGTGCACACTAATATTACAAGTACAGGCCCTGTGCTCACTAATATTACACCAACAGACCCTGTGCACTAATATTACACCTACAGGCCCTGTGCACACTAATATTACACCTACAGGCCCTGTGCTCACTAATATTACACCAACAGACCCTGTGCACTAATATTACACCTACAGGCCCTGTGCACACGAATATTACACCTACAGGCCCTGTGCACTGATATTAAACCTACACGCCCTGTGCACACTAATATTACAAGTACAGGCCCTGTGCTCACTAATATTACACCAACAGACCCTGTGCACTAATATTACACCTACAGGCCCTGTGCACACTAATATTACACCTATAGGCCCTGTGCTCACTAATTTTACACCTACAGGCCCTGTGCACACTAATATTACACCCACAGGCCCTGTGCACACTAATATTACACCTACAGGCTCTGTGCACACTAATGTTGCACCTACAGGCCCTGTGCACACTAATATTACACCTACAGGCCCTGTGCACATTAATATTACAAGTACAGGCCCTGTGCTCACTAATATTACACCAACAGACCCTGTGCACTAATATTACACCTACAGGCCCTGTGCACACTAATATTACACCTACAGGCCCTGTGCACACTAATATTACACCCACAGGCCCTGTGCACACTAATATTACACCTACAGGCTCTGTGCACACTAATATTGCACCTACAGGCCCTGTGCACACTATTATTACACCTACAGGCCCTGTGAACACTAATATTACAAGTACAGGCCCTGTGCTCACTAATATTACACCAACAGACCCTGTGCACTAATATTACACCTACAGGCCCTGTGCACACTAATATTACACCTACAGGCCCTGTGCTCACAAATATTACACCTACAGGCCCTGTGCACACTAATATTACACCTACAGGCCCTGTGCACACTAATATTACACCAACAGGCCCTGTGCACACTAATATTACACCTACAGGCCCTGTGCTCACTAATATTACACCTACAGGCCCTGTGCACACTAATATTACACCCACAGGCCCTGTGCACACTAATATTACACCTACAGGCTCTGTGCACACTAATATTGCACCTACAGGCCCTGTGCACACTAATATTACACCGACAGGCCCTGTGCACACTAATATTACAAGTACAGGCCCTGTGCTCACTAATATTACACCAACAGACCCTGTGCACTAATATTACACCTACAGGCCCTGTGCACACTAATATTACACCTACAGGCCCTGTGCTCACTAATATTACACCAACAGACCCTGTGCACTAATATTACACCTACAGGCCCTGTGCACACGAATATTACACCTACAGGCCCTGTGCACTAATATTACACCTACAGGCCCTGTGCACACTAATATTACACCTACAGGCCCTGTGCTCACTAATATTACACCAACAGACCCTGTGTACTAATATTACTCCTACAGGCCCTGTGCACACTAATATTACACCTACAGGCCCTGTGCTCACTAATATTACACCTACAGGCCCTGTGCACACTAATATTACACCGACAGGCCCTGTGCACACTAATATTACAACTAGAGGCCCTGTGCACACTAATATTACACCTACAGGCCCTGTGCACTCTAATATTGCACCTACAGGTCCTCTGCTCACTAATATTACAACTACAGGCCTGTGCACTAATATTACACCTACAGGCTCTGCTCACTAATATTACACCAACAGACCCTGTGCACTAAAATTACACCTACAGGCCCTGTGCACTAAAATTACACCGACAGGCCCTGTGCACTAATATTACACCTACAGGCCCTGTGCACTAAAATTACACCTACAGGCCCTGTGCACTAATATTGCACCAACAGGCCCTGTGCACTAATATTACACCTACAGGCCCTGTACACTAATATTACACCTACAGACCCTGTGCACTAATATTACACCTACAGGCCCTGTGCACACTAATATTACACCAACAGACCCTGTGCACTAAAATTACACCTACAGGCCCTGTGCACTAATATTACACCTACAGGCCCTGTGCACTAATATTACACCTACAAGCCCTGTGCTCACTAATATTACACCAACAGACCCTGTGCACTAAAATTACACCTACAGGCCCTGTGCACTAATATTACACCTACAGGCCCTGTGCACTAATATTACACTTACAGGCCCTGTGCACACTAATATTACACCTACAGGCCCTGTACACACTAATATTACACCTACAGGCCCTGTGCACTAAAATTACACCTACAGGCCCTGTGTACTAAAATTACACCTACAGGCCCTGTGCACTAATATTACACTTACAGGCCCTGTGCACACTAATATTACACCTACAGGCCCTGTACACACTAATATTACACCTACAGGCCCTGTGCACTAAAATTACACCTACAGGCCCTGTGTACTAAAATTACACCTACAGGCCCTGTGCTCACTAATATTACACCTATAGGCCCTGTGCACACTAATATTACACCTACAGGCCCTGTGCACTAATATTACACCTGCAGGCCCTGTGCACTAATATTGCACCTACAGGCCCTGTGCACTAATATTACACCTACAGGCCCTGTGCACACTAATATTGCACCTACAGGTACTCTGCTCACTAATATTACACCAACAGACCGTGTGCACTAATATTACACCTACAGGCCGTGTGCACTAATATTACACCTACAGGCCCTGTGCACTAATATTACACCTACAGGCCCTGTGCACACTAATATTACACCTACAGGCCCTGTGCTCACAAATATTACACCTACAGGCCCTGTGCACACTAATATTACACCTACAGGCCCTGTGCACCCTAATATTACACCAACAGGCCCTGTGCACACTAATATTACACCTACAGGCCCTGTGCTCACAAATATTACACCTACAGGCCCTGTGCACACTAATATTACACCCACAGGCCCTGTGCACACTAATATTACACCTACAGGCTCTGTGCACACTAATATTGCACCTACAGGCCCTGTGCACACTAATATTACACCGACAGGCCCTGTGCACACTAATATTACAAGTACAGGCCCTGTGCTCACTAATATTACACCAACAGACCCTGTGCACTAATATTACACCTACAGGCCCTGTGCACACTAATATTACACCTACAGGCCCTGTGCTCACTAATATTACACCAACAGACCCTGTGCACTAATATTACACCTACAGGCCCTGTGCACACGAATATTACACCTACAGGCCCTGTGCACTGATATTAAACCTACACGCCCTGTGCACACTAATATTACACCTACAGGCCCTGTGCTCACTAATATTACACCAACAGACCCTGTGTACTAATATTACTCCTACAGGCCCTGTGCACACTAATATTACACCTACAGGCCCTGTGCTCACTAATATTACACCTACAGGCCCTGTGCACACTAATATTACACCGACAGGCCCTGTGCACACTAATATTACACCTAGAGGCCCTGTGCACACTAATATTACACCTACAGGCCCTGTGCACACTAATATTGCACCTACAGGTCCTCTGCTCACTAATATTACACCTACAGGCCTGTGCACTAATATTACACCTACAGGCTCTGCTCACTAATATTACACCAACAGACCCTGTGCACTAAAATTACACCTACAGGCCCTGTGCACTAAAATTACACCGACAGGCCCTGTGCACTAATATTACACCTACAGGCCCTGTGCACTAAAATTACACCTACAGGCCCTGTGCACTAATATTGCACCAACAGGCCCTGTGCACTAATATTACACCTACAGGCCCTGTACACTAATATTACACCTACAGACCCTGTGCACTAATATTACACCTACAGGCCCTGTGCACACTAATATTACACCTACAGGCCCTGTACACACTAATATTACACCTACAGGCCCTGTGCACTAAAATTACACCTACAGGCCCTGTGTACTAAAATTACACCTACAGGCCCTGTGCACTAATATTACACTTACAGGTCCTGTGCACACTAATATTACACCTACAGGCCCTGTACACACTAATATTACACCTACAGGCCCTGTGCACTAAAATTACACCTACAGGCCCTGTGTACTAAAATTACACCTACAGGCCCTGTGCTCACTAATATTACACCTATAGGCCCTGTGCACACTAATATTACACCTACAGGCCCTGTGCACTAATATTACACCTGCAGGCCCTGTGCACTAATATTGCACCTACAGGCCCTGTGCACTAATATTACACCTACAGGCCCTGTGCACACTAATATTGCACCTACAGGTACTCTGCTCACTAATATTACACCAACAGACCGTGTGCACTAATATTACACCTACAGGCCGTGTGCACTAATATTACACCTACAGGCCCTGTGCACTAATATTACACCTACAGGCCCTGTGCACACTAATATTACACCTACAGGCCCTGTGCTCACAAATATTACACCTACAGGCCCTGTGCACACTAATATTACACCTACAGGCCCTGTGCACCCTAATATTACACCAACAGGCCCTGTGCACACTAATATTACACCTACAGGCCCTGTGCTCACTAATATTACACCTACAGGCCCTGTGCACACTAATATTACACCCACAGGCCCTGTGCACACTAATATTACACCTACAGGCTCTGTGCACACTAATATTGCACCTACAGGCCCTGTGCACACTAATATTACACCGACAGGCCCTGTGCACACTAATATTACAAGTACAGGCCCTGTGCTCACTAATATTACACCAACAGACCCTGTGCACTAATATTACACCTACAGGCCCTGTGCACACTAATATTACACCTACAGGCCCTGTGCTCACTAATATTACACCAACAGACCCTGTGCACTAATATTACACCTACAGGCCCTGTGCACACGAATATTACACCTACAGGCCCTGTGCACTGATATTAAACCTACACGCCCTGTGCACACTAATATTACACCTACAGGCCCTGTGCTCACTAATATTACACCAACAGACCCTGTGTACTAATATTACTCCTACAGGCCCTGTGCACACTAATATTACACCTACAGGCCCTGTGCTCACTAATATTACACCTACAGGCCCTGTGCACACTAATATTACACCTACAGGCCCTGTACACACTAATATTACACCTACAGGCCCTGTGCACTAAAATTACACCTACAGGCCCTGTGTACTAAAATTACACCTACAGGCCCTGTGCACTAATATTACACTTACAGGCCCTGTGCACACTAATATTACACCTACAGGCCCTGTACACACTAATATTACACCTACAGGCCCTGTGCACTAAAATTACACCTACAGGCCCTGTGTACTAAAATTACACCTACAGGCCCTGTGCTCACTAATATTACACCTATAGGCCCTGTGCACACTAATATTACACCTACAGGCCCTGTGCACTAATATTACACCTGCAGGCCCTGTGCACTAATATTGCACCTACAGGCCCTGTGCACTAATATTACACCTACAGGCCCTGTGCACACTAATATTGCACCTACAGGTACTCTGCTCACTAATATTACACCAACAGACCGTGTGCACTAATATTACACCTACAGGCCGTGTGCACTAATATTACACCTACAGGCCCTGTGCACTAATATTACACCTACAGGCCCTGTGCACACTAATATTACACCTACAGGCCCTGTGCTCACAAATATTACACCTACAGGCCCTGTGCACACTAATATTACACCTACAGGCCCTGTGCACCCTAATATTACACCAACAGGCCCTGTGCACACTAATATTACACCTACAGGCCCTGTGCTCACAAATATTACACCTACAGGCCCTGTGCACACTAATATTACACCCACAGGCCCTGTGCACACTAATATTACACCTACAGGCTCTGTGCACACTAATATTGCACCTACAGGCCCTGTGCACACTAATATTACACCGACAGGCCCTGTGCACACTAATATTACAAGTACAGGCCCTGTGCTCACTAATATTACACCAACAGACCCTGTGCACTAATATTACACCTACAGGCCCTGTGCACACTAATATTACACCTACAGGCCCTGTGCTCACTAATATTACACCAACAGACCCTGTGCACTAATATTACACCTACAGGCCCTGTGCACACGAATATTACACCTACAGGCCCTGTGCACTGATATTAAACCTACACGCCCTGTGCACACTAATATTACACCTACAGGCCCTGTGCTCACTAATATTACACCAACAGACCCTGTGTACTAATATTACTCCTACAGGCCCTGTGCACACTAATATTACACCTACAGGCCCTGTGCTCACTAATATTACACCTACAGGCCCTGTGCACACTAATATTACACCGACAGGCCCTGTGCACACTAATATTACACCTAGAGGCCCTGTGCACACTAATATTACACCTACAGGCCCTGTGCACACTAATATTGCACCTACAGGTCCTCTGCTCACTAATATTACACCTACAGGCCTGTGCACTAATATTACACCTACAGGCTCTGCTCACTAATATTACACCAACAGACCCTGTGCACTAAAATTACACCTACAGGCCCTGTGCACTAAAATTACACCGACAGGCCCTGTGCACTAATATTACACCTACAGGCCCTGTGCACTAAAATTACACCTACAGGCCCTGTGCACTAATATTGCACCAACAGGCCCTGTGCACTAATATTACACCTACAGGCCCTGTACACTAATATTACACCTACAGACCCTGTGCACTAATATTACACCTACAGGTCCTGTGCACACTAATATTACACCTACAGGCCCTGTACACACTAATATTACACCTACAGGCCCTGTGCACTAAAATTACACCTACAGGCCCTGTGTACTAAAATTACACCTACAGGCCCTGTGCTCACTAATATTACACCTATAGGCCCTGTGCACACTAATATTACACCTACAGGCCCTGTGCACTAATATTACACCTGCAGGCCCTGTGCACTAATATTGCACCTACAGGCCCTGTGCACTAATATTACACCTACAGGCCCTGTGCACACTAATATTGCACCTACAGGTACTCTGCTCACTAATATTACACCAACAGACCGTGTGCACTAATATTACACCTACAGGCCGTGTGCACTAATATTACACCTACAGGCCCTGTGCACTAATATTACACCTACAGGCCCTGTGCACACTAATATTACACCTACAGGCCCTGTGCTCACAAATATTACACCTACAGGCCCTGTGCACACTAATATTACACCTACAGGCCCTGTGCACCCTAATATTACACCAACAGGCCCTGTGCACACTAATATTACACCTACAGGCCCTGTGCTCACTAATATTACACCTACAGGCCCTGTGCACACTAATATTACACCCACAGGCCCTGTGCACACTAATATTACACCTACAGGCTCTGTGCACACTAATATTGCACCTACAGGCCCTGTGCACACTAATATTACACCGACAGGCCCTGTGCACACTAATATTACAAGTACAGGCCCTGTGCTCACTAATATTACACCAACAGACCCTGTGCACTAATATTACACCTACAGGCCCTGTGCACACTAATATTACACCTACAGGCCCTGTGCTCACTAATATTACACCAACAGACCCTGTGCACTAATATTACACCTACAGGCCCTGTGCACACGAATATTACACCTACAGGCCCTGTGCACTGATATTAAACCTACACGCCCTGTGCACACTAATATTACACCTACAGGCCCTGTGCTCACTAATATTACACCAACAGACCCTGTGTACTAATATTACTCCTACAGGCCCTGTGCACACTAATATTACACCTACAGGCCCTGTGCTCACTAATATTACACCTACAGGCCCTGTGCACACTAATATTACACCGACAGGCCCTGTGCACACTAATATTACACCTAGAGGCCCTGTGCACACTAATATTACACCTACAGGCCCTGTGCACACTAATATTGCACCTACAGGTCCTCTGCTCACTAATATTACACCTACAGGCCTGTGCACTAATATTACACCTACAGGCTCTGCTCACTAATATTACACCAACAGACCCTGTGCACTAAAATTACACCTACAGGCCCTGTGCACTAAAATTACACCGACAGGCCCTGTGCACTAATATTACACCTACAGGCCCTGTGCACTAAAATTACACCTACAGGCCCTGTGCACTAATATTGCACCAACAGGCCCTGTGCACTAATATTACACCTACAGGCCCTGTACACTAATATTACACCTACAGACCCTGTGCACTAATATTACACCTACAGGCCCTGTGCACACTAATATTACACCAACAGACCCTGTGCACTAAAATTACACCTACAGGCCCTGTGCACTAATATTACACCTACAGGCCCTGTGCACTAATATTACATTTACAGGCCCTGTGCACACTAATATTGCACCTACAGACCCTGTGCACTAATATTACACCTACAAGCCTTGTGCTCACTAATATTACACCAACAGACCCTGTGCACTAAAATTACACCTACAGGCCCTGTGCACTAATATTACACCTACAGGCCCTGTGCACTAATATTACACTTACAGGCCCTGTGCACACTAATATTACACCTACAGGCCCTGTACACACTAAAATTACACCTACAGGCCCTGTGTACTAAAATTACACCTACAGGCCCTGTGCTCACTAATATTACACCTATAGGCCCTGTGCACACTAATATTACACCTACAGGCCCTCTGCACTAATATTACACCTGCAGGCCCTGTGCACTAATATTGCACCTACAGGCCCTGTGCACTAATATTACACCTACAGGCCCTGTGCACACTAATATTGCACCTACAGGTACTCTGCTCACCAATATTACACCAACAGACCGTGTGCACTAATATTACACCTACAGGCCGTGTGCACTAATATTACACCTACAGGCCCTGTGCACTAATATTACACCTACAGGCCCTGTGCACTAATATTGCACCTACAGGCCCTGTGCACTAATATTACACCTACAGGCCCTGTGCACTAATATTACACCTACAGCCCCTGTGCACTAATATTACACCTACAGGCCCTGTGCACTAATATTGCACCTACAGGCCCTGTGCACTAATATTACACCTACAGGCCCTGTGCACACTAATATTACACCTACAGGCCCTGTGCTCACAAATATTACACCTACAGGCCCTGTGCACACTAATATTACACCTACAGGCCCTGTGCACACTAATATTACACCAACAGGCCCTGTGCACACTAATATTACACCTACAGGCCCTGTGCTCACTAATATTACACCTACAGGCCCTGTGCACACTAATATTACACCCACAGGCCCTGTGCACACTAATATTACACCTACAGGCTCTGTGCACACTAATATTGCACCTACAGGCCCTGTGCACACTAATATTACACCGACAGGCCCTGTGCACACTAATATTACAAGTACAGGCCCTGTGCTCACTAATATTACACCAACAGACCCTGTGCACTAATATTACACCTACAGGCCCTGTGCACACTAATATTACACCTACAGGCCCTGTGCTCACTAATATTACACCAACAGACCCTGTGCACTAATATTACACCTACAGGCCCTGTGCACACGAATATTACACCTACAGGCCCTGTGCACTAATATTACACCTACAGGCCCTGTGCACACTAATATTACACCTACAGGCCCTGTGCTCACTAATATTACACCAACAGACCCTGTGTACTAATATTACTCCTACAGGCCCTGTGCACACTAATATTACACCTACAGGCCCTGTGCTCACTAATATTACACCTACAGGCCCTGTGCACACTAATATTACACCGACAGGCCCTGTGCACACTAATATTACAACTAGAGGCCCTGTGCACACTAATATTACACCTACAGGCCCTGTGCACTCTAATATTGCACCTACAGGTCCTCTGCTCACTAATATTACAACTACAGGCCTGTGCACTAATATTACACCTACAGGCTCTGCTCACTAATATTACACCAACAGACCCTGTGCACTAAAATTACACCTACAGGCCCTGTGCACTAAAATTACACCGACAGGCCCTGTGCACTAATATTACACCTACAGGCCCTGTGCACTAAAATTACACCTACAGGCCCTGTGCACTAATATTGCACCAACAGGCCCTGTGCACTAATATTACACCTACAGGCCCTGTACACTAATATTACACCTACAGACCCTGTGCACTAATATTACACCTACAGGCCCTGTGCACACTAATATTACACCAACAGACCCTGTGCACTAAAATTACACCTACAGGCCCTGTGCACTAATATTACACCTACAGGCCCTGTGCACTAATATTACACCTACAAGCCCTGTGCTCACTAATATTACACCAACAGACCCTGTGCACTAAAATTACACCTACAGGCCCTGTGCACTAATATTACACCTACAGGCCCTGTGCACTAATATTACACTTACAGGCCCTGTGCACACTAATATTACACCTACAGGCCCTGTACACACTAATATTACACCTACAGGCCCTGTGCACTAAAATTACACCTACAGGCCCTGTGTACTAAAATTACACCTACAGGCCCTGTGCACTAATATTACACCTATAGGCCCTGTGCACACTAATATTACACCTACAGGCCCTGTGCACTAATATTACACCTGCAGGCCCTGTGCACTAATATTGCACCTACAGGCCCTGTGCACTAATATTACACCTACAGGCCCTGTGCACACTAATATTGCACCTACAGGTACTCTGCTCACTAATATTACACCAACAGACCGTGTGCACTAATATTACACCTACAGGCCGTGTGCACTAATATTACACCTACAGGCCCTGTGCACTAATATTACACCTACAGGCCCTGTGCACACTAATATTACACCTACAGGCCCTGTGCTCACAAATATTACACCTACAGGCCCTGTGCACACTAATATTACACGTACAGGCCCTGTGCACCCTAATATTACACCAACAGGCCCTGTGCACACTAATATTACACCTACAGGCCCTGTGCTCACTAATATTACACCTACAGGCCCTGTGCACACTAATATTACACCCACAGGCCCTGTGCACACTAATATTACACCTACAGGCTCTGTGCACACTAATATTGCACCTACAGGCCCTGTGCACACTAATATTACACCGACAGGCCCTGTGCACACTAATATTACAAGTACAGGCCCTGTGCTCACTAATATTACACCAACAGACCCTGTGCACTAATATTACACCTACAGGCCCTGTGCACACTAATATTACACCTACAGGCCCTGTGCTCACTAATATTACACCAACAGACCCTGTGCACTAATATTACACCTACAGGCCCTGTGCACACGAATATTACACCTACAGGCCCTGTGCACTGATATTAAACCTACACGCCCTGTGCACACTAATATTACACCTACAGGCCCTGTGCTCACTAATATTACACCAACAGACCCTGTGTACTAATATTACTCCTACAGGCCCTGTGCACACTAATATTACACCTACAGGCCCTGTGCTCACTAATATTACACCTACCGGCCCTGTGCACACTAATATTACACCGACAGGCCCTGTGCACACTAATATTACACCTAGAGGCCCTGTGCACACTAATATTACACCTACAGGCCCTGTGCACACTAATATTGCACCTACAGGTCCTCTGCTCACTAATATTACACCTACAGGCCTGTGCACTAATATTACACCTACAGGCTCTGCTCACTAATATTACACCAACAGACCCTGTGCACTAAAATTACACCTACAGGCCCTGTGCACTAAAATTACACCGACAGGCCCTGTGCACTAATATTACACCTACAGGCCCTGTGCACTAAAATTACACCTACAGGCCCTGTGCACTAATATTGCACCAACAGGCCCTGTGCACTAATATTACACCTACAGGCCCTGTACACTAATATTACACCTACAGACCCTGTGCACTAATATTACACCTACAGGCCCTGTGCACACTAATATTACACCAACAGACCCTGTGCACTAAAATTACACCTACAGGCCCTGTGCACTAATATTACACCTACAGGCCCTGTGCACTAATATTACATTTACAGGCCCTGTGCACACTAATATTGCACCTACAGACCCTGTGCACTAATATTACACCTACAAGCCTTGTGCTCACTAATATTACACCAACAGACCCTGTGCACTAAAATTACACCTACAGGCCCTGTGCACTAATATTACACCTACAGGCCCTGTGCACTAATATTACACTTACAGGCCCTGTGCACACTAATATTACACCTACAGGCCCTGTACACACTAAAATTACACCTACAGGCCCTGTGTACTAAAATTACACCTACAGGCCCTGTGCTCACTAATATTACACCTATAGGCCCTGTGCACACTAATATTACACCTACAGGCCCTCTGCACTAATATTACACCTGCAGGCCCTGTGCACTAATATTGCACCTACAGGCCCTGTGCACTAATATTACACCTACAGCCCCTGTGCACTAATATTACACCTACAGGCCCTGTGCACTAATATTGCACCTACAGGCCCTGTGCACTAATATTACACCTACAGGCCCTGTGCACTAATATTACACCTACAGCCTCTGTGCACTAATATTACACCAGCAGTACCTGTGCACTAATATTACACCTACAGGCCCTGTGTACTAATATTACACCTGGAGGCCCTGTGCACACTAATATTACACCTACAGGCCTTGTGCACACTAATATTACACCTACAGGCCCTGTGCACACTAACATTACACCTACAGGCCATGAGCACACTAATATTACACCTACAGGCCCTGAGCACACTAATATTACACCAAGAGGCCCTGTGCACACTAATATTACACCTACAGGCCATGTACACACTAATATTACACCTACAGGCCCTGTGCACAGTAATATTACACCTAGAGGCCCTGTGCACACTAATATTACACCTACAGGCCCTGTGCACACTAACATTATACCTACAGGCCCTGAGCACACTAATATTACCCCTACAGGCTCTGTGCACACTAATATTGCACCTACAGGCCCTGTGCACACTAATATTACACCGACAGGCCCTGTGCACACTAATATTACAAGTACAGGCCCTGTGCTCACTAATAGTACACCAACAGACCCTGTGCACTAATATTACACCTACAGGCCGTGTGCACACTAATATTACACCTACAGGCCCTGTGCTCACTAATATTACACCAACAGACCCTGTGCACTAATATTACACCTACAGGCCCTGTGCACACGAATATTACACCTACAGGCCCTGTGCACTGATATTAAACCTACACGCCCTGTGCACACTAATATTACACCTACAGGCCCTGTGCTCACTAATATTACACCAACAGACCCTGTGTACTAATATTACTCCTACAGGCCCTGTGCACACTAATATTACACCTACTGGCCCTGTGCTCACTAATATTACACCTACAGGCCCTGTGCACACTAATATTACACTGACAGGCCCTGTGCACACTAATATTACACCTAGAGGCCCTGTGCACACTAATATTACACCTACAGGCCCTGTGCACACTAATATTGCACCTACAGGTCCTCTGCTCACTAATATTACACCTACAGGCCTGTGCACTAATATTACACCTACAGGCTCTGCTCACTAATATTACACCAACAGACCCTGTGCACTAAAATTACACCTACAGGCCCTGTGCACTAATATTACACCTACAGGCCCTGTGCACTAATATTACATTTACAGGCCCTGTGCACACTAATATTGCACCTACAGACCCTGTGCACTAATATTACACCTACAAGCCCTGTGCTCACTAATATTACACCAACAGACCCTGTGCACTAAAATTACACATACAGGCCCTGTGCACTAATATTACACCTACAGGCCCTGTGCACTAATATTACACTTACAGCACCTGTGCACTAATATTACACCTACAGGCCCTGTGCACTAATATTGCACCTACAGGCCCTGTGCACTAATATTACACCTACAGGCCCTGTGCACTAATATTACACCTACAGCCTCTGTGCACTAATATTACACCTGCAGTACCTGTGCACTAATATTACACCTACAGGCCCTGTGTACTAATATTACACCTGGAGGCCCTGTGCACACTAATATTACACCTACAGGCCTTGTGCACACTAATATTACACCTACAGGCCCTGTGCACACTAACATTACACCTACAGGCCATGAGCACACTAATATTACACCTACAGGCCCTGAGCACACTAATATTACACCAAGAGGCCCTGTGCACACTAATATTACACCTACAGGCCATGTACACACTAATATTACACCTACAGGCCCTGTGCACAGTAATATTACACCTAGAGGCCCTGTGCACACTAATATTACACCTACAGGCCCTGTGCACACTAACATTACACCTACAGGCCCTGAGCACACTAATATTACCCCTACAGGCCCTGTGCACACTAATATTACACCAAGAGGCCCTGTGCACACTAATATTACACCTACAGGCCCTGTACACACTAATATTACACCTATAGGCCCTGTGCACAGTAATATTACACCTACAGGCCCTGTGCACACTAATATTACACCTGTAGGCCCTGTGCTCACTAATTTTACACCTACAGGCCCTGTGCACACTAATATTGCACCTACAGTCCCTGTACACCCTAATATTACACCTACTGGCGCTGTGCACTAATATTACACCTGCAGGCACTGTGCACTAATATTACACCTACAGGCCCTGTGCACTAATATTGCACCTACAGGCCCTGTGCACTAATATTACACCTACAGGCCCTGTGCACTCATATTACACCTACAGGCCCTGTGGACTAATATTACACCTACAGGCTCTGTGCACTAATATTACACCTACAGGCCCTGTGTAGTAATATTACACCTACAGGCCCTGTGCACACTAATATTGCACCTACAGGTCCTCTGCTCACTCATATTACACCTACAGGCCCTGTGCACTAATATTACACATACAGGCTCTGCTCACTAATATTACACCAACAGACCCTGTGCACTAAAATTACACCTACAGGCCCTGTGCACTAAAATTACACCTACAGGCCCTGTGCACTAATATTACACCTACAGGCGCTGTGCACTAATATTACACCAACAGACCCTGTGCACTAATATTACACCAACAGACCCTGTGCACTAAAATTACACCAACAGACCCTGTGCACTAAAATTACACCTACAGGCCCTGTGCACTAATATTGCACCTCCATCCCTGTTCACACTAATATTACACCTACAGGTCCTCTGCTCACTATTACACCTACAGGCCCTGTACCCTAATATTACACCTACAGGCCCTGTGCACCAATATTACACCTACAGCCCCTGTGCACTAATATTACACCTACAGGCCCTGTGCACTAATATTACACCTACAGGCCCTGTGCTCACTAATATTACACCTACAGGCCCTGTGCTCACTAATATTACACCTACAGGCCCTGTGCTCACTAATATTACACCTACAGGCCCTGTGCACTAATATTGCACCTACAGGCCCTGTGCACTAATATTACACCTACAGGCCCTGTGCTTACGAATATTACAGCAACAGACCCTGTGCACTAATATTGCACCTACAGGCCCTGTGCACTAATATTACACCTACAGGCCCTGTGTACTAAAATTACACCTACAGGCCCTGTGCTCACTAATATTACACCTATAGGCCCTGTGCACACTAATATTACACCTACAGGCCCTGTGCACTAATATTACACCTACAGGCCCTGTGCACTAATATTACACATACAGGCCCTGTGCACTAATATTACACCTACAGGCCCTGTGCACTAATATTGCACCTACAGGCCCTGTGCACTAATATTACACCTACAGGCCCTGTGCACTAATATTACACCTACAGGCCCTGTGCACTAATATTACACCTACAGGCCCTGTGGACTAATATTACACCTACAGGCCCTGTGTACTAATATTACACCTACAGGCCCTGTGCACACTAATATTGCACCTACAGGTCCTCTGCTCACTAATATTACACCTACAGGCCCTGTGCACTAATATTACACCTACAGGCTTTGCTCACTAATATTACACCAACAGACCCTGTGCACTAAAATTACACCTACAGGCCCTGTGCACTAAAATTACACCTACAGGCCCAGTGCACTAATATTACACCTACAGGCCCTGTGCACTAAAATTACACCTACAGGCCCTGTGCACTAATATTGCACCAACAGGCCCTGTGCACTAATATTACACCTACAGGCCCTGTACACTAATATTACACCTACAGACCCTGTGCACTAATATTACACCTACAGGCCCTGTGCACACTAATATTACACCAACAGACCCTGTGCACTAAAATTACACCTACTGGCCCTGTGCACTAATATTACACCTACAGGCCCTGCGCACTAATATTACATTTACAGGCCCTGTGCACACTAATATTGCACCTACAGACCCTGTGTACTAATATTACACCTACAGGCCCTGTACACACTAAAATTACACCTACAGGCCCTGTGCACTAAAATTACACCTACAGGCTCTGTGTACTAAAATTACACTTACAGGCCCTGTGCAGTAATATTACACTTACAGGCCCTGTGCACACTAATATTACACCTACAGGCCCTGTGCACTAATATTACACCTACAGGCCCTGTGCACTAATATTACACCTACAGGCCCTGTGCAGTAATATTACACTTACAGGCCCTGTGCACACTAATATTGCACCTACAGGCCCTGTACACACTAATATTACACCTACAGGCCCTGTGCACTAAAATTACACCTACAGGCCCTGTGCTCACTAATATTACACCTATAGGCCCTGTGCACACTAATATTACACCTACAGGCCCTGTGCACTAATATTACACCTGCAGGCCCTGTGCACTAATATTGCACCTACAGGCCCTGTGCACTAATATTACACCTACAGGCCCTGTGCACACTAATATTGCACCTACAGGTACTCTGCTCACTAATATTACACCAACAGACCGTGTGCACTAATATTACACCTACAGGCCGTGTGCACTAATATTACACCTACAGGCCCTGTGCACTAATATTACACCTACAGGCCCTGTGCACTAATATTGCACCTACAGGCCCTGTGCACTAATATTACACCTACAGGCCCTGTGCACTAATATTACACCTACAGCCCCTGTGCACTAATATTACACCTACAGGCTCTGTGCAATAATATTACACCTACAGGCCCTGTGCACTAATATTACACCTACAGGCCCTGTGCACTAATATTGCACCTACAGGCCCTGCGCACTAATATTACACCTACAGGCCCTGTGCACTAATATTACACCTACAGCCCCTGTGCACTAATATTACACCTACAGTACCTGTGCACTAATATTACACCTACAGGCCCTGTGCACTAATATTACACCTACAGGCCCTGTGCACTAATATTGCACCTACAGGCCCTGTGCACTAATATTACACCTACAGGCCCTGTGCACTAATATTACACCTACAGCCCCTGTGCACTAATATTACACCTGCAGTACCTGTGCACTAATATTACACCTACAGGCCCTGTGTACTAATATTACACCTGGAGGCCCTGTGCACACTAATATTACACCTACAGGCCTTGTGCACACTAATATTACACCTACAGGCCCTGTGCACACTAACATTACACCTACAGGCCCTGAGCACACTAATATTACACCTACAGGCCCTGTGCACACTAATATTACACCAAGAGGCCCTGTGCACACTAATATTACACCTACAGGCCCTGTACACACTAACATTACACCTACAGGCCCTGTGCACAGTAATATTACACCGAGAGGCTCTGTGCACACTAATATTACACCTACAGGCCCTGTGCACACTAACATTACACCTACAGGCCTTAGCACACTAATATTACCCCTACAGGCCCTGTGCACACTAATATTACACCAAGAGGCCCTGTGCACACTAATATTACACCTGTAGGCCCTGTGCTCAATAATTTTACACCTACAAGCCCTGTGCACACTAATATTGCACCTACAGTCCCTGTACACACTAATATTACACCTACAGGCCCTGTACACCCTAATATTACACCTACTGGCGCTGTGCACTAATATTACACCTGCAGGCACTGTGCACTAATATTACACCTACAGGCCCTGTGCACTAATATTGCACCTACAGGCCCTGTGCACTAATATTACACCTACAGGCCCTGTGCACTCATATTACACCTACAGGCCCTGTGGACTAATATTACACCTACAGGCTCTGTGCACTAATATTGCACCTACAGGCCCTGTGTACTAATATTACACCTACAGGCCCTGTGCACACTAATATTGCACCTACAGGTCCTCTGCTCACTCATATTACACCTACAGGCCCTGTGCACTAATATTACACATACAGGCTCTGCTCACTAATATTACACCAACAGACACTGTGCACTAAAATTACACCTACAGGCCCTGTGCACTAACATTACACCTACAGGCCCTGTGCACTAATATTACCCCTACAGGCCCTGTGCACTAATATTACACCAACAGACCCTGTGCACTAATATTACACCAACAGACCCTGTGCACTAAAATTACACCAACAGACCCTGTGCACTAAAATTACACCTACAGGCCCTGTGCACTAATATTACACCTACAGGCCCTGTGCACTAATATTACACCTACAGGCCCTGTGGACTAATATTACACCTACAGGCCCTGTGTACTAATATTACACCTACAGGCCCTGTGCACTAATATTGCACCTACAGGTCCTCTGCTCACTAATATTACACCTACAGGCCCTGTGCACTAATATTGCACCTACAGGCTCTGCTCACTAATATTACACCAACAGACCCTGTGCACTAAAATTACACCTACAGGCCCTGTGCACTAATATTACACCTACAGGCCCTGTGCACTAAAATTACACCGACAGGCCCTGTGCACTAATATTACACCTACAGGCCCTGTGCACTAAAATTACACCTACAGGCCCTGTGCACTAATATTGCACCAACAGGCCCTGTGCACTAATATTACACCTACAGGCCCTGTACACTAATATTACACCTACAGACCCTGTGCACTAATATTACACCTACAGGCCCTGTGCACACTAATATTACACCAACAGACCCTGTGCACTAAAATTACACCTACAGGCCCTGTGCACTAATATTACACCTACAGGCCCTGTGCACTAATATTACATTTACAGGCCCTGTGCACACTAATATTGCACCTACAGACCCTGTGCACTAATATTACACGTACAAGCCCTGTGCTCACTAATATTACACCAACAGACCCTGTGCACTAAAATTACACCTACAGGCCCTGTGCACTAATATTACACGTACAGGCCCTGTGCACTAATATTACACTTACAGGCCCTGTGCACACTAATATTGCACGTACAGGCCCTGTACACACTAATATTACACCTACAGGCCCCGTGCACTAAAATTACACCGACAGGCCCTGTGTACTAAAATTACACCTACAGGCCCTGTGCTCACTAATATTACACCTATAGGCCCTGTGCACACTAATATTACACCTACAGGCTCTGTGCACTAATATTACACCTGCAGGCCCTGTGCACTAATATTGCACCTACAGGCCCTGTGCACTAATATTACACCTACAGTCTCTGTGCACTAATATTACACCTACAGCCCCTGTGCACTAATATTACACCTGCAGTACCTGTGCACTAATATTACACCTACAGGCCCTGTGTACTAATATTACACCTGGAGGCCCTGAGCACACTAATATTACACCTACAGGCCCTGTGCACACTAATATTACACCAAGAGGCCCTGTGCACACTAATATTACACCTACAGGCCCTGTACACACTAACATTACACCTACAGGCCCTGTGCACGGCAATATTACACCGAGAGGCTCTGTGCACACTAATATTACACCTACAGGCCCTGTGCACACTAACATTACACCTACAGGCCCTGAGCACACTAATATTACCCCTACAGGCCCTGTGCACACTAATATTACACCAAGAGGCCCTGTGCACACTAATATTACACCTATAGGCCCTGAGCACACTAATATTACACCTACAGGCCCTGTGCACACTAATATTACACCTGTAGGCCCTGTGCTCAATAATTTTACACCTACAGGCCCTGTGCACACTAATATTGCACCTACTGGCGCTGTGCACTAATATTACACCTGCAGGCACTGTGCACTAATATTACACCTACAGGCCCTGTGCACTAATATTGCACCTACAGGCCCTGTGCACTAATATTACACCTACAGGCCCTGTGCACTCATATTACACCTACAGGCCCTGTGGACTAATATTACACCTACAGGCTCTGTGCACTAATATTACACCTACAGGCCCTGTGTACTAATATTACACCTACAGGCCCTGTGCACACTAATATTGCACCTACAGGTCCTCTGCTCACTCATATTACACCTACAGGCCCTGTGCACTAATATTACACATACAGGCTCTGCTCACTAATATTACACCAACAGACCCTGTGCACTAAAATTACACCTACAGGCCCTGTGCACTAAAATTACACCTACAGGCCCTGTGCACTAATATTACCCCTACAGGCCCTGTGCACTAATATTACACCAACAGACCCTGTGCACTAATATTACACCAACCGACCCTGTGCACTAATATTGCACCTACAGGCCCTGTGCACTAATATTGCACCGACAGGCCCTGTGCACTAATATTGCACCTCCATCCCTGTTCACACTAATATTACACCTACAGGTCCTCTGCTCACTATTACACCTACAGGCCCTGTACCCTAATATTACGCTTACAGGCCCTGTGCACCAATATTACACCTACAGCCCCTGTGCACTAATATTACACCTACAGGCCCTGTGCACTAATATTACACCTACAGGCCCTGTGCTCACTAATATTACACCTACAGGCCCTGTGCTCACTAATATTACACCTACAGGCCCTGTGCTCACTAATATTACACCTACAGGCCCTATGCTCACTAATATTACAGCAACAGACCCTGTGCACACTAATATTGCACCGACAGGCCCTGTGCACTAATATTACACCTACAGGCCCTGTACACTAATATTACACCTACAGACCATGTGCACTAATATTACACCTACAGGCCCTGTGCACCAATATTACACCTACAGCCCCTGTGCACTAATATTACACCTACAGGCCCTGTGCACTAATATTACACCTACAGGCCCTGTGCACTAATATTACACCTACAGGCCCTGTGCTCACTAATATTACACCTACAGGCCCTGTGCTTACTAATATTACAGCAACAGACCCTGTGCACTAATATTGCACCTACAGGCCCTGTGCACTAATATTACACCTACAGGCCCTGTACACTAATATTACACCTACAGGCCCTGTGCACCAATATTACACCTACAGCCCCTGTGCACTAATATTACATCTACAGGCCCTGTGCACTAATATTACACCTACAGCCCCTGTGCACTAATATTACACCTAAAGGCCATGTGCTCACTAATATTACACCAACAGACCCTGTGCACTAAAATTACACCTACAGGCCCTGTGCACTAATATTACACCTACAGGCCCTGTGCACTAATATTACACCTACAGGCCCTGTGCACACTAATATTACACGAACAGACCCTGTGCACTAAAATTACACCTACAGGCCCTGTGCACTAAAATTACACCTACAGGCCCTGTGCACACTAATATTGCACCTACAGGCCCTGTACACACTAATATTACACCTACAGGCGCTGTCCACTAATATTACACCTACAGGCCCTGTGCTCACTAATATTACACCTATAGGCCCTGTGCACACTATTATTACACCTACAGGCCCTGTGCACTAATATTACACCTACAGGCCGTGTGCACTAATATTACACCTACAGGCCCTGTGCACTAATATTACACCTACAGGCCCTGTGCACTAATATTGCACCTACAGGCCCTGTGCACTAATATTACACCTACAGCCCCTGTGCACTAATATTACACCTACAGGCCCTGTGCACTAATATTACACCTACAGGCCCTGTGCACTAATATTACACCTACAGGCCCTGTGGACTAATATTACACCTACGGGCTCTGTGTACTAATATTACACCTACAGGCCCTGTGCACACTAATATTGCACCAACAGACCCTGTGCACTAAAATTACACCTACAGGCCCTGTGCACTAATATTACACCTACAGGCCCTGTGCACTAATATTACATTTACAGGCCCTGTGCACACTAATATTGCACCTACAGACCCTGTGCACTAATATTACACCTACAAGCCCTGTGCTCACTAATATTACACCAACAGACCCTGTGCACTAAAATTACACCTACAGGCCCTGTGCACTAATATTACACCTACAGGCCCTGTGCACTAATATTACATTTACAGGCCCTGTGCACACTAATATTGCACCTACAGGCCCTGTGCACTAATATTACACCTACAGGCCCTGTACACACTAAAATTACACCTACAGGCCCTGTGCACTAAAATTACACCTACAGGCTCTGTGTACTAAAATTACACCTACAGGCCCTGTGCACTAATATTGCACCTACAGGCCCTGTGCACTAATATTACACCTACAGGCCCTGTGCACACTAATATTGCACCTACAGGTGCTCTGCTCACTAATATTACACCAACAGACCGTGTGCACTAATATTACACCTACAGGCCGTGTGCACTAATATTACACCTACATGCCCTGTGCACTAATATTACACCTACAGGCCCTGTGCACTAATATTACACCTACAGGCCCTGTGCACTAATATTACACCTACAGGCTCTGTGCACTAATATTACACCTACAGGCCCTGTGCACTAATATTACACCTACAGGTCCTCTGCTCACTATTATTACACCTGCAGGCATTGTGCTCATTAATTGTATGCCTACAGGTGCTCTGCACACTAATATTCCACCTAATTTCCTGTGCTCACTATTGTTACACCTGCAGGCCCTCTTCTCACTATTATTACACATACATGCTCCGTGCTAACTAATATTACACTTACAGGCCATATGCACACTCATATTACATCTACAGACCCTATGCAAACTAATATTACACCTAATCTCCTGTGCTCACTATTATTACACCTGCAGGCACTCTGCTCACTATTATTACACATACAGGCTCCGTGCTCACTAATATTAAAACTGCAGGCCCTGTGCACAGCAATGTTACCAGTACAGGCCCTGTGCTCATTATTATTACACCTAAATGCCCCATGCTCACTAATATTACACCTACATGACCTGTGAACAATAATATTACACCTATATGACCTGTGAACAATAATATTACACCTACAGTCCCTGTGCACACTAACTTTACACCTATAGCCTCTGTGCACACTAACATTACACCTAAACCTCCTTGGCTCACTAATATGACACCTACAGGCCCTGTGCTCACTAATATTACACGTCCTGGCCCTGTGCTCACTAATATTACACCTACTGGCCCTGTGCTCACTAATATTACACATACAGGCCCTGTGCACACTAATATTAGACCTACAGGCCCTGTGCACACTAATATTACACCTACAGGCCCTGTGCACACTAATATTACACCTACTGATCCTGTGCTCACTAATATTACACCTACAGGCCCTGTGCACACTATTATTACACCTACAGGCCCTCTGCACACTAATATTACACGAACAGGCCCTGTACTCACTAATATTACACCTACAGGCCAAATACACACTAATATTATACCTACAGCCCTGTGCTCACTAATATTACACCTACAGGCCCTGTGCTCACTAATATTACACCTATTGGCCCTGTGCTCACTAATATTGCACCTACAGGTCCTGTGCTCACTAATATTACACCTACGGGCCCTGTGCTCACTAATATTACACCTACAGGCCCTGTGCACACTAATATTTCACCTACGGGCCCTGTGCTCACTAATATTACACCTGCCGGGCCTGAGCACACTAATATTACACCTACAGGCCCTGTGCACACTAATATTACACCCACAGGCCCTGTGCACACTAATATTACACCTACAGGCCCTGTGCACTATTATTACACCTACATCCCTGTGCACACTAATATTAAATCTGTAGGCCTTGTGCTCACTAATATTACACCAACAGCCCTGTGCACAGTAATATTACACCTACAGGACATGTGCTGATGATCATTATACCTACAGGCCCTGTGCTCACTAATATTACATCTATAGGTCCTGTACTCACTATTATTACACCTACAGACCATGTGCTCACTAATATTACAAATACAGGCTCTGTGCAAACCATTATTACACCTACAGGCCCTGTACACACCAATATTACAAGTACAGGCTCTGTGCACAATAATATTACACCTACAGGCCCTCTGCTCACTAATATTACACCTACAGGCCCTGTGAACAATAATATTACACCTACAGGCCCTGTGCACACTAATATTACACCTACAGGCTCTATGCACAATAATATTACACCTACAGGCTCTGTGCACACTAATATTACACCAACAGGCCCTGTGCTCACCAATATTACACCTACAGGCTCTGTGCTCACTAATATTACACCTACCGGCTCTGTGCACACTAATATTACACCTACAGGCTCTGTGCACAATAATATTACACCTACCGGCTCTGTGCACACTAATATTACACCTACAGGCTCTGTGCACAATAATATTACACCTACAGGCCCTGTGCACACTAATATTACACCTAATGGCCCTTTTCACACTAATATTACACCTATAGGCCCTGTGCACACTAATATTACACCTACAGGCCCTGTGCACACTAATATTACACCTACAGGCTCTGTGCACACTAATATTACACCTACAGGCTCTGTGCACACTATTATTACACCTACAGGCCCTGTGCACACTAATATTACACCTACAGGCCCTGTGCACACTAATATTACACCTACAGGCTCTGTGCACACTAATATTACACCTACAGGCTCTGTGCACACTAATATTACACCTACAGGCTCTGTACACACTATTATTACACCTACAGGCCCTGTGCACACTAACATTTCACCTGCTGACCCAGATGCTGCCTGACCTGCTGAGTATTTTGAGCATTTTCTGGCTTTATTTCTCTTTGTTTACTCTGTCTAAACCCTTCATGGGCCCAGAATTCCATAAAACCCGAAAGTGGGCGGTGCCACCGCAGGCCAAGGTTCCCTCCGCTCTGTAATAAGAGCGCTGGCAGCACCGGTATTTTGGTGCAGCCTGTTGATTTAAATGAGCGCAGCACAGAACCTCCCATCCACCGCGCTCTTTCAGGTACGGTAGCATAATGGTTATGTTACTGGACTAGTAATCCAGAGTCCTGGACTAATAATCCGGAGACACGAGTTCAAATTCCACCACGGCAACTGGGGAATTTAAATTCAGTGAATTAAATAAATCTGGAATAAAAAGCTAGTATCAGTAATGGTAACCATGAAACTAGCGGATTGTTGTAAAAACCCATCTGGTTCACTAATGTCCTTTAGGGAAGGAAACCTGCCGTCCTTACCTGGACTGACCTATATGTGACTCCAGACCCACAGTAATGTGGTTGACTCTTAACTGCCCTCTGAAATGGCGGCTCACCAACACCTCCTCAAGGGCAATTAGGGATGGGCAATAAATGCTGGCCATGCCAGTGATGCCCACATCCCGTGAATTAATAGAAAATGAGGTGGTAAAATCAGCAGGAGGCCGAAGGTTGGGTCTAATCTATCTGTTATCAGGAAATCATGATTTCTTAAAGTGAAGTGCAATGTTTCCGGTTATGTTTGTAGGTTGACAAAGAGGGTATGCAAGATAAATGAAAGCCGAAAAATACACTAATCTGTCATATTTTAAAGAATGCAACCAATATTTCCGATTCTACTCCCTAGAATACAAATAAAAGCAACCTATTCTTTAATACACATTTTCACTGTAAGTCTTTTTAGGAGTATATTTCTCTAGAAAGTACCGGATAAGCATTTTGAAAGGGCAATGGTGTACTGGAATTGGGAGATTTGTTTGCAATACTGGATGTCAGATGACCCATGATACCTCCCTGAATAGACCAAGAGATGTGAAAGGTTTACTGGATACCCTGAACACCTGACTATTGATACGAGGAAATGCAGATGTACAACTTCCTTCATAAACAGGAAAAAGTCATCAGGTCTCCTTTAATTGAAAATGTGATAAGCACACACCTGTTACTTCAGAGGAACAGGATGCAAAACAATACGGACGTTTGTAACAATAACAGTAAAAATTTACAAAGCCCAAATATCACTTCATTTCCAGTGTACTGACACAACTGCAAACGCTTATTAGTAAGATTTGAAAATCTGGTGTACAAGTGTACGTCTTGCATTACACAACAGACTGACAGTAATGGAATCAGGCCTTTAGATGCAGTACAAGGCCCCCAGACTATTTGTAACCATAGGCTGTTCTGTACACATTACGTGCCAGAACTCATTGACCTGCTCCGGTTGAGTGCTGGCATCTAACGTGTACAGAACAGGCATTCAATCTGCCGATGTGTTTCTACAGCAATGACCATGAGCCATCTCACTGGACTGGACATACTCTGCAGAGTTATTGAAGACTTTAGATCTCCTCCACTTTCTCCTGGCTCTACGCGCTGGCAACAGCTGCACGTACGGGTGTGTTTTGGAGCGGGCGGTAAGAGGAGCAGCGACGTCCAAAATCGCTCAGCGCGTGTCAATTCGGCATTGAACGCCAATTACCGTCACGCTCCTGATCATTAAAATATTTGCGATGAGCACAGGCAACGGCAGAGCTGGCGACCTGCCCAATATGGCGGCCACCGCGTTCCACACTGGAAGTGGGCGGAAACAAAGAGGCCGCCATTTTATCTTTAAAACCGGCCTGAACAGCCGGTGCTAAGGGTTCCAATTTCTAGGCATTGATTTTGAGCACCTCTATCAAACCTCCTCTTAGCCTTCTCTGCTCCAAGGAGAACAACCCCAGCTTGTCCAGTCTCTCCATGTAACTGTAATCCCTCATCCCTGGAATAATTCTAGCAAATAAAAACAGAACATGCTGGAACTACTCAGGCAGTATCTGTGGAGAGAGAAAACGAGTTTCAGGTCATTGACCTTTTGTCAGAACTGGAAAAGGTTAGAAATGTAACAGGTTTTAAGCAAATGCAGAGGCAGGTAAAGAGGGAGGGAGGAAAGAACAAAAAGGAAGGTCTGTGATAGGGTGGAAGGCAGGAATGGTTAAATGACAACAGGGATAATGGTGCAAGCCAAAAGGTATTCGAGTAAATCTCTTCTGTGCCCTCTCCAGAGCCTTCATGTCCTTCCTAAAGTGCGGTGCCCAGAATTGGAAACAATACTCCAGCTGGGGCCGAACTAGTGTTTTAATATTACATCTACAGGCCCTACACACTCTAATAATACATGTACCCAATCATTGCACAGCCTGTATAGAATTAAACAGAAGAACATAAGAAATAGGAGCAGGAGTAGGCCATTTGGCCTGTCGAGCCTGCTATCTTCAATAAGATCATGGCTGATCTGATCTTGGCCTCAACTCCACTTTCCTGCCCACATCCCATAACCCTTGACTCCCTTATTGTTCAAAAATCTGTCTATCTCCACCTTAAATATATTCAATGACTCCGCCTCCACAGCTCTCTGAGGTAGAGAATTCCACAGATTCACGACCCTCTAAGAGAAGAAATTCCTTCTCATTTCCGTTTTAAATGGGCGACCCCTTATTCTGAAACTATGGCCCCTAGTTTTAGATTCCCCCACGAGGGGAAACATCCTCCCTGCATCTACGCTGTCAAGCCCCCTCAGAATCTTATATGTTTCAATAAGATCACCTCTCATTCTTCTAAACTCCAATGAGTATAGGCCCAACCTGCTCAACCTTTCTTCATAAGACAACCTCTTCATCTCCGGAATCAACCTCGTGAACCTTCTCTGGACTGCCTCCAATACAAGTATATCCCTCCTTAAATAAGGAGATCAAAATTGTACGCAGTACTCTAGGTGTGGTCTCACCAGCGCCCTGTACAGTTGTAGCAGGACTTCCCTACTTTTATATTCCATCCCCCTTGCAATAAAGGCTAACATTCCATTTGCCTTCCTAATTACTTGCTGTACCTGCATGCTAACTTTTTGTGTTTCATGTACAAGGACCACCAGATCCCTCTGTACCGCAGCATTTTGTAATCTCTCCCCATTTAAATAATAATTTGCTTTTTTATTCTTCCTACCAAAATGGATAACCTCACATTTTCCCACATTATACTCCATCTGCCAAATTTTTGCCCACTCACTTAACCTATCTGTATCCCTTTGGAGATTCTGTGTCTTCCTCACAACTTGCTTACCTACCTATCTTTGTATCATCAGCAAATTTGGCTACATTACACTCAATCCCTTCATCCAAGTCATTAATATAGATTGTAAATAGTTGAGGCCCCAGCACTGATCCCTGTGGCACCCCACTAGTTAAGGTTTGCCAACCTGAAAATGACCCATTTATCCCAACTCTCTATTTTCTGTTAGTTAGCCAATCCTCTATCCATGCTAATATATTACCCTCAACACCATGAGCTCTTATCTTGTGCAGTAACCTTTTATGTGGCACCTTATTGAATGCCTTCTGGAAATCCAAATACACTACATCTACTGGTTCCCCTTTATCCACCCTACTCGTTACATCCTCAAAGAACTCTAGCAAATTTGTCAAACATGATTTCCCTTTCATAAAACCATGCTGACTCTGCTTGATTGTATTATGATTTTCTAAATGTCCTGCTCACTAGTTCCTTAATAATGGATTCCAGCATTTTCCCAACGACAGATGTTAGGCTAACTGGTCTATAGTTTCCTGCTTTCTGTCTCCCTCCTTTCTTGAATAGGGGCGTTAAATTTGCGGTTTTCCAATCCGCTGGGACCTCTCCAGAATCCAGGGAATTTTGGTAGATTTAATTAAACTAATTTCGTAACTACAATAGATTAATTTACCTGAGGCTAACCGATATTTGCGGTCAAGAATTCTATACTCCAAGCTGCTCGTTCAGTGAGATAGTAGATTATAAACAGTCCTCCTGAATTGGACCAGTTAAAGCCATTGGTGCTGTTTTCTGTTGTGTTTGCCAATGCAAGCCCTCTGGCAGAGGTGTGGAAACTGTCAATAGGCTGCATTAGGTGCATCATTCCTGTTCACCCTCCCCATCCTACTTCCAGTCATACTGGCAGAGCTGTCAAATTAATCTCACAGGAGGACGAGATTAAGTTTGATTGACTAATTATCAGATGTTAAAATCTCAGAGACCTGAGGCCTGGGGAACAGAGCAGTCAGTTGTGAGTTCACTCTGTTTGTGTGCCAGTGGGGCAGCTAATTGAAGCCCCAGCAGATTAAATTGCTTGGGGTTTGTGGAGTTGGGGGAGTCAGCATCAAGCCCCAGGGCATTTCAATCAGTTGTGAGCCCCAGCTGTTTGACCAGGTGAGCTACTAACGCCGCACTCTCTATGGCATAAATGCAGACACCATGTTGGAGGCAGCCAACACCCATTTGAACCCAGAACTATTTTATTACCACTTCTTTAGTTAGTTTCTATAGAAAGTCACAAGGATATGAAAAAATAAGTTGCATAAAAGTCCAGAAAATAAATATTTTTACCTACCGTGATCTAACTGTTCGATGAGCAATAAATCATCAAAGTTATACGGACTCACGTTGGATTAATCTCAATGTCTCCCACTGTGCTCTCCATGCATTTGAAGATTGCCCAGGTGGAACTAAAGACTTTAGCACAGAGATATTGTAATGATCAAGGTTTATGAAAAGCTGAGTGGGGAATTTTTTCTATTGGCAGAGTATTTGTTAACTTTTAACTTCAAGAGGTTGAAGGTTGCATCGAAAGTGCAATGATTTATTCTTTAACCCTAAGCCTGCCACATCTTAGGGAAACTGCTGCCTTCATCTGCTGGCTGTTTATTACCTCACTCACAGTGACTAAAAAAAACAAACACTAAGGGGGAGAAATTCAGTATCGCCCCGTTTGGGGCGCAATTATCGGCCGGGCACAAAGTTTAGCGCCTGGCGCTAATTATCGCCTCCGACTGCAAACTTGGCTTCTATCGCCCCTGGAGGTGATTGGAGCGCTAAATCAGGCGCTACACACCTCTCTTAAGGCGCTAACGCCGAGGAGCGAGGCACTACCTCAGAGAGCTGGCGAAGCTCAGGTGATGTCAGTCAGCAATGGTACACGGACACACTGGCGCCGGCCAGTTCTTAAAGGGGAGGATCGATCTTGCTCTCCATCCACACCCTGCTCATTGCAGCCCTGAATCTCGGCCTGGAGAGACCTGTACATCAAATCTGCTGGAAAGAACAATGGAGAGGCCCAGGGAAAGAGCTCAGAGTGAATCCCCCAAGTCTCTTCTAAATCGATGCAAGGAAGGTCAAATCAAAATGAACCTGCAAAGTGCTGCTCAGTACCCAAAACTCCTTCACACAGCATTGAATCTCTCTAGAAGTCTCTCTCTCTCTCTCTGAATGCGTGGTGCAAAAATACCAACAAAAAAAGTCAGGAAGCGACCGCCTTTAAATAGCACTCCCCCAGTCCCTTCCCGACTGCAAAACGTTCCTCTCTACCTGTTGTTGCTAGCGGCAGGCGGAAAGGCAGGGGGCGCTACTCAATATCCGGGTCCGGGGCGCTATCGGGGCGTTGCACGCTTGACTGACGTCACGATCTGCGGGCGCAGGAGATCGTGGCGGTAGTGTTTAGCGCCACCGCAAAATGTCTGGTCAATTTCACGAGCGGCGCAAACATCGCCGCTCCCGGGCGCTAGTTGCTTTGCGCCCCATTAGAACCCTCTTTGGGTGCTAACGGGAGGCGCAAAGCAACCGAATTTTTTCCCCTAATAATCTTGTTCATCTCCCCCTCCCTTAACCCACCATTGGTGGCCATGTCTTCAGCCACCCTAGAATTCCTTTTCTCCGCCTCTCCTCCTTTAAGATCCTCCTTAAAACCCACTTCTTTGACCAACCTTTCAGTCGCCCCTCCTAGGGGGAAAAATTCGGTTGATTAGCGCCTCCCGTTTGCGCCCTAAGAGGGCACTAATGGGACGCAAAGCAACTAGCGACCGGCGATGTTTGCACCGCTCATGAAATTGACCAGAGTTTTTGCGGCGGCGCTAAATTCTACCGCTACGATCTCCTGTGCCCGCAGATCGTGACGTCAGTCGCGCATGCAACGGCCCAGACTGGATATTGAGCGGCGCCCCCTTCCTTTCCGCCTGCCGCTAGCAACGACAGGGAGAGTGGAACGTTTTCCAGTCGGGAAGGGGCTGGGGGAGCGCTATTTAAAGGCGAATGCTTCCTGCCTTTTTTTGTCGGATACATTTTTGCACCACGCATTCTGAGAGAGAGAGAGAGAGATTCTGAGAGAGAGAGAGAGATTCTGAGAGAGAGAGAGAGAGAGAGAGAGAGATTCTGAGAGAGAGAGAGAGAGAGAGAGATTCTGAGAGAGAGAGAGAGAGATTCTGAGAGAGAGAGAGAGAGAGAGAGAGATTCTGAGAGAGAGAGAGAGAGAGAGAGAGAGAGAGATTCTGAGAGAGAGAGAGAGAGAGAGAGATTCTGAGAGAGAGAGATTCTGAGAGAGAGAGAGATTCTGAGAGAGAGAGAGAGAGATTCTGAGAGAGAGAGAGAGAGAGAGAGAGAGATTCTGAGAGAGAGAGAGAGAGAGAGAGAGAGATTCTGAGAGAGAGAGAGAGAGAGAGAGATTCTGAGAGAGAGAGACTTCTGGAGAGATTCAACGCTTTGTGAAGGAGTTTTCGCTACTGAGCAGCACTTTGCAGGTTCATTTGGATTTGACCTTCATTGCTTCGATTGTCAAGAGACTGTGGAGGCTGCACTGATTCGGGGCGTCGTCCTGCGCCTGCAGAATCGGAGGCATCAGAGACACAGAGAGAGAGTGGCAAACATGGCCAGAGGGAGGAGGGCCAACAGGCCTCTGCACAGGAGACCTTACCCTCCCAGGGTATTCCGGGAACAATTCTCCTACATTCATTTGTCTGAGGAGCAGTGTTTGCGCAGGCTGCACTTCAGCAAGGAGGTGGTCACTGAGCTCTGCCACCTGCTGCAGCCAGATCTGCAGCCTCAACTGAGGACCAGGACATCTCTGTCGGTGGCAGTGAAGGTGATAGTGGCTCTGAATTTTTATGCCACCGGCTCCTTTCAAGCAGCTACTTGCCAATATCTCCCAGTTCGCTGTCCATTGCTGTATCCGGGAGGTGACAAATGCCCGTATAAAAGGAGATGCCAGTACATCTCTTTCCCCATGACCCGGGCCAAACAGCATGAACACGCATGTGGCTTTGCGAGGATAGCGGGCTTCCCCATGGTGCAGGGCGCCATTGATTGCACGCATGTGGCATTGTGGGCACCGCATGAAATGCAGAGGTTTTCCGAAACTGCAAGGGGTTCCACTCCTTAAATGTGCAGTTGTTCTGTGACCACACACAGCTCATACTCGCCGTCAATGCCCGCTATCCTGGCAGCAGCCATGGTGCTTTCATCCTGCGTCAGACTGGCGTGCCAGACCTTTTCCAGGCACTGCATCAGCCAATTGGATGGCTCCTCGGGGACAAGGGTTATCCACTCTGCACCTGGCTGATGACACCGCTCCGTAACCCCAACACCCCTGCTGAGCTGCGGTATAATGAGAGCCATAGCACCACTAGGAACATAATTGAGCAGACAATCGGCGTGCTCAAGCAACAGTTTCGCTGTCTGGACCACACAGGAGGAACCCTGCAGTACTCTCCTGAGCGAGTCTCCCTCTTCATAGTTGTGTGCTGCATGCTTCACAACCTGGCAATCCTGAGGACCCAGCCAATGCCACCAGGCCTTGGTGCACCACCTGAAGAGGAGGAGGAGGAAGCGGAGGAGGAGAAAGAGGAAGAGGAGGAGGAGAATGAGCAGGAGGATGAGGAGGAGGATCAGCAGCAACACCAAGGGGGGAGGGAGGCGCACAATGTTGCCACTGCAAGGGCCGTTCGCGAACGGCTGATAACAAGCCGCTTCTAGGCCCCTACTGAGAAGATGGCTTCTGGCATGGAGAACAACGTCATGGAAAGCAACCCGCACCCTCTATAGCCGGCCAAGGCAGCAATGATTCCAAAGGCCAAACATGTACATTTTGAATACAACAACTTTTTTATTTTACAAACTCTGTGTGTGTCATTTATTCAGGACAAACTAATAGAAACAAACACAACAAATCATTAATTAACATAACTGGCTCTCACAAGCTGGAGATAATGGCCAAAACACTAAACAAAAGTTATCAGACGAACCTCGGCCTTTAATAAATACATTCCCAACATTTCTTGAGACCTCCTACTGTTTGCCCTTCGAGGGTGATCTCCTTCCCTTGCGCACTTGCCCCCTTCCCACCCTACTGCTCCTCCGTAATGGGGCTCCAGTGGCTGCAGCAAGGCTGGTGGAAGGCTGCTGAATGTCAGATGCAGAGACGACAGATGCCCTTGAAGGACGCCCTCGACCAGCTCTGGGCCTGGAGGCCCCGGCTGCAGACTGCACCAACTCTGCATGGGCGGCAGCAGTCTGGGCTGGCTGTGTTGCAGGCGGTGGCAAGTGCAATGGCGGAGTGGCAGTGGTGGGAGCAGGAATGCTGTCATCCTGAGAGAGGACAGCACCTTCCTGCTCGACCGACACACTGGCACTCCCACGGGGCAGCACCTCAGCATCCAGAGCAATCTGCTGGAGCACAGATTGCTGGCCTGCTGCAGCGCCGTGAGAGCCCCGGGGCAATGTGGGCAACCCAGCGACGATGGCAGCAGTCAGTGCTTGCGTGATATCAATCTGAGACTGCATGAGAGCAGTCTGAGACTGGATGGCAGCAGCCAATGACTGAATTGCAGCACGAAGCAGTTGCGTTGCATTGGCCTGTGCTGCAGCAGAGTGCTGCACACTCCTTGCCAGTCCATCAATGCTTTCGGGCACCCTTCCCACTGCACCCATGAGCTCAGCGTGCATGTTCACCGCCTGGGTGTTCATTTCAGCGATGAGCCGCTCCTCCTCTGCGTCCAGTGCAGCAGGACTCGCTGGCCTACTCTCCCTCCGGGGAGATGGCCCCCGAGCTTCCCTACCCCCATGGCGTTGCTGCAGCCCGCTGGGTCCCGGAGCTTCACCCTCATCAGACCCTTCCCCCCTGCTCCCCTCCAGGGAAGGCGCGGTCCCAGTGTGGGTGTGGGCTCCCTCGGGAGATGCAGGCACTGAGGCTCCGGCTTCCTCTTCCTCCTCGCCTGGGGAGTCGCTGCCACTGGTTGCTTGAGGGCCTGTCTCCTCAGCTGGTGGTTCACTATCTGAAAGCAGGGAGCTACAAGAGTGGCTTTAGCGTCAGGACAGGGGGGCAGTAAGAGAGCAAGGACTGGAGAGATTTAGTGAGTTGGATTGAAAGTGTAAAAAGCTGGTGTTGTGAGGGACAAGTGGAATGAGAGAGGAGAGAAAGCTGATGAACTTACCATTGCTGTCCCGAACGGGGTCGACCTCTCCAGGGGCGACGGGACCGATCACCTGGCTTGCGACGATCCTGTGGACGCGCGCCTCCAGATCGCGGAGCGTTTGCAGCTGAGGCGGCCCTCCACCCGTCCGTTGCTGCTGCCACCTGTTGTGAGATAGCTTGGCCTGCAAGAAAAAGGACGGTGTCTGAGTAAATATGCAGCCATGTGCTTGCCTGATGTGCCTCCCATAGTTGAATAGCCCTTGATGTATGCAGCCATGTGCTTGCCTGATATGCCTCCCATAGTTGAATAGCCCTTGATGTATGCAGCCATGTGCTTGTCTGATGTGCCTCCCATAGTTGAATAGCTCTTAATGTATGCAGCCATGTGCTTGCCTGATGTGCCTCCCATAGTTGAATAGCCCTTAATGTATGCAGCCATGTGCTTGCCTGATGTGCCTCCCATAGTTGAATAGCCCTTAATGTATGCAAGGTGTGGAATGTGTGTGTGTGTTTTATGAGAGGGCCATAGGTGTTGGGTGAGTGTTGGGCATAGGGGTTTTTACACCCTCTGGCCATAGAGTGAGGTTGAGATGGAAGGATGGAGAGGTATTGAAAAGCAGCCACTCACCCTGACGACTCGAGTGAGGTTGTTGAACTTTTTCCGACATTGTGTGTGGGTCCTGGGCACCATGCTCCTGGAGGAGACATGCTGAGCCACCTCCCTCCACACTCTTCTATAGTCGCGGGGCAATGGCCTCCTGCCACTCTCTGGGTACAGTATTGACCTTCGGCGCTCCACTGCACCAACTAGAGCCTCCAAGGCCCGGTCGCTGAAGCGCTGAGCTCGTTCCCTGGTCCTCTCCATAGTTCTTTGCAGCAGCTTTGAGGTTGAGGTCTGCCCAGGCCGAGATTCAAGGCTGCAATGAATAGGGTGTGGCTGGAGAGCAAGATCGACCCTCCCCTTTAAGAACTGGCCGGCGCCAGTGTGTCTGTGTTCCATCGCTAACTGACATCACATGAGCTTCGCCAGCGCTCTGAGGCAGCGCCTCGCTCCTCGGCTTTTGCGCCTTGAGAGGTGTGTAGCGCCTGATTTAGCGCTCCAATCACCTCCAGGGGCGATAGAGGCCAAGTTTGCAGTCGGAGGCGATAATTTGCGGCAGGCGCTAAACTTTGCGCCCGGCCGATAATTGCGCCCCAAACGGGGCGATACTGAATTTCTCCCCCTTAATGTCTCCCCCATTGGCTCAGCAGCCATTTTTTTCCTCACGCTCTAATGCGCAGTGGGGTGCTTTTCTACAATAAAAGTGCTCTAGAAATGCACGTCGTTACGGCTGCTGCTGTTGTTAATGAACATGATGCGGAGATGCCGGTGTTGGACTGGGGTGGACAAAAATGAGAAGTCGCACAACACTGTAATCGATTTGTATTCCCTCACTGTACCTGTACCTGAAGAAGGAGCAGAGCTCCAAAAGCTCGTAATTTCAAATAAAACTGTTGGACTGTAACCTGGTGTTGTGCGACTTCTCATTTTTGTTAATGAAGTAAGTCTGTCAGAAACAGCATTTTACCCGATCAAGTTCAGCATTCCAAGGGAGAATCTAAAGGAGTCTCCGAGTGTGAGGTGCCATACCATTTCTGACACTTGTCTTTCCTCATTTATTTCCTTGCCCTCCTGAAGGCACTGACCTCTTGCTGGGCAATGGTTCCCCAGGCACCCGGCATACTTGGCCAGTGAGTGCTGGAAGGCTCTTCTACCTTGGAGCAGAGCAGAGTTCAGACCAATCTTGTTGTTATCCAATGTCCACACTGATGTACTGAACAATGATCAGGAGTTGGACCCCCCCAAAAGGGGAAGGAAATTGAGTGCGTTTTTTGAAAAGACTTTGAGACGATCTGATTGAAGTTTCAAGATTCTGAAAGGGATTAACAAAATTATTCAGTATAGCGAAGGATTCAAAAACTGGGAGATAAAAATGAAGCAAAGAGCAAGAAGTGACTTCAGGCAGAACCTTTTCACAGAAAGGGTCATGGAATTACCCAGGAAGGCTGCTGAAGTATAAAGTTTCAATAGGTTGAAGAGCGAGGTTGTGGAGAGTGAAGGCATTGAAGGATATGGTGAGAGGGTGGCTCGGGTTCAGGCTGGTCTTTGAAAAATAAACTGGCCTGTTGGGCCGAGTGTCGCCAACCCTCCAGGATTGGCCTGGAGTCTCCAGGAACTGAAGATTAATCTCCCGGACACTGCCTCGAGCAACCGCAGGGAAAATCAGAGAGGTATTAAACAAAGTGTGTGTTTTTCACCTTCATTGAACACTTTCATTTATTAATTGTAAAAATATTGGAGATGGGGAAAAGGCCATTTGACTAACCATCAAGATTAAACCAATTGGGAGACAGAGAGACAGAGCGAGAGAGAGACAGAGAGAGAGAGACAGAGAGACAGAGAGACAGAGAGAGACAGAGAGAGACAGCGACAGAGAGCGAGAGAGCGAGACAGAGAGCGAGAGCGAGAGCGAGAGAGAGAGAGCGAGAGCGAGAGCGAGAGCGAGAGCGAGAGCGAAACATAAGAAATAGGAGCAGGAGTCGGCCATTCAGCCCTTCGAGCCTGCTCCGCCATTCAATAAGATCACGGCTGATCTTCTGCCTCAACTCCATTCACCGGCCCTATCGCCATATCCCTTGATGCCTTTACTAGTCAGAAATCTACTGACTTCTGTTTTGAATATACCCAATGACTGAGCCTCCACAGCCCTCTGGGGTAGAGAATTCAATAGATTCACCACCCTCTGTGTGAAGAAATTTCTTCTCATCTCAGCCCTGAATGGCCTACCCTTTATCCTGAGGCTGTGGCCCCTGGTTCTAGACTCCCCAGCCAAGGGAAACATTCTCCCAGCATCCACCCTATCATGCCCTGTAATAATTTTGTATGCTTCAATGAGATCCCCTCTCATTCTTCTGAATTCAAGAGAATACAGGCCTAGTTTACTCAATCTCTTCTCATACGACAGTCCCGCCATCCCAGGAATCAATCTCGTGAACCTTCGTTGCACTCCCTCTATGGCAAGTATATCCTTCCTTAGGTAAGGAGACCAAAATTGTACACAGTACTCCAGGTGTGGTCTCACCAAGGCCCTATATAATTGGAGTAAGACTTCTTTACTCCTGTACTCAAATCCTCTTGTAATGAAGGCCAGCATACCATTTGCCTTCCTAATGGCTTGCTGCACCTGCACATTCACTTTCAGTGACTCATGTACAAGGACACCCAGGTCCCTTTGAGCATCTGCATTCCCCAACCTTTCACCATTTAGGAAATACTCTGCCTTTCTGTTTTTTCTGCCAAAGTGGATAACTTCACCTTTATCCACATTATATTCCATCTGCCATGTTCTCGCCCACTCACTGAGCCTGTCGAGATCCCCTTGAAGCCTCTTCACAACTGACACTGCCACCTAGCTTTGTATCATCAGCAAATTTGGAAATGTTACATTTAGTCCCCTCATCCAAATCATTGATGTAGATTGTGAATAGCTGGGGCCCAAGCACCGATCCTTGCGGTACCCCACTAGTCACAGCCTGCCATCCTGAAAAAGACCTGTTTATCCCTACTTTTTGTTTTCTGTCTGTTAACCAATTCCCAATCCATGCTAGTATATTACCCCCAATTCCACGTGCCCAAATTTTGTTCACCAACCTCTTGTGTGGGACCTTATCGAAGGCCTTCTGAACATCCAGATACACCACATCTACCGATGGAGTTTGCATTGGGCACAACATGGAGTGTGTTGGACAAGTCCAGTCTTGGGGTCATAATGGCATAAACCAGGGTTCAATGGCAATGGGAGTGAGGTAAGGGCAAAGATGAGCAATGTTGCGGAGATGGAGGGTGGATGGTAGCATAGTGATTCAGACAGATCTAGCAGCTCAAAAATGGGCATCCATGAGGTGCTGTGGGCCAGCAGCAGCAGCGGAACTGTATTCCACCACAACCTGTAACCTCAGGGCCCGGCAGATCCCTCACTCTACCATTACCATCAAGCCAGGGGACCAACCCTGGTTCAATGAGAAGTGTTAATTGTATTAAAATGGTGTATAGCAATTGGATATTAATTGTATCCAGGTGGGGGGAATTAATTGGAGACTCTTTTGCTGCATATAAATTATATGGGAGTAGGCTGGGAAGGGTTGCAAGCTTATCTTGGGGGTGCACAGTATGTAATGTGTGTCTCTGTAAATAATATGTTAGGCTTGTAAGCAACTAAAGACTAGGCTCTAGTACTCTATCCTTCACCTACTAGCTATCTGACTTTTACAAGGAGTGTAGAAGAGCATGCCAAAAGCAGCACCAGGCATACCTAAAAATGAGGTGCCAACCTGGTGAAGCTACAGCACAGGACTACATGCATGCTAAACAACGGAAGCAGCATGCTATAGACAGAGCTAAATGATCCCACAACCAACGGATCAGATCAAAGCTCTGCAGTCCAGCCACATCCAGTCGTGAATGGTGGTGGACCATTAAACGGGAGGAGGAGGCTCATTGAGCCTAGTCTTTAGTTGCTTACAAGCCTGACGTATTATTTACAGAGACACACATTACATACTGTGCACCACCATCCCCAAGATAAGCTTGCAACCCTTCCCAGCCTACTCCCATATAATTTATATGGAGCAAAAGAGTCTCCAATTAATTCCCCCCACCTGGATAAATTTAACATCCAATTGCTATACACCATTTTAATACGATCCTCAATGATGCTCCTCTTTTGTTGAACCAAATTAACTGTAAATTAACAAAACTTTAAATAAAACTTATCAAATTAAATTACAATTACATTACCGGGGGTGATGATGCACTCCAGTCCCCGCGGCGCCCACCGGTCTCGAAAGGCGTCAAGCGTGCCGGCGGACACCGTGTGCTCCATCTCCAGGGCAACCCGGGCGTGAACATGGCCGCGGAAGAGAGGCAGGCAATTGGGCCGAACGACCCCCTCAACCGCCCGCTGCCTGGACCAGTTAATGGCCACTTTGGCCAGGCCCAGGAGCAGTCCTACGAGGAGGATCAATGATGGTGGAGCCCAGCACATGAGTGCAAAAGACAAGGCTGAAGCATTTGCAACCATCTTGAGCCAGAAGTGTCATAGTGGATGATCCATCTCGGCCTCCTCCTGAGGTCCCCACCATCACAGAAGCCAGTCTTCAGCCAATTCGATTCACTCCACGTGATATCAAGAAACGGCTGAGTGCACTGGATACAGCAAAGGCTATGGGCCCCGACAACATCCCGTCTATTGTGCTGAAGACTTGTGCTCCAGAACTAGCTGCACCTCTAGCCAAGCTGATCCAGTACAGCTACAACACTGGCATCTATCCGACAATGTGGAAAACTGCCCAGGTAAGTCCTGTCCACAAAAAGCTGAACAAATCCAATCCGGCCAATTACTGCCCCATCAGTCTACTCTCAATCATCAGCAAAGTGATGGAAGGTGTCATCGACAGTGCTATCAAGCGGCACTTACTCACCAAAAACCTGCTCACTGATGCCCAGTTTGGGTTCTGCCAAGACCACTCGGCTCCAGACCTCAACTGGACCAGCCACATAAATACTGTGGCGACAAGAGCAGGTCAGAGGCTGGGTATTCTATGGAAAGTGACTCGCCTCCTGACTACACAAAGCCTGTCCACCATCTACAAGGCACAAGTAAGGCATGTGATGGAATACTCTCTACTTGCCTGGATGAGTGCAGCTCCAACAACACTCAAGGAGCTCGACACCATCCAGGACAAAGCAGCCCATTTGATTGGCACCCCATCCGCCACCTTAAACATTCACTCCCTCCACCACCAGCGTACCGTGGCTGCAGTGTGTACCATCTACAAGATACACTGCAGCAACTTGCCAAGGCTTCTTCGACAGCACCTCCCAAACCCGCGACCTCTTCCACCTAGAAGGACAAGGGCAGCAGGCGCATGGGAACACCACCACCTCCAAGTTCCTCTCCAAGTCACACACCATCCTGACTTAGAAGTATATAGCCGTTCCTTCATCGTCACTGGGTCAAAATCCTGGAACTCCCTCCCTAACAGCACTGTGGGAGTACCTTCACCACATGGACTGCAGCGGTTCAAGAAGGCGGCTCACCCCCACCTTCTCAAGGGCAATTACGGATGGGCAATAAATGCTGACCTTGCCAGCGACGCCCACCTCCCATGAATGTATAAAAAAAAGTAAGCCGTCACCATGAATAAAAGGATGTGGAATTTGAAGCTCAGCTCAAAATCAAAAAGAAAAATGAGGCAAGGCGCTATCTGCCTTGACCTGAGCGAGGGAATGAGGTGGGGGCAAGGGTACAAAGATTTTGGCAGCATCCTCGTAAGACGCCTTTAGGCTTATCAACGTTCAATTGCAGAGGCTTCTGGTGAATTCTGTACAGACTAAGAATCAGACATTGGGCCTCCTGATCTGTATGGTTCAGTGCCACACACCAGGCAGTGCCCTTACACACTCACCGACTGGGAGAACTGGCAATGGAGAGCCAACGGTGGTCCGTGGATGCTTGCCCTTGCTGGGAGTACACAGAACAAAGTCATTTGGTGTTCGATTGGAAAATACGGTGCCCCTCTGCTCATTCACTGATACCACACTCACACCGGTCGATACTAACCCCTCTGCTGCTTGTGTTTCCTGGGGATATTTACTTTATTGTAAATAATCTACTGCAAAGCCGGTCTGTTTCTGAATAAAACATTAACAACCTCTGAAAATAATTTATAGATATTCCGCACATGCGATCTCAGGAAAAACTAGGAATTGTGAAGTACGATTTGCTTTATTTCGACAGACTTTCACTGCTTGAGGATTTATTGCAATGTAAATGCCATGAAGTTAACAGGGCAGTGATAGATTAGGAAGCGGGATAGACGCTGTAACAGAGTGGGTCAGGGACAGACGCTGTAACAGAGTGGGTCAGGGACAGACCCTGTAACAGACAGAGTGGGTCAGGGACAGACACTGTAACAGAGTGGGTCAGAGACAGACACTGTAACAGAGTGGGTCAGAGACAGACACTGTAACAGAGTGGGTCAGGGACAGACACTGTAACAGAGTGGGTCAGAGACAGACGCTGTAACAGAGTGGGTCAGAGACAGACACTGTAACAGAGTGGGTCAGAGACAGACCCTGTAACAGAGTGGGTCAGGGACAGACCCTGTAACAGAGTGGGTCAGGGACAGACCCTGTAACAGAGTGGGTCAGAGACAGACCCTGTAACAGAGTGGCGTCAGAGACAGACACTGTAACAGAGTGGGTCAGAGACAGACACTGTAACAGAGTGGGTCAGGGACAGACAATGTAACAGAGTGGGTCAGAGACAGACACTGTAACAGAGTGGGTCAGAGACAGACACTGTAACAGAGTGGGTCAGGGACAGACACTGTAACAGAGTGGGTCAGAGACAGACCCTGTAACAGAGTGGGTCAGAGACAGACACTGTAACAGAGTGGGTCAGGGACAGACCCTGTAACAGAGTGGGTCAGGGACAGACCCTGTAACAGAGTGGGTCAGAGACAGACCCTGTAACAGAGTGGGTCAGAGACAGACACTGTAACAGAGTGGGTCAGAGACAGACACTGTAACAGAGTGGGTCAGAGACAGACACTGTAACAGAGTGGGTCAAGGACAGACACTGTAACAGAGTGGGTCAGAGACAGACACTGTAACAGAGTGGGTCAGAGACAGACACTGTAACAGAGTGGGTCAGAGACAGGCACTGTAACAGAGTGGGTCAGAGACAGACACTGTAACAGAGTGGGTCAGGGACAGACACTGTAACAGAGTGGGTCAGAGACAGACACTGTAACAGAGTGGGTCAGAGACAGACGCTGTAACAGAGTGGGTCAGGGACAGACACTGTAACAGAGTGGGTCAGAGACAGACGCTGTAACAGAGTGGGTCAGAGACAGACACTGTAACAGAGTGGGTCAGGGACAGACACTGTAACAGAGTGGGTCAGGGACAGACACTGTAACAGAGTGGGTCAGAGACAGACGCTGTAACAGAGTGGGTCAGAGACAGACACTGTAACAGAGTGGGTCGGAGACAGACACTGTAACAGAGTGGGTGAGAGACAGACACTGTAACAGAGTGGGTCAGAGACAGACACTGTAACAGAGTGGGTCAGAGACAGACGCTGTAACAGAGTGGGTCAGAGACAGACACTGTAACAGAGTGGGTCAGGGACAGACACTGTAACAGACAGAGTGGGTCAGAGACAGACGCTGTAACAGACAGAGTGGGTCAGAGACAGACACTGTAACAGAGTGGGTCAGAGACAGACACTGTAACAGAGTGGGTCAGAGACAGACACTGTAACAGAGTGGGTCAGGGACAGACACTGTAACAGACAGAGTGGGTCAGGGACAGACACTGTAACAGACAGAGTGGGTCAGAGACAGATGCCGTAACAGACAGAGTGGGTCAGGGACAGACACTGTAACAGACAGAGTGGGTCAGAGACAGACGCTGTAACAGAGTGGGTCAGGGACAGACGCTGTAACAGACAGAGTGGGTCAGGGACAGACGCTGTAACAGAGTGGGTCAGAGACAGACACTGTAACAGACAGAGTGGGTCAGGGACAGACACTGTAACAGAGTGGGTCAGGGACAGACGCTGTAACAGAGTGGGTCAGGGACAGACGCTGTAACGGACAGAGTGGGTCAGGGACAGACACTGTAACAGAGTGGGTCAGGGACAGACACTGTAACAGAGTGGGTCAGAGACAGACACTGTAACAGACAGAGTGGGTCAGAGACAGACACTGTAACAGAGTGGGTCAGAGACAGACACTGTAACAGAGTGGGTCAGAGACAGACACTGTAACAGAGTGGGCAGAGACAGACCCTGTAACAGACAGAGTGGGTCAGAGACAGACGCTGTAACAGAGTGGGTCAGAGACAGACACTGTAACAGAGTGGGTCAGGGACAGACACTGTAACAGACAGAGTGGGTCAGGGACAGACACTAACAGAGTGGGTCAGGGACAGACACTAACAGAGTGGGTCAGAGACAGACACTGTAACAGACAGAGTGGGTCAGGGACAGACACTGTAACAGAGTGGGTCAGGGACAGACACTGTAACAGAGTGGGTCAGAGACAGACCCTGTAACAGACAGAGTGGGTCAGGGACAGACACTGTAACAGAGTGGGTCAGAGACAGACACTGTAACAGAGTGGGTCAGGGACAGACACTGTAACAGAGTGGGTCAGGGACAGACACTGTAACAGAGCGGGTCAGGGACAGACCCTGTAACAGACAGAGTGGATCAGAGACAGACACTGTAACAGAGTGGGTCAGGGACAGACACTGTAACAGAGTGGGTCAGGGACACACACTGTAACAGAGTGGGTCAGGGACAGAGCCTGTAACAGAGTGTGCCAGGGACAGACCCTGTAACAGAGTGGGTCAGAGACAGACCCTGTAACAGACAGAGTGGGTCAGAGACAGACACTGTAACAGAGTGGGTCAGGGACAGACACTGTAACAGAGTGGGTCAGAGACAGACACTGTAACAGAGTGGGTCAGAGACAGACACTGTAACAGAGTGGGTCAGAGACAGACGCTGTAACAGAGTGGGTCAGAGACAGACACTGTAACAGAGTGGGTCAGAGACAGACCCTGTAACAGAGTGGGTCAGAGACAGACCCTGTAACAGAGTGGGTCAGAGACAGACACTGTAACAGAGTGGGTCAGAGACAGACACTGTAACAGAGTGGGTCAGAGACAGACCCTGTAACAGAGTGAGTCAGGGACAGACCCTGTAACAGAGTGGGTCAGAGACAGACCCTGTAACAGAGTGAGTCAGAGACAGACACTGTAACAGAGTGGGTCAGTGACAGACACTGTAACAGAGTGGGTCAGGGACAGACACTGTAACAGAGTGGGTCAGAGACAGACACTGTAACAGAGTGGGTCAGAGACAGACACTGTAACAGAGTGGGTCAGAGACAGACACTGTAACAGAGTGGGTCAGAGACAGACACTGTAACAGAGTGGGTCAGGGACAGACTCTGTAACAGACAGAGTGGGTCAGGGACAGACGCTGTAACAGACAGAGTGGGTCAGGGACAGACACTGTAACAGACAGAGTGGGTCAGGGACAGACACTGTAACAGACAGAGTGGTTCAGGGACAGACACTGTAACAGAGTGGGTCAGAGACAGACACTGTAACAGACAGAGTGGGTCAGGGACAGACACTGTAACAGAGTGGGTCAGGGACAGACGCTGTAACAGACAGAGTGGGTCAGCGACAGACGCTGTAACAGACAGAGTGGGTCAGAGACAGATGCCGTAACAGACAGAGTGGGTCAGGGACAGACACTGTAACAGACAGAGTGGGTCAGAGACAGACGCTGTAACAGAGTGGGTCAGGGACAGACGCTGTAACAGACAGAGTGGGTCAGGGACAGACGCTGTAACAGACAGAGTGGGTCAGGGACAGACACTGTAACAGAGTGGGTCAGGGACAGACACTGTAACAGAGCGGGTCAGGGACAGACCCTGTAACAGACAGAGTGGGTCAGAGACAGACACTGTAACAGTGTGGGTCAGAGACAGACCCTGTAACAGACAGAGTGGGTCAGGGACAGACACTGTAACAGAGTGGGTCAGGGACAGACACTGTAACAGAGCGGGTCAGGGACAGACCCTGTAACAGACAGAGTGGGTCAGAGACAGACACTGTAACAGAGTGGGTCAGGGACAGACACTGTAACAGAGCGGGTCAGGGACAGACCCTGTAACAGACAGAGTGGGTCAGGGACAGACGCTGTAACAGAGTGGGTCAGAGACAGACACTGTAACAGAGTGGGTCAGAGACAGACACTGTAACAGAGTGGGTCAGAGACAGACACTGTAACAGAGTGGGTCAGAGACAGACGCTGTAACAGAGTGGGTCAGAGACAGACACTGTAACAGAGTGGGTCAGGGACAGACACTGTAACAGAGTGGGTCAGAGACAGACACTGTAACAGAGTGGGTCAGAGTCAGACGCTGTAACAGAGTGGGTCAGAGACAGACACTGTAACAGAGTGGGTCAGGGACAGACACTGTAACAGAGTGGGTCAGAGACAGACACTGTGACAGAGTGGGTCAGAGACAGACACTGTAACAGAGTGGGTCAGGGACAGACACTGTAACAGAGTGGGTCAGGGACAGACACTGTAACAGAGTGGGTCAGAGACAGACCCTGTAACAGAGTGGATCAGGGACAGGCACTGTAACAGAGTGGGTCAGGGACAGACACTGTAACAGAGTGGGTCAGAGACAGACACTGTAACAGACAGAGTTGGTCAGGGACAGACACTGTAACAGATAGAGTGGGTCAGAGACAGACGCTGTAACAGACAGAGTGGGTCAGAGACAGACGCTGTAACAGACAGAGTGGGTCAGAGACAGACACTGTAACAGACAGAGTGGGTCAGGGACAGACACTGTAACAGACAGAGTGGGTCAGAGACAAACACTGTAACAGACAGAGTGGGTCAGAGACAGACGCTGTAACAGACAGAGTGGGTCAGAGACAGACGCTGTAACAGACAGAGTGGGTCAGGGACAGACACTGTAACAGACAGAGTGCGTCAGAGACAGACCCTGTAACAGACAGAGTGGGTCAGGGACAGACGCTGTAACCGACAGAGTGGGTCAGAGACAGACCCTGTATCAGACAGAGTGGGTCAGGGACAGACGCTGTAACAGAGTGGGTCAGAGACAGACACTAACAGAGTGGGTCAGAGAAAGACACTGTAACAGAGTGGGTCAGAGACAGACACTGTAACAGAGTGGGTCAGAGACAGACGCTGTAACAGAGTGGGTCAGAGACAGACACTGTAACAGAGTGGGTCAGAGACAGACACTGTAACAGAGTGGGTCAGGGACAGACACTGTAACAGAGTGGGTCAGGGACAGACACTGTAACAGAGTGGGTCAGAGACAGACACTGTAACAGACAGAGTGGGTCAGAGACAGACGCTGTAACAGACAGAGTGGGTCAGAGACAGACACTGTAACAGAGTGGGTCAGGGACAGACACTGTAACAGACAGAGTGGGTCAGAGACAGACGCTGTAACAGACAGAGTGGGTCAGAGACAGACACTGTAACAGAGTGGGTCAGAGACAGACACTGTAACAGAGTGGGTCAGAGACAGACACTGTAACAGAGTGGGTCAGAGACAGACCCTGTAACAGAGTGGGTCAGAGACAGACCCTGTAACAGAGTGGGTCAGAGACAGACACTGTAACAGAGTGGGTCAGAGACAGACACTGTAACAGAGTGGGTCAGAGACAGACACTGTAACAGAGTGGGTCAGAGACAGACCCTGTAACAGAGTGGGTCAGAGACAGACCCTGTAACAGAGTGGGTCAGAGACAGACACTGTAACAGAGTGGGTCAGGGACAGACACTGTAACAGAGTGTGTCAGAGACAGACACTGTAACAGAGTGGGTCAGGGACAGACACTGTAACAGACAGAGTGGGTCAGGGACAGACGCTGTAACAGACAGAGTGGTTCAGGGACAGACACTGTAACAGAGTGGGTCAGGGACAGACACTGTAACAGACAGAGTGGGTCAGGGACAGACACTGTAACAGAGTGGGTCAGGGACAGACGCTGTAACAGACAGAGTGGGTCAGCGACAGACGCTGTAACAGACAGAGTGGGTCAGAGACAGATGCCGTAACAGACAGAGTGGGTCAGGGACAGACACTGTAACAGACAGAGTGGGTCAGAGACAGACGCTGTAACAGAGTGGGTCAGGGACAGACGCTGTAACAGACAGAGTGGGTCAGGGACAGACGCTGTAACAGACAGAGTGGGTCAGGGACAGACACTGTAACAGAGTGGGTCAGGGACAGACACTGTAACAGAGCGGGTCAGGGACAGACCCTGTAACAGACAGAGTGGGTCAGAGACAGACACTGTAACAGTGTGGGTCAGAGACAGACCCTGTAACAGACAGAGTGGGTCAGGGACAGACACTGTAACAGAGTGGGTCAGGACAGACACTGTAACAGAGCGGGTCAGGGACAGACCCTGTAACAGACAGAGTGGGTCAGAGACAGACACTGTAACAGAGTGGGTCAGGGACAGACACTGTAACAGAGCGGGTCAGGGACAGACCCTGTAACAGACAGAGTGGGTCAGGGACAGACGCTGTAACAGAGTGGGTCAGAGACAGACACTGTAACAGAGTGGGTCAGAGACAGACACTGTAACAGAGTGGGTCAGAGACAGACGCTGTAACAGAGTGGGTCAGAGACAGACACTGTAACAGAGTGGGTCAGGGACAGACACTGTAACAGAGTGGGTCAGAGACAGACACTGTAACAGAGTGGGTCAGAGTCAGACGCTGTAACAGAGTGGGTCAGAGACAGACACTGTAACAGAGTGGGTCAGGGACAGACACTGTAACAGAGTGGGTCAGAGACAGACACTGTGACAGAGTGGGTCAGAGACAGACACTGTAACAGAGTGGGTCAGGGACAGACACTGTAACAGAGTGGGTCAGGGACAGACACTGTAACAGAGTGGGTCAGAGACAGACCCTGTAACAGAGTGGGTCAGGGACAGGCACTGTAACAGAGTGGGTCAGGGACAGACACTGTAACAGAGTGGGTCAGAGACAGACACTGTAACAGACAGAGTTGGTCAGGGACAGACACTGTAACAGACAGAGTGGGTCAGAGACAGACGCTGTAACAGACAGAGTGGGTCAGAGACAGACGCTGTAACAGACAGAGTGGGTCAGAGACAGACACTGTAACAGACAGAGTGGGTCAGGGACAGACACTGTAACAGACAGAGTGGGTCAGAGACAACACTGTAACAGACAGAGTGGGTCAGAGACAGACGCTGTAACAGACAGAGTGGGTCAGAGACAGACGCTGTAACAGACAGAGTGGGTCAGGGACAGACACTGTAACAGACAGAGTGCGTCAGAGACAGACCCTGTAACAGACAGAGTGGGTCAGGGACAGACGCTGTAACCGACAGAGTGGGTCAGAGACAGACCCTGTATCAGACAGAGTGGGTCAGGGACAGACGCTGTAACAGAGTGGGTCAGAGACAGACACTAACAGAGTGGGTCAGAGACAGACACTGTAACAGAGTGGGTCAGAGACAGACACTGTAACAGAGTGGGTCAGAGACAGACGCTGTAACAGAGTGGGTCAGAGACAGACACTGTAACAGAGTGGGTCAGAGACAGACACTGTAACAGAGTGGGTCAGGGACAGACAGTGTAACAGAGTGGGTCAGGGACAGACACTGTAACAGAGTGGTTCAGAGACAGACACTGTAACAGACAGAGTGGGTCAGAGACAGACGCTGTAACAGACAGAGTGGGTCAGAGACAGACACTGTAACAGAGTGGGTCAGGGACAGACACTGTAACAGACAGAGTGGGTCAGAGACAGACGCTGTAACAGACAGAGTGGGTCAGAGACAGACACTGTAACAGAGTGGGTCAGAGACAGACACTGTAACAGAGTGGGTCAGAGACAGACACTGTAACAGAGTGGGTCAGAGACAGACCCTGTAACAGAGTGGGTCAGAGACAGACCCTGTAACAGAGTGGGTCAGAGACAGACACTGTAACAGAGTGGGTCAGAGACAGACACTGTAACAGAGTGGGTCAGAGACAGACCACTGTAACAGAGTGGGTCAGAGACAGACCCTGTAACAGAGTGGGTCAGAGACAGACCCTGTAACAGAGTGGGTCAGAGACAGACACTGTAACAGAGTGGGTCAGGGACAGACACTGTAACAGAGTGTGTCAGAGACAGACACTGTAACAGAGTGGGTCAGGGACAGACACTGTAACAGACAGAGTGGGTCAGGGACAGACGCTGTAACAGACAGAGTGGGTCAGGGACAGACACTGTAACAGACAGAGTGGGTCAGGGACAGACACTGTAACAGACAGAGTGGGTCAGGGACAGACACTGTAACAGAGTGGGTCAGGGACAGACACTGTAACAGAGCGGGTCAGGGACTGACCCTGTAACAGACAGAGTGGGTCAGAGACAGACACTGTAACAGAGTGGGTCAGGGACAGACACTGTAACAGAGCGGGTCAGGGACAGACCCCTGTAACAAACAGAGTGGGTCAGGGACAGACGCTGTAACAGAGTGGGTCAGAGACAGACACTGTAACAGAGTGGGTCAGAGACAGACACTGTAACAGAGTGGGTCAGAGACAGACACTGTAACAGAGTGGGTCAGAGACAGACGCTGTAACAGAGTGGGTCAGAGACAGACACTGTAACAGAGTGGGTCAGGGACAGACACTGTAACAGAGTGGGTCAGAGACAGACACTGTAACAGAGTGGGTCAGAGACAGACGCTGTAACAGACTGGGTCAGAGACAGACACTGTAACAGAGTGGGTCAGGGACAGACACTGTATCAGAGTGGTTCAGGGACAGACACTGTAACTGAGTGGGTCAGAGACAGACCCTGTAACAGAGTGGGTCAGGGACAGACACTGTAACAGAGTGGGTCAGGGACAGACACTGTAACAGAGTGGGTCAGAGACAGACACTGTAACAGACAGAGTGGGTCAGAGACAGACACTGTAACAGACAGAGTGGGTCAAGGGACAGACACTGTAACAGACAGAGTGGGTCAGAGACAGACGCTGTAACAGAGTGGGTCAGGGACAGACGCTGTAACAGACAGAGTGGGTCAGGGACAGACGCTGTAACAGAAGAGTGGGTCAGGGACAGACGCTGTAACAGACAGAGTGGATCAGGGACAGACACTGTAACAGAGTGGGTCGGAGACAGACACTGTAACAGAGTGGGTCAGAGACAGACCCTGTAACAGACAGAGTGGGTCAGAGACAGACGCTGTAACAGAGTGGGTCAGAGACAGACACTGTAACAGAGTGGGTCAGAGACAGACCCTGTAACAGAGTGAGTCAGGGACAGACCCTGTAACAGAGTGGGTCAGAGACAGACCCTGTAACAGAGTGGGTCAGGGACAGACACTGTAACAGAGTGGGTCAGAGACAGACACTGTAACAGAGTGGGTCAGAGACAGACACTGTAACAGAGTGGGTCAGAGACAGACACTGTAACAGAGTGGGTCAGAGACAGACACTGTAACAGAGTGGGTCAGGGACAGACTCTGTAACAGAAGAGTGGGTCAGGGACAGACGCTGTAACAGACAGAGTGGGTCAGGGACAGACACTGTAACAGACAGAGTGGGTCAGGGACAGACCCTGTAACAGACAGAGTGGTTCAGGGACAGACACTGTAACAGAGTGGTCAGGGACAGACACTGTAACAGACAGAGTGGGTCAGGGACAGACACTGTAACAGAGTGGGTCAGGGACAGACGCTGTAACAGACAGAGTGGGTCAGCGACAGACGCTGTAACAGACAGAGTGGGTCAGAGACAGATGCCGTAACAGACAGAGTGGGTCAGGGACAGACACTGTAACAGACAGAGTGTGTCAGAGACAGACGCTGTAACAGAGTGGGTCAGGGACAGACGCTGTAACAGACAGAGTGGGTCAGGGACAGACGCTGTAACAGACAGAGTGGGTCAGGGACAGACACTGTAACAGAGTGGGTCAGGGACAGACACTGTAACAGAGCGGGTCAGGGACAGACCCTGTAACAGACAGAGTGGGTCAGAGACAGACACTGTAACAGTGTGGGTCAGAGACAGACCCTGTAACAGACAGAGTGGGTCAGGGACAGACACTGTAACAGAGTGGGTCAGGGACAGACACTGTAACAGAGCGGGTCAGGGACAGACCCTGTAACAGACAGAGTGGGTCAGAGACAGACACTGTAACAGAGTGGGTCAGGGACAGACAACTGTAACAGAGCGGGTCAGGGACAGACCCTGTAACAGACAGAGTGGGTCAGGGACAGACGCTGTAACAGAGTGGGTCAGAGACAGACACTGTAACAGAGTGGGTCAGAGACAGACACCTGTAACAGAGTGGGTCAGAGACAGACACTGTAACAGAGTGGGTCAGAGACAGACGCCTCTGTAACAGAGTGGGTCAGAGACAGACACTGTAACAGAGTGGGTAGGGACAGACACTGTAACAGAGTGGGTCAGAGACAGAACTGTAACAGAGTGGGTCAGAGTCAGACGCTGTAACAGAGTGGGTCAGAGACAGACACTGTAACAGAGTGGGTCAGGGACAGACACTGTAACAGAGTGGGTCAGAGACAGACACTGTGACAGAGTGGGTCAGAGACAGACACTGTAACAGAGTGGGTCAGGGACAGACACTGTAACAGAGTGGGTCAGGGACAGACACTGTAACAGAGTGGGTCAGAGACAGACCCTGTAACAGAGTGGGTCAGGGACAGGCACTGTAACAGAGTGGGTCAGGGACAGACACTGTAACAGAGTGGGTCAGAGACAGACACTGTAACAGACAGAGTTGGTCAGGGACAGACACTGTAACAGACAGAGTGGGTCAGAGACAGACGCTGTAACAGACAGAGTGGGTCAGAGACAGACGCTGTAACAGACAGAGTGGGTCAGAGACAGACACTGTAACAGACAGAGTGGGTCAGGGACAGACGCTGTAACAGACAGAGTGGGTCAGAGACAAACACTGTAACAGACAGAGTGGGGTCAGAGACAGACGCTGTAACCAGACAGAGTGGGTCAGAGACAGACGCTGTAACAGACAGAGTGGGTCAGGGACAGACACTGTACAGACCGAGTGCGTCAGAGACAGACCCTGTACAGACAGAGTGGGTTCAGGGACAGACGCTGTAACAGACAGAGTGGGTCAGAGACAGACCCTGTATCAGACAGAGTGGGTCGGGACAGACGCTGTAACAGAGTGGGTCAGAGACAGACACTAACAGAGAGGGTCAGAGACAGACACTGTAACAGAGTGGGTCAGAGACAGACACCTGTAACAGAGTGGGTCAGAGACAGACGCTGTAACAGAGTGGGTCAGAGACAGACACTGTAACAGAGTGGGTCAGAGACAGACACTGTAACAGAGTGGGTCAGGGAAAGACACTGTAACAGAGTGGGTCAGGGACAGACACCTGTAACAGAAGTGGGTCAGAGACAGACACTGTAACAGACAGAGTGGGTCAGAGACAGACGCTGTAACAGACAGAGTGGGTCAGAGACAGACACTGTACAGAGTGGGTCAGGGACAGACACTGTAACAGACAGAGTGGGTCAGAGACAGACGCTGTAACAGACAGAGTGGGTCAGAGACAGACACTGTAACAGAGTGGGTCAGAGACAGACACTGTAACAGAGTGGGTCAGAGACAGACACTGTAACAGAGTGGGTCAGAGACAGACCCTGTAACAGAGTGGGTCAGAGACAGACCCTGTAACAGAGTGGGTCAGAGACAGACACTGTAACAGAGTGGGTCAGAGACAGACACTGTAACAGAGTGGGTCAGAGACAGACACTGTAACCGAGTGGGTCAGAGACAGACCCTGTAACAGAGTGGGTCAGAGACAGACCCTGTAACAGAGTGGGTCAGAGACAGACACTGTAACAGAGTGGGTCAGGGACAGACACTGTAACAGAGTGTGTCAGAGACAGGACACTGTAACAGAGTGGGTCAGGGACAGACACTGTAACAGACAGAGTGGGTCAGGGACAGACGCTGTAACAGACAGAGTGGGTCAGGGACAGACACTGTAACAGACAGAGTGGGTCAGGGACAGACACTGTAACAGACAGAGTGGGTCAGGGACAGACACTGTAACAGAGTGGGTCAGGGACAGACACTGTAACAGAGTGGGTCAGGGACAGACCCTGTAACAGACAGAGTGGGTCAGAGACAGACACTGTAACAGAGTGGGTCAGGGACAGACACTGTAACAGAGTGGGTCAGGGACAGACCCTGTAACAGACAGAGTGGGTCAGGGACAGACGCTGTAACAGAGTGGGTCAGAGACAGACACTGTAACAGAGTGGGTCAGAGACAGACACTGTAACAGAGTGGGTCAGAGACAGACACTGTAACAGAGTGGGTCAGAGACAGACGCTGTAACAGAGTGGGTCAGAGACAGACACTGTAACAGAGTGGGTCAGGGACAGACACTGTAACAGAGTGGGTCAGAGACAGACACTGTAACAGAGTGGGTCAGAGACAGACGCTGTAACAGACTGGGTCAGAGACAGACACTGTAACAGAGTGGGTCAGGGACAGACACTGTATCAGAGTGGTTCAGGGACAGACACTGTAACTGAGTGGGTCAGAGACAGACCCTGTAACAGAGTGGGTCAGGGACAGACACTGTAACAGAGTGGGTCAGGGACAGACACTGTAACAGAGTGGGTCAGAGACAGACACTGTAACAGACAGAGTGGGTCAGAGACAGACACTGTAACAGACAGAGTGGGTCAGGGACAGACACTGTAACAGACAGAGTGGGTCAGAGACAGACGCTGTAACAGAGTGGGTCAGGGACAGACGCTGTAACAGACAGAGTGGGTCAGGGACAGACGCTGTAACAGACAGAGTGGGTCAGGGACAGACGCTGTAACAGACAGAGTGGATCAGGGACAGACACTGTAACAGAGTGGGTCGGAGACAGACACTGTAACAGAGTGGGTCAGAGACAGACCCTGTAACAGACAGAGTGGGTCAGAGACAGACGCTGTAACAGAGTGGGTCAGAGACAGACACTGTAACAGAGTGGGTCAGAGACAGACACTGTAACAGACAGAGTGGGTCAGGGACAGACACTAACAGAGTGGGTCAGGGACAGACACTAACAGAGTGGGTCAGAGACAGACACTGTAACAGACAGAGTGGGTCAGGGACAGACACTGTAACAGAGTGGGTCAGGGACAGACACTGTAACAGAGTGGGTCAGAGACAGACCCTGTAACAGACAGAGTGGGTCAGGGACAGACGCTGTAACAGACAGAGTGGGTCAGAGACAGACCCTGTATCAGACAGAGTGGGTCAGGGACAGACGCTGTAACAGAGTGGGTCAGAGACAGACACTAACAGAGTGGGTCAGAGACAGACACTGTAACAGAGTGTGTCAGAGACAGACACTGTAACAGAGTGGGTCAGGGACAGACACTGTAACAGACAGAGTGGGTCAGGGACAGACGCTGTAACAGACAGAGTGGGTCAGGGACAGACACTGTAACAGACAGAGTGGGTCAGGGACAGACACTGTAACAGACAGAGTGGGTCAGGGACAGACACTGTAACAGAGTGGGTCAGGGACAGACACTGTAACAGAGCGGGTCAGGGACTGACCCTGTAACAGACAGAGTGGGTCAGAGACAGACACTGTAACAGAGTGGGTCAGGGACAGACACTGTAACAGAGCGGGTCAGGGACAGACCCTGTAACAAACAGAGTGGGTCAGGGACAGACGCTGTAACAGAGTGGGTCAGAGACAGACACTGTAACAGAGTGGGTCAGAGACAGACACTGTAACAGAGTGGGTCAGAGACAGACACTGTAACAGAGTGGGTCAGAGACAGACGCTGTAACAGAGTGGGTCAGAGACAGACACTGTAACAGAGTGGGTCAGGGACAGACACTGTAACAGAGTGGGTCAGAGACAGACACTGTAACAGAGTGGGTCAGAGACAGACGCTGTAACAGACTGGGTCAGAGACAGACACTGTAACAGAGTGGGTCAGGGACAGACACTGTAACAGAGTGGTTCAGGACAGACACTGTAACAGAGTGGGTCAGAGACAGACCCTGTAACAGAGTGGGTCAGGGACAGACACTGTAACAGAGTGGGTCAGGGACAGACACTGTAACAGAGTGGGTCAGAGACAGACACTGTAACAGACAGAGTGGGTCAGAGACAGACACTGTAACAGACAGAGTGGGTCAGGGACAGACACTGTAACAGACAGAGTGGGTCAGAGACAGACGCTGTAACAGAGTGGGTCAGGGACAGACGCTGTAACAGACAGAGTGGGTCAGGGACAGACGCTGTAACAGACAGAGTGGGTCAGGGACAGACGCTGTAACAGACAGAGTGGATCAGGGACAGACACTGTAACAGAGTGGGTCGGAGACAGACACTGTAACAGAGTGGGTCAGAGACAGACCCTGTAACAGACAGAGTGGGTCAGAGACAGACGCTGTAACAGAGTGGGTCAGAGACAGACACTGTAACAGAGCGGGTCAGGGACAGACACTGTAACAGACAGAGTGGGTCAGGGACAGACACTAACAGAGTGGGTCAGGGACAGACACTGTAACAGAGTGGGTCAGAGACAGACCCTGTAACAGACAGAGTGGGTCAGGGACAGACGCTGTAACAGACAGAGTGGGTCAGGGACAGACGCTGTAACAGAGTGGGTCAGAGACAGACACTAACAGAGTGGGTCAGAGACAGACACTGTAACAGAGTGGGTCAGAGACAGACACTGTAACAGAGTGGGTCAGAGACAGACGCTGTAACAGAGTGGGTCAGAGACAGACACTGTAACAGAGTGGGTCAGAGGCAGACACTGTAACAGAGTGGGTCAGGGACAGACACTGTAACAGAGTGGGTCAGGGACAGACACTGTAACAGAGTGGGTCAGAGACAGACACTGTAACAGACAGAGTGGGTCAGAGACAGACGCTGTAACAGACAGAGTGGGTCAGAGACAGACACTGTAACAGAGTGGGTCAGGGACAGACACTGTAACAGACAGAGTGGGTCAGAGACAGACGCTGTAACAGACAGAGTGGGTCAGAGACAGACACTGTAACAGAGTGGGTCAGAGACAGACACTGTAACAGAGTGGGTCAGAGACAGACACTGTAACAGAGTGGGTCAGAGACAGACCCTGTAACAGAGTGGGTCAGAGACAGACCCTGTAACAGAGTGGGTCAGAGACAGACACTGTAACAGAGTGGGTCAGAGACAGACACTGTAACAGAGTGGGTCAGAGACAGACACTGTAACAGAGTGGGTCAGAGACAGACCCTGTAACAGAGTGGGTCAGAGACAGACCCTGTAACAGAGTGGGTCAGAGACAGACACTGTAACAGAGTGGGTCAGGGACAGACACTGTAACAGAGTGTGTCAGAGACAGACACTGTAACAGAGTGGGTCAGGGACAGACACTGTAACAGACAGAGTGGGTCAGGGACAGACGCTGTAACAGACAGAGTGGGTCAGGGACAGACACTGTAACAGACAGAGTGGGTCAGGGACAGACACTGTAACAGACAGAGTGGGTCAGGGACAGACACTGTAACAGAGTGGGTCAGGGACAGACACTGTAACAGAGCGGGTCAGAGACAGACGCTGTAACAGACAGAGTGGGTCAGAGACAGACACTGTAACAGAGTGGGTCAGGGACAGACACTGTAACAGAGCGGGTCAGGGACAGACCCTGTAACAAACAGAGTGGGTCAGGGACAGACGCTGTAACAGAGTGGGTCAGAGACAGACACTGTAACAGAGTGGGTCAGAGACAGACACTGTAACAGAGTGGGTCAGAGACAGACACTGTAACAGAGTGGGTCAGAGACAGACGCTGTAACAGAGTGGGTCAGAGACAGACACTGTAACAGAGTGGGTCAGGGACAGACACTGTAACAAAGTGGGTCAGAGACAGACACTGTAACAGAGTGGGTCAGAGACAGACGCTGTAACAGACTGGGTCAGAGACAGACACTGTAACAGAGTGGGTCAGGGACAGACACTGTAACAGAGTGGTTCAGGGACAGACACTGTAACAGAGTGGGTCAGAGACAGACCCTGTAACAGAGTGGGTCAGGGACAGACACTGTAACAGAGTGGGTCAGGGACAGACACTGTAACAGAGTGGGTCAGAGACAGACACTGTAACAGACAGAGTGGGTCAGAGACAGACACTGTAACAGACAGAGTGGGTCAGGGACAGACACTGTAACAGACAGAGTGGGTCAGAGACAGACGCTGTAACAGAGTGGGTCAGGGACAGACGCTGTAACAGACAGAGTGGGTCAGGGACAGACGCTGTAACAGACAGAGTGGGTCAGGGACAGACGCTGTAACAGACAGAGTGGGTCAGGGACAGACACTGTAACAGAGTGGGTCGGAGACAGACACTGTAACAGAGTGGGTCAGAGACAGACCCTGTAACAGACAGAGTGGGTCAGAGACAGACGCTGTAACAGAGTGGGTCAGAGACAGACACTGTAACAGAGCGGGTCAGGGACAGACACTGTAACAGACAGAGTGGGTCAGGGACAGACACTAACAGAGTGGGTCAGGGACAGACACTAACAGAGTGGGTCAGAGACAGACACTGTGACAGACAGAGTGGGTCAGGGACAGACACTGTAACAGAGTGGGTCAGGGACAGACACTGTAACAGAGTGGGTCAGAGACAGACCCTGTAACAGACAGAGTGGGTCAGGGACAGACACTGTAACAGAGTGGGTCAGAGACAGACACTGTAACAGAGTGGGTCAGGGACAGACACTGTAACAGAGTGGGTCAAGGACAGGCACTGTAACAGAGCGGGTCAGGGACAGACCCTGTAACAGACAGAGTGGATCAGAGACAGACACTGTAACAGAGTGGGTCAGGGACAGACACTGTAACAGAGTGGGTCAGGGACAGACACTGTAACAGAGTGGGTCAGGGACAGAGCCTGTAACAGAGTGGTTCAGGGACAGACCCTGTAACAGAGTGGGTCAGAGTCAGACCCTGTAACAGACAGAGTGGGCCAGAGACAGACACTGTAACAGAGTGGGTCAGGGACAGACACTGTAACAGAGTGGGTCAGAGACAGACGCTGTAACAGAGTGGGTCAGAGACAGACACTGTAACAGAGTGGGTCAGAGACAGACGCTGTAACAGAGTGGGTCAGAGACAGACACTGTAACAGAGTGGGTCAGAGACAGACACTGTAACAGAGTGGGTCAGAGACAGACCCTGTAACAGAGTGGGTCAGAGACAGACACTGTAACAGAGTGGGTCAGAGACAGACCCTGTCACAGAGTGGGTCAGGGACAGACCCTGTAACAGAGTGGGTCAGAGACAGACCCTGTAACAGAGTGGGTCAGAGACAGACACTGTAACAGAGTGGGTCAGTGACAGACACTGTAACAGAGTGGGTCAGGGACAGACACTGTAACAGAGTGGGTCAGAGACAGACACTGTAACAGAGTGGGGTCAGAGACAGACACTGTTAACAGAGTGGGTCAGAGACAGACACTGTAACAGAGTAGGGTCAGAGACAGACACTGTAACAGAGTGGTCAGGGACAGACACTGTAACAGACAGAGTGGGTCAGGGACAGACACTGTAACAGACAGAGTGGGTCAGGGACAGACACTGTAACAGACAGAGTGGGTCAGGGACAGACACTGTAACAGACAGAGTGGGTCAGGGACAGGACACTGTAAACAGAGTGGGTCAGGGACAGACACTGTAACAGACAGAGTGGGTCAGGGACAGACACTGTAACAGAGTGGGTCAGGGACAGACGCTGTAACAGACAGAGAGGGTCAGGGACAGACGCTGTAACAGACAGAGTGGGTCATAGACAGACGCCGTAAACAGTCAGAGTGGGTCAGGACAGACACTGTAACAGACAGAGTGGGTCAGAGACAGACGCTGTACAGAGTGGGTCAGGGACAGACGCTGTAACAGACAGAGTGGGGTCAGGGACAGACGCTGTAACAGACAGAGTGGGTCAGGGACAGACACTGTAACAGAGTGGGTCAGGGACAGACACTGTAACAGAGCGGGTCAGGGACAGACCCTGTACAGACAGAGTGGGTCAGAGACAGACACTGTAACAGAGTGGGTCAGAGACAGACCCTGTAACAGACAGAGTGGGTCAGGGACAGACACTGTAACAGAGTGGGTCAGGGACAGACACTGTAACAGAGCGGGTCAGGACAGACCCTGTAACAGACAGACTGGGTCAGAGACAGACACTGTAACAGAGTGGGTCAGGGACAGACACTGTAACAGAGCGGGTCAGGGACAGACCCTGTAACAGACAGAGTGGGTCAGGGACAGACGCTTTGTAACAGAGTGGGTCAGAGACAGACACTGTAACAGAGTGGGTCAGAGACAGACACTGTAACAGAGTGGGTCAGAGACAGACACTGTAACGGAGATGGGTCAGAGACAGACGCTGTAACAGAGTGGGTCAGAGACAGACACAGTAACAGAGTGGGTCAGAGACAGACACTAACAGAGTGGGTCAGAGACAGACACTGTAACAGAGTGGGTCAGAGACAGACACTGTAACACAGTGGGTCAGAGACAGCCGCTGTGAACAGAGTGGGTCAGAGACAGACACTGTAACAGAGTGGGTCAGAGACAGACACTGTAACAGAGTGGGTCAGGGACAGACACTGTAACAGAGTGGGTCAGGGACAGACACTGTAACAGCAGATGGGTCAGAGACAGGACACTGTAACAGACAGAGTGGGTCAGAGACAGACGCTGTAACAGACAGAGTGGGTCAGAGACAGACACTGTACAGAGTGGGTCAGGACAGACACTGTAACAGTCAGAGTGGGTCAGAGACAGACGCTGTAACAGACAGAGTGGGTCAGAGACAGACACTGTAACAGAGTGGTCAGAGACAGACACTGTAACAGAGTGGGTCAGAGACAGACACTGTAACAGAGTGGGTCAGAGACAGACCCTGTAACAGAGTGCGGTCAGAGACAGACACTGTAACAGACAGATGGGTCCAGGACAGACACTGTAAAAGAGAGGGTCAGGACAGACAACTGTAACAGAGTGGGTCAGAGACAGACGCTGTAACAACAGAGTGGCGTCAGAGACCGACGCTGTAACAGACAGATGGGTCAAGAGACAGACCCTGTAACAAAGTGGGTCAGAGACAGACGCTGATAACAGAGTGGGTCAGAGGACAGACGCTAACAGACTGGGTCAAGAGACAGACACTGTAACAGAGTGTGTCAGAGACAGACACTGTGAACAGGGGTCAGAGACAGACACTGCTAACAGACAGGGGTAGACAGACGACCCTGTAACAACAGAGTGGGTCAGGCGACAGAAACTGTAACAGACAGAGTGGGTCAGGGACAAGACCACTGTAACAACAGAGTGGGTCAGAGACAGACACTGTAACAACAGAGTGGGTCAGAGACAGACACCTGTAACAACAAGAGAGGTGTCAGGACAGCACCTGTAACAGACAGAGTGGGTCAGAGACAGACGCTGTAACCAGAGTGGGTCAGGGACAGACGCTGTAACAGACAGAGTGGGTCAGGGACAGACGCTGTAACAGACAGAGTGGGTCAGGGACAGACGCTGTAACAGACAGAGTGGGTCAGGGACAGACACTGTAACAGAGTGGGTCGGAGACAGACACTGTAACAGAGTGGGTCAGAGACAGACCCTGTAACAGACAGAGTGGGTCAGAGACAGACGCTGTAACAGAGTGGGTCAGAGACAGACACTGTAACAGAGTGGGTCAGGGACAGACACTGTAACAGACAGAGTGGGTCAGGGACAGACACTGTAACAGAGTGGGTCAGGGACAGACACTAACAGAGTGGGTCAGAGACAGACACTGTAACAGACAGAGTGGGTCAGGGACAGACACTGTAACAGAGTGGGTCAGGGACAGACACTGTAACAGAGTGGGTCAGAGACAGACCCTGTAACAGACAGAGTGGGTCAGGGACAGACACTGTAACAGAGTGGGTCAGAGACAGACACTGTAACAGAGTGGGTCAGGGACAGACACTGTAACAGAGTGGGTCAAGGACAGGCACTGTAACAGAGCGGGTCAGGGACAGACCCTGTAACAGACAGAGTGGATCAGAGACAGACACTGTAACAGAGTGGGTCAGGGGACAGACACTGTACACAGAGTGGGTCAGGGACAGACACTGTAACAGACGTGGGTCAGGGACAGAGCCTGTAACAGAGTGGGTTCAGGGACAGACCCTGTAACAGAGTGGGTCAGGAGTCAGACCCTGTAACAGACAGAGTGGGCCAGAGACAGACACTGTAACAGAGTGGGTCAGGGACAGACACTGTAACAGAGTGGTGTCAGGACAGACGCTGTAACAGAGTGGGTCAGAGACAGACACTGTAACAGAGTGGGTCAGAGACAGACGCCTGTAACAGAGTGGGTCAGAGACAGACACTGTAACAGAGTGGGTCAGAGACAGACACTGTAACAGATGGGTCAGAGACAGACCCTGTCAACAGAGTGGGTCAGAGACAGACACTGTAACAGAGTGGGTCAGAGACAGACCCTGTCACAGAGTGGGTCAGGGACAGACCTGTAACAGAGTGGGTCAGAGACAGACCCTGTAACAGAGTGGGTCAGAGACAGACACTGTAACAGAGTGGGTCAGTGACAGACACTGTAACAGAGTGGTGTCAGGGACAGACACTAGTAACAGAGTGGGTCAGAGACAGACACTGTAACAGAGTGGGTCAGAGACAGACACTGTAACAGAGTGGGTCAGAGACAGACACTGTAACAGAGTGGGTCAGAGACAGACACTGTAACAGAGTGGGTCAGGGGACAGACACTGTAACAGACAGAGTGGGTCAGGGACAGACACTGTAACAGACAGAGTGGTCAGACAACACTGTAACAGACAGAGTGGGTCAGGGACAGACACTGTAACAGACAGAGTGGGTCAGGACAGACACTGTAAACAGAGTGGGTCAGGGACAGACACTGTAACAGACAGAGTGGGTCAGGGACAGACACTGTAACAAGAGTGGGTCAGGGACAGACGCTGTAACAGACAGAGTGGGTCAGGGACAGACGCTGTAACAGACAGAGTGGGTCATAGACAGACGCCGTAACAGTCAGAGTGGGTCAGGGACAGACACTGTAACAGACAGAGTGGGTCAGAGACAGACGCTGTAACAGAGTGGGTCAGGGACAGACGCTGTAACAGACAGAGTGGGTCAGGGACAGACGCTGTAACAGACAGAGTGGGTCAGGGACAGACACTGTAACAGAGTGGGTCAGGGACAGACACTGTAACAGAGCGGGTCAGGGACAGACCCTGTAACAGACAGAGTGGGTCAGAGACAGACACTGTAACAGAGTGGGTCAGAGACAGACCCTGTAACAGACAGAGTGGGTCAGGGACAGACACTGTAACAGAGTGGGTCAGGGACAGACACTGTAACAGAGCGGGTCAGGACAGACCCTGTAACAGACAGAGTGGGTCAGAGACAGACACTGTAACAGAGTGGGTCAGGGACAGACACTGTAACAGAGCGGGTCAGGGACAGACCCTGTAACAGACAGAGTGGGTCAGGGACAGCCGCTGTAACAGAGTGGGTCAGAGACAGACACTGTAACAGAGTGGGTCAGAGACAGACACTGTAACAGAGTGGGTCAGAGACAGACACTGTAACAGAGTGGGTCAGAGACAGACGCTGTAACAGAGTGGGTCAGAGACAGACACTGTAACAGAGTGGGTCAGAGACAGACACGTAACAGAGTGGGTCAGAGACAGACACTGTAACAGAGTGGGTCAGAGACAGACACTGTAACAGAGTGGGTCAGAGACAGACCCTGTAACAGAGTGGGTCAGAGACAGACACTGTAACAGAGTGGGTCAGAGACAGACACTGTAACAGAGTGGGTCAGGGACAGACACTGTAACAGAGTGGGTCAGGGACAGACACTGTAACAGAGTGGGTCAGAGACAGACACTGTAACAGAAGAGTGGGTCAGAGGACAGACGCTGTAACAGACAGAGTGGGTCAGAGACAGACACTGTAACAGAGTGGGTCAGAGACAGACGCTGTAACAGAGTGGGTCAGAGACAGACCCTGTAACAGAGTGGGTCAGAGACAGACACTGTAACAGAGTGGGTCAGAGCAGACACTGTAACAGAGTGGGTCAGAGACAGACACTGTAACAGAGTGGTCAGAGACAGACACTGTAACAGAGTGGGGTCAGGGACAGACACTGTAACAGAGTGGGTCAGAGACAGACACTGTAACAGAGTGGGGTCAGAGACAGACACTGTAACAGACGATGGGGTCAGGACAGACACTGTAACAGAGTGGGTCAGAGACAGACACTGTAACAGAGTGGGTCAGGACAGACACTGTAGACAGAGTGGGTCAGGACAGACACTGTAACAGAGTGGGTCAGGGACAGACACTGTACAACAGAGTGGGTCAGGGACAGACACTGTAACAGAGTGGGTCAAGGACAGACACTGTAACAGACAGAGTGGGTCAGGGACAGACGCTGTAACAGACAGAGTGGGTCAGGGACAGACACTGTAACAGACAGAGTGGGTCAGGGACAGACACTGTAACAGACAGAGTGGGTCAGGGACAGACACTGTAACAGAGTGGGTCAGGACAGACACTGTAACAGACAGAGTGGGTCAGGGACAGACACTGTAACAGAGTGGGTCAGGGACAGACGCTGTAACAGACAGAGTGGGTCAGGGACAGACGCTGTAACAGACAGAGTGGGTCAGAGACAGACGCCGTAACAGACAGAGTGGGTCAGGGACAGACACTGTAACAGACAGAGTGGGTCAGAGACAGACGCTGTAACAGAGTGGGTCAGAGACAGACGCTGTAACAGACAGAGTGGGTCAGGGACAGACGCTGTAACAGACAGAGTGGGTCAGGGACAGACACTGTAACAGAGTGGGTCAGGGACAGACACTGTAACAGAGCGGGTCAGGGACAGACCCTGTAACAGACAGAGTGGGTCAGAGACAGACACTGTAACAGAGTGGGTCAGAGACAGACCCTGTAACAGACAGAGTGGGTCAGGGACAGACACTGTAACAGAGTGGGTCAGGACAGACACTGTAACAGAGCGGGTCAGGGACAGACCCTGTAAACAGACAGACTGGGTCAGAGACAGACACTGTAACAGAGTGGGTCAGGGACAGACACTGTAACAGAGCGGGTCAGGGACAGACCTGTAACAGACAGAGTGGGTCAGGGACAGACGCTGTAACAGAGTGGGTCAGAGACAGACACTGTAACAGAGTGGGTCAGAGACAGACACTGTAACAGAGTGGGTCAGAGACAGACCACTGTAACAGGAGTGGGTCAGAGACAGAGCACTGTAACAGAGTGGGTCAGAGACAGACACTGTAACAGAGTGGGTCAGAGACAGACACTGTAACAGAGTGGGTCAGAGACAGACACTGTAACAGAGTGGGTCAGAGACAGACACTGTAACAGAGTGGGTCAGAGACAGACACTGTAACAGAGTGGGTCAGAGACAGACACTGTAACAGAGTGGGTCAGGGACAGACACTGTAACAGAGTGGGTCAGGGACAGACCCTGTAACAGAGTGGGTCAGGGACAGACACTGTAACAGAGTGGGTCAGGGACAGACACTGTAACAGAGTGGGTCAGAGACAGACACTGTAACAGACAGAGTGGGTCAGAGACAGACACTGTAACAGACAGAGTGGGTCAGGGACAGACACTGTAACAGACAGAGTGGGTCAGGGACAGACACTGTAACAGACAGAGTGGGTCAGAGACAAACACTGTAACAGACAGAGTGGGTCAGAGACAGACGCTGTAACAGACAGAGTGGGTCAGAGACAGACACTGTAACAGACAGAGTGGGTCAGGGACAGACACTGTAACAGACAGAGTGGGTCAGAGACAGACCCTGTAACAGACAGAGTGGGTCAGGGACAGACGCTGTAACAGACAGAGTGGGTCAGAGACAGACACTGTAACAGAGCGGGTCAGGGACAGACCCTGTAACAGACAGAGTGGGTCAGAGACAGACACTGTAACAGAGTGGGTCAGGGACAGACACTGTAACAGAGTGGGTCAGGGACAGACCCTGTAACAGACAGAGTGGGTCAGGGACAGACGCTGTAACAGAGTGGGTCAGAGACAGACACTGTAACAGAGTGGGTCAGAGACAGACACTGTAACAGAGTGGGTCAGAGACAGACACTGTAACAGAGTGGGTCAGAGACAGACACTGTAACAGAGTGGGTCAGAGACAGACACTGTAACAGAGTGGGTCAGAGACAGACACTGTAACAGAGTGGGTCAGAGACAGACACTGTAACAGAGTGGGTCAGAGACAGACACTGTAACAGAGTGGGTCAGAGACAGACGCTGTAACAGAGTGGGTCAGAGACAGACACTGTAACAGAGTGGGTCAGAGACAGACACTGTAACAGAGTGGGTCAGAGACAGACACTGTAACAGAGTGGGTCAGGGACAGACACTGTAACAGAGTGGGTCAGAGACAGACACTGTAACAGACAGAGTGGGTCAGAGACAGACGCTGTAACAGACAGAGTGGGTCAGAGACAGACACTGTAACAGAGTGGGTCAGGGACAGACACTGTAACAGACAGAGTGGGTCAGTGACAGACACTGTAACAGACAGAGTGGGTCAGGGACAGACACTGTAACAGAGTGGGTCAGGGACAGACACTGTAACAGACAGAGTGGGTCAGGGACAGACACTGTAACAGAGTGGGTCAGGGACAGACGCTGTAACAGACAGAGTGGGTCAGGGACAGACGCTGTAACAGACAGAGTGGGTCAGAGACAGACGCCGTAACAGACAGAGTGGGTCAGGGACAGACACTGTAACAGACAGAGTGGGTCAGAGACAGACGCTGTAACAGAGTGGGTCAGTGACAGACGCTGTAACAGACAGAGTGGGTCAGGGACAGACGCTGTAACAGACAGAGTGGGTCAGGGACAGACACTGTAACAGAGTGGGTCAGGGACAGACACTGTAACAGAGCGGGTCAGGACAGACCCTGTAACAGACAGAGTGGGTCAGAGACAGACACTGTAACAGAGTGGGTCAGAGACAGACACTGTAACAGACAGAGTGGGTCAGGGACAGACACTGTAACAGAGTGGGTCAGGGACAGACACTGTAACAGAGCGGGTCAGGGACAGACCCTGTAACAGACAGAGTGGGTCAGAGACAGACACTGTAACAGAGTGGGTCAGGGACAGACACTGTAACAGAGCGGGTCAGGGACAGACCCTGTAACAGACAGAGTGGGTCAGGGCCAGACGTTGTAACAGAGTGGGTCAGAGACAGACACTGTAACAGAGTGGGTCAGAGACAGACACTGTAACAGAGTGGGTCAGAGACAGACACTGTAACAGAGTGGGTCAGAGACAGTCGCTGTAACAGAGTGGGTCAGAGACAGACACTGTAACAGAGTGGGTCAGGGACAGACACTGTAACAGAGTGGGTCAGAGACAGACACTGTAACAGAGTGGGTCAGAGACAGACGCTGTAACAGAGTGGGTCAGAGACAGACACTGTAACAGAGTGGGTCAGGGACAGACACTGTAACAGAGTGGGTCAGGGACAGACACTGTAACAGAGTGGGTCAGGGACAGACCCTGTAACAGAGTGGGTCAGGGACAGACACTGTAACAGAGTGGGTCAGGGACAGACACTGTAACAGAGTGGGTCAGAGACAGACACTGTAACAGACAGAGTGGGTCAGAGACAGACACTGTAACAGACAGAGTGGGTCAGGGACAGACACTGTAACAGACAGAGTGGGTCAGGGACAGACACTGTAACAGACAGAGTGGGTCAGAGACAAACACTGTAACAGACAGAGTGGGTCAGAGACAGACGCTGTAACAGACAGAGTGGGTCAGAGACAGACACTGTAACAGACAGAGTGGGTCAGGGACAGACACTGTAACAGACAGAGTGGGTCAGAGACAGACCCTGTAACAGACAGAGTGGGTCAGGGACAGACGCTGTAACAGACAGAGTGGGTCAGAGACAGACACTGTAACAGAGCGGGTCAGGGACAGACCCTGTAACAGACAGAGTGGGTCAGAGACAGACACTGTAACAGAGTGGGTCAGGGACAGACACTGTAACAGAGCGGGTCAGGGACAGACCCTGTAACAGACAGAGTGGGTCAGGGACAGACGCTGTAACAGAGTGGGTCAGAGACAGACACTGTAACAGAGTGGGTCAGAGACAGACACTGTAACAGAGTGGGTCAGAGACAGACACTGTAACGGAGTGGGTCAGAGACAGACGCTGTAACAGAGTGGGTCAGAGACAGACACTGTAACAGAGTGGGTCAGAGACAGACACTAACAGAGTGGGTCAGAGACAGACACTGTAACAGAGTGGGTCAGAGACAGACACTGTAACAGAGTGGGTCAGAGACAGACGCTGTAACAGAGTGGATCAGAGACAGACACTGTAACAGAGTGGGTCAGAGACAGACACTGTAACAGAGTGGGTCAGGGACAGACACTGTAACAGAGTGGGTCAGGGACAGACACTGTAACAGAGTGGGTCAGAGACAGACACTGTAACAGACAGAGTGGGTCAGAGACAGACGCTGTAACAGACAGAGTGGGTCAGAGACAGACACTGTAACAGAGTGGGTCAGGGACAGACACTGTAACAGTCAGAGTGGGTCAGAGACAGACGCTGTAACAGACAGAGTGGGTCAGAGACAGACCCTGTAACAGAGTGGGTCAGAGACAGACACTGTAACAGAGTGGGTCAGAGACAGACACTGTAACAGAGTGGGTCAGAGACAGACCCTGTAACAGAGTGGGTCAGAGACAGACCCTGTAACAGAGTGGGTCAGAGACAGACCCTGTAACAGAGTGGGTCAGAGACAGACACTGTAACAGAGTGGGTCAGAGACAGACACTGTAACAGAGTGGGTCAGAGACAGACACTGTAACAGAGTGGGTCAGGGACAGACCCTGTAACAGAGTGGGTCAGAGACAGACCATGTAACAGAGTGGGTCAGAGACAGACACTGTAACAGAGTGGGTCAGGGACAGACACTGTAACAGAGTGGGTCAGAGACAGACACTGTAACAGAGTGGGTCAGGGACAGACACTGTAACAGACAGAGTGGGTCAGGGACAGACTCTGTAACAGACAGAGTGGGTCAGGGACAGACACTGTAACAGACAGAGTGGGTCAGTGACAGACACTGTAACAGACAGAGTGGGTCAGGGACAGACACTGTAACAGAGTGGGTCAGGGACAGACACTGTAACAGACAGAGTGGGTCAGGGACAGAAACTGTAACAGAGTGGGTCAGGGACAGACGCTGTAACAGACAGAGTGGGTCAGGGACAGACGCTGTAACAGACAGAGTGGGTCAGAGACAGACGCCGTAACAGACAGAGTGGGTCAGGGACAGACACTGTAACAGACAGAGTGGGTCAGAGACAGACGCTGTAACAGAGTGGGTCAGGGACAGACGCTGTAACAGACAGAATGGGTCAGGGACAGACGCTGTAACAGACAGAGTGGGTCAGGGACAGACACTGTAACAGAGTGGGTCAGGGACAGACACTGTAACAGAGCGGGTCAGGGACAGACCCTGTAACAGACAGAGTGGGTCAGAGACAGACACTGTAACAGAGTGGGTCAGAGACAGACACTGTAACAGACAGAGTGGGTCAGGGACAGACACTGTAACAGAGTGGGTCAGGGACAGACCCTGTAACAGACAGAGTGGGTCAGAGACAGACACTGTAACAGAGTGGGTCAGGGACAGACACTGTAACAGAGCGGGTCAGGGACAGACCCTGTAACAGACAGAGTGGGTCAGGGACAGACGCTGTAACAGAGTGGGTCAGAGACAGACACTGTAACAGAGTGGGTCAGAGACAGACACTGTAACAGAGTGGGTCAGAGACAGACACTGTAACAGAGTGGGTCAGAGACAGTCGCTGTAACAGAGTGGGTCAGAGACAGACACTGTAACAGAGTGGGTCAGGGACAGACACTGTAACAGAGTGGGTCAGAGACAGACACTGTAACAGAGTGGGTCAGAGACAGACGCTGTAACAGAGTGGGTCAGAGACAGACGCTGTAACAGAGTGGGTCAGGGACAGACACTGTAACAGAGTGGGTCAGGGACAGACACTGTGTGGTAACACTTTTCAGCTTCCTGTATTACATCACTTCCTGTAATCAGTCCAGGATAAATACTGGACTGATCAGTTAGTTCTGGAAGAGGCATAGGGTAAGACCTCTTTTGTATGCAGCACCGTTTTAAGTTGATTAAAGCTTACATTAAGTTTACCACGCGTAAGGCTCATTCTTACGACAATTTAATCAACTTTGGAAAAACTTCGCACTCAAACTTTTTGGACGAACTCGGAGCTAAGGATCCAGGGAATCACCCATCATGGAAAACATCCTTAAACCATCGCGTCTTGACTTGGACCCAAACACCCCAGCAGCTGGTAAGGTGTGGAAACACTGGTATCGCACGTTTGAGAATTTTCTTGAGTATTGCAAAGCTGATGATAACTCAAAGTTGCGGATACTCATCAACTGTGTCACCCCGAATGTATTTCAGTATGTGGAAGACTGGGACAGTTATGAGGAGGCAATTCAGACGCTTAAGAGACTATATACTAAGACACCGAATGAGGTCTATGCTAGACATCTACTAGCTACAGCCCAACAAGGGCCGGAGGAATCCATTGATAAATTCCTCCAAGAGCTTCGCAGACTTAGTATGGACTGTAACTTTCGGGCAGCCTCAGCTGAGCTATACCGCGAAGAAATGATCCGTGATGCGTTCATCTGCGGGCTTGCCTCCCCATTTATACGCCAGCGTCTACTGGAAAGTAAGACACTTGAGCTGCAGAGAGCTTATGACCTGGCTTGCTCTCTAGATCTGGCAAAAAGAAATGCAGACCTTTTTACAGTGCCCAGACCTCGGTCTGCTGCCTTAACTACAGTCAGGCAATTTAAGAGGCCACAGGTGAACTCTATTAGGGAGGACTTTATCCCTGACGATCGATCTGATGACTTCACTGATGAAGAGGATGATGACCCCACTGTGGCAGCCTCTTGGCAATCTAAGAAATGCTTTTTTTGTGGTGATGAGTTTCACCCTCGGAGATTCTGCCCTGCTCGCAATGCGTTTTGCAGTCATTGCAACAAAAAGGGTCATTTTGTAAAGGTTTGCCTATCAAGAGCCTCTACGAGGGCTTATCAAGCTAAGTCCTACCGAACTGCCCCAGTAAGGGCCTATCAGGATGTTCCAACTAAAAACTATCGTGCTTCCTCTCGGGTTTTTTCTCGAAGAAACACACCTAGAATTTCAGCCACTCTTTGTGCAACGACACCAATTACAGCTGCTTGTCCTCAGAACCTATTCCATGCAGCTACAAAAGCATCAATTAATGGACATACTTTAGATGCCTTAATTGACTCAGGTAGCACTGATAGTTTCATTAGGGAACAGACTGTTGCACAGTTAAAGCTACATGTTTTTCCATCGGACCAGGCAGTTGCGATGGCTCAGTCATCACTTAATACCAGAATTTCTGGCTTCTGTGTAGTTGAAGTAATGCTTAAAGGTCACAGGTATCCCTCCACCCGGCTTTCGGTGCTCAAGGACTTATGTAGTGATCTTATCTTAGGGCTGGATTTTCAAAAGCAGCATAAGAAGCTTACCATTGAGTTCGGCGGATCCAAACCTGAACTCACTATTTCTAATATACGACCTCGATTACCGTTCTGTGCCTTGTCAGCAGCTTCACTGGATGAACCCTCACTGTTTGCCAGTATCCCTCCTCGATGCAAACCGATTATAACAAAGTCACGCCGTTTCAGTCAGGAAGACCAGTCTTTTATTGCGGCTGAGATTTCTCGGCTTTTAGCAGAGGGTATCATCGAGCCTTGTTCGTCGCCATGGCGCGCCCAGGTCGTTATTGTTAAGAACCCTCTACAACCTCACAAGAAACGGCTGTGCATTGACTATTCACAGACCATCAATCAGTATACGGACTTGGACGCATACCCATTGCCGCGCATCGATGATATGGTTAATAAATTGGCTGAGTACACGGTGTTCTCGACTTATGATCTGAAAAGCGCCTATCATCAGGTACCCTTGAAGGTCTCAGACAAGCAGTATACAGCCTTTGAAGCCAATGGGCGGCTGTATCAATTTCGTCGCCTCCCCTTTGGGGTCACTAATGGAGTGGCTGTCTTCCAGCGAGCAATGGATGACCTGGTCAAACAGGAAGACTTGAAGGATACGTTTCCTTATCTGGACAATATTACTGTCGCAGGTCGCAATCAGCAGGAACATGACGCCAATCTCCAACGATTTTGGGATGCACTCCAGCACCGTAATTTGACATTGAATGCGGCTAAATCCATTGAGTCACAACCAACTATCAACATCCTTGGCTATTGTGTGGGCAATGGCATCATTAAACCTGACCCTGAAAGGCTTCGCCCACTCCAAGAACTCCCGCCACCTAAGAATCCGGCCTCCTTGCGCCGGGCCCTCGGCCTGTTTGCATACTATGCAAAATGGATTCCTAACTTCTCGGACCGAATCCAACCTCTACTGAAGGCCAGCATATTCCCACTAGACACAACGGCTGTTGCAGCCTTTAACCTCCTGAAAAAGCAGTTGGAGAAAGCGGCTCTTCACTCCATCGATGAGAGTCTTCCTTTCGTGGTTGAGTGTGATGCCTCGGAGGTGGCAATCTCAGCCACTCTGAATCAGGAAGGTCGTCCGGTGGCATTTTTGTCCAGGACTTTTCAAGGGGCTGAGCTACATTATCCTCCAGTCGAGAAAGAAGCTACAGCCATCATAGAGGCAGTACGGAAGTGGAGTCATCTCCTGGCTCGCCAGCACTTTACCTTAATCACGGACCAGCGATCGGTCGCCTTCATGCTCGATAATCGAAAACGGACCAAAATTAAAAATAATAAAATCCAGCTTTGGCGGCTGGAATTGGCCTCTTTTGGTTACACCATCCACTATCGACCTGGCAAGGAGAATGTGGCTCCGGATACCCTCACACGAGCATTCTGCTCCGCCATGGCACCCTCTACGCTCGTAGACATCCATGATGGGTTGTGTCATCCAGGCGTTACTCGCATGCTGCACTTCGTGCGGTCCCGAAATCTCCCATTCTCTACCGGGGATGTAAAGAAGATGTGCTCGGACTGCAGAGTCTGTGCGGAATTGAAACCTCGGTTTTTCCGCCCCTCGGGTGGTATACTCATACATGCGACCCAGCCAATGCAAAGGCTTAGCATCGATTTTAAGGGGCCGTTGCCCTCTTCGACTCGCAACACTTATCTATTAACAATGGTTGATGAGTATTCTCGTTTTCCGTTTGCCTTTCCCTGCCCCAATATGCTGACAACCACGGTTATCAGCTGCCTTGAACAGGTATTTGCTTTCTGTGGCATGGCATCCTATGTTCATTCAGATCGGGGCCCTTCTTTTATGTCGGGAGAACTCAAGGCCTATCTCTCGGAACGGGGTATTGCTGCCAGCAAAACGACGCCTTATCATCCGGTTGGGAATGGGCAAGTCGAGCGTTTTAACGCTATCATCTGGAATGCGGTACGTCTGGCTTTGAGATCTCGGGGCCTACCCAACCAGCATTGGGAAGCAGTACTTCCAGACGCATTACACTCCACACGGTCCCTCCTTTCGACCGCCACAAATACGACGCCTCATGAACGGTTCTTCCGATTTCAGCGTCGCTCATCCTATGGGACATCTCTCCCGTCGTGGCTGACTGCACCGGGACCAGTGCTACTCCGAAGATATGTCCGGGCGTCTAAGAATGACCCCCTGGTAGATGAGGTTGAGCTCACTGACGTCAACCCTACCTACGCCTATATTCGGTATCCTGACGGTCGGGAATCTACCGTGTCATTGCGGGATCTGGCTCCCTGCCCGCCGAAACATAGAGGGACACCAGGGGATGATATTGTACCAGGCACATCTCTGGGCTTGCCAGGTGCCTCTCATCATGATCGGGATCTGACGCCGGCTGGTACCTCACTCCAGCGTGCCGACCTGGGGCAGACTGACTATGAGCCCGTCGGGGCTCGCACGCGCAGCCACGATCAACCCTGTACCGTACGCTCAGAAACGGATCTGCCACAGCCCTGCCCGACACCCATTCGGGTACCAGTACACAGTCAGGATCGTTCTGACCCCTCACAGAGCGGGCTGGAGCACTCGGACTCTGGTCCATGGCCCGCAGCGGGTAAACGGGCTAGGGGCCCTCTACCGCTACGAGAACCCAAACGGGTGCGGCTCTCCCTCATCCAACGGCTACGAAATGGAGGGAGCATCCCGGCCTCCTAATCTTTTGGGGGGGGAGAATGTGGTAACACTTTTCAGCTTCCTGTATTACATCACTTCCTGTAATCAGTCCAGGATAAATACTGGACTGATCAGTTAGTTCTGGAAGAGGCATAGGGTAAGACCTCTTTTGTATGCAGCACCGTTTTAAGTTGATTAAAGCTTACATTAAGTTTACCACGCGTAAGGCTCATTCTTACGACACACTGTAACAGAGTGGGTCAGGGACAGACCCTGTAACAGAGTGGGTCAGGGACAGACACTGTAACAGAGTGGGTCAGGGACAGACACTGTAACAGAGTGGGTCAGAGACAGACACTGTAACAGACAGAGTGGGTCAGAGACAGACACTGTAACAGACAGAGTGGGTCAGGGACAGACACTGTAACAGACAGAGTGGGTCAGGGACAGACACTGTAACAGACAGAGTGGGTCAGAGACAAACACTGTAACAGACAGAGTGGGTCAGAGACAGACGCTGTAACAGACAGAGTGGGTCAGAGACAGACACTGTAACAGACAGAGTGGGTCAGGGACAGACACTGTAACAGACAGAGTGGGTCAGAGACAGACCCTGTAACAGACAGAGTGGGTCAGGGACAGACGCTGTAACAGACAGAGTGGGTCAGAGACAGACACTGTAACAGAGCGGGTCAGGGACAGACCCTGTAACAGACAGAGTGGGTCAGAGACAGACACTGTAACAGAGTGGGTCAGGGACAGACACTGTAACAGAGCGGGTCAGGAACAGACCCTGTAACAGACAGAGTGGGTCAGGGACAGACGCTGTAACAGAGTGGGTCAGAGACAGACACTGTAACAGAGTGGGTCAGAGACAGACACTGTAACAGAGTGGGTCAGAGACAGACACTGTAACGGAGTGGGTCAGAGACAGACGCTGTAACAGAGTGGGTCAGAGACAGACACTGTAACAGAGTGGGTCAGAGACAGACACTAACAGAGTGGGTCAGAGACAGACACTGTAACAGAGTGGGTCAGAGACAGACACTGTAACAGAGTGGGTCAGAGACAGACGCTGTAACAGAGTGGATCAGAGACAGACACTGTAACAGAGTGGGTCAGAGACAGACACTGTAACAGAGTGGGTCAGGGACAGACACTGTAACAGAGTGGGTCAGGGACAGACACTGTAACAGAGTGGGTCAGAGACAGACACTGTAACAGACAGAGTGGGTCAGAGACAGACGCTGTAACAGACAGAGTGGGTCAGAGACAGACACTGTAACAGAGTGGGTCAGGGACAGACACTGTAACAGTCAGAGTGGGTCAGAGACAGACGCTGTAACAGACAGAGTGGGTCAGAGACAGACACTGTAACAGAGTGGGTCAGAGACAGACACTGTAACAGAGTGGGTCAGAGACAGACACTGTAACAGAGTGGGTCAGAGACAGACCCTGTAACAGAGTGGGTCAGAGACAGACCCTGTAACAGAGTGGGTCAGAGACAGACACTGTAACAGAGTGGGTCAGAGACAGACACTGTAACAGAGTGGGTCAGAGACAGACACTGTAACAGAGTGGGTCAGGGACAGACCCTGTAACAGAGTGGGTCAGAGACAGACCCTGTAACAGAGTGGGTCAGAGACAGACACTGTAACAGAGTGGGTCAGGGACAGACACTGTAACAGAGTGGGTCAGAGACAGACACTGTAACAGAGTGGGTCAGGGACAGACACTGTAACAGACAGAGTGGGTCAGGGACAGACTCTGTAACAGACAGAGTGGGTCAGGGACAGACACTGTAACAGACAGAGTGGGTCAGTGACAGACACTGTAACAGACAGAGTGGGTCAGGGACAGACACTGTAACAGAGTGGGTCAGGGACAGACACTGTAACAGACAGAGTGGGTCAGGGACAGACACTGTAACAGAGTGGGTCAGGGACAGACGCTGTAACAGACAGAGTGGGTCAGGGACAGACGCTGTAACAGACAGAGTGGGTCAGAGACAGACGCCGTAACAGACAGAGTGGGTCAGGGACAGACACTGTAACAGACAGAGTGGGTCAGAGACAGACGCTGTAACAGAGTGGGTCAGGGACAGACACTGTAACAGAGTGGGTCAGGGACAGACACTGTAACAGAGCGGGTCAGGGACAGACCCTGTAACAGACAGAGTGGGTCAGAGACAGACACTGTAACAGAGTGGGTCAGAGACAGACACTGTAACAGACAGAGTGGGTCAGGGACAGACACTGTAACAGAGTGGGTCAGGGACAGACACTGTAACAGAGCGGGTCAGGGACAGACCCTGTAACAGACAGAGTGGGTCAGAGACAGACACTGTAACAGAGTGGGTCAGGGACAGACACTGTAACAGAGCGGGTCAGGGACAGACACTGTAACAGACAGAGTGGGTCAGGGACAGACGCTGTAACAGAGTGGGTCAGAGACAGACACTGTAACAGAGTGGGTCAGAGACAGACACTGTAACAGAGTGGGTCAGAGACAGACACTGTAACAGAGTGGGTCAGAGACAGTCGCTGTAACAGAGTGGGTCAGAGACAGACACTGTAACAGAGTGGGTCAGGGACAGACACTGTAACAGAGTGGGTCAGAGACAGACACTGTAACAGAGTGGGTCAGAGACAGACGCTGTAACAGAGTGGGTCAGAGACAGACACTGTAACAGAGTGGGTCAGGGACAGACACTGTAACAGAGTGGGTCAGGGACAGACACTGTAACAGAGTGGGTCAGGGACAGACCCTGTAACAGAGTGGGTCAGGGACAGACACTGTAACAGAGTGGGTCAGGGACAGACACTGTAACAGAGTGGGTCAGGGACAGACACTGTAACAGAGTGGGTCAGAGACAGACACTGTAACAGACAGAGTGGGTCAGAGACAGACGCTGTAACAGACAGAGTGGGTCAGAGACAGACACTGTAACAGAGTGGGTCAGGGACAGACACTGTAACAGACAGAGTGGGTCAGTGACAGACACTGTAACAGACAGAGTGGGTCAGGGACAGACACTGTAACAGAGTGGGTCAGGGACAGACACTGTAACAGACAGAGTGGGTCAGGGACAGACACTGTAACAGAGTGGGTCAGGGACAGACGCTGTAACAGACAGAGTGGGTCAGGGACAGACGCTGTAACAGACAGAGTGGGTCAGAGACAGACGCCGTAACAGACAGAGTGGGTCAGGGACAGACACTGTAACAGACAGAGTGGGTCAGAGACAGACGCTGTAACAGAGTGGGTCAGGGACAGACGCTGTAACAGACAGAGTGGGTCAGGGACAGACGCTGTAACAGACAGAGTGGGTCAGGGACAGACACTGTAACAGAGTGGGTCAGGGACAGACACTGTAACAGAGCGGGTCAGGGACAGACCCTGTAACAGACAGAGTGGGTCAGAGACAGACACTGTAACAGAGTGGGTCAGGGACAGACACTGTAACAGACAGAGTGGGTCAGGGACAGACACTGTAACAGAGTGGGTCAGGGACAGACACTGTAACAGAGCGGGTCAGGGACAGACCCTGTAACAGACAGAGTGGGTCAGAGACAGACACTGTAACAGAGTGGGTCAGGGACAGACACTGTAACAGAGCGGGTCAGGGACAGACCCTGTAACAGACAGAGTGGGTCAGGGACAGACGCTGTAACAGAGTGGGTCAGAGACAGACACTGTAACAGAGTGGGTCAGAGACAGACACTGTAACAGAGTGGGTCAGAGACAGACACTGTAACAGAGTGGGTCAGAGACAGTCGCTGTAACAGAGTGGGTCAGAGACAGACACTGTAACAGAGTGGGTCAGGGACAGCCACTGTAACAGAGTGGGTCAGAGACAGACACTGTAACAGAGTGGGTCAGAGACAGACGCTGTAACAGAGTGGGTCAGAGACAGACACTGTAACAGAGTGGGTCAGGGACAGACACTGTAACAGAGTGGGTCAGGGACAGACACTGTAACAGAGTGGGTCAGGGACAGACCCTGTAACAGAGTGGGTCAGGGACAGACACTGTAACAGAGTGGGTCAGGGACAGACACTGTAACAGAGTGGGTCAGAGACAGACACTGTAACAGACAGAGTGGGTCAGAGACAGACACTGTAACAGACAGAGTGGGTCAGGGACAGACACTGTAACAGACAGAGTGGGTCAGGGACAGACACTGTAACAGACAGAGTGGGTCAGAGACAAACACTGTAACAGACAGAGTGGGTCAGAGACAGACGCTGTAACAGACAGAGTGGGTCAGAGACAGACACTGTAACAGACAGAGTGGGTCAGGGACAGACACTGTAACAGACAGAGTGGGTCAGAGACAGACCCTGTAACAGACAGAGTGGGTCAGGACAGACGCTGTAACAGACAGAGTGGGTCAGAGACAGACACTGTAACAGAGCGGGTCAGGGACAGACCCTGTAACAGACAGAGTGGGTCAGAGACAGACACTGTAACAGAGTGGGTCAGGGACAGACACTGTAACAGAGCGGGTCAGGGACAGACCCTGTAACAGACAGAGTGGGTCAGGGACAGACGCTGTAACAGAGTGGGTCAGAGACAGACACTGTAACAGAGTGGGTCAGAGACAGACACTGTAACAGAGTGGGTCAGAGACAGACACTGTAACGGAGTGGGTCAGAGACAGACGCTGTAACAGAGTGGGTCAGAGACAGACACTGTAACAGAGTGGGTCAGAGACAGACACTAACAGAGTGGGTCAGAGACAGACACTGTAACAGAGTGGGTCAGAGACAGACACTGTAACAGAGTGGGTCAGAGACAGACGCTGTAACAGAGTGGATCAGAGACAGACACTGTAACAGAGTGGGTCAGAGACAGACACTGTAACAGAGTGGGTCAGGGACAGACACTGTAACAGAGTGGGTCAGGGACAGACACTGTAACAGAGTGGGTCAGAGACAGACACTGTAACAGACAGAGTGGGTCAGAGACAGACGCTGTAACAGACAGAGTGGGTCAGAGACAGACACTGTAACAGAGTGGGTCAGGGACAGACACTGTAACAGTCAGAGTGGGTCAGAGACAGACGCTGTAACAGACAGAGTGGGTCAGAGACAGACACTGTAACAGAGTGGGTCAGAGACAGACACTGTAACAGAGTGGGTCAGAGACAGACACTGTAACAGAGTGGGTCAGAGACAGACCCTGTAACAGAGTGGGTCAGAGACAGACCCTGTAACAGAGTGGGTCAGAGACAGACACTGTAACAGAGTGGGTCAGAGACAGACACTGTAACAGAGTGGGTCAGAGACAGACACTGTAACAGAGTGGGTCAGGGACAGACCCTGTAACAGAGTGGGTCAGAGACAGACCATGTAACAGAGTGGGTCAGAGACAGACACTGTAACAGAGTGGGTCAGGGACAGACACTGTAACAGAGTGGGTCAGAGACAGACACTGTAACAGAGTGGGTCAGGGACAGACACTGTAACAGACAGAGTGGGTCAGGGACAGACTCTGTAACAGACAGAGTGGGTCAGGGACAGACACTGTAACAGACAGAGTGGGTCAGTGACAGACACTGTAACAGACAGAGTGGGTCAGGGACAGACACTGTAACAGAGTGGGTCAGGGACAGACACTGTAACAGACAGAGTGGGTCAGGGACAGACACTGTAACAGAGTGGGTCAGGGACAGACGCTGTAACAGACAGAGTGGGTCAGGGACAGACGCTGTAACAGACAGAGTGGGTCAGAGACAGACGCCGTAACAGACAGAGTGGGTCAGGGACAGACACTGTAACAGACAGAGTGGGTCAGAGACAGACGCTGTAACAGAGTGGGTCAGGGACAGACGCTGTAACAGACAGAGTGGGTCAGGGACAGACGCTGTAACAGACAGAGTGGGTCAGGGACAGACACTGTAACAGAGTGGGTCAGGGACAGACCCTGTAACAGACAGAGTGGGTCAGAGACAGACACTGTAACAGAGTGGGTCAGAGACAGACACTGTAACAGACAGAGTGGGTCAGGGACAGACACTGTAACAGAGTGGGTCAGGGACAGACACTGTAACAGAGCGGGTCAGGGACAGACCCTGTAACAGACAGAGTGGGTCAGAGACAGACACTGTAACAGAGTGGGTCAGGGAGAGACAGTGTAACAGAGCGGGTCAGGGACAGACCCTGTAACAGACAGAGTGGGTCAGGGACAGACGCTGTAACAGAGTGGGTCAGAGACAGACACTGTAACAGAGTGGGTCAGAGACAGACACTGTAACAGAGTGGGTCAGAGACAGACACTGTAACAGAGTGGGTCAGAGACAGTCGCTGTAACAGAGTGGGTCAGAGACAGACACTGTAACAGAGTGGGTCAGGGACAGACACTGTAACAGAGTGGGTCAGAGACAGACACTGTAACAGAGTGGGTCAGAGACAGACGCTGTAACAGAGTGGGTCAGAGACAGACACTGTAACAGAGTGGGTCAGGGACAGACACTGTAACAGAGTGGGTCAGGGACAGACACTGTAACAGAGTGGGTCAGGGACAGACCCTGTAACAGAGTGGGTCAGGGACAGACACTGTAACAGAGTGGGTCAGGGACAGACACTGTAACAGAGTGGGTCAGAGACAGACACTGTAACAGACAGAGTGGGTCAGAGACAGACACTGTAACAGACAGAGTGGGTCAGGGACAGACACTGTAACAGACAGAGTGGGTCAGGGACAGACACTGTAACAGACAGAGTGGGTCAGAGACAAACACTGTAACAGACAGAGTGGGTCAGAGACAGACGCTGTAACAGACAGAGTGGGTCAGAGACAGACACTGTAACAGACAGAGTGGGTCAGGGACAGACACTGTAACAGACAGAGTGGGTCAGAGACAGACCCTGTAACAGACAGAGTGGGTCAGGGACAGACGCTGTAACAGACATGTGGGTCAGAGACAGACACTGTAACAGAGCGGGTCAGGGACAGACCCTGTACAGACAGAGTGGGTCAGAGACAGACACTGTACAGAGTGGGACAGGGACAGACACTGTAACAGAGCGGGTCAGGGACAGACCCTGTAACAGACAGAGTGGGTCAGGGACAGACGCTTGTAACAGAGTGGGTCAGAGGACAGACACTGTAACAGAGTGGGTCAGAGACAGACACTGTAACAGGAGTGGGTCAGAGACAGACACTGTAACGGAGTGGGTCAGAGACAGACGCTGTAACAGAGTGGGTCAGAGACAGGACACTGTAACAGAGTGGGTCAGAGACAGACACTAACAGGGTGGGTCAGAGACAGACACTGTAACAGAGTGGGTCAGAGACAGACACTGTAACAGAGTGGGTCAGAGACAGACGCTGTAACAGAGTGGATCAGAGACAGACACTGTAACAGAGTGGGTCAGAGACAGACACTGTAACAGAGTGGGTCAGGGACAGACACTGTAACAGAGTGGGTCAGGGACAGACACTGTAACAGAGTGGGTCAGAGACAGACACTGTAAACAGACAGAGTGGTCAGAGACAGACGCTGTAACAGACAGAGTGGGTCAGAGACAGACACTGTAACAGAGTGGGGTCAGAGACAGACACTGTAACAGAGGTGGGTCAGAGACAGACACTGTAACAGAGTGGGTCAGAGACAGACCCTGTAACAGAGTGGGTCAGAGACAGACCTGTAACAGAGTGGGTCAGAGACAGACACTGTAACAGAGTGGGTCAGAGACAGACACTGTAACAGAGTGGGTCAGAGACAGACACTGTAACAGAGTGGGTCAGGGACAGACCCTGTAACAGAGTGGGTCAGAGACAGACCCTGTAACAGAGTGGGTCAGAGACAGACACTGTAACAGAGTGGGTCAGGGACAGACACTGTAACAGAGTGGGTCAGAGACAGACACTGTAACAGAGTGGGTCAGGGACAGACACTGTAACAGACAGAGTGGGTCAGGGACAGACTCTGTAACAGACAGAGTGGGTCAGGGACAGACACTGTAACAGACAGAGTGGGTCAGTGACAGACACTGTAACAGACAGAGTGGGTCAGGGACAGACACTGTAACAGAGTGGGTCAGGGACAGACACTGTAACAGACAGAGTGGGTCAGGGACAGACACTGTAACAGAGTGGGTCAGGGACAGACGCTGTAACAGACAGAGTGGGTCAGGGACAGACGCTGTAACAGACAGAGTGGGTCAGAGACAGACGCCGTAACAGACAGAGTGGGTCAGGGACAGACACTGTAACAGACAGAGTGGGTCAGAGACAGACGCTGTAACAGAGTGGGTCAGGGACAGACGCTGTAACAGACAGAGTGGGTCAGGGACAGACGCTGTAACAGACAGAGTGGGTCAGGGACAGACACTGTAACAGAGTGGGTCAGGGACAGACACTGTAACAGAGCGGGTCAGGGACAGACCCTGTAACAGACAGAGTGGGTCAGAGACAGACACTGTAACAGAGTGGGTCAGAGACAGACACTGTAACAGACAGAGTGGGTCAGGGACAGACACTGTAACAGAGTGGGTCAGGGACAGACACTGTAACAGAGCGGGTCAGGGACAGACCCTGTAACAGACAGAGTGGGTCAGAGACAGACACTGTAACAGAGTGGGTCAGGGACAGACACTGTAACAGAGCGGGTCAGGGACAGACCCTGTAACAGACAGAGTGGGTCAGGGACAGACGCTGTAACAGAGTGGGTCAGAGACAGACACTGTAACAGAGTGGGTCAGAGACAGACACTGTAACAGAGTGGGTCAGAGACAGACACTGTAACAGAGTGGGTCAGAGACAGTCGCTGTAACAGAGTGGGTCAGAGACAGACACTGTAACAGAGTGGGTCAGGGACAGACACTGTAACAGAGTGGGTCAGAGACAGACACTGTAACAGAGTGGGTCAGAGACAGACGCTGTAACAGAGTGGGTCAGAGACAGACACTGTAACAGAGTGGGTCAGGGACAGACACTGTAACAGAGTGGGTCAGGGACAGACACTGTAACAGAGTGGGTCAGGGACAGACCCTGTAACAGAGTGGGTCAGGGACAGACACTGTAACAGAGTGGGTCAGGGACAGACACTGTAACAGAGTGGGTCAGAGACAGACACTGTAACAGACAGAGTGGGTCAGAGACAGACACTGTAACAGACAGAGTGGGTCAGGGACAGACACTGTAACAGACAGAGTGGGTCAGGGACAGACACTGTAACAGACAGAGTGGGTCAGAGACAGACACTGTAACAGACAGAGTGGGTCAGAGACAGACGCTGTAACAGACAGAGTGGGTCAGAGACAGACACTGTAACAGACAGAGTGGGTCAGGGACAGACGCTGTAACAGACAGAGTGGGTCAGAGACAGACACTGTAACAGAGTGGGTCAGGGACAGACCCTGTAACAGACAGAGTGGGTCAGAGACAGACACTGTAACAGAGTGGGTCAGGGACAGACACTGTAACAGAGTGGGTCAGGGACAGACCCTGTAACAGACAGAGTGGGTCAGGGACAGACGCTGTAACAGAGTGGGTCAGAGACAGACACTGTAACAGAGTGGGTCAGAGACAGACACTGTAACAGAGTGGGTCAGAGACAGACACTGTAACAGAGTGGGTCAGAGACAGACACTGTAACAGAGTGGGTCAGAGACAGACACTGTAACAGAGTGGGTCAGAGACAGACACTGTAACAGAGTGGGTCAGAGACAGACACTGTAACAGAGTGGGTCAGAGACAGACACTGTAACAGAGTGGGTCAGAGACAGACACTGTAACAGAGTGGGTCAGAGACAGACACTGTAACAGAGTGGGTCAGAGACAGACACTGTAACAGAGTGGGTCAGGACAGACACTGTAACAGAGTGGGTCAGGGACAGACACTGTAACAGAGTGGGTCAGAGACAGACACTGTAACAGACAGAGTGGGTCAGAGACAGACGCTGTAACAGACAGAGTGGGTCAGAGACAGACACTGTAACAGAGTGGGTCAGAGACAGACACTGTAACAGAGTGGGTCAGAGACAGACACTGTAACAGAGTGGGTCAGAGACAGACCCTGTAACAGAGTGGGTCAGAGACAGACCCTGTAACAGAGTGGGTCAGAGACAGACACTGTAACAGAGTGGGTCAGAGACAGACACTGTAACAGAGTGGGTCAGAGACAGACACTGTAACAGAGTGGGTCAGGGACAGACCCTGTAACAGAGTGGGTCAGAGACAGACACTGTAACAGAGTGGGTCAGAGACAGACACTGTAACAGAGTGGGTCAGGGACAGACACTGTAACAGAGTGGGTCAGAGACAGACACTGTAACAGAGTGGGGTCAGGGACAGACACTGTAACAGACAGAGTGGGTCAGGGACAGACTCTGTAACAGACAGAGTGGGTCAGGGACAGACACTGTAACAGACAGAGTGGGTCAGTGACAGACACTGTAACAGACAGAGTGGGTCAGGGACAGACACTGTAACAGAGTGGGTCAGGGACAGACACTGTAACAGACAGAGTGGGTCAGGGACAGACACTGTAACAGAGTGGGTCAGGGACAGACGCTGTAACAGACAGAGTGGGTCAGGGACAGACGCTGTAACAGACAGAGTGGGTCAGAGACAGACGCCGTAACAGACAGAGTGGGTCAGGGACAGACACTGTAACAGACAGAGTGGGTCAGAGACAGACGCTGTAACAGAGTGGGTCAGGGACAGACGCTGTAACAGACAGAGTGGGTCAGGGACAGACGCTGTAACAGACAGAGTGGGTCAGGGACAGACACTGTAACAGAGTGGGTCAGGACAGACACTGTAACAGAGCGGGTCAGGGACAGACCCTGTAACAGACAGAGTGGGTCAGAGACAGACACTGTAACAGAGTGGGTCAGAGACAGACACTGTAACAGACAGAGTGGGTCAGGGACAGACACTGTAACAGAGTGGGTCAGGGACAGACACTGTAACAGAGCGGGTCAGGGACAGACCCTGTAACAGACAGAGTGGTCAGAGACAGACACTGTAACAGAGTGGGTCAGGGACAGACACTGTAACAGAGCGGGTCAGGGACAGACCCTGTAACAGACAGAGTGGGTCAGGGACAGACGCTGTAACAGAGTGGGTCAGAGACAGACACTGTAACAGAGTGGGTCAGAGACAGACACTGTAACAGAGTGGGTCAGAGACAGACACTGTAACAGAGTGGGTCAGAGACAGTCGCTGTAACAGAGTGGGTCAGAGACAGACACTGTAACAGAGTGGGTCAGGGACAGACACTGTAACAGAGTGGGTCAGAGACAGACACTGTAACAGAGTGGGTCAGAGACAGACGCTGTAACAGAGTGGGTCAGAGACAGACACTGTAACAGAGTGGGTCAGGGACAGACACTGTAACAGAGTGGGTCAGGGACAGACACTGTAACAGAGTGGGTCAGGGACAGACCCTGTAACAGAGTGGGTCAGGGACAGACACTGTAACAGAGTGGGTCAGGGACAGACACTGTAACAGAGTGGGTCAGAGACAGACACTGTAACAGACAGAGTGGGTCAGAGACAGACACTGTAACAGACAGAGTGGGTCAGGGACAGACACTGTAACAGACAGAGTGGGTTAGGGACAGACACTGTAACAGACAGAGTGGGTCAGAGACAAACACTGTAACAGACAGAGTGGGTCAGAGACAGACGCTGTAACAGACAGAGTGGGTCAGAGACAGACACTGTAACAGACAGAGTGGGTCAGGGACAGACACTGTAACAGACAGAGTGGGTCAGAGACAGACCCTGTAACAGACAGAGTGGGTCAGGGACAGACGCTGTAACAGACAGAGTGGGTCAGAGACAGACCCTGTAATCAGACAGAGTGGAGCACTACAGAGTGGGTCAGGACAGACGCTGTAACAGAGTGGGTCAGAGACAGACACTGTAACAGAGTGGGTCAGAGACAGACACTGTAACAGAGTGGGTCCGGGACAGACACTGTAACAGAGTGGGTCAGGGACAGACACTGTAACAGAGTGGGTCAGAGACAGACACTGTAACAGACAGAGTGGGTCAGAGACAGACGCTGTAACCGACAGAGTGGGTCAGAGACAGACACTGTAACAGAGTGGGTCAGGGACAGACACTGTAACAGACAGAGTGGGTCAGAGACAGACGCTGTAACAGACAGAGTGGGTCAGAGACAGACACTGTAACAGAGTGGGTCAGAGACAGAAACTGTACAGAGTGTGGAGTCAGAGACAGACACTGTAACAGAGTGGGTCAGAGACAGACCCGGTAACAGAGTTGGGTCAAGACAGACCCTGTAACAAGTGGGTCAAGACCAGACACTGTAACAGAGTGGGTCTTAGACAGACTCTGTACAGAGTGGTCATAGACAGACACTGTATCAGAGTGGTCATAGACAGACTCCTGTAACAGAGTGGGTCAGGGAGACAGACCCTGTAACAGAGTGGGGTCAGAGACAGACACTGTAACAGAGTGGGTCAGAGGCACAGACCACTGTACAGACAGAGTGGGTTCAGGGACAGACACTGTAACAGACAGAGTGGGTCAGAGACAGATGCCTGTAACAGACCAGAGTGGGTCAGGGACTGACTCTGTAACAGACAGAGTGGGTCAGAGACAGACGCTGTAACAGATGGGTCAGGACAGACGCAGTAACAGACAGAGTGGGTCAGGGACAGACGCTGTAAACAGACAGAGTGGGTCAGAGACAGACGCCGTAACAGACAGAGTGGGTCAGGGACCAGACACTTTAACAGAGAGAGTGGGTCAGAGACAGACGCTGTAACAGAGTGGGTCAGGGACAGACGCTGTAACAGACAGAGTGGGTCAGGGACAGACGCTGTAACAGACAGAGTGGGTCAGGGACAGACACTGTAACAGAGTGGGTCAGGAACAGACACTGTAACAGAGCGGGTCAGGGACAGACCCTGTAACAGACAGAGTGGGTCAGAGACAGACACTGTAACAGAGTGGGTCAGAGACAGACCCTGTAACAGACAGAGTGGGTCAGGGACAGACACTGTAACAGAGTGGGTCAGGGACAGACACTGTAACAGAGCGGGTCAGGGACAGACCCTGTAACAGACAGAGTGGGTCAGAGACAGACACTGTAACAGAGTGGGTCAGGGACAGACACTGTAACAGAGCGGGTCAGGGACAGACCCTGTAACAGACAGAGAGGGTCAGGGACAGACGCTGTAACAGAGTGGGTCAGAGACAGACACTGTAACAGAGTGGGTCAGAGACAGACACTGTAACAGAGTGGGTCAGAGACAGACACTGTAACAGAGTGGGTCAGAGACAGACGCTGTAACAGAGTGGGTCAGAGGCAGACACTGTAACAGAGTGGGTCAGGGACAGACACTGTAACAGAGTGGGTCAGAGACAGACACTGTAACAGAGTGGGTCAGAGACAGACGCTGTAACAGAGTGGGTCAGAGACAGACACTGTAACAGAGTGGGTCAGGGACAGACACTGTAACAGAGTGGGTCAGGGACAGACACTGTAACAGAGTGGGTCAGAGACAGACCCTGTAACAGAGTGGGTCAGGGACAGACACTGTAACAGAGTGGGTCAGGGACAGACACTGTAACAGAGTGGGTCAGAGACAGACACTGTAACACACAGAGTGGGTCAGAGACAGACACTGTAACAGACAGAGTGGGTCACGGACAGACACTGTAACAGACAGAGTGGGTCAGAGACAGACGCTGTAACAGACAGAGTGGGTCAGAGACAGACGCTGTAACAGACAGATTGGGTCAGAGACAGACCTGTAACAGACAGAGTGGGTCAGGGACAGACACTGTAACAGACAGAGTGGGTCAGAGACAAACACTGTAAACAGACAGGAGTGGGTCAGAGACAGACGCTGTAACAGACAGAGTGGGTCAGGACAGACACTGTAACAGACAGAGTGGGTCAGAGACAGACCCTGTAACAGACAGAGTGGGTCAGGGACAGACGCTGTAACAGACAGAGTGGGTCAGAGACAGACCCTGTATCAGACAGAAGTGGGTCAGGGACAGACGCTGTAACAGAGTGGGTCAGAGACAGACACTAACAGAGTGGGTCAGAGACAGACACTGTAACAGAGTGGGTCAGAGACAGACACTGTAACAGAGTGGGTCAGAGACAGACGCTGTAACAGAGTGGGTCAGAGACAGACACTGTAACAGAGTGGGTCAGAGACAGACACTGTAACAGAGTGGGTCAGGGACAGACAACTGTAACAGAGTGGGGTCAGGGACAGACACTGTAACAGAGTGGGTCAGAGACAGACACTGTAACAGACAGAGTGGGTCAGAGACAGACGCTGTAACAGACAGAGTGGGTCAGAGACAGACACTGTAACAGAGTGGGTCAGGGACAGACACTGTAACAGACAGAGTGGGTCAGAGACAGACGCTGTAACAGACAGTGTGGGTCAGAGACAGACACTGTAACAGAGTGGGTCAGAGACAGACACTATAACAGAGTGGGTCAGAGACAGACACTGTAACAGAGTGGGTCAGAGGACAGACCCTGTAACAGAGTGGGTCAGAGACAGACCCTGTAACAGAGTGGGTCAGAGACAGACACTGTAACAGACAGAGTGGGTCAGAGACAGACACTGTAACAGACAGAGTGGGTCAGGGACAGACACTGTAACAGACAGAGTGGGTCAGAGACAGACGCTTTAACAGAGTGGGTCAGGGACAGACGCTGTAACAGACAGAGTGGGTCAGGGACAGACGCTGTAACAGACAGAGTGGGTCAGGGACAGACGCTGTAACAGACAGAGTGGGTCAGGGACAGACACTGTAACAGAGTGGGTCGGAGACAGACACTGTAACAGAGTGGGTCAGAGACAGACCCTGTAACAGACAGAGTGGGTCAGAGACAGACGCTGTAACAGAGTGGGTCAGAGACAGACACTGTAACAGAGCGGGTCAGGGACAGACACTGTAACAGACAGAGTGGGTCAGGGACAGACACTAACAGAGTGGGTCAGGGACAGACACTAACAGAGTGGGTCAGAGACAGACACTGTAACAGACAGAGTGGTCAGGGACAGACACTGTAACAGAGTGGGTCAGGGACAGACACTGTAACAGAGTGGGTCAGAGACAGACCCTGTAACAGACAGAGTGGGTCAGGGACAGACACTGTAACAGAGTGGGTCAGAGACAGACACTGTAACAGAGTGGGTCAGGGACAGACACTGTAACAGAGTGGGTCAGAGACAGACACTGTAACAGAGCGGGTCAGGGACAGACCCTGTAACAGACAGAGTGGATCAGAGACAGACACTGTAACAGAGTGGGTCAGGGACAGACACTGTAACAGAGTGGGTCAGGGACAGACACTGTAACAGAGTGGGTCAGGGACAGAGCCTGTAACAGAGTGGGTCAGGGACAGACCCTGTAACAGAGTGGGTCAGAGTCAGACCCTGTAACAGACAGAGTGGGCCAGAGACAGACACTGTAACAGAGTGGGTCAGGGACAGACACTGTAACAGAGTGGGTCAGAGACAGACGCTGTAACAGAGTGGGTCAGAGACAGACACTGTAACAGAGTGGGACAGAGACAGACGCTGTAACAGAGTGGGTCAGAGACAGACACTGTAACAGAGTGGGTCAGAGACAGACACTGTAACAGAGTGGGTCAGAGACAGACCCTGTAACAGAGTGGGTCAGAGACAGACACTGTAACAGAGTGGGTCAGAGACAGACACTGTAACAGAGTGGGTCAGAGACAGACCCTGTAACAGAGTGGGTCAGGGACAGACCCTGTAACAGAGTGGGTCAGAGACAGACCCTGTAACAGAGTGGGTCAGAGACAGACACTGTAACAGAGTGGGTCAGTGACAGACACTGTAACAGAGTGGGTCAGGGACAGACACTGTAACAGAGTGGGTCAGAGACAGACACTGTAACAGAGTGGGTCAGAGACAGACACTGTAACAGAGTGGGTCAGAGACAGACACTGTAACAGAGTGGGTCAGAGACAGACACTGTAACAGAGTGGGTCAGGGACAGACGCTGTAACAGACAGAGTGGGTCAGGGACAGACACTGTAACAGACAGAGTGGGTCAGGGACAGACACTGTAACAGACAGAGTGGGTCAGGGACAGACACTGTAACAGAGTGGGTCAGGGACAGACACTGTAACAGACAGAGTGGGTCAGGGACAGACACTGTAACAGAGTGGGTCAGGGACAGACGCTGTAACAGACAGAGTGGGTCAGGGACATACGCTGTAACAGACAGAGTGGGTCAGAGACAGACGCCGTAACAGTCAGAGTGGGTCAGGGACAGACACTGTAACAGACAGAGTGGGTCAGAGACAGACGCTGTAACAGAGTGGGTCAGGGACAGACGCTGTAACAGACAGAGTGGGTCAGGGACAGACGCTGTAACAGACAGAGTGGGTCAGGGACAGACACTGTAACAGAGTGGGTCAGGGACAGACACTGTAACAGAGCGGGTCAGGGACAGACCCTGTAACAGACAGAGTGGGTCAGAGACAGACACTGTAACAGAGTGGGTCAGAGACAGACCCTGTAACAGACAGAGTGGGTCAGGGACAGACACTGTAACAGAGTGGGTCAGGGACAGACACTGTAACAGAGCGGGTCAGGGACAGACCCTGTAACAGACAGAGTGGGTCAGAGACAGACACTGTAACAGAGTGGGTCAGGGACAGACACTGTAACAGAGCGGGTCAGGGACAGACCCTGTAACAGACAGAGTGGGTCAGGGACAGACGCTGTAACAGAGTGGGTCAGAGACAGACACTGTAACAGAGTGGGTCAGAGACAGACACTGTAACAGAGTGGGTCAGAGACAGACACTCTAACGGAGTGGGTCAGAGACAGACGCTGTAACAGAGTGGGTCAGAGACAGACACTGTAACAGAGTGGGTCAGAGACAGACACTAACAGAGTGGGTCAGAGACAGACACTGTAACAGAGTGGGTCAGAGACAGACACTGTAACAGAGTGGGTCAGAGACAGACGCTGTAACAGAGTGGGTCAGAGACAGACACTGTAACAGAGTGGGTCAGAGACAGACACTGTAACAGAGTGGGTCAGGGACAGACACTGTAACAGAGTGGGTCAGAGGACAGACACTGTAACAGACAGAGTGGGTCAGAGACAGACGCTGTAACAGACAGAGTGGGTCAGAGACAGACACTGTAACAGAGTGGTCAGGGACAGACACTGTAACAGTCAGAGTGGATCAGAGACAGACGCTGTAACAGACAGAGTGGGTCAGAGACAGACACTGTAACAGAGTGGGTCAGAGACAGACACTGTAACAGAGTGGGTCAGAGACAGACACTGTAACAGAGTGGGTCAGAGACAGACCCTGTAACAGAGTGGGTCAGAGACAGACCCTGTAACAGAGTGGGTCAGAGACAGACACTGTAACAGAGTGGGTCAGAGACAGACACTGTAACAGAGTGGGTCAGAGACAGACACTGTAACAGAGTGGGTCAGGGACAGACCCTGTAACAGAGTGGGTCAGAGACAGACCCTGTAACAGAGTGGGTCAGAGACAGACACTGTAACAGAGTGGGTCAGGGACAGACACTGTAACAGAGTGGGTCAGAGACAGACACTGTAACAGAGTGGGTCAGGGACAGACACTGTAACAGACAGAGTGGGTCAGGGACAGACTCTGTAACAGACAGAGTGGGTCAGGGACAGACACTGTAACAGACAGAGTGGGTCAGGGACAGACACTGTAACAGAGTGGGTCAGGGACAGACACTGTAACAGACAGAGTGGGTCAGGGACAGACACTGTAACAGAGTGGGTCAGGGACAGACGCTGTAACAGACAGAGTGGGTCAGGGACAGACGCTGTAACAGACAGAGTGGGTCAGAGACAGACGCCGTAACAGACAGAGTGGGTCAGGGACAGACACTGTAACAGACAGAGTGGGTCAGAGACAGACGCTGTAACAGAGTGGGTCAGAGACAGACGCTGTAACAGACAGAGTGGGTCAGAGACAGACGCTGTAACAGACAGAGTGGGTCAGGGACAGACACTGTAACAGACAGAGTGGGTCAGAGACAAACACTGTGACAGACAGAGTGGGTCAGAGACAGACGCTGTAACAGACAGAGTGGGTCAGAGACAGACACTGTAACAGACAGAGTGGGTCAGGGACAGACACTGTAACAGACAGAGTGGGTCAGAGACAGACCCTGTAACAGACAGAGTGGGTCAGGGACAGACGCTGTAACAGACAGAGTGGGTCAGAGACAGACCCTGTATCAGACAGAGTGGGTCAGAGACAGACACTAACAGAGTGGGTCAGAGACAGACGCTGTAACAGAGTGGGTCAGAGACAGACACTGTAACAGAGTGGGTCAGAGACAGACACTGTAACAGAGTGGGTCAGGGACAGACACTGTAACAGAGTGGGTCAGGGACAGACACTGTAACAGAGTGGGTCAGAGACAGACACTGTAACAGACAGAGTGGGTCAGAGACAGACGCTGTAACCGACAGAGTGGGTCAGAGACAGACACTGTAACAGACAGAGTGGGTCAGGGACAGACACTGTAACAGACAGAGTGGGTCAGAGACAGATGCTGTAACAGACAGAGTGGTCAGAGACAGACACTGTAACAGAGTGGGTCAGAGACAGAAACTGTAACAGAGTGGGTCAGAGACAGACACTGTAACAGAGTGGGTCAGAGACAGACCCTGTAACAGAGTGGGTCAGAGACAGACACTGTAACAGAGTGGGTGAGGGACAGACCCTGTAACAGAGTGGGTCAGAGACAGACACTGTAACAGAGTGGGTCAGGGACAGACACTGTAACAGAGTGGGTCAGAGACAGACACTGTAACAGAGTGGGTCAGAGACAGACACTGTAACAGAGTGGGTCAGAGACAGACACTGTAACAGAGTGGGTCAGGGACAGACCCTGTAACAGAGTGGGTCAGAGACAGACACTGTAACAGAGTGGGTCAGAGACAGACACTGTAACAGAGTGGGTCAGGGACAGACACTGCAACAGACAGAGTGGGTCAGAGACAGATGCCGTAACAGACAGAGTGCGTCAGGGACAGACACTGTAACAGACAGAGTGGGTCAGAGACAGATGCCGTAACAGACAGAGTGGGTCAGGGACAGACACTGTAACAGACAGAGTGGGTCAGAGACAGACGCTGTAACAGAGTGGGTCAGGGACAGACGCTGTAACAGACAGAGTGGGTCAGGGACAGACGCTGTAACAGACAGAGTGGGTCAGAGACAGACGCCGTAACAGACAGAGTGGGTCAGGGACAGACACTTTAACAGAGAGAGTGGGTCAGAGACAGACGCTGTAACAGAGTGGGTCAGGGACAGACGCTGTAACAGACAGAGTGGGTCAGGGACAGACGCTGTAACAGACAGAGTGGGTCAGGGACAGACACTGTAACAGAGTGGGTCAGGAACAGACACTGTAACAGAGCGGGTCAGGGACAGACCCTGTAACAGACAGAGTGGGTCAGAGACAGACACTGTAACAGAGTGGGTCAGAGACAGACCCTGTAACAGACAGAGTGGGTCAGGGACAGACACTGTAACAGAGTGGGTCAGGGACAGACACTGTAACAGAGCGGGTCAGGGACAGACCCTGTAACAGACAGAGTGTGTCAGAGACAGACACTGTAACAGAGTGGGTCAGGGACAGACACTGTAACAGAGCGGGTCAGGGACAGACCCTGTAACAGACAGAGTGGGTCAGGGACAGACGCTGTAACAGAGTGGGTCAGAGACAGACACTGTAACAGAGTGGGTCAGAGACAGACACTGTAACAGAGTGGGTCAGAGACAGACAGTGTAACAGAGTGGGTCAGAGACAGACACTGTAACAGAGTGGGTCAGAGACAGACACTGTAACAGAGTGGGTCAGGGACAGACCCTGTAACAGAGTGGGTCAGAGACAGACCCTGTAACAGAGTGGGTCAGAGACAGACACTGTAACAGAGTGGGTCAGGGACAGACACTGTAACAGAGTGGGTCAGAGACAGACACTGTAACAGAGTGGGTCAGGGACAGACACTGTAACAGACAGAGTGGGTCAGGGACAGACTCTGTAACAGACAGAGTGGGTCAGGGACAGACACTGTAACAGACAGAGTGGGTCAGGGACAGACACTGTAACAGAGTGGGTCAGGGACAGACACTGTAACAGACAGAGTGGGTCAGGGACAGACACTGTAACAGACAGAGTGGGTCAGGGACAGACGCTGTAACAGACAGAGTGGGTCAGGGACAGACGCTGTAACAGACAGAGTGGGTCAGAGACAGACGCCGTAACAGACAGAGTGGGTCAGGGACAGACACTGTAACAGACAGAGTGGGTCAGAGACAGACGCTGTAACAGAGTGGGTCAGAGACAGACGCTGTAACAGACAGAGTGGGTCAGAGACAGACGCTGTAACAGACAGAGTGGGTCAGGGACAGACACTGTAACAGACAGAGTGGGTCAGAGACAAACACTGTGACAGACAGAGTGGGTCAGAGACAGACGCTGTAACAGACAGAGTGGGTCAGAGACAGACACTGTAACAGACAGAGTGGGTCAGGGACAGACACTGTAACAGACAGAGTGGGTCAGAGACAGACCCTGTAACAGACAGAGTGGGTCAGGGACAGACGCTGTAACAGACAGAGTGGGTCAGAGACAGACCCTGTATCAGACAGAGTGGGTCAGGGACAGACGCTGTAACAGAGTGGGTCAGAGACAGACACTAACAGAGTGGGTCAGAGACAGACACTGTAACAGAGTGGGTCAGAGGCAGAAACTGTAACAGAGTGGGTCAGAGACAGACGCTGTAACAGAGTGGGTCAGAGACAGACACTGTAACAGAGTGGGTCAGAGACAGACACTGTAACAGAGTGGGTCAGGGACAGACACTGTAACAGAGTGGGTCAGGGACAGACACTGTAACAGAGTGGGTCAGAGACAGACACTGTAACAGACAGAGTGGGTCAGAGACAGACGCTGTAACCGACAGAGTGGGTCAGAGACAGACACTGTAACAGAGTGGGTCAGGGACAGACACTGTAACAGACAGAGTGGGTCAGAGACAGACGCTGTAACAGACAGAGTGGGTCAGAGACAGACACTGTAACAGAGTGGGTCAGAGACAGAAACAGTAACAGAGTGGGTCAGAGACAGACACTGTAACAGAGTGGGTCAGAGACAGACCCTGTAACAGAGTGGGTCAGAGACAGACACTGTAACAGAGTGGGTGAGGGACAGACCCTGTAACAGAGTGGGTCAGAGACAGACACTGTAACAGAGTGGGTCAGGGACAGACACTGTAACAGAGTGGGTCAGAGACAGACACTGTAACAGAGTGGGTCAGAGACAGACACTGTAACAGAGTGGGTCAGAGACAGACACTGTAACAGAGTGGGTCAGGGACAGACCCTGTAACAGAGTGGGTCAGAGACAGACACTGTAACAGAGTGGGTCAGAGACAGACACTGTAACAGAGTGGGTCAGGGACAGACACTGCAACAGACAGAGTGGGTCAGAGACAGATGCCGTAACAGACAGAGTGCGTCAGGGACAGACACTGTAACAGACAGAGTGGGTCAGAGACAGATGCCGTAACAGACAGAGTGGGTCAGGGACAGACACTGTAACAGACAGAGTGGGTCAGAGACAGACGCTGTAACAGAGTGGGTCAGGGACAGACGCTGTAACAGACAGAGTGGGTCAGGGACAGACGCTGTAACAGACAGAGTGGGTCAGAGACAGACGCCGTAACAGACAGAGTGGGTCAGGGACAGACACTTTAACAGAGAGAGTGGGTCAGAGACAGACGCTGTAACAGAGTGGGTCAGGGACAGACGCTGTAACAGACAGAGTGGGTCAGGGACAGACGCTGTAACAGAGCGGGTCAGGGACAGACCCTGTAACAGACAGAGTGGGTCAGAGACAGACACTGTAACAGAGTGGGTCAGAGACAGACCCTGTAACAGACAGAGTGGGTCAGGGACAGACACTGTAACAGAGTGGGTCAGGGACAGACACTGTAACAGAGCGGGTCAGGGACAGACCCTGTAACAGACAGAGTGTGTCAGAGACAGACACTGTAACAGAGTGGGTCAGGGACAGACACTGTAACAGAGCGGGTCAGGGACAGACCCTGTAACAGACAGAGTGGGTCAGGGACAGACACTGTAACAGACAGAGTGGGTCAGAGACAAACACTGTAACAGACAGAGTGGGTCAGAGACAGACACTGTAACAGACAGAGTGGGTCAGAGACAGACACTGTAACAGACAGAGTGGGTCAGGGACAGACACTGTAACAGACAGAGTGGGTCAGAGACAGACCCTGTAACAGACAGAGTGGGTCAGGGACAGACGCTGTAACAGACAGAGTGGGTCAGAGACAGACACTGTAACAGAGTGGGTCAGGGACAGACCCTGTAACAGACAGAGTGGGTCAGAGACAGACACTGTAACAGAGTGGGTCAGGGACAGACACTGTAACAGAGCGGGTCAGGGACAGACCCTGTAACAGACAGAGTGGGTCAGGGACAGACGCTGTAACAGAGTGGGTCAGAGACAGACACTGTAACAGAGTGGGTCAGAGACAGACACTGTAACAGAGAGGGTCAGAGACAGACACTGTAACGGAGTGGGTCAGAGACAGACGCTGTAACAGAGTGGGTCAGAGACAGACACTGTAACAGAGTGGGTCAGAGACAGACACTAACAGAGTGGGTCAGAGACAGACACTGTAACAGAGTGGGTCAGAGACAGACACTGTAACAGAGTGGGTCAGAGACAGACGCTGTAACAGAGTGGATCAGAGACAGACACTGTAACAGAGTGGGTCAGAGACAGACACTGTAACAGAGTGGGTCAGGGACAGACACTGTAACAGAGTGGGTCAGGGACAGACACTGTAACAGAGTGGGTCAGAGACAGACACTGTAACAGACAGAGTGGGTCAGAGACAGACGCTGTAACAGACAGAGTGGGTCAGAGACAGACACTGTAACAGAGTGGGTCAGGGACAGACACTGTAACAGTCAGAGTGGGTCAGAGACAGACGCTGTAACAGACAGAGTGGGTCAGAGACAGACACTGTAACAGAGTGGGTCAGAGACAGACACTGTAACAGAGTGGGTCAGAGACAGACACTGTAACAGAGTGGGTCAGAGACAGACCCTGTAACAGAGTGGGTCAGAGACAGACCCTGTAACAGAGTGGGTCAGAGACAGACACTGTAACAGAGTGGGTCAGAGACAGACACTGTAACAGAGTGGGTCAGAGACAGACACTGTAACAGAGTGGGTCAGGGACAGACCCTGTAACAGAGTGGGTCAGAGACAGACCCTGTAACAGAGTGGGTCAGAGACAGACACTGTAACAGAGTGGGTCAGGGACAGACACTGTAACAGAGTGGGTCAGAGACAGACACTGTAACAGAGTGGGTCAGGGACAGACACTGTAACAGACAGAGTGGGTCAGGGACAGACTCTGTAACAGACAGAGTGGGTCAGGGACAGACACTGTAACAGACAGAGTGGGTCAGTGACAGACACTGTAACAGACAGAGTGGGTCAGGGACAGACACTGTAACAGAGTGGGTCAGGGACAGACACTGTAACAGACAGAGTGGGTCAGGGACAGACACTGTAACAGAGTGGGTCAGGGACAGACGCTGTAACAGACAGAGTGGGTCAGGGACAGACGCTGTAACAGACAGAGTGGGTCAGAGACAGACACCGTAACAGACAGAGTGGGTCAGGGACAGACACTGTAACAGACAGAGTGGGTCAGAGACAGACGCTGTAACAGAGTGGGTCAGGGACAGACGCTGTAACAGACAGAGTGGGTCAGGGACAGACGCTGTAACAGACAGAGTGGGTCAGGGACAGACACTGTAACAGAGTGGGTCAGGGACAGACACTGTAACAGAGCGGGTCAGGGACAGACCCTGTAACAGACAGAGTGGGTCAGAGACAGACACTGTAACAGAGTGGGTCAGAGACAGACACTGTAACAGACAGAGTGGGTCAGGGACAGACACTGTAACAGAGTGGGTCAGGGACAGACACTGTAACAGAGCGGGTCAGGGACAGACCCTGTAACTGACAGAGTGGGTCAGAGACAGACACTGTAACAGAGTGGGTCAGGGACAGACACTGTAACAGAGCGGGTCAGGGACAGACCCTGTAACAGACAGAGTGGGTCAGGGACAGACGCTGTAACAGAGTGGGTCAGAGACAGACACTGTAACAGAGTGGGTCAGAGACAGACACTGTAACAGAGTGGGTCAGAGACAGACACTGTAACAGAGTGGGTCAGAGACAGTCGCTGTAACAGAGTGGGTCAGAGACAGACACTGTAACAGAGTGGGTCAGGGACAGACACTGTAACAGAGTGGGTCAGAGACAGACACTGTAACAGAGTGGGTCAGAGACAGACGCTGTAACAGAGTGGGTCAGAGACAGACACTGTAACAGAGTGGGTCAGGGACAGACACTGTAACAGAGTGGGTCAGGGACAGACACTGTAACAGAGTGGGTCAGGGACAGACCCTGTAACAGAGTGGGTCAGGGACAGACACTGTAACAGAGTGGGTCAGGGACAGACACTAACAGAGTGGGTCAGAGACAGACACTGTAACAGACAGAGTGGGTCAGAGACAGACACTGTAACAGACAGAGTGGGTCAGGGACAGACACTGTAACAGACAGAGTGGGTCAGGGACAGACACTGTAACAGACAGAGTGGGTCAGAGACAAACACTGTAACAGACAGAGTGGGTCAGAGACAGACGCTGTAACAGACAGAGTGGGTCAGAGACAGACACTGTAACAGACAGAGTGGGTCAGGGACAGACACTGTAACAGACAGAGTGGGTCAGAGACAGACCCTGTAACAGACAGAGTGGGTCAGGGACAGACGCTGTAACAGACAGAGTGGGTCAGAGACAGACCCTGTATCAGACAGAGTGGGTCAGGGACAGACGCTGTAACAGAGTGGGTCAGAGACAGACACTAACAGAGTGGGTCAGAGACAGACACTGTAACAGAGTGGGTCAGAGACAGAAACTGTAACAGAGTGGGTCAGAGACAGACGCTGTAACAGAGTGGGTCAGAGACAGACACTGTAACAGAGTGGGTCAGAGACAGACACTGTAACAGAGTGGGTCCGGGACAGACACTGTAACAGAGTGGGTCAGGGACAGACACTGTAACAGAGTGGGTCAGAGACAGACACTGTAACAGACAGAGTGGGTCAGAGACAGACGCTGTAACCGACAGAGTGGGTCAGAGACAGACACTGTAACAGAGTGGGTCAGGGACAGACACTGTAACAGACAGAGTGGGTCAGAGACAGACGCTGTAACAGACAGAGTGGGTCAGAGACAGACACTGTAACAGAGTGGGTCAGAGACAGAAACTGTAACAGAGTGGGTCAGAGACAGACACTGTAACAGAGTGGGTCAGAGACAGACCCTGTAACAGAGTGGGTCAGAGACAGACCCTGTAACAGAGTGGGTCAGAGACAGACACTGTAACAGAGTGGGTCAGAGACAGACACTGTAACAGAGTGGGTCAGAGACAGACACTGTAACAGAGTGGGTCAGGGACAGACCCTGTAACAGAGTGGGTCAGAGACAGACCCTGTAACAGAGTGGGTCAGAGACAGACACTGTAACAGAGTGGGTCAGGCACAGACACTGTAACAGACAGAGTGGGTCAGGGACAGACACTGTAACAGACAGAGTGGGTCAGAGACAGATGCCGTAACAGACAGAGTGGGTCAGGGACAGACACTGTAACAGACAGAGTGGGTCAGAGACAGACGCTGTAACAGAGTGGGTCAGGGACAGACGCTGTAACAGACAGAGTGGGTCAGGGACAGACGCTGTAACAGACAGAGTGGGTCAGAGACAGACGCCGTAACAGACAGAGTGGGTCAGGGACAGACACTTTAACAGAGAGAGTGGGTCAGAGACAGACGCTGTAACAGAGTGGGTCAGGGACAGACGCTGTAACAGACAGAGTGGGTCAGGGACAGACGCTGTAACAGACAGAGTGGGTCAGGGACAGACACTGTAACAGAGTGGGTCAGGAACAGACACTGTAACAGAGCGGGTCAGGGACAGACCCTGTAACAGACAGAGTGGGTCAGAGACAGACACTGTAACAGAGTGGGTCAGAGACAGACCCTGTAACAGACAGAGTGGGTCAGGGACAGACACTGTAACAGAGTGGGTCAGGGACAGACACTGTAACAGAGCGGGTCAGGGACAGACCCTGTAACAGACAGAGTGGGTCAGAGACAGACACTGTAACAGAGTGGGTCAGGGACAGACACTGTAACAGAGCGGGTCAGGGACAGACCCTGTAACAGACAGAGAGGGTCAGGGACAGATGCTGTAACAGAGTGGGTCAGAGACAGACACTGTAACAGAGTGGGTCAGAGACAGACACTGTAACAGAGTGGGTCAGAGACAGACACTGTAACAGAGTGGGTCAGAGACAGACGCTGTAACAGAGTGGGTCAGAGGCAGACACTGTAACAGAGTGGGTCAGGGACAGACACTGTAACAGAGTGGGTCAGAGACAGACACTGTAACAGAGTGGGTCAGAGACAGACGCTGTAACAGAGTGGGTCAGAGACAGACACTGTAACAGAGTGGGTCAGGGACAGACACTGTAACAGAGTGGGTCAGGGACAGACACTGTAACAGAGTGGGTCAGAGACAGACCCTGTAACAGAGTGGGTCAGGGATAGACACTGTAACAGAGTGGGTCAGGGACAGACACTGTAACAGAGTGGGTCAGAGACAGACACTGTAACACACAGAGTGGGTCAGAGACAGACACTGTAACAGACAGAGTGGGTCACGGACAGACACTGTAACAGACAGAGTGGGTCAGAGACAGACGCTGTAACAGACAGAGTGGGTCAGAGACAGACGCTGTAACAGACAGATTGGGTCAGAGACAGACGCTGTAACAGACAGAGTGGGTCAGGGACAGACACTGTAACAGACAGAGTGGGTCAGAGACAAACACTGTAACAGACAGAGTGGGTCAGAGACAGACGCTGTAACAGACAGAGTGGGTCAGAGACAGACGCTGTAACAGACAGAGTGGGTCAGGGACAGACACTGTAACAGACAGAGTGGGTCAGAGACAGACCCTGTAACAGACAGAGTGGGTCAGGGACAGACGCTGTAACAGACAGAATGGGTCAGAGACAGACCCTGTATCAGACAGAGTGGGTCAGGGACAGACGCTGTAACAGAGTGGGTCAGAGACAGACACTAACAGAGTGGGTCAGAGACAGACACTGTAACAGAGTGGGTCAGAGACAGACACTGTAACAGAGTGGGTCAGAGACAGACGCTGTAACAGAGTGGGTCAGAGACAGACACTGTAACAGAGTGGGTCAGAGACAGACACTGTAACAGAGTGGGTCAGGGACAGACACTGTAACAGAGTGGGTCAGGGACAGACACTGTAACAGAGTGGGTCAGAGACAGACACTGTAACAGACAGAGTGGGTCAGAGACAGACGCTGTAACAGACAGAGTGGGTCAGAGACAGACACTGTAACAGAGTGGGTCAGGGACAGACACTGTAACAGACAGAGTGGGTCAGAGACAGACGCTGTAACAGACAGTGTGGGTCAGAGACAGACACTGTAACAGAGTGGGTCAGAGACAGACACTATAACAGAGTGGGTCAGAGACAGACACTGTAACAGTGTGGGTCAGAGACAGACCCTGTAACAGAGTGGGTCAGAGACAGACCCTGTAACAGAGTGGGTCAGAGACAGACACTGTAACAGACAGAGTGGGTCAGAGACAGACACTGTAACAGACAGAGTGGGTCAGGGACAGACACTGTAACAGACAGAGTGGGTCAGAGACAGACGCTTTAACAGAGTGGGTCAGGGACAGACGCTGTAACAGACAGAGTGGGTCAGGGACAGACGCTGTAACAGACAGAGTGGGTCAGGGACAGACGCTGTAACAGACAGAGTGGGTCAGGGACATACACTGTAACAGATTGGGTCGGAGACAGACACTGTAACAGAGTGGGTCAGAGACAGACCCTGTAACAGACAGAGTGGGTCAGAGACAGACGCTGTAACAGAGTGGGTCAGAGACAGACACTGTAACAGAGCGGGTCAGGGACAGACACTGTAACAGACAGAGTGGGTCAGGGACAGACACTAACAGAGTGGGTCAGGGACAGACACTAACAGAGTGGGTCAGAGACAGACACTGTAACAGACAGAGTGGGTCAGGGACAGACACTGTAACAGAGTGGGTCAGGGACAGACACTGTAACAGAGTGGGTCAGAGACAGATCCTGTAACAGACAGAGTGGGTCAGGGACAGACACTGTAACAGAGTGGGTCAGAGACAGACACTGTAACAGAGTGGGTCAGGGACAGACACTGTAACAGAGTGGGTCAGAGACAGACACTGTAACAGAGCGGGTCAGGGACAGACCCTGTAACAGACAGAGTGGATCAGAGACAGACACTGTAACAGAGTGGGTCAGGGACAGACACTGTAACAGAGTGGGTCAGGGACAGACACTGTAACAGAGTGGGTCAGGGACAGAGCCTGTAACAGAGTGGGTCAGGGACAGACCCTGTAACAGAGTGGGTCAGAGTCAGACCCTGTAACAGACAGAGTGGGCCAGAGACAGACACTGTAACAGAGTGGGTCAGGGACAGACACTGTAACAGAGTGGGTCAGAGACAGACGCTGTAACAGAGTGGGTCAGAGACAGACACTGTAACAGAGTGGGACAGAGACAGACGCTGTAACAGAGTGGGTCAGAGACAGACACTGTAACAGAGTGGGTCAGAGACAGACACTGTAACAGAGTGGGTCAGAGACAGACCCTGTAACAGAGTGGGTCAGAGACAGATACTGTAACAGAGTGGGTCAGAGACAGACACTGTAACAGAGTGGGTCAGAGACAGACCCTGTAACAGAGTGAGTCAGGGACAGACCCTGTAACAGAGTGGGTCAGAGACAGACCCTGTAACAGAGTGGGTCAGAGACAGACACTGTAACAGAGTGGGTCAGTGACAGACACTGTAACAGAGTGGGTCAGGGACAGACACTGTAACAGAGTGGGTCAGAGACAGACACTGTAACAGAGTGGGTCAGAGACAGACACTGTAACAGAGTGGGTCAGAGACAGACACTGTAACAGAGTGGGTCAGAGACAGACACTGTAACAGAGTGGGTCAGGGACAGACGCTGTAACAGACAGAGTGGGTCAGGGACAGACACTGTAACAGACAGAGTTGGTCAGGGACAGACACTGTAACAGACAGAGTGGGTCAGGGACAGACACTGTAACAGAGTGGGTCAGGGACAGACACTGTAACACACAGAGTGGGTCAGGGACAGACACTGTAACAGAGTGGGTCAGGGACAGACGCTGTAACAGACAGAGTGGGTCAGGGACATACGCTGTAACAGACAGAGTGGGTCAGAGACAGACGCCGTAACAGTCAGAGTGGGTCAGGGACAGACACTGTAACAGACAGAGTGGGTCAGAGACAGACGCTGTAACAGAGTGGGTCAGGGACAGACGCTGTAACAGACAGAGTGGGTCAGGGACAGACGCTGTAACAGACAGAGTGGGTCAGGGACAGACACTGTAACAGAGTGGGTCAGGGACAGACACTGTAACAGAGCGGGTCAGGGACAGACCCTGTAACAGACAGAGTGGGTCAGAGACAGACACTGTAACAGAGTGGGTCAGAGACAGACCCTGTAACAGACAGAGTGGGTCAGGGACAGACACTGTAACAGAGTGGGTCAGGGACAGACACTGTAACAGAGCGGGTCAGGGACAGACCCTGTAACAGACAGAGTGGGTCAGAGACAGACACTGTAACAGAGTGGGTCAGGGACAGACACTGTAACAGAGCGGGTCAGGGACAGACACTGTAACAGACAGAGTGGGTCAGGGACAGACGCTGTAACAGAGTGGGTCAGAGACAGACACTGTAACAGAGTGGGTCAGAGACAGACACTGTAACAGAGTGGGTCAGAGACAGACACTGTAACGGAGTGGGTCAGAGACAGACGCTGTAACAGAGTGGGTCAGAGACAGACACTGTAACAGAGTGGGTCAGAGACAGACACTAACAGAGTGGGTCAGAGACAGACACTGTAACAGAGTGGGTCAGAGACAGACACTGTAACAGAGTGGGTCAGAGACAGACGCTGTAACAGAGTGGGTCAGAGACAGACACTGTAACAGAGTGGGTCAGAGACAGACACTGTAACAGAGTGGGTCAGGGACAGACACTGTAACAGAGTGGGTCAGAGACAGACACTGTAACAGACAGAGTGGGTCAGAGACAGACGCTGTAACAGACAGAGTGGGTCAGAGACAGACACTGTAACAGAGTGGGTCAGGGACAGACACTGTAACAGTCAGAGTGGATCAGAGACAGACGCTGTAACAGACAGAGTGGGTCAGAGACAGACACTGTAACAGAGTGGGTCAGAGACAGACACTGTAACAGAGTGGGTCAGAGACAGACACTGTAACAGAGTGGGTCAGAGACAGACCCTGTAACAGAGTGGGTCAGAGACAGACCCTGTAACAGAGTGGGTCAGAGACAGACACTGTAACAGAGTGGGTCAGAGACAGACACTGTAACAGAGTGGGTCAGGGACAGACCCTGTAACAGAGTGGGTCAGAGACAGACCCTGTAACAGAGTGGGTCAGAGACAGACACTGTAACAGAGTGGGTCAGGGACAGACACTGTAACAGAGTGGGTCAGAGACAGACACTGTAACAGAGTGGGTCAGGGACAGACACTGTAACAGACAGAGTGGGTCAGGGACAGACTCTGTAACAGACAGAGTGGGTCAGGGACAGACACTGTAACAGACAGAGTGGGTCAGGGACAGACACTGTAACAGAGTGGGTCAGGGACAGACACTGTAACAGACAGAGTGGGTCAGGGACAGACACTGTAACAGAGTGGGTCAGGGACAGACGCTGTAACAGACAGAGTGGGTCAGGGACAGACGCTGTAACAGACAGAGTGGGTCAGAGACAGACGCCGTAACAGACAGAGTGGGTCAGGGACAGACACTGTAACAGACAGAGTGGGTCAGAGACAGACGCTGTAACAGAGTGGGTCAGAGACAGACGCTGTAACAGACAGAGTGGGTCAGAGACAGACGCTGTAACAGACAGAGTGGGTCAGGGACAGACACTGTAACAGACAGAGTGGGTCAGAGACAAACACTGTGACAGACAGAGTGGGTCAGAGACAGACGCTGTAACAGACATGGTGGGTCAGAGACAGACACTGTAACAGACAGAGTGGGTCAGGGACAGACACTGTAACAGACAGAGTGGGTCAGAGACAGACCCTGTAACAGACAGAGTGGGTCAGGGACAGACGCTGTAACAGACAGAGTGGGTCAGAGACAGACCCTGTATCAGACAGAGTGGGTCAGGGACAGACGCTGTAACAGAGTGGGTCAGAGACAGACACTAACAGAGTGGGTCAGAGACAGACACTGTAACAGAGTGGGTCAGAGGCAGAAACTGTAACAGAGTGGGTCAGAGACAGACGCTGTAACAGAGTGGGTCAGAGACAGACACTGTAACAGAGTGGGTCAGAGACAGACACTGTAACAGAGTGGGTCAGGGACAGACACTGTAACAGAGTGGGTCAGGGACAGACACTGTAACAGAGTGGGTCAGAGACAGACACTGTAACAGACAGAGTGGGTCAGAGACAGACGCTGTAACCGACAGAGTGGGTCAGAGACAGACACTGTAACAGACAGAGTGGGTCAGGGACAGACACTGTAACAGACAGAGTGGGTCAGAGACAGACGCTGTAACAGACAGAGTGGGTCAGAGACAGACACTGTAACAGAGTGGGTCAGAGACAGAAACTGTAACAGAGTGGGTCAGAGACAGACACTGTAACAGAGTGGGTCAGAGACAGACCCTGTAACAGAGTGGGTCAGAGACAGACACTGTAACAGAGTGGGTGAGGGACAGACCCTGTAACAGAGTGGGTCAGAGACAGACACTGTAACAGAGTGGGTCAGGGACAGACACTGTAACAGAGTGGGTCAGAGACAGACACTGTAACAGAGTGGGTCAGAGACAGACACTGTAACAGAGTGGGTCAGAGACAGACACTGTAACAGAGTGGGTCAGGGACAGACCCTGTAACAGAGTGGGTCAGAGACAGACACTGTAACAGAGTGGGTCAGAGACAGACACTGTAACAGAGTGGGTCAGGGACAGACACTGCAACAGACAGAGTGGGTCAGAGACAGATGCCGTAACAGACAGAGTGCGTCAGGGACAGACACTGTAACAGACAGAGTGGGTCAGAGACAGATGCCGTAACAGACAGAGTGGGTCAGGGACAGACACTGTAACAGAGAGAGTGGGTCAGAGACAGACGCTGTAACAGAGTGGGTCAGGGACAGACGCTGTAACAGACAGAGTGGGTCAGGGACAGACGCTGTAACAGACAGAGTGGGTCAGAGACAGACGCCGTAACAGACAGAGTGGGTCAGGGACAGACACTTTAACAGAGAGAGTGGGTCAGAGACAGACGCTGTAACAGAGTGGGTCAGGGACAGACGCTGTAACAGACAGAGTGGGTCAGGGACAGACGCTGTAACAGACAGAGTGGGTCAGGGACAGACACTGTAACAGAGTGGGTCAGGAACAGACACTGTAACAGAGCGGGTCAGGGACAGACCCTGTAACAGACAGAGTGGGTCAGAGACAGACACTGTAACAGAGTGGGTCAGAGACAGACCCTGTAACAGACAGAGTGGGTCAGGGACAGACACTGTAACAGAGTGGGTCAGGGACAGACACTGTAACAGAGCGGGTCAGGGACAGACCCTGTAACAGACAGAGTGTGTCAGAGACAGACACTGTAACAGAGTGGGTCAGGGACAGACACTGTAACAGAGCGGGTCAGGGACAGACCCTGTAACAGACAGAGTGGGTCAGGGACAGACGCTGTAACAGAGTGGGTCAGAGACAGACACTGTAACAGAGTGGGTCAGAGACAGACACTGTAACAGAGTGGGTCAGAGACAGACACTGTAACAGAGTGGGTCAGAGACAGACACTGTAACAGAGTGGGTCAGGCACAGACCCTGTAACAGAGTGGGTCAGAGACAGACCCTGTAACAGAGTGGGTCAGAGACAGACACTGTAACAGAGTGGGTCAGGGACAGACACTGTAACAGAGTGGGTCAGAGACAGACACTGTAACAGAGTGGGTCAGGGACAGACGCTGTAACAGACAGAGTGGGTCAGGGACAGACGCTGTAACAGACAGAGTGGGTCAGAGACAGACGCCGTAACAGACAGAGTGGGTCAGGGACAGACACTTTAACAGAGAGAGTGGGTCAGAGACAGACGCTGCAACAGAGTGGGTCAGGGACAGACGCTGTAACAGACAGAGTGGGTCAGGGACAGACGCTGTAACAGAGCGGGTCAGGGACAGACCCTGTAACAGACAGAGTGGGTCAGAGACAGACACTGTAACAGAGTGGGTCAGGGACAGACACTGTAACAGACAGAGTGGGTCAGGGACAGACACTGTAACAGAGTGGGTCAGGGACAGACGCTGTAACAGACAGAGTGGGTCAGGGACAGACGCTGTAACAGACAGAGTGGGTCAGAGACAGACGCCGTAACAGACAGAGTGGGTCAGGGACAGACACTGTAACAGACAGAGTGGGTCAGAGACAGACGCTGTAACAGAGTGGGTCAGAGACAGACGCTGTAACAGACAGAGTGGGTCAGAGACAGACGCTGTAACAGACAGAGTGGGTCAGGGACAGACACTGTAACAGACAGAGTGGGTCAGAGACAAACACTGTGACAGACAGAGTGGGTCAGAGACGGACGCTGTAACAGAGAGAGTGGGTCAGAGACAGACACTGTAACAGACAGAGTGGGTCAGGGACAGACACTGTAACAGACAGAGTGGGTCAGAGACAGACCCTGTAACAGACAGAGTGGGTCAGGGACAGACGCTGTAACAGACAGAGTGGGTCAGAGACAGACCCTGTATCAGACAGAGTGGGTCAGGGACAGACGCTGTAACAGAGTGGGTCAGAGACAGACACTAACAGAGTGGGTCAGAGACAGACACTGTAACAGAGTGGGTCAGAGGCAGAAACTGTAACAGAGTGGGTCAGAGACAGACGCTGTAACAGAGTGGGTCAGAGACAGACACTGTAACAGAGTGGGTCAGAGACAGACACTGTAACAGAGTGGGTCAGGGACAGACACTGTAACAGAGTGGGTCAGGGACAGACACTGTAACAGAGTGGGTCAGAGACAGACACTGTAACAGACAGAGTGGGTCAGAGACAGACGCTGTAACCGACAGAGTGGGTCAGAGACAGACACTGTAACAGACAGAGTGGGTCAGGGACAGACACTGTAACAGACAGAGTGGGTCAGAGACAGACGCTGTAACAGACAGAGTGGGTCAGAGACAGACACTGTAACAGAGTGGGTCAGAGACAGAAACAGTAACAGAGTGGGTCAGAGACAGACACTGTAACAGAGTGGGTCAGAGACAGACCCTGTAACAGAGTGGGTCAGAGACAGACACTGTAACAGAGTGGGTGAGGGACAGACCCTGTAACAGAGTGGGTCAGAGACAGACACTGTAACAGAGTGGGTCAGGGACAGACACTGTAACAGAGTGGGTCAGAGACAGACACTGTAACAGAGTGGGTCAGAGACAGACACTGTAACAGAGTGGGTCAGAGACAGACACTGTAACAGAGTGGGTCAGGGACAGACCCTGTAACAGAGTGGGTCAGAGACAGACACTGTAACAGAGTGGGTCAGAGACAGACACTGTAACAGAGTGGGTCAGGGACAGACACTGCAACAGACAGAGTGGGTCAGAGACAGATGCCGTAACAGACAGAGTGCGTCAGGGACAGACACTGTAACAGACAGAGTGGGTCAGAGACAGATGCCGTAACAGACAGAGTGGGTCAGGGACAGACACTGTAACAGACAGAGTGGGTCAGAGACAGACGCTGTAACAGAGTGGGTCAGGGACAGACGCTGTAACAGACAGAGTGGGTCAGGGACAGACGCTGTAACAGACAGAGTGGGTCAGAGACAGACGCCGTAACAGACAGAGTGGGTCAGGGACAGACACTTTAACAGAGAGAGTGGGTCAGAGACAGACGCTGTAACAGAGTGGGTCAGGGACAGACGCTGTAACAGACAGAGTGGGTCAGGGACAGACGCTGTAACAGACAGAGTGGGTCAGGGACAGACACTGTAACAGAGTGGGTCAGGAACAGACACTGTAACAGAGCGGGTCAGGGACAGACCCTGTAACAGACAGAGTGGGTCAGAGACAGACACTGTAACAGAGTGGGTCAGAGACAGACCCTGTAACAGACAGAGTGGGTCAGGGACAGACACTGTAACAGAGTGGGTCAGGGACAGACACTGTAACAGAGCGGGTCAGGGACAGACCCTGTAACAGACAGAGTGTGTCAGAGACAGACACTGTAACAGAGTGGGTCAGGGACAGACACTGTAACAGAGCGGGTCAGGGACAGACCCTGTAACAGACAGAGTGGGTCAGGGACAGACGCTGTAACAGAGTGGGTCAGAGACAGACACTGTAACAGAGTGGGTCAGAGACAGACACTGTAACAGAGTGGGTCAGAGACAGACACTGTAACAGAGTGGGTCAGAGACAGACACTGTAACAGAGTGGGTCAGAGACAAACACTGTAACAGAGTGGGTCAGGGACAGACCCTGTAACAGAGTGGGTCAGAGACAGACCCTGTAACAGAGTGGGTCAGAGACAGACACTGTAACAGAGTGGGTCAGGGACAGACACTGTAACAGAGTGGGTCAGAGACAGACACTGTAACAGAGTGGGTCAGGGACAGACGCTGTAACAGACAGAGTGGGTCAGGGACAGACTCTGTAACAGACAGAGTGGGTCAGGGACAGACACTGTAACAGACAGAGTGGGTCAGGGACAGACACTGTAACAGAGTGGGTCAGGGACAGACACTGTAACAGACAGAGTGGGTCAGGGACAGACACTGTAACAGAGTGGGTCAGGGACAGACGCTGTAACAGACAGAGTGGGTCAGGGACAGACGCTGTAACAGACAGAGTGGGTCAGAGACAGACGCCGTAACAGACAGAGTGGGTCAGGGACAGACACTGTAACAGACAGAGTGGGTCAGAGACAGACGCTGTAACAGAGTGGGTCAGAGACAGACGCTGTAACAGACAGAGTGGGTCAGAGACAGACGCTGTAACAGACAGAGTGGGTCAGGGACAGACACTGTAACAGACAGAGTGGGTCAGAGACAAACACTGTGACAGACAGAGTGGGTCAGAGACAGACGCTGTAACAGACAGAGTGGGTCAGAGACAGACACTGTAACAGACAGAGTGGGTCAGGGACAGACACTGTAACAGACAGAGTGGGTCAGAGACAGACCCTGTAACAGACAGAGTGGGTCAGGGACAGACGCTGTAACAGACAGAGTGGGTCAGAGACAGACCCTGTATCAGACAGAGTGGGTCAGGGACAGACGCTGTAACAGAGTGGGTCAGAGACAGACACTAACAGAGTGGGTCAGAGACAGACACTGTAACAGAGTGGGTCAGAGGCAGAAACTGTAACAGAGTGGGTCAGAGACAGACGCTGTAACAGAGTGGGTCAGAGACAGACACTGTAACAGAGTGGGTCAGAGACAGACACTGTAACAGAGTGGGTCAGGGACAGACACTGTAACAGAGTGGGTCAGGGACAGACACTGTAACAGAGTGGGTCAGAGACAGACACTGTAACAGACAGAGTGGGTCAGAGACAGACGCTGTAACCGACAGAGTGGGTCAGAGACAGACACTGTAACAGAGTGGGTCAGGGACAGACACTGTAACAGACAGAGTGGGTCAGAGACAGACGCTGTAACAGACAGAGTGTGTCAGAGACAGACACTGTAACAGAGTGGGTCAGAGACAGAAACAGTAACAGAGTGGGTCAGAGACAGACACTGTAACAGAGTGGGTCAGAGACAGACCCTGTAACAGAGTGGGTCAGAGACAGACACTGTAACAGAGTGGGTGAGGGACAGACCCTGTAACAGAGTGGGTCAGAGACAGACACTGTAACAGAGTGGGTCAGGGACAGACACTGTAACAGAGTGGGTCAGAGACAGACACTGTAACAGAGTGGGTCAGAGACAGACACTGTAACAGAGTGGGTCAGAGACAGACACTGTAACAGAGTGGGTCAGGGACAGACCCTGTAACAGAGTGGGTCAGAGACAGACACTGTAACAGAGTGGGTCAGAGACAGACACTGTAACAGAGTGGGTCAGGGACAGACACTGCAACAGACAGAGTGGGTCAGAGACAGATGCCGTAACAGACAGAGTGCGTCAGGGACAGACACTGTAACAGACAGAGTGGGTCAGAGACAGATGCCGTAACAGACAGAGTGGGTCAGGGACAGACACTGTAACAGACAGAGTGGGTCAGAGACAGACGCTGTAACAGAGTGGGTCAGGGACAGACGCTGTAACAGACAGAGTGGGTCAGGGACAGACGCTGTAACAGACAGAGTGGGTCAGAGACAGACGCCGTAACAGACAGAGAGGGTCAGGGACAGACACTTTAACAGAGAGAGTGGGTCAGAGACAGACGCTGCAACAGAGTGGGTCAGGGACAGACGCTGTAACAGACAGAGTGGGTCAGGGACAGACGCTGTAACAGAGCGGGTCAGGGACAGACCCTGTAACAGACAGAGTGGGTCAGAGACAGACACTGTAACAGAGTGGGTCAGAGACAGACCCTGTAACAGACATGGTGGGTCAGGGACAGACACTGTAACAGAGTGGGTCAGGGACAGACACTGTAACAGAGCGGGTCAGGGACAGGACCCTGTAACAGACAGAGTGTGTCAGAGACAGACACTGTAACAGAGTGGGTCAGGGACAGACACTGTAACAGAGCGGGTCAGGGACAGACCCTGTAACAGACAGAGTGGGTCAGGGACAGACGCTGTAACAGAGTGGGTCAGAGACAGACACTGTAACAGAGTGGGTCAGAGACAGACACTGTAACAGAGTGGGTCAGAGACAGACACTGTAACAGAGTGGGTCAGAGACAGACGCTGTAACAGAGTGGGTCAGAGGACAGACACTGTAACAGAGTGGGTCAGGGACAGACACTGTAACAGAGTGGGTCAGAGACAGACACTGTAACAGAGTGGGTCAGAGAGCAGACGCTGTAACAGAGTGGGTCAGAGACAGACACTGTAACAGAGTGGGTCAGAGACAGACACTGTAAAAGAGTGGGTCAGAGACAGACACTGTAACAGAGTGGGTCAGAGACAGACCTGTAACAGAGTGGGTCAGGGACAGACATTGTAACAGAGTGGGTCAGGGACAGACACTGTAACAGAGTGGGTCAGAGACAGACTCTGTAACACACAGAGTGGGTCAGAGACAGACACTGTAACAGACAGAGTGGGTCAGGGACAGACACTGTAACAGACAGAGTGGGGTCAGAGACAGACGCTGTAACAGACAGAGTGGGTCAGAGACAGACGCTGTAACAGAGTGGGTCAGAGACAGACACTGTAACAGAGTGGGTCAGAGACAGACACTAACAGAGTGGGTCAGAGACAGACACTGTAACAGAGTGGGTCAGAGACAGACACTGTAACAGAGTGGGTCAGAGACAGACGCTGTAACAGAGTGGGTCAGAGACAGACACTGTAACAGAGTGGGTCAGAGACAGACACTGTAACAGAGTGGGTCAGGGACAGACACTGTAACAGAGTGGGTCAGGGACAGACACTGTAACAGAGTGGGTCAGAGACAGACACTGTAACAGACAGAGTGGGTCAGAGACAGACGCTGTAAACAGACAGAGTGGGTCAGAGACAGACACTGTAACAGAGTGGGTCAGGGACAGACACTGTAACAGTCAGAGTGGGTCAGAGACAGACGCTGTAACAGACAGAGTGGTCAGAGACAGACACTGTAACAGAGTGGGTCAGAGACAGACACTGTAACAGAGTGGGTCAGAGACAGACACTGTAACAGAGTGGGTCAGAGACAGACCCTGTAACAGAGTGGGTCAGAGACAGACCCTGTAACAGAGTGGGTCAGAGACAGACACTGTAACAGAGTGGGTCAGAGACAGACACTGTAACAGAGTGGGTCAGAGACAGACACTGTAACAGAGTGGGTCAGGGACAGACCCTGTAACAGAGTGGGTCAGAGACAGACCCTGTAACAGAGTGGGTCAGAGACAGACACTGTAACAGAGTGGGTCAGGGACAGACACTGTAACAGAGTGGGTCAGAGACAGACACTGTAACAGAGTGGGTCAGGGACAGACACTGTAACAGACAGAGTGGGTCAGGGACAGACTCTGTAACAGACAGAGTGGGTCAGGGACAGACACTGTAACAGACAGAGTGGGTCAGGGACAGACACTGTAACAGAGTGGGTCAGGGACAGACACTGTAACAGACAGAGTGGGTCAGGGACAGACACTGTAACAGAGTGGGTCAGGGACAGACGCTGTAACAGACAGAGTGGGTCAGGGACAGACGCTGTAACAGACAGAGTGGGTCAGAGACAGACGCCGTAACAGACAGAGTGGGTCAGGGACAGACACTGTAACAGACAGAGTGGGTCAGAGACAGACGCTGTAACAGAGTGGGTCAGAGACAGACGCTGTAACAGACAGAGTGGGTCAGAGACAGACGCTGTAACAGACAGAGTGGGTCAGGGACAGACACTGTAACAGACAGAGTGGGTCAGAGACAAACACTGTGACAGACAGAGTGGGTCAGAGACAGACGCTGTAACAGACAGAGTGGGTCAGAGACAGACACTGTAACAGACAGAGTGGGTCAGAGACAGACCCTGTAACAGACAGAGTGGGTCAGGGACAGACGCTGTAACAGACAGAGTGGGTCAGAGACAGACCCTGTATCAGACAGAGTGGGTCAGGGACAGACGCTGTAACAGAGTGGGTCAGAGACAGACACTAACAGAGTGGGTCAGAGACAGACACTGTAACAGAGTGGGTCAGAGGCAGAAACTGTAACAGAGTGGGTCAGAGACAGACGCTGTAACAGAGTGGGTCAGAGACAGACACTGTAACAGAGTGGGTCAGAGACAGACACTGTAACAGAGTGGGTCAGGGACAGACACTGTAACAGAGTGGGTCAGGGACAGACACTGTAACAGAGTGGGTCAGAGACAGACACTGTAACAGACAGAGTGGGTCAGAGACAGACGCTGTAACCGACAGAGTGGGTCAGAGACAGACACTGTAACAGAGTGGGTCAGGGACAGACACTGTAACAGACAGAGTGGGTCAGAGACAGACGCTGTAACAGACAGAGTGGGTCAGAGACAGACACTGTAACAGAGTGGGTCAGAGACAGAAACTGTAACAGAGTGGGTCAGAGACAGACACTGTAACAGAGTGGGTCAGAGACAGACCCTGTAACAGAGTGGGTCAGAGACAGACACTGTAACAGAGTGGGTGAGGGACAGACCCTGTAACAGAGTGGGTCAGAGACAGACACTGTAACAGAGTGGGTCAGGGACAGACACTGTAACAGAGTGGGTCAGAGACAGACACTGTAACAGAGTGGGTCAGAGACAGACACTGTAACAGAGTGGGTCAGAGACAGACACTGTAACAGAGTGGGTCAGGGACAGACCCTGTAACAGAGTGGGTCAGAGACAGACACTGTAACAGAGTGGGTCAGAGACAGACACTGTAACAGAGTGGGTCAGGGACAGACACTGCAACAGACAGAGTGGGTCAGAGACAGATGCCGTAACAGACAGAGTGGGTCAGGGACAGACACTGTAACAGACAGAGTGGGTCAGAGACAGATGCCGTAACAGACAGAGTGGGTCAGGGACAGACACTGTAACAGACAGAGTGGGTCAGAGACAGACGCTGTAACAGAGTGGGTCGGGACAGACGCTGTAACAGACAGAGTGGGTCAGGGACAGACGCTGTAACAGACAGAGTGGGTCAGAGACAGACGCCGTAACAGACAGAGTGGGTCAGGGACAGACACTTTAACAGAGAGAGTGGGTCAGAGACAGACGCTGTAACAGAGTGGGTCAGGGACAGACGCTGTAACAGACAGAGTGGGTCAGGGACAGACGCTGTAACAGACAGAGTGGGTCAGGGACAGACACTGTAACAGAGTGGGTCAGGAACAGACACTGTAACAGAGCGGGTCAGGGACAGACCCTGTAACAGACAGAGTGGGTCAGAGACAGACACTGTAACAGAGTGGGTCAGAGACAGACCCTGTAACAGACAGAGTGGGTCAGGGACAGACACTGTAACAGAGTGGGTCAGGGACAGACACTGTAACAGAGCGGGTCAGGGACAGACCCTGTAACAGACAGAGTGTGTCAGAGACAGACACTGTAACAGAGTGGGTCAGGGACAGACACTGTAACAGAGCGGGTCAGGGACAGACCCTGTAACAGACAGAGTGGGTCAGGGACAGACGCTGTAACAGAGTGGGTCAGAGACAGACACTGTAACAGAGTGGGTCAGAGACAGACACTGTAACAGAGTGGGTCAGAGACAGACACTGTAACAGAGTGGGTCAGAGACAGACGCTGTAACAGAGTGGGTCAGAGGCAGACACTGTAACAGAGTGGGTCAGGGACAGACACTGTAACAGAGTGGGTCAGAGACAGACACTGTAACAGAGTGGGTCAGAGACAGACGCTGTAACAGAGTGGGTCAGAGACAGACACTGTAACAGAGTGGGTCAGGGACAGACACTGTAAAAGAGTGGGTCAGGGACAGACACTGTAACAGAGTGGGTCAGAGACAGACCCTGTAACAGAGTGGGTCAGGGACAGACACTGTAACAGAGTGGGTCAGGGACAGACACTGTAACAGAGTGGGTCAGAGACAGACTCTGTAACACACAGAGTGGGTCAGAGACAGACACTGTAACAGACAGAGTGGGTCAGGGACAGACACTGTAACAGACAGAGTGGGTCAGAGACAGACGCTGTAACAGACAGAGTGGGTCAGAGACAGACGCTGTAACAGACAGAGTGGGTCAGAGACAGACGCTGTAACAGACAGAGTGGGTCAGGGACAGACACTGTAACAGACAGAGTGGGTCAGAGACAAACACTGTAACAGACAGAGTGGGTCAGAGACAGACGCTGTAACAGACAGAGTGGGTCAGAGACAGACGCTGTAACAGACAGAGTGGGTCAGGGACAGACACTGTAACAGACAGAGTGGGTCAGAGACAGACCCTGTAACAGACAGAGTGGGTCAGGGACAGACGCTGTAACAGACAGAGTGGGTCAGAGACAGACCCTGTATCAGACAGAGTGGGTCAGGGACAGACGCTGTAACAGAGTGGGTCAGAGACAGACACTAACAGAGTGGGTCAGAGACAGACAATGTAACAGAGTGGGTCAGAGACAGACACTGTAACAGAGTGGGTCAGAGACAGACGCTGTAACAGAGTGGGTCAGAGACAGACACTGTAACAGAGTGGGTCAGAGACAGACACTGTAACAGAGTGGGTCAGGGACAGACACTGTAACAGAGTGGGTCAGGGACAGACACTGTAACAGAGTGGGTCAGAGACAGACACTGTAACAGACAGAGTGGGTCAGAGACAGACGCTGTAACAGACAGAGTGGGTCAGAGACAGACACTGTAACAGAGTGGGTCAGGGACAGACACTGTAACAGACAGAGTGGGTCAGAGACAGACGCTGTAACAGACAGTGTGGGTCAGAGACAGACACTGTAACAGAGTGGGTCAGAGACAGACACTATAACAGAGTGGGTCAGAGACAGACACTGTAACAGAGTGGGTCAGAGACAGACCCTGTAACAGAGTGGGTCAGAGACAGACACTGTAACAGAGTGGGTCAGAGACAGACACTGTAACAGTGTGGGTCAGAGACAGACACTGTAACAGAGTGGGTCAGAGACAGACACTGTAACAGAGTGGGTCAGGGACAGACCCTGTAACAGAGTGGGTCAGAGACAGACCCTGTAACAGAGTGGGTCAGAGACAGACACTGTAACAGAGTGGGTCAGGGACAGACACTGTAACAGAGTGGGTCAGAGACAGACGCTGTAACAGACAGAGTGGGTCAGGGACAGACACTGTAACAGACAGAGTGGGTCAGAGACAGATGCCGTAACAGACAGAGTGGGTCAGGGACAGACACTGTAACAGACAGAGTGGGTCAGAGACAGACGCTGTAACAGAGTGGGTCAGGGACAGACACTGTAACAGAGTGGGTCAGAGACAGACACTGTAACAGAGTGGGTCAGAGACAGACACTGTAACAGAGTGGGTCAGGGACAGACGCTGTAACAGACAGAGTGGGTCAGGGACAGACACTGTAACAGACAGAGTGGGTCAGGGACAGACACTGTAACAGACAGAGTGGGTCAGGGACAGACACTGTAACAGAGTGGGTCAGGGACAGACACTGTAACACACAGAGTGGGTCAGGGACAGACACTGTAACAGAGTGGGTCAGGGACAGACGCTGTAACAGACAGAGTGGGTCAGGGACATACGCTGTAACAGACAGAGTGGGTCAGAGACAGACGCCGTAACAGTCAGAGTGGGTCAGGGACAGACACTGTAACAGACAGAGTGGGTCAGAGACAGACGCTGTAACAGAGTGGGTCAGGGACAGACGCTGTAACAGACAGAGTGGGTCAGGGACAGACGCTGTAACAGACAGAGTGGGTCAGGGACAGACACTGTAACAGAGTGGTCAGGGACAGACACTGTAACAGAGCGGGTCAAGGACAGACCCTGTAACAGACAGAGTGGGTCAGAGACAGGACACTGTAACAGAGTGGTCAGAGACAGACCCTGTAACAGACAGAGTGGGTCAGGGACAGACACTGTAACAGAGTGGGTCAGGGACAGACACTGTAACAGAGCGGGTCAGGGACAGACCCTGTAACAGACAGAGTGGGTCAGAGACAGACACTGTAACAGAGTGGGTCAGGGACAGACACTGTAACAGAGCGGGTCAGGGACAGACACTGTAACAGACAGAGTGGGTCAGGGACAGACGCTGTAACAGAGTGGGTCAGAGACAGACACTGTAACAGAGTGGGTCAGAGACAGACACTGTAACAGAGTGGGTCAGAGACAGACACTGTAACGGAGTGGGTCAGAGACAGACGCTGTAACAGAGTGGGTCAGAGACAGACACTGTAACAGAGTGGGTCAGAGACAGACACTAACAGAGTGGGTCAGAGACAGACACTGTAACAGAGTGGGTCAGAGACAGACACTGTAACAGAGTGGGTCAGAGACAGACGCTGTAACAGAGTGGGTCAGAGACAGACACTGTAACAGAGTGGGTCAGAGACAGACACTGTAACAGAGTGGGTCAGGGACAGACACTGTAACAGAGTGGGTCAGAGACAGACACTGTAACAGACAGAGTGGGTCAGAGACAGACGCTGTAACAGACAGAGTGGGTCAGAGACAGACACTGTAACAGAGTGGGTCAGGGACAGACACTGTAACAGTCAGAGTGGATCAGAGACAGACGCTGTAACAGACAGAGTGGGTCAGAGACAGACACTGTAACAGAGTGGGTCAGAGACAGACACTGTAACAGAGTGGGTCAGAGACAGACACTGTAACAGAGTGGGTCAGAGACAGGACCCTGTAACAGAGTGGGTCAGAGACAGACCCTGTAACAGAGTGGGTCAGAGACAGACACTGTAACAGAGTGGGTCAGAGACAGACACTGTAACAGAGTGGGTCAGAGACAGACACTGTAACAGAGTGGGTCAGGGACAGACCCTGTAACAGAGTGGGTCAGAGACAGACCCTGTAACAGAGTGGGTCAGAGACAGACACTGTAACAGAGTGGGTCAGAGACAGACAGACTGTAACAGAGTGGGTCAGGGACAGACACTGTAACAGACAGAGTGGGTCAGGGACAGACTCTGTAACAGACAGAGTGGGTCAGGGACAGACACTGTACAGACAGAGTGGGTCAGGACAGACACTGTAACCAGAGTGGGTCAGGGACAGACACTGTAACAGACAGAGTGGGTCAGGGACAGACACTGTAACAGAGTGGGTCAGGGACAGACCGCTGTAACAGACAGAGTGGGTCAGGGACAGACGCTGTAACAGACAGAGTGGGTCAGAGACAGACGCCGTAACAGACAGAGTGGGTCAGGGACAGACACTGTAACAGACAGAGTGGGTCAGAGACAGACGCTGTAACAGAGTGGGTCAGAGGACAGACGCTGTAACAGACAGAGTGGGTCAGAGACAGACGCTGTAACGACAGAGTGGGTCAGGGACAGACACTGTAACAGACAGAGTGGTCGGGAAACAGAGAGGGTCAGGACAGACGCTGTAACAGACAGAGTGGGTCAGAGACAGACACTGTAACAGACATGAGGGGTCAGAGGACAGACACTGTAACAGACAGAGTGGGTCAGGGACAGACCCTGTAACAGACAGAGTGGGTCAGGGACAGACGCTGTAACAGACAGAGTGGGTCAGAGACAGACCCCTGTATCAGACAGAGTGGGTCAGGGACAGACGCTGTAACAGAGTGGGTCAGAGACAGACACTAACAGAGTGGGTCAGAGACAGACACTGTAACAGAGTGGGGTCAGAGGCAGAAACTGTAAACAGAGTGGGTCAGAGACAGACGCTGTACAGAGTGGGTCAGAGACAGACACTGTAACAGAGTGGGTCAGAGACAGACACTGTAACAGAGTGGGTCAGGGACAGACACTGTAACAGAGTGGGTCAGGGACAGACACTGTAACAGAGTGGGTCAGAGACAGACACTGTAACAGACAGAGTGGGTCAGAGACAGACGCTTGTAACCGACAGAGTGGGTCAGAGACAGACACTGTAACAGACAGAGTGGGTCAGGGACAGACACTGTAACAGACAGAGTGGGTCAGAGACAGACGCTGTAACAGACAGAGTGGGGTCAGAGACAGACACTGTAACAGAGTGGGTCAGAGACAGAAACTGTCACAGCAGGTGGGTCAGAGACAGACACTGTAACAGAGTGGGTCAGAGACAGACCCTGTAACAGAGTGGGTCAGAGACAGACACTGTAACAGAGTGGGTGAGGGACAGACCCTGTAACAGAGTGGGTCAGAGACAGACACTGTAACAGAGTGGGTCAGGGACAGACACTGTAACAGAGTGGGTCAGAGACAGACACTGTAACAGAGTGGGTCAGAGACAGACCCAGTAACAGAGTGGGTCAGAGACAGACACTGTAACAGAGTGGGTCAGGACAGACCCTGTAACAGAGTGGGTCAGAGACAGACACTGTAACAGAGTGGGTCAGAGACAGGACACTGTAACAGAGTGGGTCAGGGACAGACACTGCAACAGACAGAGTGGGTCAGAGACAGATGCCGTAACAGACAGAGTGCGTCAGGGACAGACACTGTAAACAGACAGAGTGGGTCAGAGACAGATGCCGTAACAGACAGAGTGGGTCAGGGACAGACACTGTAACAGAGAGAGTGGGTCAGAGACAGACGCTGTAACAGAGTGGGTCAGGGACAGACGCTGGTAACAGACAGAGTGGGTCAGGGACAGACGCTGTAACAGACAGAGTGGGTCAGAGACAGACGCCGTAACAGACAGAGTGGGTCAGGGACAGACACTTTAACAGAGAGAGTGGGTCAGAGACAGACGCTGTACCAGAGTGGTCAGGGACAGACGCTGTAACAGACAGAGTGGGTCAGGGACAGACGCTGTAACAGACAGAGTGGGTCAGGGACAGACACTGTAACAGAGTGGGTCAGGAACAGACACTGTAACAGAGCGGTCAGGGACAGACCTGTAACAGCACAGAGTGGTGTCAGAGACAGACACTGAACAGAGTGGGTCAGAGACAGACCCTGTAACAGACAGAGTGGGTCAGGGACAGACACTGTAACAGAGTGGGTCAGGGACAGACACTGTAACAGAGCGGGTCAGGACAGACCCTGTAACAGACAGAGTGTGTCAGAGACAGACACTGTACAGAGTGGGTCAGGACAGACACTGTAACAGAGCGGGTCAGGGACAGACCCTGTAATCAGACAGAGTGGGTCAGGGACAGACGCTGTAACAGAGTGGGTCAGAAGACAGACACTGTAACAGAGTGGGTCAGAGACAGACACTGTAACAGAGTGGGTCAGAGACAGACACTGTAACAGAGTGGGTCAGAGACAGACACTGTAACAGAGTGGGTCAGAGACAGACACTGTAACAGAGTGGGTCAGGGACAGACCCTGTAACAGAGTGGGTCAGAGACAGACCCTGTAACAGAGTGGGTCAGAGACAGACACTGTAACAGAGTGGGTCAGGGACAGACACTGTAACAGAGTGGGTCAGAGACAGACACTGTAACAGAGTGGGTCAGGGACAGACGCTGTAACAGACAGAGTGGGTCAGGGACAGACGCTGTAACAGACAGAGTGGGTCAGAGACAGACGCTGTAACAGACAGAGTGGGTCAGGGACAGACACTGTAACAGAGAGAGTGGGTCAGAGACAGACGCTGTAACAGAGTGGGTCAGGGACAGACACTGTAACAGACAGAGTGGGTCAGGGACAGACGCTGTAACAGAGTGGGTCAGGGACAGACCCTGTAACAGACAGAGTGGGTCAGAGACAGACACTGGTAACAGAGTGGGTCAGGGACAGACACTGAAACAGACAGAGTGGGTCAGGGACAGACACTGTAACAGAGTGGGTCAGGGACAGACGCTGTAACAGACAGAGTGGGTCAGGGACAGACGCTGTAACAGACGAGATGAGGTCAGAGACAGACGCCGTAACAGACAGAGTGGGGTCAGGGACAGACACTGTAACAGACAGAGTGGGTCAAGAGACAGACGCTGTAACAGAGTGGGTCAGAGACAGACGCTGTAACAGACAGAGTGGGTCAGAGACAGACGCTGTAACAGACAGAGTGGGTCAGGGGACAGACACTGTAACAGACAGAGTGGGTCAGAGACAAACACTGTGACAGACAGAGTGGGTCAGAGACAGACGCTGTAACAGACAGAGTGGGTCAGAGACAGACACTGTAACAGACAGAGTGGGTCAGGGACAGACACTGTAACAGACAGAGTGGGTCAGAGACAGACCCTGTAACAGACGAGTTGGGTCAGGGACAGACGCTGTAACAGACAGAGTGGGTCAGAGACAGACCTGTATCAGACAGAGTGGGTCAGGGGACAGACGCTGTAACAGAGTGGGTCAGAGACAGACACTAACAGAGTGGGGGTCAGAGACAGACACTGTACAGAGTGGGTCCAGAGGCAGAAACTGTAACAGAGTGGTCAGAGACAGACGCTGTAACAGAGGTGGGTCAGAGACAGACACTGTAACAGAGTGGGTCAGAGACAGACACTGTAACAGATGTGGTACGGGGACAGACACTGTAACAGAGTGGGTCAGGGACAGACACTGTAACGAGTGGGTCAGAGACAGACACTGTAACAGACAGAGTGGTCAGAGACAGACGCTGTAACCGACAGAGTGGGTCAGAGACCGACACTGTAACAGACGGTGGGTCAGGGACAGACACTGTAACAGACAGAGTGGTCAGAGACAGACGCTGTAACAGACAGAGTGGGTCAGAGACAGACACTGTAACAGAGTGGGTCAGAGACAGAAACAGTACCAGAGTGGGTCAGAGACCGACACTGTAACAGAGTGGGTCAGAGACAGACCCTGTAACAGAGTGGGTCAGAGACAGACAATGTAACTGAGTGGGTGAGGGACAGACCCTGTAACAAGAGTGGGTCAGAGACAGACACTGTAACAGAGTGGGTCAGGGACAGACACTGTAACAGAGTGGGTCAGAGACAGACACTGTAACAGAGTGGGTCAGAGACAGACACTGTAACAGAGTGGGTCAGAGACAGACACTGTAACAGAGTGGGTCAGGGACAGACCCTGTAACAGAGTGGGTCAGAGACAGACACTGTAACAGAGTGGTCAGAGACAGCCACTGTAACAGAGTGGGTGAGGGACAGACACTGCAACAGACAGAGTGGGTCAGAGACAGATGCCGTAACAGACAGAGTGGCGTCAGGGACAGGACACTGTAACAGACAGAGTGGGTCAGAGACAGACGCTGTAACAGAGTGGGTCAGGGACAGACGCTGTAACAGACAGAGTGGGTCAGGGACAGACGCTGTAACAGACAGAGTGGGTCAGAGACAGACGCCGTAACAGACAGAGTGGGTCAGGGACAGACACTTTAACAGAGAGAGTGGGTCAGAGACAGACGCTGTAACAGAGTGGGTCAGGGACAGACGCTGTAACAGACAGAGTGGGTCAGGGACAGACGCTGTAACAGACAGAGTGGGTCAGGGACAGACACTGTAACAGAGTGGGTCAGGAACAGACACTGTAACAGAGCGGGTCAGGGACAGACCCTGTAACAGACAGAGTGGGTCAGAGACAGACACTGTAACAGAGTGGGTCAGAGACAGACCCTGTAACAGACAGAGTGGGTCAGGGACAGACACTGTAACAGAGTGGGTCAGGGACAGACACTGTAACAGAGCGGGTCAGGGACAGACCCCTGTAACAGACAGAGTGTGTCAGAGACAGACACTGTAACAGAGTGGGTCAGGGACAGACACTGTAACAGAGCGGGTCAGGGACAGACCCTGTAACAGACAGAGTGGGTCAGGGACAGACGCTGTAACAGAGTGGTCAGAGACAGACACTGTAACAGAGTGGGTCAGAGACAGACACTGTAACAGAGTGGGTCAGAGACAGACACTGTAACAGAGTGGGTCAGAGACAGACACTGTAACAGAGTGGGTCAGAGACAAACACTGTAACAGAGTGGGTCAGGGACAGACCCTGTAACAGAGTGGGTCAGAGACAGACCCTGTTAACAGAGTGGGTCAGAGACAGACACTGTAACAGAGTGGGTCAGGGACAGACACTGTAACAGAGTGGGTCAGAGACAGACACTGTAACAGAGTGGGTCAGGGACAGACGCTGTAACAGACAGAGTGGGTCAGGGACAGACTCTGTAACAGACAGAGTGGGTCAGGGACAGACACTGTAACAGACAGAGTGGGTCAGGGACAGACACTGTAACAGAGTGGGTCAGGGACAGACACTGTAACAGACAGAGTGGGTCAGGGGACAGACACTGTAACAGAGTGGGTCAGGGACAGACGCTGTAACAGACAGAGTGGGTCAGGGACAGACGCTGTAACAGACAGAGTGGGTCAGAGACAGACGCCGTAACAGACAGAGTGGGTCAGGGACAGACACTGTAACAGACAGAGTGGGTCAGAGACAGACGCTGTAACAGAGTGGGTCAGAGACAGACGCTGTAACAGACAGAGTGGGTCAGAGACAGACGCTGTAACAGACAGAGTGGGTCAGGGACAGACACTGTAACAGACAGAGTGGGTCAGAGACAAACACTGTGACAGACAGAGTGGGTCAGAGACAGACGCTGTAACAGACAGAGTGGGTCAGAGACAGACACTGTAACAGACAGAGTGGGTCAGGGACAGACACTGTAACAGACAGAGTGGGTCAGAGACAGACCCTGTAACAGACAGAGTGGGTCAGGGACAGACGCTGTAACAGACAGAGTGGGTCAGAGACAGACCCTGTATCAGACAGAGTGGGTCAGGGACAGACGCTGTAACAGAGTGGGTCAGAGACAGACACTAACAGAGTGGGTCAGAGACAGACACTGTAACAGAGTGGGTCAGAGGCAGAAACTGTAACAGAGTGGGTCAGAGACAGACGCTGTAACAGAGTGGGTCAGAGACAGACACTGTAACAGAGTGGGTCAGAGACAGACACTGTAACAGAGTGGGTCAGGGACAGACACTGTAACAGAGTGGGTCAGGGACAGACACTGTAACAGAGTGGGTCAGAGACAGACACTGTAACAGACAGAGTGGTCAGAGACAGACGCTGTAACCGACAGAGTGGGTCAGAGACAGACACTGTAACAGAGTGGGTCAGGGACAGACACTGTAACAGACAGAGTGGGTCAGAGACAGACGCTGTAACAGACAGAGTGGGTCAGAGACAGACACTGTAACAGAGTGGGTCAGAGACAGAAACAGTAACAGAGTGGGTCAGAGACAGACACTGTAACAGAGTGGGTCAGAGACAGACCCTGTAACAGAGTGGGTCAGAGACAGGACACTGTAACAGAGTGGGTGAGGGACAGACCCTGTAACAGAGTGGGTCAGAGACAGACACTGTAACAGAGTGGGTCAGGGACAGACACTGTAACAGAGTGGGTCAGAGACAGACACTGTAACAGAGTGGGTCAGAGACAGACACTGTAACAGAGTGGGTCAGAGACAGACACTGTAACAGAGTGGGTCAGGGACAGACCCTGTAACAGAGTGGGTCAGAGACAGACACTGTAACAGAGTGGGTCAGAGACAGACACTGTAACAGAGTGGGTGAGGGACAGACACTGCAACAGACAGAGTGGGTCAGAGACAGATGCCGTAACAGACAGAGTGCGTCAGGGACAGACACTGTAACAGACAGAGTGGGTCAGAGACAGATGCCGTAACAGACAGAGTGGGTCAGGGACAGACACTGTAACAGACAGAGTGGGTCAGAGACAGACGCTGTAACAGAGTGGGTCAGGGACAGACGCTGTAACAGACAGAGTGGGTCAGGGACAGACGCTGTAACAGACAGAGTGGGTCAGAGACAGACGCCGTAACAGACAGAGAGGGTCAGGGACAGACACTTTAACAGAGAGAGTGGGTCAGAGACAGACGCTGCAACAGAGTGGGTCAGGGACAGACGCTGTAACAGACAGAGTGGGTCAGGGACAGACGCTGTAACAGAGCGGGTCAGGGACAGACCTGTAACAGACAGAGTGGGTCAGAGACAGACACTGTAACAGAGTGGGTCAGAGACAGACCCTGTAACAGACAGAGTGGGTCAGGGACAGACACTGTAACAGAGTGGGTCAGGGACAGACACTGTAACAGAGCGGGTCAGGGACAGACCCTGTAACAGACAGAGTGTGTCAGAGACAGACACTGTAACAGAGTGGGTCAGGGACAGACACTGTAACAGAGCGGGTCAGGGACAGACCCTGTAACAGACAGAGTGGGTCAGGGACAGACGCTGTAACAGAGTGGGGTCAGAGACAGACACTGTAACAGAGTGGGTCAGAGACAGACACTGTAACAGAGTGGGTCAGAGACAGACACTGTAACAGAGTGGGTCAGAGACAGACGCTGTAACAGAGTGGGTCAGAGGCAGACACTGTAACAGAGTGGGTCAGGGACAGACACTGTAACAGAGTGGGTCAGAGACAGACACTGTAACAGAGTGGGTCAGAGACAGACGCTGTAACAGAGTGGGTCAGAGACAGACACTGTAACAGAGTGGGTCAGGGACAGACACTGTAAAGAGTGGGTCAGGACAGACACTGTAACAGAGTGGGTCAGAGACAGACCCTGTAACAGAGTGGGTCAGGGACAGACCTTGTAACAGAGTGGGTCAGGACAGACACTGTAACAGAGTGGGTCAGAGACAGACTCTGTAACACACGAGTGGGTCAGAGACAGACACTGTAACAGACAGAGTGGGTCAGGGACAGACACTGTAAACAGACAGAGTGGGTCAGAGACAGACGCTGTAACAGACAGAGTGGGTCAGAGACAGACGCTGTAACAGAGTGGGTCAGAGACAGACACTGTAACAGAGTGGGTCAGAGACAGACACTAACAGAGTGGGTCAGAGACAGACACTGTAACAGAGTGGGTCAGAGACAGACACTGTAACAGAGTGGGTCAGAGACAGACGCTGTAACAGAGTGGGTCAGAGACAGACACTGTAACAGAGTGGGTCAGAGACAGACACTGTAACAGAGTGGGTCAGGGACAGACACTGTAACAGAGTGGGTCAGGGACAGACACTGTAACAGAGTGGGTCAGAGACAGACACTGTAACAGACAGAGTGGGTCAGAGACAGACGCTGTAACAGACAGAGTGGGTCAGAGACAGACACTGTAACAGAGTGGGTCAGGGACAGACACTGTAACAGTCAGAGTGGGTCAGAGACAGACGCTGTAACAGACAGAGTGGGTCAGAGACAGACACTGTAACAGAGTGGGTCAGAGACAGACACTGTAACAGAGTGGGTCAGAGACAGACACTGTAACAGAGTGGGTCAGAGACAGACCCTGTAACAGAGTGGGTCAGAGACAGACACTGTAACAGAGTGGGTCAGAGACAGACACTGTAACAGAGTGGGTCAGAGACAGACACTGTACAGAGTGGGTCAGAGACAGACACTGTAACAGAGTGGGTCAGGGACAGACCCTGTAACAGAGGGGGTCAGAGACAGACCCTGTAACAGAGTGGGTCAGAGACAGACACTGTAACAGAGTGGGTCAGGGACAGACACTGTAACAGAGTGGGTCAGAGACAGACACTGTACAGAGTGGGTCAGGGACAGACACTGTAACAGACAGAGTGGGTCAGGGACAGACTCTGTAACAGACCGAGTGGGTCAGGGACAGACACGGTAACAGACAGAGTGGGTCAGGGACAGACACTGTAACAGAGTGGGTCAGGGGACAGACACTGTAACAGGACAGAGTGGGTCAGGGACAGACACTGTAACAGAGTGGGTCAGGACAGACGCTGTAACAGACAGCGTGGGTAGGGACAGACGCTGTAACAGACAGAGTGGGTCAGAGACAGACACCGTAACAGACAGAGTGGGTCAGGGACAGACACTGTAACAGACAGAGTGGGTCAGAGACAGACGCTGTAACAGAGTGGGTCAGAGACAGACGCTGTAACAGACAGAGTGGGTCAGAGACAGACGCTGTAACAGACAGAGTGGGTCAGGGACAGACACTGTAACAGACAGAGTGGGTCAGAGACAGACACTGTGACAGACAGAGTGGGTCAGAGACAGACGCTGTAACAGACAGAGTGGGTCAGAGACAGACACTGTAACAGACAGAGTGGGTCAGGGACAGACACTGTAACAGACAGAGTGGGTCAGAGACAGACCCTGTAACAGACAGAGTGGGTCAGGGACAGACGCTGTAACAGACAGAGTGGGTCAGAGACAGACCCTGTACAGACAGAGTGGGTCAGGGACAGACACTGTAACAGAGTGGGTCAGAGACAGACACTAACAGAGTGGGTCAGAGACAGACACTGTAACAGAGTGGGTCAGAGGCAGACACTGTAACAGAGTGGGTCAGAGACAGACGCTGTAACAGAGTGGGTCAGAGACAGACACTGTAACAGACAGAGTGGGTCAGAGACAGACGCTGTAACAGAGTGGGTCAGAGACAGACGCTGTAACAGACAGAGTGGGTCAGAGACAGACGCTGTAACAGACAGAGTGGGTCAGGGACAGACACTGTAACAGACAGAGTGGGTCAGAGACAAACACTGTGACAGACAGAGTGGGTCAGAGACAGACGCTGTAACAGACAGAGTGGGTCAGAGACAGACACTGTAACAGACAGAGTGGGTCAGGGACAGACACTGTAACAGACAGAGTGGGTCAGAGACAGACCCTGTAACAGACAGAGTGGGTCAGGGACAGACGCTGTAACAGACAGAGTGGGTCAGAGACAGACCCTGTATCAGACAGAGTGGGTCAGGGACAGACGCTGTAACAGAGTGGGTCAGAGACAGACACTAACAGAGTGGGTCAGAGACAGACACTGTAACAGAGTGGGTCAGAGGCAGAAACTGTAACAGAGTGGGTCAGAGACAGACGCTGTAACAGAGTGGGTCAGAGACAGACACTGTAACAGAGTGGGTCAGAGACAGACACTGTAACAGAGTGGGTCAGGGACAGACACTGTAACAGAGTGGGTCAGGGACAGACACTGTAACAGAGTGGGTCAGAGACAGACACTGTAACAGACAGAGTGGGTCAGAGACAGACGCTGTAACCGACAGAGTGGGTCAGAGACAGACACTGTACAGACAGAGTGGGTCAGGGACAGACACTGTAACAGACAGAGTGGGTCAGAGACAGACGCTGTAACAGACAGAGTGGGTCAGAGACAGACACTGTAACAGAGTGGGTCAGAGACAGAAACAGTAACAGAGTGGGTCAGAGACAGACACTGTAACAGAGTGGGTCAGAGACAGACCCTGTAACAGAGTGGGTCAGAGACAGACACTGTAACAGAGTGGGTGAGGGACAGACCCTGTAACAGAGTGGGTCAGAGACAGACACTGTAACAGAGTGGGTCAGGGACAGACACTGTAACAGAGTGGGTCAGAGACAGACACTGTAACAGAGTGGGTCAGAGACAGACACTGTAACAGAGTGGGTCAGAGACAGACACTGTAACAGAGTGGGTCAGGGACAGACCCTGTAACAGAGTGGGTCAGAGACAGACACTGTAACAGAGTGGGTCAGAGACAGACACTGTAACAGAGTGGGTGAGGGACAGACACTGCAACAGACAGAGTGGGTCAGAGACAGATGCCGTAACAGACAGAGTGGGTCAGGGACAGCACTGTAACAGACAGAGTGGGTCAGAGACAGACGCCTGTAAGACAGAGTGGGTCAGGGACAGACGCTGTAACAGACAGAGTGGGTCAGGGACAGACGCTGTAACAGCAGAGGGGTCAGAGACAGACGCCGTAACAGACAGAGTGGGTCAGGGACAGACACTTTAACAGAGAGAGTGGGTCAGAGACAGACGCTGTAACAGAGTGGGTCAGGGACAGACGCTGTAACAGACAGAGTGGGTCAGGACAGACGCTGTAACAGACAGAGTGGGTCAGGGACAGACACTGTAACAGAGTGGGTCAGGAACAGACACTGTAACAGAGCGGGTCAGGGACAGACCCTGTAACAGACAGAGTGGGTCAGAGACAGACACTGTAACAGAGTGGGTCAGAGACAGACCCTGTAACAGACAGAGTGGGTCAGGGACAGACACTGTAACAGAGTGGGTCAGGGACAGACACTGTAACAGAGCGGGTCAGGGACAGACCCTGTAACAGACAGAGTGTGTCAGAGACAGACACTGTAACAGAGTGGGTCAGGGACAGACACTGTAACAGAGCGGGTCAGGGACAGACCCTGTAACAGACAGAGTGGGTCAGGGACAGACGCTGTAACAGAGTGGGTCAGAGACAGACACTGTAACAGAGTGGGTCAGAGACAGACACTGTAACAGAGTGGGTCAGAGACAGACACTGTAACAGAGTGGGTCAGAGACAGACACTGTAACAGAGTGGGTCAGAGACAGACACTGTAACAGAGTGGGTCAGGGACAGACCCTGTAACAGAGTGGGTCAGAGACAGACCCTGTAACAGAGTGGGTCAGAGACAGACACTGTAACAGAGTGGGTCAGGGACAGACACTGTAACAGAGTGGGTCAGAGACAGACACTGTAACAGAGTGGGTCAGGGACAGACACTGTAACAGACAGAGTGGGTCAGGGACAGACTCTGTAACAGACAGAGTGGGTCAGGGACAGACACTGTAACAGACAGAGTGGGTCAGGGACAGACACTGTAACAGAGTGGGTCAGGGACAGACACTGTAACAGACAGAGTGGGTCAGGGACAGACACTGTAACAGAGTGGGTCAGGGACAGACGCTGTAACAGACAGAGTGGGTCAGGGACAGACGCTGTAACAGACAGAGTGGGTCAGAGACAGACGCCGTAACAGACAGAGTGGGTCAGGGACAGACACTGTAACAGACAGAGTGGGTCAGAGACAGACGCTGTAACAGAGTGGGTCAGAGACAGACGCTGTAACAGACAGAGTGGGTCAGAGACAGACGCTGTAACAGACAGAGTGGGTCAGGGACAGACACTGTAACAGACAGAGTGGGTCAGAGACAAACACTGTGACAGACAGAGTGGGTCAGAGACAGACGCTGTAACAGACAGAGTGGGTCAGAGACAGACACTGTAACAGACAGAGTGGGTCAGGGACAGACACTGTAACAGACAGAGTGGGTCAGAGACAGACCCTGTAACAGACAGAGTGGGTCAGGGACAGACGCTGTAACAGACAGAGTGGGTCAGAGACAGACCCTGTATCAGACAGAGTGGGTCAGGGACAGACGCTGTAACAGAGTGGGTCAGAGACAGACACTAACAGAGTGGGTCAGAGACAGACACTGTAACAGAGTGGGTCAGAGGCAGAAACTGTAACAGAGTGGGTCAGAGACAGACGCTGTAACAGAGTGGGTCAGAGACAGACACTGTAACAGAGTGGGTCAGAGACAGACACTGTAACAGAGTGGGTCAGGGACAGACACTGTAACAGAGTGGGTCAGGGACAGACACTGTAACAGAGTGGGTCAGAGACAGACACTGTAACAGACAGAGTGGGTCAGAGACAGACGCTGTAACCGACAGAGTGGGTCAGAGACAGACACTGTAACAGAGTGGGTCAGGGACAGACACTGTAACAGACAGAGTGGGTCAGAGACAGACGCTGTAACAGACAGAGTGGGTCAGAGACAGACACTGTAACAGAGTGGGTCAGAGACAGAAACAGTAACAGAGTGGGTCAGAGACAGACACTGTAACAGAGTGGGTCAGAGACAGACCCTGTAACAGAGTGGGTCAGAGACAGACACTGTAACAGAGTGGGTGAGGGACAGACCCTGTAACAGAGTGGGTCAGAGACAGACACTGTAACAGAGTGGGTCAGGGACAGACACTGTAACAGAGTGGGTCAGAGACAGACACTGTAACAGAGTGGGTCAGAGACAGACACTGTAACAGAGTGGGTCAGAGACAGACACTGTAACAGAGTGGGTCAGGGACAGACCCTGTAACAGAGTGGGTCAGAGACAGACACTGTAACAGAGTGGGTCAGAGACAGACACTGTAACAGAGTGGGTGAGGGACAGACACTGCAACAGACAGAGTGGGTCAGAGACAGATGCCGTAACAGACAGAGTGCGTCAGGGACAGACACTGTAACAGACAGAGTGGGTCAGAGACAGATGCCGTAACAGACAGAGTGGGTCAGGGACAGACACTGTAACAGACAGAGTGGGTCAGAGACAGACGCTGTAACAGAGTGGGTCAGGGACAGACGCTGTAACAGACAGAGTGGGTCAGGGACAGACGCTGTAACAGACAGAGTGGGTCAGAGACAGACGCCGTAACAGACAGAGTGGGTCAGGGACAGACACTTTAACAGAGAGAGTGGGTCAGAGACAGACGCTGCAACAGAGTGGGTCAGGGACAGACGCTGTAACAGACAGAGTGGGTCAGGGACAGACGCTGTAACAGAGCGGGTCAGGGACAGACCCTGTAACAGACAGAGTGGGTCAGAGACAGACACTGTAACAGAGTGGGTCAGAGACAGACCCTGTAACAGACAGAGTGGGTCAGGGACAGACACTGTAACAGAGTGGGTCAGGGACAGACACTGTAACAGAGCGGGTCAGGGACAGACCCTGTAACAGACAGAGTGTGTCAGAGACAGACACTGTAACAGAGTGGGTCAGGGACAGACACTGTAACAGAGCGGGTCAGGGACAGACCCTGTAACAGACAGAGTGGGTCAGGGACAGACGCTGTAACAGAGTGGGTCAGAGACAGACACTGTAACAGAGTGGGTCAGAGACAGACACTGTAACAGAGTGGGTCAGAGACAGACACTGTAACAGAGTGGGTCAGAGACAGACGCTGTAACAGAGTGGGTCAGAGGCAGACACTGTAACAGAGTGGGTCAGGGACAGACACTGTAACAGAGTGGGTCAGAGACAGACACTGTAACAGAGTGGGTCAGAGACAGACGCTGTAACAGAGTGGGTCAGAGACAGACACTGTAACAGAGTGGGTCAGGGACAGACACTGTAAAAGAGTGGGTCAGGGACAGACACTGTAACAGAGTGGGTCAGAGACAGACCCTGTAACAGAGTGGGTCAGGGACAGACATTGTAACAGAGTGGGTCAGAGACAGACACTGTAACAGACAGAGTGGGTCAGGGACAGACACTGTAACAGACAGAGTGGGTCAGAGACAGACGCTGTAACAGACAGAGTGGGTCAGAGACAGACGCTGTAACAGAGTGGGTCAGAGACAGACACTGTAACAGAGTGGGTCAGAGACAGACACTAACAGAGTGGGTCAGAGACAGACACTGTAACAGAGTGGGTCAGAGACAGACACTGTAACAGAGTGGGTCAGAGACAGACGCTGTAACAGAGTGGGTCAGAGACAGACACTGTAACAGAGTGGGTCAGAGACAGACACTGTAACAGAGTGGGTCAGGGACAGACACTGTAACAGAGTGGGTCAGGGACAGACACTGTAACAGAGTGGGTCAGAGACAGACACTGTAACAGACAGAGTGGGTCAGAGACAGACGCTGTAACAGACAGAGTGGGTCAGAGACAGACACTGTAACAGAGTGGGTCAGGGACAGACACTGTAACAGTCAGAGTGGGTCAGAGACAGACGCTGTAACAGACAGAGTGGGTCAGAGACAGACACTGTAACAGAGTGGGTCAGAGACAGACACTGTAACAGAGTGGGTCAGAGACAGACACAGTAACAGAGTGGGTCAGAGACAGACACTGTAACAGAGTGGGTCAGAGACAGACCCTGTAACAGAGTGGGTCAGAGACAGACACTGTAACAGAGTGGGTCAGAGACAGACACTGTAACAGAGTGGGTCAGAGACAGACACTGTAACAGAGTGGGTCAGGGACAGACCCTGTAACAGAGTGGGTCAGAGACAGACCCCTGTAACAGAGTGGGTCAGAGACAGACACTGTAACAGAGTGGGTCAGGGACAGACACTGTAACAGAGTGGGTCAGAGACAGACACTGTAACAGAGTGGGTCAGGGACAGACACTGTAACAGACAGAGTGGGTCAGGGACAGACTCTGTAACAGACAGAGTGGGTCAGGGACAGACACTGTAACAGACAGAGTGGGTCAGGGACAGACACTGTAACAGAGTGGGTCAGGGACAGACACTGTAACAGGACAGAGTGGGTCAGGGACAGACACTGTAACAGAGTGGGTCAGGGACAGACGCTGTAACAGACAGAGTGGGTCAGGGACAGACGCTGTACAGACAGAGTGGGTCAGAGACAGACGCTGTAACAGACAGAGTGGGTCAGGGACAGACACTGTAACAGACAGAGTGGGTCAGAGACAGACGCTGTAACAGAGTGGGTCAGAGACAGACGCTGTAACAGACAGAGTGGGTCAGAGACAGACGCTGTAACAGACAGAGTGGGTCAGGGACAGACACTGTAACAGACAGAGTGGGTCAGAGACAAACACTGTGACAGACAGAGTGGGTCAGAGACAGACGCTGTAACAGACAGAGTGGGTCAGAGACAGACACTGTAACAGACAGAGTGGGTCAGGGACAGACACTGTAACAGACAGAGTGGGTCAGAGACAGACCCTGTAACAGACAGAGTGGGTCAGGGACAGACGCTGTAACAGACAGAGTGGGTCAGAGACAGACCCTGTATCAGACAGAGTGGGTCAGGGACAGACGCTGTAACAGAGTGGGTCAGAGACAGACACTAACAGAGTGGGTCAGAGACAGACACTGTAACAGAGTGGGTCAGAGGCAGAAACTGTAACAGAGTGGGTCAGAGACAGACGCTGTAACAGAGTGGGTCAGAGACAGACACTGTAACAGAGTGGGTCAGAGACAGACACTGTAACAGAGTGGGTCAGGGACAGACACTGTAACAGAGTGGGTCAGGGACAGACACTGTAACAGAGTGGGTCAGAGACAGACACTGTAACAGACAGAGTGGGTCAGAGACAGACGCTGTAACCGACAGAGTGGGTCAGAGACAGACACTGTAACAGAGTGGGTCAGGGACAGACACTGTAACAGACAGAGTGGGTCAGAGACAGACGCTGTAACAGACAGAGTGGGTCAGAGACAGACACTGTAACAGAGTGGGTCAGAGACAGAAACAGTAACAGAGTGGGTCAGAGACAGACACTGTAACAGAGTGGGTCAGAGACAGACCCTGTAACAGAGTGGGTCAGAGACAGACACTGTAACAGAGTGGGTGAGGGACAGACCCTGTAACAGAGTGGGTCAGAGACAGACACTGTAACAGAGTGGGTCAGGGACAGACACTGTAACAGAGTGGGTCAGAGACAGACACTGTAACAGAGTGGGTCAGAGACAGACACTGTAACAGAGTGGGTCAGAGACAGACACTGTAACAGAGTGGGTCAGGGACAGACCTGTAACAGAGTGGGTCAGAGACAGACACTGTAACAGAGTGGGTCAGAGACAGACACTGTAACAGAGTGGGTCAGGGACAGACACTGCAACAGACAGAGTGGGTCAGAGACAGATGCCGTAACAGACAGAGTGGGTCAGGGACAGACACTGTAACAGACAGAGTGGGTCAGAGACAGATGCCGTAACAGACAGAGTGGGTCAGGGACAGACACTGTAACAGACAGAGGTGGGTCAGAGACAGACGCTGTAACAGAGTGGGTCAGGGACAGACGCTGTAACAGACAGAGTGGGTCAGGGACAGACTGCTGTAACAGACAGAGTGGGTCAGAGACAGACGCCGTAACAGACAGAGTGGGTCAGGGACAGACACTTTAACAGAGAGAGTGGGTCAGAGACAGACGCTGTAACAGAGTGGGTCAGGGACAGACGCTGTAACAGACAGAGTGGGTCAGGGACAGACGCTGTAACAGACAGAGTGGGTCAGGACAGACACTGTAACAGAGTGGGTCAGGAACAGACACTGTAACAGAGCGGGTCAGGGACAGACCCTGTAACAGACAGAGTGGGTCAGAGACAGACACTGTAACAGAGTGGGTCAGAGACAGACCCTGTAACAGACAGAGTGGGTCAGGGACAGACACTGTAACAGAGTGGGTCAGGGACAGACACTGTAACAGAGCGGGTCAGGGACAGACCCTGTAACAGACAGAGTGTGTCAGAGACAGACACTGTAACAGAGTGGGTCAGGGACAGACACTGTAACAGAGCGGGTCAGGGACAGACCCTGTAACAGACAGAGTGGGTCAGGGACAGACGCTGTAACAGAGTGGGTCAGAGACAGACACTGTAACAGAGTGGGTCAGAGACAGACACTGTAACAGAGTGGGTCAGAGACAGACACTGTAACAGAGTGGGTCAGAGACAGACACTGTAACAGAGTGGGTCAGAGGACAGACACTGTAACAGAGTGGGTCAGGGACAGACCCTGTAACAGAGTGGGTCAGAGACAGACACTGTAACAGAGTGGGTCAGAGACAGACGCTGTAACAGAGTGGGTCAGAGACAGACACTGTAACAGAGTGGGTCAGGGACAGACACTGTAACAGAGTGGGTCAGGGACAGACACTGTAACAGAGTGGGTCAGAGACAGACCCTGTAACAGAGTGGGTCAGGGACAGACACTGTAACAGAGTGGGTCAGGGACAGACACTGTAACAGAGTGGGTCAGAGACAGACTCTGTAACACACAGAGTGGGTCAGAGACAGACACTGTAACAGACAGAGTGGGTCAGGGACAGACACTGTAACAGACAGAGTGGGTCAGAGACAGACGCTGTAACAGACAGAGTGGGTCAGAGACAGACGCTGTAACAGACAGAGTGGGTCAGAGACAGACGCTGTAACAGACAGAGTGGGTCAGGGACAGACACTGTAACAGACAGAGTGGGTCAGAGACAGACACTGTAACAGACAGAGTGGGTCAGAGACAGACCCTGTAACAGACAGAGTGGGTCAGGGACAGACGCTGTAACAGACAGAGTGGGTCAGAGACAGACCCTGTATCAGACAGAGTGGGTCAGGAGACAGACGCTGTAACAGAGTGGGTCAGAGACAGACACTAACAGAGTGGGTCAGAGACAGACACTGTAACAGAGTGGGTCAGAGACAGACACTGTAACAGAGTGGGTCAGAGACAGACGCTGTAACAGAGTGGGTCAGAGACAGACACTGTAACAGAGTGGGTCAGAGACAGACACTGTAACAGAGTGGGTCAGGGACAGACACTGTAACAGAGTGGGTCAGGGACAGACACTGTAACAGAGTGGGTCAGAGACAGACACTGTAACAGACAGAGTGGGTCAGAGACAGACGCTGTAACAGACAGAGTGGGTCAGAGACAGACACTGTAACAGAGTGGGTCAGGGACAGACACTGTAACAGACAGAGTGGGTCAGAGACAGACGCTGTAACAGACAGAGTGGGTCAGAGACAGACACTGTAACAGAGTGGGTCAGAGACAGACACTATAACAGAGTGGGTCAGAGACAGACACTGTAACAGAGTGGGTCAGAGACAGACCCTGTAACAGAGTGGGTCAGAGACAGACCCTGTAACAGAGTGGGTCAGAGACAGACACTGTAACAGAGTGGGTCAGAGACAGACACTGTAACAGAGTGGGTCAGAGACAGACACTGTAACAGAGTGGGTCAGGACAGACCCTGTAACAGAGTGGGTCAGAGACAGACCCTGTAACAGAGTGGGTCAGAGACAGACACTGTAACAGAGTGGGTCAGGGACAGACACTGTAACAGAGTGGGTCAGAGACAGACGCTGTAACAGACAGAGTGGGTCAGGGACAGACACTGTAACAGACAGAGTGGGTCAGAGACAGATGCCGTAACAGACAGAGTGGGTCAGGGACAGACACTGTAACAGACAGAGTGGGTCAGAGACAGACGCTGTAACAGAGTGGTTCAGGGACAGACGCTGTAACAGACAGAGTGGGTCAGGGACAGACGCTGTAACAAACAGAGTGGGTCAGGACAGACGCTGTAACAGACAGAGTGGGTCAGGGACAGACACTGTAACAGAGTGGGTCAGGGACAGACACTGTAACAGAGTGGGTCAGAGACAGACACTGTAACAGACAGAGTGGGTCAGGGACAGACACTGTAACAGAGTGGGTCAGGGACAGACACTGTAACAGAGTGGGTCAGGGACAGACCCTGTAACAGACAGAGTGGATCAGAGACAGACACTGTAACAGACAGAGTGGGTCAGAGACAGATGCTGTAACAGAGTGGGTCAGAGACAGACACTGTAACAGAGAGGGTCAGGGACAGACACTGTAACAGACAGAGTGGGTCAGGGACAGACACTAACAGAGTGGGTCAGGGACAGACACTAACAGAGTGGGTCAGAGACAGACACTGTAACAGACAGAGTGGGTCAGGGACAGACACTGTAACAGAGTGGGTCAGGGACAGACACTGTAACAGAGTGGGTCAGAGACAGACCCTGTAACAGACAGAGTGGGTCAGGGACAGACACTGTAACAGAGTGGGTCAGAGACAGACACTGTAACAGAGTGGGTCAGGGACAGACACTGTAACAGAGCGGGTCAGGGACAGACCCTGTAACAGACAGACTGGATCAGAGACAGACACTGTAACAGAGTGGGTCAGGGACAGACACTGTAACAGAGTGGGTCAGGGACAGACACTGTAACAGAGTGGGTCAGGGACAGACCCTGTAACAGAGTGGGTCAGGGACAGACCCTGTAACAGAGTGGGTCAGAGACAGACCCTGTAACAGACAGAGTGGGTCAGAGACAGACACTGTAACAGAGTGGGTCAGGGACAGACACTGTAACAGAGTGGGTCAGAGACAGACACTGTAACAGAGTGGGTCAGAGACAGACACTGTAACAGAGTGGGTCAGAGACAGATGCTGTAACAGAGTGGGTCAGAGACAGACCCTGTAACAGAGTGGGTCAGAGACAGACCCTGTAACAGAGTGGGTCAGGGACAGACCCTGTAACAGAGTGGGTCAGAGACAGACCCTGTAACAGAGTGGGTCAGAGACAGACACTGTAACAGAGTGGGTCAGAGACAGACACTGTAACAGAGTGGGTCAGAGGACAGACACTGTAACAGAGTGGGTCAGAGACAGACACTGTAACAGAGTGGGTCAGGGACAGACACTGTAACAGAGTGGGTCAGAGACAGACACTGTAACAGAGTGGGTCAGAGACAGACACTGTAACAGAGTGGGTCAGAGACAGACACTGTAACAGAGTGGGTCAGAGACAGACACTGTAACAGAGTGGGTCAGGGACAGACACTGTAACAGACAGAGTGGGTCAGGGACAGACGCTTTAACAGACAGAGTGGGTCAGGGACAGACACTGTAACAGACAGAGTGGGTCAGGGACAGACACTGTAACAGACAGAGTGGGTCAGGGACAGACACTGTAACAGAGTGGGTCAGGGACAGACACTGTAACAGACAGAGTGGGTCAGGGACAGACACTGTAACAGAGTGGGTCAGGGACAGACGCTGTAACAGACAGAGTTGGTCAGGGACAGACGCTGTAACAGACAGAGTGGGTCAGAGACAGACGCCGTAACAGACAGAGTGGGTCAGGGACAGACACTGTAACAGACAGAGTGGGTCAGAGACAGACGCTGTAACAGAGTGGGTCAGGGACAGACGCTGTAACAGACAGAGTGGGTCAGGGACAGACGCTGTAACAGGCAGAGTGGGTCAGGGACAGACACTGTAACAGAGTGGGTCAGGGACAGACACTGTAACAGAGCGGGTCAGGGACAGATCCTGTAACAGACAGAGTGGGTCAGAGACAGACACTGTAACAGAGTGAGTCAGAGACAGACCCTGTAACAGACAGAGTGGGTCAGGAACAGACACTGTAACAGAGTGGGTCAGGGACAGACACTGTAACAGAGCGGGTCAGGGACAGACCCTGTAACAGACAGAGTGGGTCAGAGACAGACACTGTAACAGAGTGGGTCAGGGACAGACACTGTAACAGAGCGGGTCAGGGACAGACCCTGTAACAGACAGAGTGGGTCAGGGACAGACGCTGTAACAGAGTGGGTCAGAGACAGACACTGTAACAGAGTGGGTCAGAGACAGACACTGTAACAGAGTGGGTCAGAGACAGACACTGTAACAGAGTGGGTCAGAGACAGACGCTGTAACAGAGTGGGTCAGAGACAGACACTGTAACAGAGTGGGTCAGGGAGAGACACTGTAACAGAGTGGGTCAGAGACAGACACTGTAACAGAGTGGGTCAGAGACAGACGCTGTAACAGAGTGGGTCAGAGACAGACACTGTAACAGAGTGGGTCAGAGACAGACGCTGTAACAGAGTGGGTCAGAGACAGACACTGTAACAGAGTGGGTCAGGGACAGACACTGTAACAGAGTGGGTCAGAGACAGACACTGTAACAGAGTGGGTCAGAGACAGACGCTGTAACAGAGTGGGTCAGAGACAGACACTGTAACAGAGTGGGTCAGGGACAGACACTGTAACAGAGTGGGTCAGGGACAGACACTGTAACGTAGTGGGTCAGAGACAGACCCTGTAACAGAGTGGGTCAGAGACAGACCCTGTAACAGAGTGGGTCAGAGACAGACACTGTAACAGAGTGGGTCAGAGACAGACACTGTAACAGAGTGGGTCAGAGACAGACACTGTAACAGAGTGGGTCAGGGACAGACCCTGTAACAGAGTGGGTCAGAGACAGACCCTGTAACAGAGTGGGTCAGAGACAGACACTGTAACAGAGTGGGTCAGGGACAGACACTGTAACAGAGTGGGTCAGAGACAGACGCTGTAACAGACAGAGTGGGTCAGGGACAGACACTGTAACAGACAGAGTGGGTCAGAGACAGATGCCGTAACAGACAGAGTGGGTCAGAGACAGACGCTGTAACAGAGTGGGTCAGGGACAGACGCTGTAACAGACAGAGTGGGTCAGGGACAGACGCTGTAACAAACAGAGTGGGTCAGGGACAGACGCTGTAACAGACAGAGTGGGTCAGGGACAGACACTGTAACAGAGTGGGTCAGGGACAGACACTGTAACAGAGTGGGTCAGAGACAGACACTGTAACAGACAGAGTGGGTCAGAGACAGACACTGTAACAGAGTGGGTCAGGGACAGACACTGTAACAGAGCGGGTCAGGGACAGACCCTGTAACAGACAGAGTGGATCAGAGACAGACACTGTAACAGACAGAGTGGGTCAGAGACAGATGCTGTAACAGAGTGGGTCAGAGACAGACACTGTAACAGAGAGGGTCAGGGACAGACACTGTAACAGACAGAGTGGGTCAGGGACAGACACTAACAGAGTGGGTCAGGGACAGACACTAACAGAGTGGGTCAGAGACAGACACTGTAACAGACAGAGTGGGTCAGGGACAGACACTGTAACAGAGTGGGTCAGGGACAGACACTGTAACAGAGTGGGTCAGAGACTGACCCTGTAACAGACAGAGTGGGTCAGGGACAGACACTGTAACAGAGTGGGTCAGAGACAGACACTGTAACAGAGTGGGTCAGGGACAGACACTGTAACAGAGTGGGTCAGGGACAGACACTGTAACAGAGCGGGTCAGGGACAGACCCTGTAACAGACAGAGTGGATCAGAGACAGACACTGTAACAGAGTGGGTCAGGGATAGACACTGTAACAGAGTGGGTCAGGGACAGACACTGTAACAGAGTGGGTCAGGGACAGACCCTGTAACAGAGTGGGTCAGGGACAGACCCTGTAACAGAGTGGGTCAGAGACAGACCCTGTAACAGACAGAGTGGGTCAGAGACAGACACTGTAACAGAGTGGGTCAGGGACAGACACTGTAACAGAGTGGGTCAGAGACAGACACTGTAACAGAGTGGGTCAGAGACAGACACTGTAACAGAGTGGGTCAGAGACAGACGCTGTAACAGAGTGGGTCAGAGACAGACACTGTAACAGAGTGGGTCAGAGACAGACACTGTAACAGAGTGGGTCAGAGACAGACCCTGTAACAGAGTGGGTCAGAGACAGACCCTGTAAAAGAGTGGGTCAGGGACAGACCCTGTAACAGAGTGGGTCAGAGACAGACCCTGTAACAGAGTGGGTCAGAGACAGACACTGTAACAGAGTGGGTCAGAGACAGACACTGTAACAGAGTGGGTCAGGGACAGACACTGTAACAGAGTGGGTCAGAGACAGACACTGTAACAGAGTGGGTCAGAGACAGACACTGTAACAGAGTGGGTCAGAGACAGACACTGTAACAGAGTGGGTCAGAGACAGACACTGTAACAGAGTGGGTCAGGGACAGACACTGTAACAGACAGAGTGGGTCAGGGACAGACGCTTTAACAGACAGAGTGGGTCAGGGACAGACACTGTAACAGACAGAGTGGGTCAGGGACAGACACTGTAACAGACAGAGTGGGTCAGGGACAGACACTGTAACAGAGTGGGTCAGGGACAGACACTGTAACAGACAGAGTGGGTCAGGGACAGACACTGTAACAGAGTGGGTCAGGGACAGACGCTGTAACAGACAGAGTTGGTCAGGGACAGACGCTGTAACAGACAGAGTGGGTCAGAGACAGACGCCGTAACAGACAGAGTGGGTCAGGGACAGACACTGTAACAGACAGAGTGGGTCAGAGACAGACACTGTAACAGAGTGGGTCAGGGACAGACGCTGTAACAGACAGAGTGGGTCAGGGACAGACGCTGTAACAGGCAGAGTGGGTCAGGGACAGACACTGTAACAGAGTGGGTCAGGGACAGACACTGTAACAGAGCGGGTCAGGGACAGACCCTGTAACAGACAGAGTGGGTCAGAGACAGACACTGTAACAGAGTGAGTCAGAGACAGACCCTGTAACAGACAGAGTGGGTCAGGAACAGACACTGTAACAGAGTGGGTCAGGGACAGACACTGTAACAGAGCGGGTCAGGGACAGACCCTGTAACAGACAGAGTGGGTCAGAGACAGACACTGTAACAGAGTGGGTCAGGGACAGACACTGTAACAGAGCGGGTCAGGGACAGACCCTGTAACAGACAGAGTGGGTCAGGGACAGACGCTGTAACAGAGTGGGTCAGAGACAGACACTGTAACAGAGTGGGTCAGAGACAGACACTGTAACAGAGTGGGTCAGAGACAGACACTGTAACAGAGTGGGTCAGAGACAGACGCTGTAACAGAGTGGGTCAGAGACAGACACTGTAACAGAGTGGGTCAGGGAGAGACACTGTAACAGAGTGGGTCAGAGACAGACACTGTAACAGAGTGGGTCAGAGACAGACGCTGTAACAGAGTGGGTCAGAGACAGACACTGTAACAGAGTGGGTCAGAGACAGACGCTGTAACAGAGTGGGTCAGAGACAGACACTGTAACAGAGTGGGTCAGGGACAGACACTGTAACAGAGTGGGTCAGAGACAGACACTGTAACAGAGTGGGTCAGAGACAGACACTGTAACAGAGTGGGTCAGAGACAGACACTGTAACAGAGTGGGTCAGGGACAGACACTGTAACAGAGTGGGTCAGGGACAGACACTGTAACAGAGTGGGTCAGAGACAGACCCTGTAACAGAGTGGGTCAGGGACAGACACTGTAACAGAGTGGGTCAGGGACAGACACTGTAACAGAGTGGGTCAGAGACAGACACTGTAACAGACAGAGTGGGTCAGAGACAGACACTGTAACAGACAGAGTGGGTCAGGGACAGACACTGTAACAGACAGAGTGGGTCAGAGACAGACGCTGTAACAGACAGAGTGGGTCAGAGACAGACGCTGTAACAGACAGAATGGGTCAGAGACAGACGCTGTAACAGACAGAGTGGGTCAGGGACAGACACTGTAACAGACAGAGTGGGTCAGAGACAGACACTGTAACAGACAGAGTGGATCAGAGACAGACGCTGTAACAGACAGAGTGGGTCAGAGACAGACGCTGTAACAGACAGAGTGGGTCAGGGACAGACACTGTAACAGACAGAGTGGGTCAGAGACAGACCCTGTAACAGACAGAGTGGGTCAGGGACAGACGCTGTAACAGACAGAGTGGGTCAGAGACAGACCCTGTATCAGACAGAGTGGGTCAGGGACAGACGCTGTAACAGAGTGGGTCAGAGACAGACACTAACAGAGTGGGTCAGAGACAGACACTGTAACAGAGTGGGTCAGGGACAGACACTAACAGAGTGGGTCAGAGACAGACGCTGTAACAGAGTGGGTCAGAGACAGACACTGTAACAGAGTGGGTCAGAGACAGACGCTGTAACAGACAGAGTGGGTCAGAGACAGACACTGTAACAGACAGAGTGGGTCAGAGACAGACCCTGTAACAGACAGAGTGGGTCAGGGACAGACCCTGTAACAGACAGAGTGGGTCAGAGACAGACACTGTAACAGAGTGGGTCAGAGACAGACACTGTAACAGACAGAGTGGGTCAGAGACAGACCCTGTAACAGACAGAGTGGGTCAGAGACAGACGCTGTAACAGACAGAGTGGGTCAGAGACAGACCCTGTAACAGACAGAGTGGGTCAGGGGCAGACGCTGTAACAGACAGAGTGGGTCAGAGACAGACACTGTAACAGACAGAGTGGTGTAGAATTCGCAATATATCGCGATTTTATTAATAAGGAGAAAACACATAATTTCGTTCAAACAGCTTTTATTTCAGCAGAATGCTGTCAGGTTTCAAAGTGGACACAAGCAGCTTGTAAAATGGCCGCCGCACCTCGTGGCGGAACATTCTAGACTTTTCGACAGGCAGACAAGATGGCGTTCCAATAAACATTTGTGCAAGATCGATTAAGATTCAGCACATTGAAGATAATACACGAGACATCTTGGGTTTGCAGTATACACATAGATACTGAAATCGGTCTCCCAGGTACGAATGAAGGCTATTGTACCCAGTAATCAAGAACCCATCCAAAGACATTAATATGTAAAATCCCAACGACTCTACGATGAGAGAGCCGTTAGCGGGTAGTTCCAGAAAACACTTGGAGGCCCCAAAACCCCTCCAGGGAGAACACCGACCGATTAAACAATGGGAGAAATATTAACAGGTACTCAGACATTTACGAGTAGCCCCGAAACCCATTAAAAACGGAGATCACCTATACAAGACATCTGAGCGCCAAACCCTAACAAAAGAAAAGACATTAAGGTTGGGCGGGAAACGGAAGATTTTGTACTATAATTACAAGCTCCAACCGTCCATCGCTCTCTTATCTTCGTATCTTGCTGGCGTTCATCCTCGTGGCTGCTCCTGTGTTTTTGACTCGCCGTCTTGTTCCTGCTTGCCTCGTGTCTCTTTTAAAAGACTGTTGAACTTTGTGATCCGCTCGGATCTACCTCGTGTCGGGTCGCGAAGACCTGTATTGGTAACCGGTATCGGAACCAAAGGCCCGAGAAGAGATGAGATGAGATGAGATGGGAAGAGACGAAGACCATACTTATCGCCACGGTCAGTAAGCCCCGACCGCGCCTGTAGGTCGAATTGACATTTTCCTTGCCAGGAAGACTTCTTCGAACTTTAAAGAACGGACACCGGAAAATTCTTTTCTTAAGTGTTGACTGGAATGTGAAAACCACCAATACAGATCTTCATGACAGCAGACGTTCCAGCCTGCTAGCCGGAGCAGAAGCAAGTAAACAAGTGGGGCCAGGAGACCCCCTGATCGACACGTGGGTGCTGCGGTGAAAACATCCGATCAGCTATTCGGAATTTCTCCGAGTTATCACGAGTGGTGAGCATGAGTCTCGAATCCTACGAATCTAGTTTAGAATAGGTATTGATAGGGGAGGGTTTAAGTATTAAGGATAATTGTAATGTGTGCCCCCCATTTACGGTGTGTCGTTCGTTCCTCGTTTCCCTGAAATCAGTTACATAACTGCGTGTAAGATTGTACTGTCATTAATCTGTGCTTATGACATGTATTTCGTAATCTTAAGTATTATGCAATAAAGATTTTCCATTTCGTACCATTCAACCGAGTCTACCTGAGTTTCATCTCCATTACTGCTCTCGCATCTAAGTCCAGTGTCTAGAACCGTAAGGGCGAGTGATTCGAACCACTCACAGGTGTGTCTAGTGCTCCCAGGCTGGCTGGAGACCAGAACAGGCAACAAGGCCTAAACCCGCACTGACATACAGGCTGCACAGAGCCACACGAATCTCACAGGCTGAGAGACACGTCGAAACCCTTACAGAAAATGGCGACCGCGGCAGGACACTGGCAGCGAGAGGGTAGTGTGTTAGACTTTGGTGTGACTGTACGAAATGTTATGCAGGAAAAGATAGCAGATTATGTGTTCAGAAAGGTAAATCTAACTAAGAAATGGATAAATGAATTGTTAGCGGATAAGAGTCCACTAGAGGCAGCCGAGAGGTGGACCGATAGTAAGGAACATAAAAAGACAGTCGAGAAAGCAGTCTGGCTAATGTGTTACAAAAGGCAGGTCCAGATTTCAAACCAGGTCATTACAACGCTAACAGCTCGGATCAGGCATTTTGAGGGGGAAATGGATGAGAAGGTCTCCGGAGGGGAATTGCTCATTAGGAATTTAAGTGTGCTGCACCAAGAACGCCAGGAAATCACCAGTCACCATAAAACAAGGATAGATTACCTCGAGTGCCAGGTCACTGAGGCAAAGTTAAGTGAGGGCAGACTAAAGGAACGATGTGCCCGCCAAGCTGCCCAGATAAGAACCCAGGAAGAGAGCTTAACGGGGGTTAGGGCGGCATATAAGTTGGCCCTTGAGGATAAGTTTCAGGGGGCCGATCATAGCGCCTGCCAAAAGGAGATAGAGCACCTTAAAAAGGCCGTGAACAAAGCGCACGGCATGGTGTGCCTTATCAGTCCGTCAGCACACCAGCCGCTAGTAAATGAGGAGTTTCAGAAATCCCCACCAAGTAAAGCAGAGGAAGTATTAGCCACTGCGCCCTCCGCGCCACCCAGCTATTCGGAAACCTGGGTAAGGGAGGAAGTAGTGGAAGAAACGAAAGAACCCACTGAGAAAGAAGTGGAAAAGGGACCGTTGTATCCAGTTACGGGTATAAAAAGGGGCCCAAACAGAAACGGTGGGGAGGAACCAGGGGATCTCCTCAACCAGCTTGTGTTGCCTCACAGCTCACACCAGCTGAGAGTTATGATAAATCACGTACGAAAGCTGACCGAGACAGACGACCCTTCCGTACATTTCAGGGAAATAGCAAACCGCAGCCATCAACGGCTGCGATGATGGGGAAACAGCAAAAATGCTGTTATTTTCGTTAGGCAGTTCAATCCTTCAGTGTCTCTCGGACGAGAGCAAGAGGGGAACCAAGACTTATGAGGCATTGAAAAATGAGGTCCTAGAAGTGTTGGGGGCGGACGATGAAGGTCCGTTTGCTAGAGTGGGACAGACAGTGCAGATGGAGGGAGAACCCCCGAAGGTTTTTGCCGACAGGCTGTGGCCAGTATATCAGCGCAGCTGTCCAGGTACGCTAGAGCGCGACAATATGGACGGCGCCGGTTTAAATCATTGGCTTAGGTGCATAGTAGCCAACAGTTTACCAGCCGTCAGAGAGCAGGCAAAAGCGTGGTTTGATCCCAATGACCCCAACATTACGGAAGAGTCGGTTTTGAATCGACTCACGATAGGATATCGCAATATAAGGGGTATGGGAACCCGTCCCCTTAAGGGAAAAGTACATGAGGTACGACCCGCAGCCCCGTATCAAAGGGAGTGGCATCAGGAGGGTAATCGCGCCCCGCAGGCAATTAATGCTTGTTACGGGTGTGGGAAGACAGGGCACTGGCGCAAGAACTGTAGGAACCCTTGGAAGGATTCCAGGGATAAAAATCCCGCAGCCCGAGCCCAGATGCCTGTCTCTGTTAGGGAAGCTAGTGCACCCACCCCTTCCAACGACCTCGAATCAGTATTGGGAGCCATGCGCAACTTCATGAGTGCACATGGAAAGGTGGCGGTTGCTACCGGCCCCGTAGGTGCCGCAGGACCGTCTAACCATACCCAATGACTAGAGCCCGCGCAGCCCGTCTACCTGTGTCCGCTCAGCTATGATGCGTGGAAGCGACCCTTGGTGGAGATGGAGGTAGAGAAACAGAAGGGTAGTTATTTGTTGGACACGGGAGCTTCTTGCACCGTGATTCATACAGATAGCCCTTTTGACTCACCGCTATCTACCAAGGTCCCATTCACATTAGCGGGGTTCACGGGAAAAGAACAGGCTGGCGCGTTCTCTTTTCCGCTGTCCATTCGTTTGGGGGCACTTCACGTCAAGTGGAAGTGCATACTGATGGAATGGCAGGAGGGGGGTGGAAGAGGTATCCTCGGGTCCGATCTTCTATCAGGACACGGGATCCTCGTGGACCTCAGAAATCACTGTCTCTGGAGGGCTAAGAGTGAAAAGGGCGAGGTAGTGGTAATTCCGGGGGAGGAAGAAACAGGGGTCCTGTGTACCATGCAGCCATCCGGAGGCTACGACCTCGGGCTTATGGTCGCAGATGTCCCAACGGACATGCAAGCGTACGTGTCAGATAATATGCACGCGTTTGCAACCCACAAGCACGATTGTGGGAGGGTTACCGGGTTTGAGGTCAGCGTAGATGGGGACCCCATGACCCGGCCCCAAAAGCAGTATAACTTCCCCAAAGAAGCAGAACCCGATATGGAGACAGCAATGTCCTCCTTGGTGCAGCAGGGCGTGTTGAGGCCGATAGCCACACACGTGAACTCCCCATTATGGCCGGTTAGGAAGCCGGATAATTCGTGGAGGGCCACGGTGGACTACAGAGTCCTTAACAGTAACATTCCCGCCTGCGCGCCCACGGTAGCAGCAGTTGCTGACCTAATAGGGAGTATCCCAGCGTCCGCGACCACGTTCACGGTGCTGGATATCTCGAACGGTTTTTGGTCCATCCCGCTGCGGCGAGAGGACCAGTACAAGTTTGCCTTTACTTTCAAAGGACAACAGTACACATGGAACTGTCTGCCACAGGGTTTCCACAACAGCCCCAGTATTTTCCATCAGTGTATGGCAGGAAGTTTAAAGGAGTTTAGTCAGCCCAATCAGATAGTGCAGTACGTGGATGATTTGCTCCTATTTACGGATTCAAGGGAGGAGCATGGACCACTGCTGGACGAGTTATTGGAGCTGCTAGCGAGAAAGGGTTTTAAAATAAATCCTAAGAAAGCACGTATCGGTCAGCAGGAAGTAAAATTCCTGGGACTGACCATTCGCGCTGGGGAAAGAGCCATAGATAAAGCTAGGAGGGAGTCGGTGCAAGAGTTACCGATTCCCAACACCATAAGGGGTGTGAGGTCCTTCTTGGGACTGACCGGTTACTGCAGGGATTTTATCGAAGACTATGCGGCCACAGCGGCGCCGCTCCTCCGACTCCTCCATAAGGGAGTGGAGTGGTCTTGGGACGAGGGCTGCCAAGCAGCCTTCGAGAAGTTAAAAAGGGATCTGCAGACCGCGCCAGCTTTAGGGGCCATAGATGGGGGGAAGGAGTTTTTCCTGGAGGTAGCTGCCAGCGGGGACAGCTTGAGCGCTGTGCTGCTCCAAGAGCGTCACGGCAAGCTGAGGCCGGTCGTCTATTCGTCCAGAGTGTTAACGGATGTGGAGAGAAGTTTCTCCAATTGCGAAAGGCACCTTTTAGCCACGCATTGGGCTGTGAAAAGATCAGCGATCTTCACAGGGCTCTCTCCCATCACTCTCTTCACCCATCACACACCAACTGAGATGCTTCTAGATGGGAGGATTAAAGATGGGACCGTAAGCAGCGTGCGTATTGCGCGCTGGACCCTTCTTCTTTCCCAGATGGATCTTAGAGTTAAAGGTCTTTGCGAGCCCAGGCTTGCGGCCAATTTGGTATACCCCGGTACAGCCCACCGATGTTCGGTGGAAGGGGTGTGGGACGTCAACATAGGTTTGCGGGCCGGGATACATCCCACTGGGCGCGAGATTTATGTTGATGGTTCTAGCACAGTATCTGCTGGCGAACGACTCACAGGGTGTGGAGTTTATGACCCTGCGGCAAACCTTGCCCTGGCGATCAAGCTCCCTAGCACCATGAGCGTGCAGCAGGCTGAGCTGTCTGCAGTGGTGTACGTCGTTACCCACCCAGACATTTTACCAACCCCATACACGATTTGCTCGGACAGTATGTTCACCTGCAATTCGTGTACGGAATACCTGGCAATTTGGTCCCGCCGTGGATACACCTCCACGGACGGGCGACCTTTAACGGTGAAGCCCTTGCTGGAAAAGATCCTAGCAGCAGTAGGGGAGGAAGGAGAGATTTTCATCCATAAGGTGAAGGCTCACTCCTCCACAGAGCCCCGTGGGGAGGGCAACCAGCAGGCGGATGCGCTAGCCAGGGAAGGTGCCCGCAACGGCATTTTCTGGGACCCCTATGGGACCAGACCCATGGCAGCGATCCAAGGCAGGGACGGGAATCCCGGGAACTCCAGGGTAGCATTGCCCCTAGACCTTAAGACTGTCCAAACCCAGGATCCCGCCCTAAAAGCAGTCCTCAAAACCATTGCTGAGGGGAAGCAAGTAGAGGGTCCGTACAGTACGGCAACCCTCTCAGTTAAGGAAGGCATGCTGTTCCGCGAGGAGCAGTGGGTTGTGCCGCAGCAGCACAGGAGGGAATTCCTCCAGTTGGCTCACGAGGGACCAGGGGCAGGGCACCCCGGGCCCGAGCTTACCTGGCAACGGGTAGAGCAAGCGGGATGGTGGCCAGGGCTCAGGGAACAGGTCCGCGAGTTCTGTGCAAACTGTCTTGTGTGCGCTGCAAACAACCCAGACCCCCAGAAAAGGAAAGTGCCCATGGGACACGTAAGAAGGGTAGAGGGACCATGGCAGTCGATACAGGGCAACACGGTGGCATAGTGGTTAGCACTGGTGCCTCACAGCGCCAGAGACCCGGGTTCGAATCTGACCTCGGGTGACTGTCTGTGTGGAGTTTGCACATTCTCCCCGTGTCTGCGTGGGTTTCCTCCGGGTGCTCCGGTTTCCTCCCACAGTCCAAAAATGTGTGGGTTAGGTTGATTTGGCTATGATAAATTGACCTTAGTGTTAGGGGGGATTAAATATGTGGGGTTATGGGGATAGGATGGGATATGTTAGGGGGAATTAAATACGTGGGGTTACGGGGGTAGGGTGGGATATGTGTACTGTGGGGATTAAAGCAGGGACAGGGTACTGGATTTGGATGATCAGCCATGATCGTATTGAATGGCGGAGCAGGCTCGACGGGCCGAATGGCCTACTCCTGCTCCTAGATTCTATGTTTCTATGTTTCTATGACTATATAGGGCCCCTGCCTACCACCCAGGGAGGCTATAAATACTGCCTTGTCTTGGTGGATGTGTTTTCCAAGTGGGTGGAAGCCTTCCCCTGTCGAACAGCTACGGCACTGGGTACAGCAAAAATCTTGGTCCGGGAAGTGTTCTCGCGGTGGGGACTCCCCCGTTTTGTGGAGTCAGACCAAGGGAGTCATTTCACCAGCCAGGTGATGCAGAACACCCTCATGCTTTTGGGCATTGAAGGGAAGTGGCACGTAGCACACAATCCCCAGTCATCCGGGATTGTTGAACGCATGAACCGGACCCTGAAGGAAAAATTGAGGAAAGAGACTAGGAACTCGCCCCAAAAATGGGCGGAGGTTCTGCCTTTAGTCCTCATGGGGGTCCGGGCCAGTCAGTCAAAAAGTACGGGGTACTCCCCGCACGAGGTGATGACTGGGAGGCTCATGCGAACCCCCACCCATGTGCTAGCGCCGGTGCTCACTGAGGGTCAGCTCCAAGAGATAAGCAGGGACAAGTTCGCCCAGACCCTCTTGGAGCGCCTGAAGCAGGTTTATGAGCAGGCGGCTGGGAACATGGGAAGGCAGCATCAGGGCAATCACCTGTTGCTGGAACCCCGCAAAACGCGGGAGTGGGAAGTAGGAGACCAGGTCATGGTCAGAAACTACGCCAGAGTAGGGAGTCTGGAACCACTGTATATGGGACCCTACAACATTGTAGATAAGGCGAGTCCCATGGTATACGCCGTAAAAGTACCTCGGCGCACTAAGTGGTTCCATGTAAACCAGTGCAAACTGTACAAGCCAGGTGCGCAAGGGAAAACCACAGGGGTAAACCCCGCGAGTGGGGACGCGCAGCCCCAGGTAGGACCACAAGGCACACAGGCAGGCAAAGCAGCTTGCATCAGGGGAGGAGACATCCTGGAAAATCATGAAGCATTTTTGTGGGGTTGGGAGTCAGATGAGGATAGTGATGAAGACGAGTGGGATTTGGGGAAAGCAAGGGTCGCCCCCAATTCAGGTATAGGGAGGACACGGGCTGCAGATGGAGATCCGCACAGGGTGGACACCGAGGCTGCAGGTCCCGAACACAGGAGGGAGGAGCTAGGGGAGGCGGAGCCAGCCACTGTGGGACCACAGGGCGGGACGGCAGAAACCTCAGAGCCCGAGCCGCCCGCCTTGAACGTCCTGCCATCGAGGGAGGTAGGGACTGCGAGTGGAGGTTCGCCTGCTGGGCCGAGCAGGGCGGTACCACAAGCTGCAGGTCCTGAGGTCAGGGAGGCGGAGTCAGGGGAGACGGAGCCAGCGACTGTGGTGGGGCCACAGGTCGTCCCGGTGGAAGTCTCGGAACCCGGTCCGTCGGTCCTGGGATTCCTGCCCCCGACAACTCCCCGTAGGTCAAGTAGAGAACCCCAGCCCAGGAAGATGTGGGTATGGCCCCAGACTGTCCCAAGGCGTAGACTTAAGGTTAAGGCAGCCCAGATACAGCCCGGTCCCATCGCAGCAGCAACAGGCTGCGGCAGCTCAGAGGAAGGGGTCAGTGCAGCAACAGGCTGCGGCAGATCAGAGGAAAGGGTCAGAGCCCTCCCACCGTCGGGAAGAGCTCGCAGCAGCCTTCTCAGAATTTAAAGGGGCCGCCCTGGGAACGGGCGGCGCTGTACAGTAATAAGTTTAGGATAGGTTTCTAAGTTTATAAGTTTTAGATAAGGTTATAAGTTTATAGTTTTAATCAGGTTAAGTTTGTAGTTTAATTTTAACAGAAAATGGCAAAATGATGGGAGCTTTAGAGATAGGTTTAGTTAAAGTTTATCCAGCGAACATTGAAGTTTACGTGAGGCGAGGTCAGGGGACCCGCTCACCCTTCACAAAAGCCAGAGACTCTTGCGAGGCTGGCTACCTCATTCTATCTGATCACAGGAACCAAGGAAGGATGGAACGAATTCTAGTATTGCTCGCGGCAATCGGATGTGGATTGGCCTATCGAGGCCGCACCAAGGATGTCGTGGTGTTTGGATGCTCCGGGGACACGGCCCCCATCGCGGTGGATGGGACCGGAAGACGGGAGGCTGAGGAGACCACCACCTATTTCCACAAGGGAAGGTGGCCAGGATGGCTGGGGACGAACTCGACAGAGTATTCCAGCACATCGGGGTTTGCCTACCAAGAGACTTCTTTAATGTGCCCCAAAGTAAGGATCATCGCACCCAGGATCAGCGTCACCGTCGGCAAACGGATTTGTTTGACTTGTAGTGGGAATGTCCCATTGAGCCGATGGTGGTGGCTGCGAAAACTGAGCAAAACTATGAGGAACTCTTCGGTCGAGTGGGAACGACTGGGTAACAATACCCATCGGACAATTACGGGGACAAACGGACAAGTGAGAGTCTGTTGGGACAAATGGTGGGAACCGGATGAGGGAATTTATGTATGCATGTGGGGGTCAAAGTACGCTTGCCCCAAAGGCATCTCCATATTTTTCATTAATCAATGGCAGGATAACGGACAGGGGATGAGGTGGGATGCGAGCACCAGGGGGTGCGGAGCCCCATACTCTTCGATCCCGGTAAATGCCACTGAACTCATTACGCGCCCACGCAAAGCCCCGCCCACGATTCCGGTGGTTATAGCTGAAGAGGAAGGGTGCCCTAAAACTAGTAAGGAACCCGGGAATGGTTTGGTACTGGTCCCCACAGACCAGATACTATTCCAGGGGGTACATTACGCGGTGGCCTCGGTGATTTTAAATCTCACCGAGGTGCGGTTACCAGAGTGGTGCCCCAAAAAGACGGAACAGTTGTATCAGGTCCTGTTGACCAAGATGTTCAGACAATTTTACGAATTCGATTTCGCGGAAATTGATAAAACAAGTTTGTACACCGCACCACATGAAGTTTTGGATCAAGTAGGGAGGCAAAGAAGGGGTGTAGTGAACGACGCGTTCACTGCTTTCAACACAGGTACATCTGTGGTCAACGCTCTAGACAGTGTGGAGCTGCAGACCCAGATTAATGGCTTAAAAACGCAATTAAAAGACATTCTAACAGATGAGAATAAGGTGGTTGGGTCGGGTTTACACGAGGACCAAGCCATGACTCTCCATTTAAAGGAAATTATGGCAGAGTTAGAGAAACATGCAAAGACGGTAAATGCCCTGATTAGGGAAGATCGGAATGCATCCGATCAAGCTGCGCAGAATGAGGTGTGCGTGCTTTACGGGGCGTGGTTACTGGGCGAGGGCCGCAGTAATTTGGAGGATTTAAAACAAGGTTTGGTCCCGTCCTGGATAAGTAACAAACACCTGCGGGCGCTCCACCCTTTTCAGAACGCATTAAGTCCGTGCCAGCTCAGGCTAGCTTCAGAAGCATACCCAGTCCCCGTGGACTGTGGACGATCAAACCATACTATCATGGGTATAGTGCTACGTATGCCGGTTCTGGGCGACACAGCAAAGCCCGCCCCGGTGTATCGGGTAGAGAACATTGGTGTCATTCAGGGGGGAGCCCACATTCGCTATGCAGCGGTTCCACCCTACGTCATCCGCTGGGAGCAAACGATGACAGGTACAGATCTCTCTGGTTGTCGTGGCAGGGGAGCACACATAATACTGTGTCCCCAGCACTTGAATGCCTTTTTAACACCACAGTGCGGGTTCAGAACGGCTGGCGCCAAGTCCATGAATTGCACCATGGAGGCAATGGCACAAGATCATGTGCCTCCGCAGGTAGCATACATCGGGGGTGGAACATATTGTGTTACCACTGCAGCGCAACACTACCAGCATGGAAACCGTAGCCAGTGTCCGGTGAGTGACAGCAGTTTCTGTTTCAAACCCAGGGCGGAAGTTCAAGTAGCACAACAGCGAATTGTCCCAATCCCTGAACCATCCACTGTTCATCTAACAGTAAAAGAGAATTTCACCGACCTGCAGCGATTCGTCGCGCATTTCGGATACCTCATTCCCCCTCTCCCTGAACACCTCACCAAGCTTTTAAAAGCCGTCGCGGTGTCACAAAAACATTTTTACACATTAGAACAGAAAACTGTCGAAATAGGAACAGACATTCTGGATATAGTAATTCCACCGTGGTGGAATCTGTTCACCAATATTGAAGTGCCTTCATGGATCAGGATAGCCTCCCACATTTTAGTCGTATGCCAAGTTTTTATTGTAGTGTACCTATTGGTCGTACATTGTAAAAGAGACAAACGCCTCACCAAGCATGAAAACACGGGAGAGTGGCGAGAACGTTACGTGCGCGTGCACGATGAAAGTACCGTGTAATCGGAAAATGGCGTCACTCCCGCTCGCCACATGCACCGCGGAAGTTTGTACTCGATCATGATTTTCAAAGACTGTAAATACGTTTGGAACTCGACATGTTTTAAGAGTTGGTGTTGAATATTTTGGTGATGGTGTTGTAGTTAAAAATGATTGTTTGGTTTTGGGTTCTGTTTTTCCTTTCCCTGATTAAAAAGATGAATATACAGGTGATACGAGAAGCGTCGGCCGGGTTACGCCGGGAAGGAAAACAAGTGGTGTAAGTTTGAAGAGGCAAATGATGCCTACGGTGCTATAAAGTGTAATTTTCTTGGGAAATAAGGACGACGCGAAGACCCTAGATAGTTTAAGTTATGGGATTAAAATTTTCTGGATTCGGAGAAAATCGAGATAATATTGCTCACCACATTATTTTTGATACGATAAGCGGAGTTATTCGCATCAACAGGAGGGACTGTAGAATTCGCAATATATCGCGATTTTATTAATAAGGAGAAAACACATCGTTTCGTTCAAACAGCTTTTATCTCAGCAGAATGCTGTCAGGTTTCAAAGTGGACACAAGCAGCTTGTAAAATGGCCGCCGCACCTCGTGGCGGAACATTCTAGACTTTTCGACAGGCAGACAAGATGGCGTTCCAATAAACATTTGTGCAAGATCGATTAAGATTCAGCACATTGAAGATAATACACGAGACATCTTGGGTTTGCAGTTTTCACATAGATACTGAAATCGGTCTCCCAGGTACGAATGAAGGCTATTGTACCCAGTAATCAAGAACCCATCCAAAGACATTAATATGTAAAATCCCAACGACTCTACGATGAGAGAGCCGTTAGCGGGTAGTTACAGAAAACACTTGGAGGCCCCAAAACCCCTCCAGGGAGAACACCGACCGATTAAACAATGGGAGAAATATTAACAGGTACTCAGACATTTACGAGTAGCCCCGAAACCCATTAAAAACGGAGATCACCTATACAAGACATCTGAGCGCCAAACCCTAACAAAAGAAAAGACATTAAGGTTGGGCGGGAAACGGAAGATTTTGTACTATAATTACAAGCTCCAACCGTCCATCGCTCTCTTATCTTCGTATCTTGCTGGCGTTCATCCTCGTGGCTGCTCCTGTGTTTTTGACTCGCCGTCTTGTTCCTGCTTGCCTCGTGTCTCTTTTAAAAGACTGTTGAACTTTGTGATCCGCTCGGATCTACCTCGTGTCGGGTCGCGAAGACCTGTATTGGTAACCGGTATCGGAACCAAAGGCCCGAGAAGAGATGAGATGAGATGAGATGGGAAGAGACGAAGACCATACTTATCGCCACGGTCAGTAAGCCCCGACCGCGCCTGTAGGTCGAATTGACATTTTCCTTGCCAGGAAGACTTCTTCGAACTTTAAAGAACGGACACCGGAAAATTCTTTTCTTAAGTGTTGACTGGAATGTGAAAACCACCAATACAGATCTTCATGACAGCAGACGTTCCAGCCTGCTAGCCGGAGCAGAAGCAAGTAAACAAGTGGGGCCAGGAGACCCCCTGATCGACACGTGGGTGCTGCGGGGAAAACATCCGATCAGCTATTCGGAATTTCTCCGAGTTATCACGAGTGGTGAGCATGAGTCTCGAATCCTACGAATCTAGTTTAGAATAGGTATTGATAGGGGAGGGTTTAAGTATTAAGGATAATTGTAATGTGTGCCCCCCATTTACGGTGTGTCGTTCGTTCCTCGTTTCCCTGAAATCAGTTACATAACTGTGTGTAAGATTGTACTGTCATTAATCTGTGCTTATGACATGTATTTCGTAATCTTAAGTATTATGCAATAAAGATTTTCCATTTCGTACCATTCAACCGAGTCTACCTGAGTTTCATCTCCATTACTGCTCTCGCATCTAAGTCCAGTGTCTAGAACCGTAAGGGCGAGTGATTCGAACCACTCACAGGTGTGTCTAGTGCTCCCAGACTGGCTGGAGACCAGAACAGGCAACAAGGCCTAAACCCGCACTGACATACAGGCTGCACAGAGCCACGCGAATCTCACAGGCTGAGAGACACGTCGAAACCCTTACAGTGGGTCAGGGGCAGACGCTGTAACAGGTAGAGCAGCGTCACAGCTCTGATAGGCAGACTGGGTTTATGGAGCAGATGTTGTTGGATAGAGAAAGTTAGGGTTAATAAGCTCTAACCGGGGACTGTAATTGGAAATAAATGAGAAGGGAACTTGAATTAAATGTAGAGAAATCTGCAGAACAAAGTAGTTGAATGATTTTTGACATGATTTGGTAGCTGTTGGGGAAGTGTGGGAGTGTGGGAGCTGTGCATCAACATCTGAACCTCAGCATATTACAACTAAAGGGAGAATCGTTCTGAGATTGGTGATGGGGTGCTAGCTGAAAGATCATTTCAACAGGTGTGCAAGTTGTTTCTGGGTTAGAATCTCTGATCAGTTCTTTGTTTTTCTCCTTCTCCTCGGGAATCTCCTGTCTGCTGATTATTTCAGCATTGCTTCTCCTGCAGCTTTGGTCTCCATCTCAGTCCCTCGACTGGCCACTGACTGCCGTAGCACCCTGTGAAATAAAACTCACCCTCACTCCAGTACAAACCACAGGGGCACAGCAGTCTCCTGTCCATCTGAAGAGGGACTCCATAAACTGAGGTTTTTATTAAATTGACAATAAATTCCTCATTCGGTACACATTATGAAATAAAACACAGCTGGGAGGGTGAACTGTGACACATCAAGGTTTTATAGGATGGTAACAATTGGGCCACTCTAGTGTTTGGTCTTTGCAGTGTGTCCAGACCTTGTTACAACTAACTGAAGTGTTATTCTGAATATAGCATATTCTCAGCTACCTGCTGTATATATACATACAATGGGCTTAATGAGCATCTTGGTACCAATACCCGTTAGAAAAGTCTCATACTTAAACCAAGACAATTTACACTTCCAGTGTGATATTCTTAATTTATAATCTTAACTTGTTCGCATCTCCACAAAACTGTCAGCACCAGTCCTTCACCCCAGTGTTAGACAGCTCATTATGCTCTCGCCAGATACAACCCAAGTTTGAGAGGCAGATTCTGCTTTTGTCACCCAGCATTATGTAATCTAAATGAAAAGCAATATAGCGCAGATGCTGGAAATCAGAAAGAGCTCGAAACACTCAGGCGGCATCTGTGGAGCAACAGAAGTCAGTGAGTCGATGTTTCAGGTGTCAGGCCATTCCTCAGGACTGGCCGATCCAGGCCAAAGCAGTTTGCTTGATCGGCCCTTCATCCACTAGCCTAAACATCCACTCGCTCCACCAGTCCGGGCACGTGATGAATTTATATAAATATATTACAGTTGTGCTTTTCCATTATGAGCTCCTCACTGAACAGATGCTGAAGACTTGTGCTCCAGAACTAGCCGCGCCTCTAGCCAAGCTGTTCCAGTTCAGCTACAACACTGGCATCTATCCGACAATGTGGAAAACTGCCCAGGTATGTCCTGTCCACAAAAAGCAGGACAAATCCAATCCGGCCAATTATTGCCCCATCAGTCTACTCTCAATCATCAGTGATGGAAGGTGTCATCGACAGTGCTATCAAACAGCACTTACTCACCAATGACCTGCTCACTGATGCCCAGTTTGGGTTCCGCCAAGACCACTTGGCTCCCAACCTCATTACAGCCTTGGTCCAAACATGGACAAAGAAGCTGAATTCCAGGTGAGACGAGAGTGACTGCCTTTGACATCAAGGCAGCATTTGACCGAGTGCGGCAGAGGTAGATAGATTCTTGATAAGCAAGGGGCTGAAAGGTTATCAGAGGTAGGCGGGAATGTGGAGTAATCAGATCAGCCATGATCTTATTGAGTGGTGGAGCAGGCTCGAGGGGCCGAGTGGCCTACTCCTGCTCCTAATTCATATGTTCGTATTAAGGAGCCCCAGTAAAACTGAAGTCAATGGTAATCAGGGGGGAAAACTCTCTACTGGCTGGAGTCATACCTAGCACAAAGGAAGATGGTTGTGGTGATTGAAGGTCAATCATCACAGCCCCAGGACATCGCTGCAGGAGTTCCTCAGGGCAGTGTCCTAGGCCCAACCATCTTCAGCTGCTTCATCAGTGACCTTCCCTCCAACATAAGGTCAGAAATGGGGATGTTCGTTGATGACTGCACAGTGTTCAGCGCCATTCACAACTCCTCAGATAATGAAGCAGTCCATGCCCGCATGCAACAAGACCTGGACGATGTTCAGGCATGGGCTGATAAGTGGCAGGTAACATTCGCACCACAGAAGTGCCAGGCAATGACTATCTCCAACAAGCGAGAGTCTAACCACATCCCCTTGACATTCAACGGCATTACCATCGCCGAATCCCCTACCATCAACATCCTGGGGGTCACCATTGACCAGAAACTTAACTGGACCAACCACATAAATACTGTGGCAACAAGAGCAGGTCAGAGGCTAGGTATTCTGCGGCAAGTGTCTCACCTCCTGACTCCCCAAAGCCTTTCCACCATCTACAAGTCACAAGTAAGGCATGTGATGGAATACTCTCCACTTGCCTGGATGAGTGCAGCTGCAACAACACTCAAGAAGCTCGACACCATTCAGGACAAAGCAGCCCACATGATTGGCACCCCAACCACCACCTTAAACATTCACTCCCTCCACCACCAGCGTACCGTGGCTGCAGTGTGTACCATCTACAAGATGCACTGCAGCAACTCGCCAAGGCTTCTTCGGCAGCACCTCCCAAACCCGCGACCTCTTCCACCTAGAAGGACAAGGGCAGCAGGCGTATGGGAACACCACCACCTCCAAGTTCCCCTCCAAGTCACACACCATCCTGACTTAGAAGTATATCGCCGATCCTTCATCGTCGCTGGGTCAAAATCCTGGAACTCCCTCCCTAACAGCACTGTGGGAGTACCTTCACCACACGGACTGCAGCGGTTCAAGAAGGCGGCCCACCACCACCTTCTCGAGGGTAATTAGGGATGGGCAATAAATGCTGGCCTTGCCAGCGACGCCCAGATCCCATAAATGAATATAAACAAAAAGATGCAACACATGGGACCAGTAACAATAAGCATCATGTGAGGTACAGTAGTGGAAACAGTAATGGATGTTATTGTAGGCTATCTGTTGAAAGGTGGAGACAGAGATTATTTACAAAGAATGGACTTTCAATCAATCATCACGTTTAGTTGTATATGTTCAATTGAAAATCTGTCCTGAACCATTTTTGAAGCTTAATGTTTATTTATATATAAAAACTTGAAAACTGTATAACCAATGAACTTTGAGCAATATGTGGCGACTGTTCAAGCCAGGAAAACTCACACCTGGTGCACACCAGAAGTATAATCTGGAAATCAGCCATCCACAGCCCATCAATCATAGAATCATGGAATAGTACAGCACAGAAGGAGGCCATTCGGCCCATCGAGTCTGCGCCGGCTCTTTCGAAGAGCAATCCAGTTAGTCCCACTCCCCCGCTCTTTCCCCATATTCTTTTGAAGGCTACTATTGAATCTGTTCCCACCAGCCTATCAGGCAGCGCATTCCAAACCCTAACCCTAACCACTCGTAAAAAAGTTTTTCCTCATGTCGCCTCTGGTGCTTTTGCCAATCACTTTAAATCTGTGCCCTCTCATTATCGACCCTTGAGTTTCTGTGCATTCATTTTAACAAACAGAAAATTTATGCTGGAGTGATTTAAGGCAAGAACATCAAGATAGGAACCTGCTGACAATAGGGAAAATAGTAGTGGTGGCACTGGACAAAGGGAATGGGGGGCTGATAGCTTGAAAGGGACCAACACATTCTGCTGCCTAACCCTCCCCAAGGGTGTTAGACCCTGGCCCACCCAATATTGGCAGATCCCAACAACCCCCAGTGCTCCAAAAATGCTCTCAAGTTCTGCTGAATTCAGGATCTCCCTCCTCAGACTTCCTAAGTCCCGTGGCCCCCACGACTCCCCCCCCCCCAAAATTCTAGACAGCATTCTCGGTATTCCCTAATCTCAGATCATTCCCAATGTTCCCAGACATTGGGCGCTCCCTCCCCAGTGCCTCCAGATCCCAGGACCTGTCCTAGTGTTCCTAGAACGTCTCTCATACACACAAAAAGGTGAAAAGAGACCAGCCGACACACCCATGCTCACCCAAGGAACAACCTCATGCATCTCAATGTCCAAACATTGGGAGTGCCAACTCTAGGAGGAGACAAAAACAGATATGGTAGGTAGGAGGTATCAGGGTCCAAGCAGGAGATTGTGATTAGATTAGATGGCTCACGGGATGAAAAAGGACCGTTGTAGACTGTGGTCTGAAGGGCCTGTTTCTATGCTGTTACATTCTATAATCTATGTAGGGACTATTGCATTTAATGCTACTGAAGAATTAATCACATATTATCCAGGTCTTGAGCACCAGCTAGTGGCCCCTTACGGTACAATTTAATTTGCACCAAGATCAAAGTCCTTGGGGGCGATTTTCCCTGGATACTTTAGGTGCCATAAAGTCTCCAAGGTGGCCAAGATGGGGTCTTGAGCTGCAGCGCCGGTTTAGCCCACCTTTAGCGCAAGACGTGATCTTGGTAAAGGAGTTTAAGTGCACGCTAATAACGGCCACTCCGAGGATGATTAAGGCTCTGATGACCAATTAAATTGGCTCCTAACGCTCGTTAAAAAGGCTGCAGGCCAGTTTGCTGGGTAGCGCTGCAATTAACGACCTCTCCTAACAATGACCAGCTGAACAAGAGTAAACAAGTTGTTGCTGAGGATTGGGAGCGCTGCTTAAAGCCATGCTCAGCTTTCACTGTTCACTTGCTGCTGGAGATCGACTGACTACATTGCGTTTAAAGAGGAATTTTAAGACACGTCGGGAGACTTTCTGTGACACATTGTCAAGATTTCACCAGCACTCTATCAACATTTATTCTGAAAATTCTCTGAGGACTTCACCTATAGAGAGTGAGTGCTGTGCTACTCTACCTTATTGGAGACTTTATAGGAGTCACCAGGAGAAAGGGGGTGGTTGGTCATGGGGATCTTGCTCGGGAACCCCCTTGGTCTGGCGGAGGAATGGGAGAAGGAGATGAGGCCAGGCAGAGCAGCACCAGCTGCTGCAGGAGAGGGGGGGACAGGAGGGCGAGGAGGGCTTCGGATTCGTTCTGACTTGCTGCAGGCTCCACAATCGGGCGATCATGAGAGACCAGCTGTTGCCACCAGCAATTGTGGCAGAGGATCAAACTCAGGAGCCACAAAAGGAGAAGGAGGAGGAGCAAGACGAGGGGAGCAGGGGGAGCACCAGAGGGTTCCAGGTAGACGGCCCGCACCTGGGAGGAACGCTCGCCGCCATCTAATTGAAGATCGCTTTTGAGAGACGTCCTCCACCCTCAGACTCCGGACACTGTTGCCACATGAGTTACCTTCCAGGACTGAGGATCCACCAAGAGGTCCACCAGCTGCACTCAATCCTTTCAACCCCTTCCCCATGAAGAACACAATAAAACAAGACCACCAATTCCACCACTGCACAATTACCATAATCGCTCTTTATCTAGAGCAAAAACAAATAATGAACACATGACACAACCATCAGTACTTACAAATATTAAACTATTCACCCTGGTGTTTACCTTTAGTGACTATTCTAGAAGTGCTCTTGCCGACTCTGGTGCTTCGACGGTACATCCCGAGTGGCTGCAGCACACGAGGTGGATGGCTGCTGAGATTCTGAAGAGGGCAGTTCAGATGTCCTCCTGGGACGCCCTCGAGAGGCTGTGGGCCGGGATGGCCCCACCTCAGATTGCACCATCTCAGCATAGGCCTGAGTGGTCTGGCTGACAGGCAACTGCAAGGGCAATGGTGGAGTGGCGGGGGAGGGAGCAGGAATGCTGCCATCTGGCGAGAGGCCAGTAGGTTCCTGCTCCATGGTTCCCACGCCACTACCTTGGGCATCTTACCCAGCCCAGTGATCTGCTGGAGGACAGCTCTGGGCAGCTGAGACACTCTGAAATCCCCTTACAACTGAGGATCCCAGAGCCACTATGGCAGCTGCCTGAGCGTTCAGTGCAGCACTTTGCTGTTCCAGGGAAGCTGGAATGACTACAGTGGAAGCTGTGACTTCAGTCATCACATGCTGCATGTTGTTGGGCACTACTGGTCGCGGGATGGAATTGGCCAGCCTCTCCACGCTGGAGAGGATGGGTTCCAGGCTCTGGGTCAAGCCACGGGCCAAGCTGGAGGCGGATTCCTCCATCCCCCTAGCCGCGATCCGTAAACTTCTAGGCAGCTGTTCATTGTCCACCTGTGGTGGTGGTTTTGTTGTTGTCGTTCCTCCTCCTCCTCGTCCTCTTCATCGTGAATCTTGCTCCTGCAATGATAAAGCTAGAAGGGTTAGGGTGCAGTGCTTGTGGCGACTATCGGAGGATGTGTGTGCGGAGACCATATGGAGCTTGGGAGTGAGGATAGGTTTGGGGAATTAGGGATCAGGAATAGTTGTGGATCTGTAAGGAAGCTGGAGTGGCCACATACTTGTAGGCAATCTGACCCTGCTCTGCCTGTGGCTATGACGTCTGCCACTACCCTCCTGATCATGGCCTGCACTGCCTCAAGGGGCGTGATCTCGTGCAGTCGTGTTTCCCCTCCCCGTCAGGCCCTGCTGGTGTCGTGTTTCCCCTCCCCGTCAGGCCCTGCTGGTGTCGTGTTTCCCCTCCCCGTCAGGCCCTGCTGGTGTCGTGTTTCCCCTCCCCGTCAGGCCCTGCTGGTGTCGTGTTTCCCCTCCCCGTCAGGCCCTGCTGGTGTCGTGTTTCCCCTCCCCGTCAGGCCCTGCTGGTGTCGTGTTTCCCCTCCCCGTCAGGCCCTGCTGGTGTCGTGTTTCCCCTCCCCGTCAGGTCCTGCTGGTGTCGTGTTTCCCCTCCCCGTCAGGCCCTGCTGGTGTCGTGTTTCCCCTCCCCGTCAGGCCCTGCTGGTGTCGTGTTTCCCCTCCCCGTCAGGCCCTGCTGGTGTCGTGTTTCCCCTCCCCGTCAGGCCCTGCTGGTGTCGTGTTTCCCCTCCCCGTCAGGCCCTGCTGGTGTCGTGTTTCCCCTCCCCGTCAGATCCTGCTGGTGTCGTGTTTCCCCTCCCCGTCAGATCCTGCTGGTGTCGTGTTTCCCCTCCCCGTCAGGTCCTGCTGGTGCCTGTTCTGTGCTACCTTGTTCTAGGAGAGAAAGAGTGGTGATTGTGAATGAGTGTATTGGCAGGTGTCTTTGTGCGTATGTGATGCCGCACATGGTTGAAGAGCTGCGAGATGTGTCTGAGGCGTGAGTAGTGCCTGTGAAGGATGCAATATTGTGGGTTGTGTGAATGTCAGTGTATAGTTAGATGGTGGATGCAGTGTGTTGCAGTTGTGATGCTAGTGGTGGTGCAGTTATTGAGCAGTGTGTTTGTGCGATGTGCTCTTACATTGACCACTCGTGTCAAGTCGTTAAATTTTTTGCAGCACTGGAGTAATGTCCTGGGGGCAGGGCCCCTGGCTGTTACCCCCTGGCTGACCTCCTCCCACATCCGCCGCATTATTTGCCTCTGTGGCCTCCTTACCCCCTGCTGGTACAGGACATCCCTCCTCCTCTGGACCGCCTCCACCAGGACCTCCAGTGCCGCGCCCGAGAACCCGTGCCCGGGCCCGTGCGCCCGCGCCGCGCCCGCGCCCTCTCCCTCGGTCCCTGAAACATTCAGTTGTGTGTCAGCCAGCGCACTCCACACCTTCAGTGGAAGTGGGTGAGTGGAGCCCACATATACCGCTCAAAGAAAATTGCTTCTAATCAGCGCTTGAGTGCTAATTATGCAGGCCTCCGGTTTAACCTCCAGGCAGGTTTAAATCATAGCAATCACCAATTAACCCCTAAATTGTGAACTAAAACCAGAGTTTCAAACAGGCTGTCTTATTAGCACAGCCCTCGCTTAGCACCTGTTTTCACCCTTCCCCCAAATAACCCCCTTATATTTTGATTAAATTCTAGATTAATGAACCTTGTCTGGTTCCCACAAGTAGCCCGTTTCCAGACTTAATTTTGAAACACAACGAAGAGAGAGTGGGCCTTCAATTTAAACTTAACTATTTAATAAAAATCTAAAATAAAGACAGAAATTCACCTTTCTGTCAGACCTTAATTTCCCTTTTCAACAGCTGTCAATCCACCTGACTTGTTAAAGCTGTCACTTGGCCCCAAATCAAATGTGAGAGGAGATCGCCGAGGATCACAGCCCCCAGCTTCTCTGGGATTTTATCCCACATCTCCACTATCCTGTGGGAAAAAAACATTTGCTCTAATCTTGCTCAAGGCTTGTGAATTTTGCACTAGTGTCCGAGAGTATTAACCTTCTTGTCCAAGTGAAATATCTTGTTTTCTGGGTTTGTCGGGTCCTGTAAGTAAACCGGCCCATCTAAACTGTTTCATGTTGGGGCTGTGCCCAATCCTAGACTCCCATTGGCCCATCTAAACTGGGACCATTTCATGTTGGGGCTGTGCCCAATCCTAGACTCCCCTTGGCCCTTCTAAACTGGGACCATTTCATGTTGGGGCTGTGCCCAATCCTAGACTCCCCTTGGCCCTTCTAAACTGGGACCATTTCATGTTGGGGCTGTGCCCAATCCTAGACTCCCCTTGGCCCTTCTAAACTGGGACCATTTCATGTTGGGGCTGTGCCCAATCCTAGACTCCCCTTGGCCCTTCTAAACTGGGACCATTTCATGTTGGGGCTGTGCCCAATCCTAGACTCCCCTTGGCCCTTCTAAACTGGGACCATTTCATGTTGGGGCTGTGCCCAATCCTAGACTCCCCTTGGCCCTTCTAAACTGGGACCATTTCATGTTGGGGCTGTGCCCAATCCTAGACTCCACTTGGCCCTTCTAAACTGGGACTATTTCATGTTGGGGCTGCGCCCAATCTGACAGTCAGACCGACTTCTCTTGTTCCGTTGCACTGGCAGCCTCTACCTGCTCACTGGATGCTGTCCATGACTGGTGACCATCACATGGTGCTTGTGCTTCGATTTCTCCTACTATTACTGTTTTGATTTAATTTTGTTATCTTCATTTTTTTGTTAGTTTTCTTTTGTTAAAACCAGTTTGGGTCAGCTATCCTTCCCTGGGGTGGTAGTGCTGTCACCGCTGTAAGGGGAGGCACTTGTATCCTGGTGGGATCAGGCAAGCTTGGCCTCACTATTTTGACTGGCTAACTAAAATATTATCCCTTTGTTGTGTTCCACTGGCCTATTTTATAATGGGCCAAAAATTCATCCCGCTGCGCGAGAGTACGCACTGCGTACTCTCGCGTATTCTCTCTCCAATTGCCGGTTTTCTGCATGCCCTGCGCATGCGCTGAAAACCGGCACTTGGTCTTTTGAAAAGGGGGCGGTTCCTCGGTGCATCGCGTGCGCGCTACAGGCTGCGCGCACGCTGTGCACTTCGTGCTTTGGACGCGCAGGTAAGGACGGAAGATTTTAGAAATGGAAAAAGGAGGAGTAAGACCCACTTTTAACAAGGTAAGTAGTGAATTAAGTATTTTTTTGAATTTTTTTTAACAGGTATATCTTTTTTAGAGACTTTAAAGACAGGTAAGTTTATTTTTATAACTTTTTAAAAGATTTTAAATTTTTTCAAAAATTTAATTTTTTATTTAAAATGGTTAATTTATTTAACTATACTTATTTTATTAATGTGATGGTTTTTTTTTTTTATTTAATTGAGGTTTAGCTGTTATTTTGGGGGGGTGTAAGATTCATAGATTTCACAGCACGTATGTGAAACTTATGAATGGAAGATGGTGTGCTGCCATTGGCTCTAACTGAGTCACGTGATCCCACAGCTCGCACGACTTCACTACGCCGGTGGGATACGCAAGCCCAGCACAGCTGATGTCTGGAACATCAAGTTCGTGCGAGCTGGATCTGAAAAAGCACACGCGGAGTGAGAGATCGCGGGGAAGCCTTACCCCCGCGGGAACAGAGCGAGATCAATTTCTGGGCCAATAGAAACCTTTCTTATTTTACAACTCAGAACATAAGAAATAGCATCAGGAGAAGGCCGTATGGCCCCTTGAGCCTGCTCCGCCATTCAGTAAGATCATTAAAAATAAATGTGTTTTATGTATGTGGGTGTCGCTGGCAATCCCAGCATTTATTGGCCATCCCTAATTGCCCTTGAGAAGGTGTTGGTGAGCCGCCTTCTTGAACCGCTGCAGTCTGTGGTGAAGGTACTCCCACAGTGCTGTTAGGGAGGGAGTTCCAGGATTTTGACCCAGTGACGATGAAGTATCGGCGATATACTTCTAAGTCAGGACGGTGTGTGACTTGGAGGGGAACTTGGAGGTGGTGGTGTTCCCATGCGCCTGCTGCCCTTGTCCTTCTAGGTGGTAGAGGTCGCGGGTTTGGGAGGTGCTGCCGAACAAGCCTCGGCGAGTTGCTACAGTGCATCTTGTAGATGGTACACACTGCAGCCATGGTACACCGGTGGTGGAGGGAGTGAATGTTTAAGGTGGTGGATGGGGTGCCAATCAAGCGGGCTGCTTTGTCCTGGATGGTGTCGAGCTTCTTGAGTGTTGTTGGAGCTGCACTCATCCAGGCAAGTGGAGAGTATTCCATCACACTCCTGACTTGTGCCTTGTAGATAGTGGAAACGCTTTGGGGAGTCAGGAGGTGAGACATTCGCCGCAGAATACCTAGCCTTTGACCTGCTCTTGTTGCCACAGTATTTATGTGGCTGGACCAGTTAAGTTTCTGGTCAATGGTGACCCCCAGGATGTTGATGGTGGGTGATTCGGCGATGGTAATACCATTGAATGTCAACGGGCAGTGGTTAGACTCTCGCTTGTTGGAGATAGTCATTGCCTGGCACTTCTGTGGTGCGAATGTTACCTGCCACTTATCAGCCCATGCCTGAATGTCGTTCAGGTCTTGTTGCATGCGGGCATTGACTGCTTCATTATCTGAGGAGTTGTGAATGGCACTGAACACTGTGCAGTCATCAGTGAACATCCCCATTTCTGACCTTATGTTGGAGGGAAGGTCATTGATGAAGCAGCTGAAGATGGTTGGGCCTGAGGAACTCCTGCAGCGATGTCCTGGGGCTGTGATGATTGACCTTCAACCACCACAACCATCTTCCTTTGTGCTAGGTATGACTCCAGCCAGTGAAGAGATTTCCCCCTGATTCTCATTGACTTCAGTTTTACTCGGGCTCCTTCATGCCACACTCGGTCAAATGCTGCCTTGATGTCAAGGGCAGTCACTCTCACTTCTCCTCTGGAATTCAGCTCCTTTGTCCATTTTTGGACCAAGGCTGTAATGAGGTCGGGAGCCGAGTGGTCTTGGCAGAACCCAAACTGGGCATCAGTGAGCAGGTTATTGGTGAGTAAGTGCCGTTTGATCGCACTGTCAATGACACATTCCATCACTTTGCTGATGATCAAGAGTAGACTGATGGGGTGGTAATTGGCCGGATTGAATTTGTCCTGCTTTTCGTGGACAGGACATACCTGGGCAGTTTTCCACATTGTCGGTGTTGTAGCTGTACTGGAACAGCTTGGCTAGAGGCGCGACTAGTTCTGGAGCACAAGTCTTCAACACGATAGCCGGGATGTTGTCCGGGCCCATAGCCTTTGCTGTATCCAGTGTGCTCAGCCGTTTCTTGATATCACGTGGAGTGAATCGAATTGGCTGAAGACTGGCTTCTGTGATGGTGGGGACCTCAGGAGGAGGCCGATATGGATCATCCACTCGGTACTTCTGGCTGAAGATGGTTGCAAATGCTTCAGCCTTGTCTTTTGCACTCGCGTGCTGGGCTCCACCATCATTGAGGATGGGGATATTCATGGAGCCTCTTCCTCCTGTTAGTTGTTCATGACTGGATGTGGCAGGACTGCAGAGCTTTGATCTGATCCGTTGATTGTGGGATCACTTAACCCTGTCTATAACATGCTGCTTCTGCTTTTTAGCATGCATGTCGTCCTGTGTTGCAGCTTCCCCAGATTGGCACCTCATTTTTAGGTACGCCTGGTGCTGCTCCTGGCATGCTCTTCTACACTCCTTATTGAACCAGGGTTGATCCCCTGGCTTGGTGGTTTTGGTAGAGTGAGGGATATGTCGGGCCATGAGGTTACAGATTGTGGTGGAATACAATTCTGCTGCTGCTTATGGCCCACAGTGCCTCATGGATGTCCAGTTTTGAGCTGCTAGATCTGTTCTGAATCTATTCCATTTAGCACAGTGGTAGTGCCACACAACACGATGGAGGGTGTCCTCAGTGTGAAGACGGGACTTCGTCTCCACAATGACTGTGCAGTGGTCACTGCTACCAATACTGTCATGGACAGATGCGTCTGCGACAGGTAGATTGGTGAGGATGAGGTCAAGTAGGTTTTTCCCTCGTGTTGGTTCTCTCACCACCTGTCGCAGGCCCAGACTGGCAGCTATGTCCTTCAAGATTCAGCCAGCTCGGTCAGTAGTGGTGCTACCGAGCCACTCTTGGTGATGGACATTGAAGTCCCCCACCCAGAGTAAATTCTGTGCCCTTGCTACTCTCAGTGCTTCTTCCAAGTGGTGTTCAACATGGAGGAGTACTGATTCATCAGCTGAGGGAGGGCGGTAGGTGGTAATCAGCAGGAGGTTTCCTTGCCCATGCTTGACCTGAAGCAACGAGACTTCATGGGGTCCGGAGTCAATGTTGAGAACTCCCAGGGCCACTCCTTCTCGACTGTATACCACTGTGCCACCACCCCTGGTGGGACTGTCCTGCCGGTGGGACAGGACATACCCAGGGATGATGATGGAGGAGTTTGGGACTTTGGCTGAAAGGTATGATTCTGTGAGTATGACTATGTCAGGCTGTTGCTTGACTAGTCTGTGGGACAGCTCTCCCAATTTTGGCACAAGTCCCCAGATGTTGGTGAGGATTTTGCAGGGTTGACTGTGCTGGGTGTGCCGTGTCCGAAGCCGGTGCCGAGGTCGATGCCGAGTGGTCCGTCCGGCTGATCTTCGACCTCAACTTCACTTCCCCGCCCAATCCCCACATCCCTTGATTCCCTTAATATCCAAAAATCTATCGATCTCTGTCTTGAATATACTCAATGACTGAGCATCCACAGCCCTCTGGGGTAGAGAATTCCAAAGATTCACCACCCTCTGAGTGAAGAAATTTCTCCTCATCTCAGTCCTAAATGGCCGACCCCTTATTCTGAGACTGTGACCCCTGGTTCTAGACTCCCCAGTACTCTCCTTTCTACTCATTACCTTGCCACACAGCTTGTGTCAGTAGCAAACTAATATTACTACAGATACCTTGTTCCATTTCATTCACAAATATTGTGAACAGCAGTGGTCCCAGAACAGATGCCTGTGAAGCCTTACATTCAGTGGGTAGCACTCTCACCTCTGAGTCAGAAGATCATGGCTTCAAGCCCCACTCCAGAGACATGAGCACAAAATCCAGGCTGACACTTAAGTGCAGCCGTGAGGGAGTGCTTTACTGTCAGAGGTGCCGTCTTTTGGATGAGACGTTAAGCTGAGGCCTCGTCTGCTCTCTCAGGTGGACGTAAAAGATCCCATACTATTCAAAGAAGAGCAGGGGCGTTCTCCCCGTTGTCCTGGCCAATATTTATCCCTCTACCAACATTAATAAAACAGATGATCTGGTCATTATCACTCTGCTGTTTGGGAGATCTTGCTGTGCCCTTTCCTGGATTACAGAAGTGACTGCACTTCAAAAATACTTCATTGGCTGTAAAGCACTTTGAGACATCTGAGGCCGTGAAAGGTGCTTTATAAAAGAAAGTTATTTTTTTTTCTTTTCGCACCACTGGTTACTTTATCCCATGGGAGAGCAATTTTCATTAATCATCATCTTCTCTCTTCTCTCATTACATCAATTCTCAATCTATCCAGAAAATCTGTCATCTGCCCCATAAGCCTTAACCTTCCTCAAATGAGATACTTTGTCAAATGCCTTTTGAAAAATCTAACATCCAGTGGATTATCCTTATTGACAAGCTGAGCTGTCTCCTCAGAGAATTCCAGTAGGTTAGTGAGGTGTGACCTATCACTTTGAAAACCATGCCGACAGCTCCCTGTGATGCTGTGCCCCTTAGATGTTCATTTATAGCATCCCATAATATGCCTTCAAACGTTTTGCCGCCAGGGATGTGAGGCTGACCTTGTACCAGGTTCATGCCTTTTCTCATTCAGCCTTTGAACGGTAGCGGTGCGAGCGCCCTCCTCCGGCCCCTGGTACCAGGGCAGGATTTCTGGAGCTGGGGAAAACATCAGCCAAACCATCATTGATCTCCTCCTTTGATTGGTTGAGCATTCCCCGTTCTCCTCTGCCGCCTCTGGAATCTGCTGCCGGTGGCGATGGAGGCCATTGAAACCATCTGCCCAACTGCGGGCCGGCGTATTGTAATGATATGTAAATGATGAGAAGGCATCATCATCTGGCGTATATCCGGTCATTTGTGCCCTAAAAACAGCGGGTGTTGGGAATGGTTTAGGGTGATTGGCAAAAGAACCATGGGTTGGGGGGGGGAGGGAGGAGATTTTTTTACGCTGCAAGTTGTTGTGATCTGGAATGCACTGCCTGAAAGGATGGTGGAAGCAGATTCAATCGTAACTTCCAAAAGGGAATTGGATAAATACTTGAAGGGAAAGATTTACAGGGCTATGGGGATAGAGCGGGGGGAGTGGGACCAATTGGAGAGCTCTACCAAAGGGCCGGCACAGGCACAATGGGCCGAATCGCCTCATAGAAAGTTACAGCACGGAAGGAGGCCATTTCGGCCCATCGTGTCCTTCTGTACTATATGATTCCATGATTCTACTGTGTGCTTGGTGTCCAGGGGCTGGGGTGGCCTTTTTAAAATGTAAAGCTGGTAAGGGAGGAGTTTTAACAAAAAAGACAGTCACATTGGGGCCATCCTTGGACACTGCTGGCCACACTATGTCATAGTGGGCACCAGAGGCCTGCCTGGCCAATTCACCTCCCGCCCCAACACAAGCGGAAATGCTGCCAGGATTCCACTGACAATATATAAAATAACCTGACCCCGGAATATCAGGCTGGGTCAGGAGCGGAGCAGTGGGACAGATACCAAGTCCACATTGTCAACTATAAACCAGGATTCCGGCAAAATGGATTATCCCAGCCATTATATCTGGCATACCTGATCATCCGGAATATATTTACGCAATTTTACTTTAGTGGGCCCATCTACATTAAAAGTGGTGAAACTGTTTGGGTCCCTCTTGCTGCCTCTGTGATTTGCCTCTCTCTTTCTCTATTTTTTTTAATACTCTCTTTAGATATTCTCAGTTGTCTTGTGTATGAATCCCCTTTTTCTTTCCTTGCATCCTTGAAAACATTTCTGTTTTTTATGCGCCTTTATGCTCTTTGGGGTAAAAATTCAGTTGGTTGTGCCTCCCGTTAGCGCCTTAAGAGGGCGCTAATGGGGCGCAAAGCCGCTAACGCCCGGGCGCAGCGATGTTTGCGCCGCTCGGGAACTTAACTAGAGATTGTGCGGCGGCGCTAAACTTTACCGCTGCGACCATCTGCGCGCGCAGATTGTGACGTCATTCCATGGTGCAACGCCCTTGTGGCGCCCCGGAGCGGAAATTGAGTGGCGCCCCCTGCCTTACCGCCTGGCGCATCCAACGACCAGAAGACTGGAACGCTATCAATCGTTGTGGGGCTGGGGGGGGCGCTATTTAAAGGGGGCCTCTTCCTGTCTTTTATTGTTGGTGGCATTTTTGAACTACGCATTCTGAGAGAGAGAGGGAGAGACTTCTGGAGAGATTCAACGTTGTGTGAAGGAGTTTTTGGGTACTGAGCAGCACTTTGCAGGTTCATTTTGATTTGCCATTCCTTGTATCGATTTAGCAGAGACTGTGGGAGCTGCACTCTGAGCTCTTTGCCTGGTACTCTCCATTGTTCTTTCCAGCACATTTGATGTGCAAGTCTCTCCAGGCCGAGATTCAAGGCTGCAATGAACAGGATGTGGATGGAAAGCAAGATTAACCATCCCCTTTAAGAACTGGCCCATGCCATTGTGTGTGTGTTCCATTGCTGACTGACATTACATGAGCTTCGCCAGCGCTCTGAGTTAGCGCCTCACTCCTTGGCCTTTGCGCCTTAAGACAGGTGTGCAGCGCTTGATTTAGCGCTCCACTCACCTCCCGGGGCGGTAAAAGTGAAGTTTCCAGTCAGTGCCGATAATTAGCGCCAGGCGCTAATATTTGCGTCCAGACGATATTTGCGCCCCAAATGGGGCGCGACCTAATTTTTCCCCCAAAATGTTCTATTTTTAAGACTGGTTTGGGTGTCAGCCTTGGTGTAGTGGGCAGCACTCTAGCCTCTGACTCAAGAAGGTTGTGGGTTCAAGTCCCACGCTGGAGACTTGAGCACAAAATCTAAGCTGACTCTCCAGTGCAGTGCTGAGGGAGTGCTGCACTGTCGGAGGTGCCGTCTTTCAGAAGTGACATTAAACCGTGGCCCTGTCTGCCCTCTCAGGTGGATGTAAAAGATCACATGGCACTATTTGAAGGTGAATAGGGGAGTTCTTCAGGTGTCCTGATCAATATTAATCTTATGTAGTGGATGGAAGGCGAAATCTCTGGAGCCATTCAAGGGGCAGTTAAATGCTGGATGGGGTCATCATGGGTTTCTATGGCCGGATGAGCAGGATGGTCTGAATGGCCTCCTTTATTAGTACTTATCTTTGTGATATATAATGATGAGGAAGGTCATGTAGTCCATACTAGCTCATCCATCCAATCTTCCTCCTGCTACTCAGAAGTCCATTCCATGCCTTGATCGTTGTCTGTTCCTGCACTTTGTGCGAACGGTACTAAATTTATCTTTCACATTTTGAACCTGCCACCTTAAGCCTCTGTCATGATTGAAGTTGTGTTTAAAATGTATCTATTCTATACGGTTAACTATCTTCCGTACCCTAAAAGGCCCCCTCCAGAGGCTTCCTTTCAAGGGCAAGTGGCGAACTTACATTTGCCTCAGGGAATGAAAGCCACAGATTTGCTACATCCCAAAGTAAAAATCTCCCTAAAGGCACTTATCTCAACCTCAGGATACCCCAAAATGCTTTACATGCAATGGAATATTTAAAGTACAGTCACTGTATGTAGCCCACGTTTCTCCCTGACCTCGAGCCCAAGGGGTTAGTTTTAGTAACCTTTGCCTACACTACCTCTCGGGGTTGAATGATGCCCGTGTGTTTGGGTGATTATGTTGGACACAGTTCTCCGCACTATCTCCAGGGGTTGAATGATGCCCGTGTGTCTGGGTGAGTAGGTTGGACACAGTTCTCCGCACTATCTCCAGGGGTTGAATGATGCCCGTGTGTCTGGGTGAGTAGGTTGGACACAGTTCTCCGCACTATCTCCAGGGGTTGAATGATGCCCGTGTGTCTGGGTGAGTTGGTTGGACACAGTTCTCTACACTACCTCTCGGGGTTGAATGATGCCCGTGTGTTTGGGTCAGCAGGCTTTCATATGATTCTCTACACTATGTCCAAGGGCTGAATGATGCCCGTGTGTTTCGGTGATCAGGCATGGACACAGTTCTCTACACTACCTTCAGGGGTTGAATGGTGCCCTTGTATTTGGGTGATTACATTTGACACTCTTTTCTACACTACCTCCAAGGGTTCAATGATGCCCATGTGTTTGGGGGATCAGCTTGCACACAATTGTCTGCCCAAATTCAAGGGGTTGAATGATGCCTGTGTGTTTGGTGATCAAGTTGGACACAGTTCTCTACACTGTCTCCTGGGGTTTAATGACGCCGTGTGTAAAATGGTGAGTCGGGTTGGACACAGTTCTCTACTCTACCTCATGGGGTTCAATGATGCCTGTGTGTTTGGGTGAGTAGGGTTGGACACAGTTCTCTACTTTACCTTATTCTGTTGAATGATGACTGGGTAATTGGACGAAAAGGGTTGGACACAGTTCTCTGCAATACCTCCAATGATTGACTAATTCCAGATTATTTGGGTGAACAGGTTGCACACATTTGTCTACATTACCTCCAGGGGCTGAATGATGCCAGTGTGTGTGTGTGTGAGTAGGGTTGGACACAATTACCTACACTACCTCCAGTGGATGAATGATGCCCGTGTGTTTGGTGGATCAGGGCTGGACATGGTTCTCTACGCTACCTCTGGTGGTTGAATGATTCCTAGGTGTTTGGGTGATGGGTTACACACAGTTGTCTACACCATCTCCTGGGGATGAATGATGCCTGTGTGGATACAGTTCTCTACAATAACTCCAAGGTTAGATGATGCCCGTGTATTTGGGTGATCAGGTTGGACACGCATCTCTACACTACCTCAGGGGATAAATGATGCCCGTGTCTTTGGATGATTAAGGTTTGACACAGTTCTGTGCACTAACTTCAATGGGTGAATGATGCCCGTGTGTTTGGGTGATTTGGTTGGACTCAGTTCTGTACCCTACAGTGTTGAATGATGCCCATGTGTATGATTGAGTAGGGTTGGACACAGTTCTCTACACTACCTCCAAGGATTGAATGATGGTCGTGTGTCTGGATGATCAGGGTTGGACACAGTTCTGTACCATACCTCCAAGGTTGAATGATGCCTATGTGTCTGGATGATCAGGGTTGGACACAGTTCTGTACCATACCTCCAAGGTTGAATGATGCCTATGTGTCTGGATGATCAGGGTTGGACACAGTTCTCTACACTACCTCCAAGGTTGAATGATGCCCATGTGTCTGGATGATCAGGGTTGGACACAGTTCTGTACCAAACCTCCAAGGTTGAATGATGCCCATGTGTCTGGATGATCAGGGTTGGACACAGTTCTCTACACTACCTCCAAGGGTTGAATGATGGTCGTGTGTCTGGATGATCAGGGTTGGACACAGTTCTGTACCATACCTCCAGGTTTGAATAATGCCCATGTGCTTGGTTAATAGATTTGACACAGGTTCTCTACACTACATCCAAGAGACGAATGATGCCCATGTCTATGGTCGGGTAGGTTGGACACAGTTCCCTACACTACTGCCAAAGGATGAATGATGCCCGTCCATTTGGGTGCATATGTTGGAAACCGTTCTCTACACTAACTCCAGTGGATGAATAGTGTTGAACGATGCCCTTGTGTTTGGGTGAGTAGAATTTTTACACAGCTCTCTACTCTACCTCTGGGGGTTGAATGAAGCCCGTTTGTCTGGGTGATCAGGGATCGACACAGTTCTCTACATTACACTACCAAAGAGCCCTAGTAAATTGAAGTCAATGGGAATCAGGGAAAAACTCTCCACAGGCTGGAGTCATACCTAACACAAAGGAAGATGGTTGTGGTTGTTGGAGACCAATCATCTCCGCCCCAGGACATCGCTGCAGGAGTTCCTCAGGGCAGTGTCCTAGGCCCAACCATCTTCAGCTTCATCAATGACTTTCCCTCCAACATAAGGTCAGAAATGGGGATGTTTGCTGATGACTGCAGTGTTCAGTGCCATTCACAATTTTTCAGATAATGAAACAGTCTGTCCATGCATGCAGCAAGACCTAGATGACATTCATGCTTGGGCTGATCAGTGGCAGGTAACATTCATGCCACACAAGTGCCAGGCAATGACTATCTCCTTGGACCCCAGCTATTCACAATATACATTAATGATCTAGATAAGGGAACTAAATGTAATATCTCCAAGTTTGCAGATGACACAAAGCTGGGTGGGCGTGTGTGCTATGAGGAGGATACCGAGAAACTCCAGGATGATTTGGACAGGTTGGGTGAGTGGGCAGAAGCATGGCAAATGCAATATAATGTGGATAAATGCGAGGTTATCCACTTTGGTGTCAAAAACAGAAAGGCAGACTATTATCTGAATGGCAATAGATTGGGAGAAGGGGAAGTGCAATGAGACCTGGGTGTCCTTGTGCACCAGTCACTGAAGGTAAGCATGCAGGTGCAGCAGGCGGTGAAGAAGGCAAATAGTATGTTGGCCTTCATAGCGAAAGGGTTTGAGTATAGGAACAGGGATGTCCTGCTGCAGTTGTACAGGGCCTTGGTGAGACCACACCTTGAGTACTGTGTGCAGTTTTGGTCGCCTTATCTGAGGAAGGATGTTCTTGCCATGGAAGGAGTTCAGCGAAGAGTCACAAGGCTGATACCTGGGATGGCAGGAATGACATATGAGGAGAGATTGGGTCAATTGGGCTTATACTCGCTGGAGTATAGAAGAATCAGAGGGGATCTCATCGAAACATATAAAATTCTGACAGGTCTGGACAAACTAGATGCAGGAAGAATTTTCCCGATGGTCGGAGAGTCCAGAACCAGGGGTCATAATCTAAGGATAAGGGGTAAGCCATTTAGGACAGAAATGAGGAAGAATTTCTTCACCCAGAGAGTGGTGAACCTGTGGAATTCTCTACCACAGAAGGTAGTTGAGGCCAAGTCATTAAATATATTCAAGAATGAGTTAGATATATTTCTTAAAGCTAAAGGTATCAAGGGATATGGGGAGAAGGCAGGTACAGGGTACTGAGTTTAGATGATCAGCCATGATCTCATCGAATGGCGGAGCAGGCTCGAGGGGCTGAATGGCCTACTCCTGCTCCTATCTTCTATGTTTCTATGTAAGAGAGAGCCTATCCACCTCCCCTTGACATTCAACTACATTACCATCATCGAATCCCCCACCATCAACATCCTGGGGGTCACCATTGACCAGAAGCTTAACTGGACCAGCCACATAAATACTGTGGCTACAAGAGCAGGTCAGAGGCTGGGTAATCTACAACAAGTGACTAACCTCCTGACTCCCCAAAGCCTTTCCACCATCTACAAGGCACAAGTAAGGAGTGTGATGGAATACTCTCCACTTGCCTGGATCAGTGCAGCTCCAACAACACTCAAGAAACTCAACACCATCCAGGACAAAGCAGCCCGCTTGATTGGCACCCCGTCCACCACCTTAAACATTCACTCCCTCCACCACTGATGTACCGTGGCTGCAGTGTGTACCATCTACAAGATGCACTGCAGCAACTTGCCAAGGCTTCTTCGACAGCACCTCTACCACCTAGAAGGACAAGGGCAGCAGACGCATGGGAACACCATCACCTCCAAGTTCCCATCCAAGTCACACATCATCCTGACTTGGAAATATATCGCCGTTCCTTCATCGTTGCTGGCTCAAAATCCTGGAACTCCTTACCTAACAGCACTACCTTCACCACACAGATTGTAGCAGTTCAAGAAGGCAGCTTACCACCACCTTCTCAAAGGCAATTAGGGATTGGCAATAAATGCTGGCCTTGCCAGCAATGCCCACATACCGTGAATAATTAAATTTAAAAAAATGAATGATGCCCATATGTTTAGGTGAGTAGGGTTGGACACAGTTCCCGACCGTGGCTCCAGTGATTGAATAATGCTTGCGTGTTTGGGTGAGTAGCGTTTGACACCCTTCTCTACACCACCCCAGGGATTGAATGATGCCCGTGTGTTTGGATGATCAGGGTTGGACACAGTTCCCAACAGTACAAAAATGTGCGGGTTAGGTTGATTTGGCTATGATAAATTGACCCTTAGTGTTAGGGGGGATTAAATATGTGGGGTTATGGGGATAGGATGGGATATGTTAGGGGGAATTAAATACGTGGGGTTACGGGGGTAGGATGGGATATGTGTACTGTGGGGATTAAAGCAGGGACAGGGTACTGGATTTGGATGATCAGCCATGATCGTATTGAATGGTGGAGCAGGCTCGACGGGCCGAATGGCCTACTCCTGCTCCTAGATTCTATGTTTCTATGTTTTTAAGTACCACAGGGGCTTGAATGATTCTCGGGTGTTTGGGTGATCAGGTTGCATACAGTTCACTACAGTACCTGCAAAGTTTAAATGGTGTCTGTGTGTTTGGGTCAATAGTTTGGACACAGTTGACTACACTGCCTAAAGGGGTTGAATGATGCCCATGTGTTTGGGTGAGTAGGGGTGGACACAGTTCTCTACACTATGTCCAGGGGTTGAATGATGCCCATGTGTTTGGGTGAGTAGGGGTGGACACAGTTCTCTACACTATGTCCAGGGGTTGAATGATGCCCCTGTGTTTGGCTATTAGGGTTTGTCACAGTTCTCTACACTACCTCCAATGGCTCAATGATGCACTTGTGTTTGGGTGAGTAGGGTTGGACTCAGTTCTCTATACTACCTCCAGGGGTTGAATGATGCCTGTGTCTTTGGGAGATCAGGGTAGACACAGTTCTTTACACTACTTCCAGTGGTCAAATGATGCCAGTGTGTATGGGTGAGTAGATTTGGACACAGTTCCCTTCACTATATCCTGGGGATGAATGAGGCCCGTATTTTTGGGTGAGTTTTTGTGACTCAGTTCTCTACACTACCTCGAGGGTTTGAATAATGGCCGATTATTTAGGCGATCAGGGTTGGACACAGATGTCTACACTACCACCAGGGATTGAATGATGCCCATGTGTTTGGGTGATCAGGTTGGACATTTTTCTCTGCAGTACCTCCAGGGGTGGACTGATGCCCGTATGTTTGGGTGAGTAGCTTGGATCAGTTCTCTACACTTCCTCCAAGGCTTCAATGATGCCCATGTGCTTGGGTGACCAGGGTTGGACACAGTTCTCTACACTACCTCCTGGAGATGAACGATGCCCATGTGTTTAGGTGAGTAGGTTAGACACAGTTCTCTGTACTAGCTCCAGGGGTTCAATGATGTTTGGGTATTTAAGGTTTGACACAGTTCTTTCCACTACTTCCAGGGATTGAATGCTGCCCATGCCATTTCATCCAGTGAATAATTCCCATGTGTTTGCGTGAGTAGAATGCACAGATCTCGACACTACCTCCAGGGGTGAATCAAGCACGTATGTTTGGGTGATCAGGCACAGAGATGGTTCTCGACACTACCTCCAGGATTTGGATGATTTTTTTTACATAGGTTTACATAGGATATACGGCACAGAAACAGGCCATTCGGCCCAACTAGTCCATGCCGGTGTTTATGCTCCACTCGAGCCTCCTCCCGTCTTTCCTCATCTAACCCTATCAGCGTAATCCTCTATTCCCTTCTCCCTCATGCTTATCCAGCCTCCCCTTAAATGCATCCATACTATTCACCTCAACCACTCCCTGTGGTACAAAAGCAAAATACTGCGGATGCTGGAAATAAAAACAGAAAATGCTGGAAACACTCAGCAGGTCAGGCAGCATCTGTGGAGAGAGAAACAGAGTTAACGTTTCAGGTCGATGACCTTTCATCAGAACTAGCTGCCTGTGATAGCGAGTTCCACATTCTCACCACTCTTTGGGTAAAAAAGTTACTTCTGAATCCCTATTGGATTTCTTGGTGACTATCTTATATTGATGGCCTCTAGTTTTGCTCTTCTCCACAAGTGGAAACACACTCTCTGTATCTACTCTATCAAAATCTTTCATAATTTTAAAGACCTGTGTTAGGTCACCCCTCAGCCTTTTTTCAAGAGAAAAGAGACACAGTCTGTTCATCCTTTCCTGATATGTATACCCTCGCATTTCTGGAATCATCCTTGTAAATCTTCTCTGCACCCTCTCCAGTGCCTCTATATCCTTTTTATAATATGGCGACCAGAATTGTACGCAGTACTCCAAGTGTGGTCTAACCAAGGTTCGATACAGGTTTAGCATAACTTCACTACTTTTCAATTCTATCCCTCTAGAAATAAACCCTATTGCTTGGTTTGATTTTGTTATGACCTTTGACCTGTGTTGCTACTTTTAATGATTTGTGTATTTGTACCCTTTGCTCCTCTACCTCATTAGATTCTTATTTTCCAAGTAATATGAGACCACCTTATTTTTCTTACCAAAATGTAATACCTCACATTTACCTATGTTGAAATTCATTTGCCAATTATATGCCCATTCTGAAAGTTTATTAATGTCTTCTTGAGGCAGCATGTTGGGTACTGACTAAGGGAAGGGGCAATGGGTGGGAGTTTGGTTAACAGAAAGCTACCAATCTCAGATTTAAAATTGCCGTTTGCGGAAGTGTTTCCTAATTTCACTCCTGAAAGGTCTGGCTCTAATTTTTAGACTATGCCCCCAGTCCTAGAATCCCCAACCAGTGGAAATAGATTCTCTCTATCTACCCTATCTGTTCCCCTTAATATCCTGAAAACTTCGATCAGATCACCCCTTAACCTTCTAAATTCCAGGGAATACAACTCTAGTTTGTGTAATCTCGCCTCATAATTAAATCCTTGGAGTTCAGGTTTAATTCTGGTAAACCTACGCTGCACTCCCTCCAAGGCCAATATATCCTTCCTAAGGTGTGGTGCCCAGAACTGCTCACAGTGCTCCAGGTGTGGTCTAACCAGGGCTTTGTACAGCTGCAGCATAACTTCTACCCACCCTTGTATTCTAGTCCTCTGGATACAAAGGCCAGCATCCCATTAGCCTTTTTGATTATTTTCTGTACCTGTTCATGACATTTTAATGATCTATGTACCTGGACCCCCAAGTCTCTTTGGACCTCCACTGTTTTTAGCCTTTCACCATTTAGAAAGTACCCTGTTCTATCCTTTTTACATCCAAAGTGGATGACCAATGTAATAATTGCATACATTGAAAGCCATTTGCCACAGTTTTGCCCATTCACTTAATCTATCAATATCCCTTTGTAATTTTATATAACAAAGGTGTCATGTGTTTAGGTGTGTTGGGTGGATACAATTCACTGCACGATCTCCAGTGGTTCAATGATGCCCGTGCGTTTGAGTGATCAGGTTGGACACAGTTCTCTAGAGTACCTTCAGGTTTTGAATGATGCCCGTGCTTTTGGGCGAGTCGGGTTGGATAAAGTTCACTACACTACATTACTTCCAGTGCATGAATGATTGGACATTGTTGTCTACGCTACCTCCAAGGGATGAATGATACCCGTGTGTTTTAATGATCAGTGTTGGACACAGTTCTCCACACTACCTCTAGTAGTTGAATGATGCTGGGAGATCAGATTAGACATAGTTCTCTATGTTATTCCTCGGGAATGATGCCCTGTGTGTATGAGTAAGTAGTTTGGGCTCAGTTATCTACACTGTCGCGAAAGGTTGAATGGCGCCCATGCATTTGGCTGAGTATGATTGGATACCATTTCTCTGCACTATCTCCAGGCGTTCAATGATACCAGTGTTTTTGGGTGAATAGGGTTTTACCCAGTTCTCTACACTATCTCCAAGGGTGAATGATGCCTATGTGTTTGTGCAAGTATAGTAGGTCACATTTTGATTGTGTTAAGGGCAGAGAGGGGAAGGATTTTCTGAAGTGTGTTCAGGAGAACATTCTCGATCTGTATGTTTCCTGCCCAATGAGAAAGGAGGCTTTTTTATTCATTCATGAGATGTGGACATCGCTGGCAAGGCCAGCATTTATTGCCCGTCCCTAATTGCCCTTGAGAAGGTGGTGGTGAGCTGCCTTCATGAACCGCTGCAGCCCGTGTGGTGAAGGTGCTCCCACAGTGCTGTTAGGGAGGGAGTTCCAGGATTTTTACCCAGCGATAATGAAGGAATGGCGATATATTTCCAAGTCTGGATGGTGTGTGATTTGGAGGGGAACTTGCAGTTGGTGGTGTTCCCATGCACCTGCTGCCCTTGTCCTTCTACAACAACAACAAAAACTTGTATTTATATAGCGACTTTAACGTAGTAAAACGTCCCAAGGCGCTTCACAGGAGTATTATAAGACAAAAAATTGACACCGAGCCACATAAGAAATTAGGCCAGGTGACCAAAAGCTGGGTCAAAGAGGTACGTTTTAAGGAGTGTCTTAAAGGAGGAAAGAGAGGTAGAGAGGCAGAGAGGTTTAGGGAGAGAATTCGAGAGCTTAGGGCTGAGGGAACAGAAGGCACAGCCACCAATGGTTGATCGATTATAATCAGGGATGCTCAAGAGGCCAGAATTAGAGGAGCGCAGATATCTCAGGGGGGTTGTGGGGCTGAAGGAGATTACAGAGATAGGGAGGGGAGAGGCCATGGAGGGATTTGAAAACAAGGATGACAATTTTGAAATCGAGGCGTTGCGAACGGGACTTGGTGCAAGTTAGGACACAGGCAGCAGAGTTTTGGATGACCTCAAGTTTACGTAGGGTAGAATGTGGGAGACCAGCCAGGAGTGCGTTGAAATAGTCCAGTCTAGAGGTAACAAAGGCATGGATGAGGGTTTCAGCAGCGGAGAAGCTGAGGCAGGGCAGAGACGGGTGATGTTAGAGGTGGAAGTAGGCGGTCTTAGTTATGCCACGGATATGTGGTCGGAAACTCATTTCAGGGTCAAATATGACACCAAGGTTGCGAAAAGTCTGGTTCAGCCTCAGACCGATGCTGAGGAGAAGGATGGAGTTTGTGGCGGGGACCGAAGACAAGCTTCAGTCTTCCCAATATTTAATTGGAGTAAATTTCTGCTCATCCAGAACTGGATGTTGGACAAGCAGTCTGACAATTTAGAGACCGTGGAGGGGTCAAGAGAAGTGGTGGTGAGGTAGAGCTGGGTGTTGTCAGCGTACATGTGGAAACTCACGGGTGTTTTCGGATGATGTCGCCAGCATATAGATGACAAATAGGGGGGGGGCAAGGATAGATCGTTGGGGGACACCAGAGGTAACGATGCGGGAGTGGGAAGAGAAGCCATTGCAGGTGATTTTCTGGCTACGATTACATAGATAAGAATGGAACCAGGCAAGTGCAGTCCCACCCAGCTGGACGATGGTGGAGAGACATTGGAGAAGGATGGAGTGGTCAACCGTGTCAAAGGTTGCAGACAGGTCGAGAAGGACGAGGAGGGATAGTTTACCTTTGTCACAGTCACAAAGGACATAATTTGTGACTTTGATGAGAGCCGTTTCAGTACTGTGGCAGGGGCGGAAACCGGATTGGAGGGATTCAAACATATAGTTCCGGGAAAGATGGGCACGGATTTGGGAGGCGCTGTCAAAGAAGCCTTCGCAAGTTGCTGCAGTGCATCTTGTAGATGTACACTCTGCAGCCATGGTGCGTCAGTGTTGGAGGGAGTGAATGTTTCAGGTGATAGATGGGGTGCCAATCAAGCAGAATGCTTTGTCCTCGATGGTGTCAAGCTTCTTGAGTGTTGTCGGAGCTGCACTCATCCAGGCAAGTGGAGAGTATGCCATCGTACTCCTGAATTGTGCCTTGTACATGGTGGAAAGGCTTTGGGGAGTCAAGAGGTGAGACACTCACCGCAGAATACCTAGCCTCTGACCTGCTCTTGTAGCCACAGTATTTATGTGGCTGGTCCAGTTAAGTTTCTGGATCTAGTTCTGGGGCATGAAGTGGGTTAAGTGGAGAATGTCACATTGCAGGAGCAGCTTAGGAATAGTGATCATAGTATCATAAGGTTTAGATTAGTTATGGAGAAGGACAAGGAGCAATCTAGAATAAAAATAATTAACTGGCGAATTGAGGAGGGATCTGGCCTGGGTAAATTGGAATCAAAGAACTGGCAGGCAGAAATGTAATGGAGCAATGGGCAGCCTTTAAATAGGCCTTTACAGTCTAGGTACGTTCTCACAAGAGGGAAAGGGAGGGCACCCAAAGGCAGAGCTCCCTTGATGACGAAGGAGTTAGAGAGTAGGATGAAGCAGAAAAAGGGGGTGTATGACAGATGTCACCTTGATATTACAAGGGAGAATCACAAAGTAGTACAAAGTATTTACAGCACCGAAACAGGCCATTCGGCCCAACTGGTCTATGCCGGTGTTGATGCTCCACATGAGTCTCCTCCCACCCTTCTTCATCTCACCCCATTAGCATGTTCTTCTATTCCTTTCTCCCTCATGTGCTTACCTAGCTTCCCCTTGAATACATCTATATTATTCACCTCAACCCCTCCCTGTGGTAGCGAGTTCCACATTCTCACCACTCTCTGGGTAAAGAAATTTCTCCTGAATTCCCTATTGGATTTATCAGTGACTATCTTATATTTATGGCCCCTAGTTCTGGTCTCACCCGCAAGTGGAAACATCTTCTCTACGTCTACCCTATCAAACCCTTTCAGAATTTTAAAGACCTCTATCAAGTCACCCCTCAGCATTCCCTTTTCTAGTGTAAAGGGCCCCAGCCTGTTCAGCCTTTCCTGATGGGTGTAACCTCTCAGTTCTAGTATCATCCTTGTAAATCTTTTTTGCACCTTCTCCAGTGCCTCTATATCCGTTTTATAATATGGAGACCAGAACTGTACGCAGTGCTCGAAGTGTGGTCGAACCAAGGTTGGATACAAGTTTAACATAACTGCCCTGCTTTTCAATTCTATCCCTCTAGAAATGAACCCCAGTGCTTTTTTTATGGCCTTATTAACCTGCATCGCTACTTTTAGTGATCTGTGTATCTAAACCCCCAGATCCCTCTGTTCCTCTACCCCATTTAGACACTTATTTTCTAAGGATTATGTGCCCTCCATATTCTTTCTATCAAAATGTATTACCTTGTACTCATCTATATTGAAGTTCATTTGCCAATTACATGCCCATTCTGCAAGTGTATTAATGTCTTCCTGTATTTTGTCACAGTCCTCCTCTCTGTTAATTACACCCCCCCAGTTTGGTGACATCTGCAAATTTTGAAATTGTACTTCCAATTCCTGAGTCCAAATCTTTTATGTAACTAATGAGCAACAGTGGTCCCAGCATCGATCCTTGTGGAACAACATTTGCCAATCTAAATATCTATCTTCAACCCCTACTCTCTGTTTTCTGTTCTGTAGCCAGCCTGCTACCCATTCTGCTACTTGTCCCCTGACTCCACATGTTCTGACCTTAGTCATGAGTCTACTATGAAAGGCGTTTTATTAAAGGCGTTTTTCAAAATCCAAATATATCACGTCTAATCTTTCTGTTACTTCTTCAAAGAATTCAATAAGGTTGGTCAAGCATGACCTTCCCTTTAGGAATCCGTGCTGACTGCTCTTTATTATATTTTCAGTTTCTAGATGTTTTTCTATTACATCTTTGATTAAGAGTTCCATTATCTTTCCTAACACCAATTGACGTAATAAAGACTCACTACGCACTTGAACATAAAGCAAGGCTTTAATCAACTTGTAACAAAACATGGAGGTCTAGTTAGCAGTCACTAGCTTCCTGTTTCCAGATTGTCTCTCCCCAAGGTGGGCCCATGCCTGAGTATTTATACTCCCTGGACGGCGCCCCAGCTGGCCACCCAGTAGTACTTCCTGAGTTGTTACTTGCGATTTATGACATTCTTCCTCCCTAAAAGGTTTGGAAGTCCAGTCTTCCTTTAACGGACTAGGCGGACCAGAAATAGCCGCAGACGTTTAGCTCTCTGCTTGTGACTGGAAGGCACGTCTCCCCGGACCGTGTCCTGGTCCCTGGGTCGCTTGGCCCGTACCGGTAAGTCAGTAGAGTCCGCGTCATCTTGATCATCCTGTGGAGGACTGGGAATATCATGACTCCGGGTGCGGGTCCCCACAGGTGCTGAGCTGGCCTCATCCCGGGTCGTGGCTGGAGATTGTCCGGCGTCCTGGTTTCGGGTGGCCATCCTACGGGGAGCATCCAGCTCCCTGAGTTGATCCGGTAGCGTTGCCGGCAGATCCCCCGATGTCCCAGGCGGGGCGTCATTTTCATAGGGGTGCGGAGTGTTGATATCATTGTCGGGGGATCCTTCATCATTCGGGCCCGTGTGACCGGTTGGGCAGGGAGCCAGATCTCGGAGCGAGACGGTGGTCTCCCGGCCATCAGGGTACCGTACGTGCGCATATGTGGGGTTTACCTCCGTTAACTCCACCTCGTCAACGAGAGGGTCGTTTTTGGCAGACCGGACGAACCTCCGGAGTAGTACCGGGCCTGGAGCCACCAACCATGACGGTAGAGACGTCCCATGTGTAGAGCGACGCCGGAATTTGAAGAATCGCTCATGAGGCGTGACAGTAGTAGATGTGGAGAGAAGAGACCTGATAGAGTGTAACGCGTCGGGGAGCACCGTTTCCCACTGCTGGTCCGGCAGGTTGCGTGACCTTAGTGCCAGACGGACAGCGTTCCAGATGATGGCATTGTATCGTTCAACCTGTCCGTTACCGATTGGGTGATATGGTGTCGTCCTACTTGAGGTGATTCCCCGTTGGGAGAGATAACTTTTAAGTTCACTCGACATAAAGGAGGGACCCCGATCCGTGTGGATAAAATTGGCCGTCCCGCAAAGGGAAAAGACCTGATCGAGGCATTTAATTACCATAGAGGTAAGCATATTAGGGCAGGGGAAGGCGAAGGGAAAGCGTGAATACTCGTCCACCATCGTAAGTAGGTAGGTGTTCCTTGTCGACGAAGGCAATGGCCCTTTAAAGTCTATGCTGAGCCTCTGCATAGGCTGCATTGCATGTATGAGTAAGCCATCTGATGGGCGAAAGAATTGTGGTTTCAATTCTGCACAAATCCTACAGGAGGAGCATGTTTTCTTTACGTCCTCGGTTGAAAATGGTAGATTTTTGGAGCGCACAAAGTGCAACATGCGGGTCACACCAGGATGGCATAAGTCCATATGCAAATCCGCCAGAGTCGACGTTGACATTGAGGAGCAAAATGCCCGTGTGAAGGTATCTGGGGCCACGTTCTGTTTGCCGGGTCGGTAACAGATAGTATATCCAAAGGCAGCCAGCTCCATCCTCCAGAGTTGAATTTTATTATTTTTGATTTTCGTGCGCCTCCGGTTATCCAACATGAAGGCCACAGAGCGCTGGTCAGTTATAAGCGTAAAATGACGCCGAGCAAGAAAATGACCCCATTGGCGTACAGCCTCGATGATGGCCGTAGCCTCCTTCTCGACGGGGGGGTAATGGAGCTCGCTACCCTGCAAGGTTCTGGATAGGAATGCCACGGGTCGGCCACCTTGATTCAAGGTAGCGGAGATCGCCACCTCCGATGCATCGCATTCGACCACAAAAGGAAGATTTTCGTCAATGGAGCGAAGCGTGGCTTTCTCCAGCTGTCGTTTGAGGAGGTTGAAGGCAGAAATAGCCGTAGCTTCCAATGGAAAAGACTTCGCATGGAGCAGGGGCTGTATTTTATCGGAGAAGTGTGGTATCCATTTTACGTAATAAGCAAACATGCCAAGTGCCCGACGAAGAGAGCCGAGGTTCGTCGGGGGAGGGAGCTCCTGAAGTGGACGAAGTCGCTCTGGGTCCGGTTTAATAACACCGTTGCCCACCCAGTAGCCAAGAATGTTCACCGATGGCACCGACTTCACCGATTTGGATTCGTTTAACGTTAAGTGGCGACGGCGGAGTACGTCAAAAAATCTCTGAAGATTGGCGTCATGCTCCTTTTGATCATGGCCGGCAATAGTGATATTGTCTAAATACGGAAAGGTATCCGTCAAGTTCTCTTGCCGGACTAGGCCATCCATGGCCCGTTGGAAGACGGCCACCCCATTGGTGACCCCGAATGGAAGGCGGCGAAACTGGAAAAGCCGACCATTGGCCTCAAAGGCCGTATACTTCTTGTCGGAGTCTTGCAGTGGCACCTGATGGTACGCGCTTTTTAAATCGAAGGTCGAGAATACCTTGTATTTGGCAAGGTTGTTGACCATGTCATCTATGCGTGGCAGCGGGTAGGCATCCAGATCGGTATATAGATTAATAGTCTGCGAATAATCGATACACAGATGTTTTTTATGTTGTTTTAAGGGATTCCTCACGATGACGACCTGAGCCCGCCAGGGAGATGAACATGGCTCAATAATACCGTCGACTAAAAGGCGAGAGATTTCCGCCTCAATAAACGCTCGATCGTCTTGGCTAAAGCGCCGCGATTTGGTGGCTATGGGTTTACAGCGGGGGGGAAGATTGGCAAACAGGGAGGGTTCACCGAGTAAGGCCGCCGAGAGTGCACAAAACGGCACCTTAGAAATGGTAAGCTCCGGCCTTGACCCTCCAAACTCAAAAGTGATCTTCTTGTGCTGCTTCTGGAAGTCCTGTCCCAGAAGCACATCGCTGCATAAGTTTGCGAGTACTCCGAGCCGGGTGGAGAGATACGTGCGGCCGTTGAGGATGAGGTTGACCAGACAGAAGCCAGAAGAATTGGTGGTCAAAGTCGTCAGAGCCATTGCAATCTCCCTGTCCGAGGGATAAATGTGCAGTTTTAACCTGTTGACAGCCTGCTTACTAATGAAGCTGTCAGAGCTGCAGGAGTCGATTAGCGCGCTTAGAGTGTGCCCATTTACTGAAACCTTCGTGGCTGCATGGGACAAACTTTGGGGAAAAACAGCCGTGATGGGAGGAGGGGCAATTTTCCCTTCGGCAACTGTAGCCTTAACAGTAGTTCTTGGGGGAGGAGCAGCTCCATAGATAGCAGCTGTGAAGCTAACAGGAGCTCTTGACCGGTATACTTTAGAGGAGCGGCCTTTCTTGTTAGCAAAGGCCCGTGACTGGCATACCTTGGAAAAGTGTCCTTTCTTGCTGCAATGATTGCAGGTCACATTACGAGCCGGGCAAAATTTTCTGTGATGGCACGCCCCTCCACAAAAGAAACACTTTCTTCCTGATTGCCAGGATGCTGCTAGGGCGGGGTCGTCATCAGCGAAGGCCTCTAGGGTAGGGTCGTCGTCTGTTAGAGTAGAGTCAACATCAGTGGGGGCATCCGCCCGAGACCTACCGAAAGACTCATTAAAGGAGATAGCCGCCGCCCGTGCACGTGGTGGGAGATAAGTGTCTGCATTTTTCTTGGCCAAGTCCAAGGAACACGCCTGGTCATAAGCAGCCCGTAAATTGAGGGTTTTATTTTCCAGCAGGCGCTGACGTATAAAAGGGGACGCGATTCCATTGATAAAGGAATCGCGGATTAGTTCCTCTTGATACTGTTCAGCTGAAACTGCTTTAAGGTTACAATCCTTGCTGAGCCTGCGAAGTTTCTGGAGAAATTCATCGAGTGATTCCCCAGGCTGCTGCCGAGTTGTGGCCAGTAGGTGTCGAGCAAAGATTTCATTTGGGGACTTGACATATAGCTGCTGTAAGATTTCGATAGCAGTGTCATAGTCTATACAGTCCTCAATATAATCATACACATGAGGAGACACGTAGTTGATAAGCATTCGTAACTTATTAGGGACATCCGCCCCACATTCTTCAAGAAAGTTGCTAAAGGTACGAAACCAATGCTTCCATACCTTTGCTGCCGCAGGTGCATTCGGGTCCAGGTCGAGACGAGCGGGTCTAAGGAGTTTTTCCATGATGGATCAGTTTCTTGCCCAAGTTCCCTTCTGTGGTTCGAGTTGCAGCTGGTTGTTCCGAATCACCCAAAGCGTGGAGACGATATCAAGTTAATTAAATTGACGTAATAAAGACTCACTACGCACTTGAACATAAAGCAAGGCTTTAATCAACTTGTAACAAAACATGGAGGTCTAGTTAGCAGTCACTAGCTTCCTGTTTACAGATTGTCTCTCCCCAAGGTGGGCCCATGCCTGAGTATTTATACTCCCTGGACGGCGCCCCAGCTGGCCACCCAGTAGTACTTCCTGAGTTGTTACTTGCGATTTATGACACCAATGTTAAGCTAATTGGTCTATAGTTCCCTGGACTTGTTCGATCTCCCTTTTTATATATATTTAGCTAGTCCTCTGGCACTATTACCTTTTCTAATGATTTTTTAAATATATGTAATAGTGCCTTTGCTATCTCTTCCCTAACTTATTTTAATATGTGCGGATGCAATCCATCCGGACCAAAGGTTTTATCCTCACTAAGTTTGATTAGTTTATCAATTATCTCTCACCCTCCCCCTACTATCTTAAATGTCCTTAAACCTTTTTTGATCTCTTCTTCAAATATCATTCCCACCATGTTACAGGGTTAATTAATAACCTTGTAGTAAAGGAGCCTCTGGGGAGCAGTGATCATAATATGATAGAATTTTATGTTGAGTTTGAGAGTGATTTAGTTAAGTCTGAAACTAGGGTCCTAAACCTGAACAAAGCAAACTATGTATGAGAGGCTAGTTGGCTAAGGTAGGTTGGGGAACTAAATTAAAAGATATGACAGTAGAAAACCAATGGCAAACATTTAAAGAAATAATTCATAATTTACAATGAATATAAATTCCCTTAAGGAATAGAAACACCACGGGAAAAATGGCCCAACCGTGGCTAACAAGAGGAATTAAAGATAGTATTAGATCAAAGGAAGAGGCTTATAATGTTGCCAAAAATAGTAAGCCTGAGGATTGGAAGGATTTTAGAATTTAGCAAAGGAGGACCAAGAAATTGATAAAGAAAGGGAAAATAGAATATGAGAGTAAACTAGCGAGAGACATAAAAACAGATTGTAAAAGCTTCTATAGGTATGTAAAAAGGAAAAGATTAGCAAAGGTAAACATGGGTCCCTTACAGGCTGAGACAGGAGAAATTATAATGGGGAATAAGGAAATGGTAGAGAAATTAACAAAAATACATTGGGGGGAATTTTCCCAGCCCTGGGGAGCCGGGTATGGAGGTGGGACTGCCGGGAAAATGGCAGAAACTGGGAGTGGGTACTGACCCCGCTCCCAACCCACCTCCGTGCCATCTTCCCGGGAGGTGGGTCCCCAAGTCGCGCAGGGACCCGTCTCCTCGAGGTGGGAAGGGGTTTAGAGCCAATTAACTGCCTGTTAACAGGCAGTTTTGAGGGTTTCCCCTTTATACCCCTGCAAGTGTGGGCTTCCCGACGGCTGCAAACCTCGCCAGGGTCAGCGAGGTGAGCAGTGGGTCTGCGGGGGTGAGAGGGGTCGAAATGTCAGCTGTAGAGGTGAGTGATGGGTGCAAGTGTGGACAGGTAAGTATGAGAGGTGAGTGTAAAGTGTTGGAAAAAGTTTCCTTACCTTTGCTTCTTCCTGCAGGCTTCAACCGTTGAGGATCCGGAGGCTCCTCATCTCAACGGCAGAGATGACAGAATGGCGGCTGCATTCTCAGATGCAGCAGCCATCTGCTTTCTGCTGAGGAGAGAGGTCTTGGTGTGCCTTCTGTGCAAGGGCTCACCTTAGAACAGAAATTGTCAGTGTTTGACAGCTTCTCAAAGCAAAGAAAAATTTCGACAGATAAAGTCTCATACACTAAGGTCATCTGTCACCGGCTTTCCCTTAATTGGCCGTAGGGGCGGGCTTAACAAGGCCAATCAAGGGAAAATAGCGTGGGTTGGTCAGACATCACTGGGGACGGGACTGAAACCCGAAAACCAGCAGTCCCGCCCCCAACATGCCTCCATTGAGAAAACCAGCCCTTTGTGTCTGTCTTCACGGAAGAAGACGCAAAAAAACGCCCAGAAATAGTGGGGAACCAAGGGTCTAGCGAGAATGAGGAACTGAAAGAAATTAGTATTAATAAAAAAAAGTACTGGAGAAATTAATGGGACTGAAAACTGATAAATCCCATGGACCTGATGGCCTACTGGGTTTTAAAAGAGGTGGCTATAGAGATAGTGGATGCATTGGTTGTCATTTTCCAAAATTCCAAAGATACTAGAACGGTTCCCGTGGATTGGAAGGAAACAAATGTAACCCCGCTATTTAAGAAAGGAGTGAGAGAAGAAACGGGGAACTACAGACCAGTTAGCCTGACATCAGTAGTAGGGAAAATGCTAGAATCTATTATTAAGGATGTGGTAACTTAGAAAATAATAATAGGATTGGGCAGAGTCAACGCGGATTTATGAAGGGGAAATCATGTTTGACGAATCTGTTAGAGTTTTTTGAGATTATAACTAGCAGAATAGATAAGGGGGAACCAGTGGATGTGGTGTATTTGGATTTTCAGAAGGCATTCAATAAGGTGCCACACAAGAGGTTATTAAACAAAATTAGGGCTCGTGGGATTGGGCGTAATATACTAGCATGGATTGAGGATTGGTTAATGGACAGAAAACAGAGTAGGAATAAACGGGTCATTTTTGGGTTGGCAGGCTGTAACTAGTGGGGTACCGCAAGGATCAGTGCTTGGGCCTCAGCTATTCACAATCTATATCAATGATTTGGATGAGGGGACCAAATGTAATATATCCAAGTTTGCTGATGATACAAAGCTGGGTGGGTATATAAGTTGTGAGGAGGATGCAAGGAGGCTTCAAGAGGATATAGACAGGCTAAGTGAGTGGGTAAGAACATGGCAAATGGAATATAAAGTGGAGAAATGTGAAGTTATCTACTTTGGTAGGAAAATTAGAAAAGCAGAGTATTTTTTAAATGGTGAGAGATTGGGAAATGTTGGTGTTGCGAGGGACCTGGGTGTCCTTGTACATGAATCACTGAAAGTTAACATGCAATTACAGCAAGCAATTAGGAAAGCAAATGGTATGTTGGCGTTTATTACAAGAGGATTGAGTATAAGAGTAAAGATGTCTTACTGCAATTATATAGGGCCCTGGTGAGACCACACCTGGAATATTGTGTACAGTTTTGGTCTCCTTACCTAAGGAAGGATATACTTGCCATAGAGGGAGTGCAACGAAGGTTCACCAGACTGATTCCTGGGATGGGGGGATTGTCCTATGAGGAGAGATTGGGTAGACTAGGCCTATATTCTTTAGAGTTTAGAAGAATGAGAGGTGATCTCATTGAAACATACAAAATTCTTACGGGGCTTGACAGGGTAGATGCAGGGAGGATGTTTCCCCTGACTGGAGAGTCTAGAAGCAGGGATCACAGTCTCAGAATAAGGGGTCGGCCATTTAGGACTGAGATGAGAAGAAATTTCTTCACTAAGAGGTTGGTGAATCTTTGGAATTCTCTACCCCAGAGGGCTGTGGAGGCTCAGTCATTGAGTATATTCAAGACAGAGATCGATAGATTTTTGGATATTAAGGGAATCAAGGGATATGGGGATAGTGCAGGAAAGTGGAGTTGAGGTAGAAGATCAGCCATGATCTTATTGAATGGCGGAGCAGGATCAAGGGGCCGAATGGCCGACTCCTACTTCTTATGTACTTATGTCTCCCTGGTATATACTGAGGCAAAGTAATTATTTAATATTTCTGCCATTTCGAGGCACTCGTTGCTCCTCACGAGCAGAAACCCCAACAGTCCCACTGGGGCTAATCTTGCCAATCTCCTCTCTGTCTAACTCAGCCCTCCCAGTGCTGATCCTGTGGACTCTGGCAGTGGATCAGCTATCACCGACCCTCTCTGCATCTCCCTCCAGAATGTTCGTTCACTTGCAAACATCGCCCTTGCCATCCAGGACCTTATCGTGGATGATTGCATCGTAATCATGGCCTTGACGGAAACCTGGTTGAGGGGTGATGACACCTTACCCCTAAAACCTCCCCGCCTGGCTACACCTTCCACCACTTACCCCGCCCAAAACGCCGTGGTGGCAGTGTGGCTCCTATCACCAAATCACACCTTGGTCTGTCCCCCTACTCCTCTGGCACCTTCTCTTCCTTTGAGCATCTCATCTTGTTTTGCCCCTCTTGCCTCTCATTTAAAATTCTTGTTCTCTACCGCCCACGTACCATACAAAATGTTATCGCTGAGATACCTTGCCCTCCTATCCTCCCTTAATCTCTCCCTCCATATAAACTCCCCAACCCATATTCACAGCCACCCCCTCGACCTTGCCATCTCTCGTGGCCTCGCTTCTCCCATCGTGTCAATCACATATAAAGCCTCTCTGATCACTTCCTTGTATCGATCTCCACCCACATCCCCCTTCCCCCCACCAACCCTACTTCCTTCTGTGTCCAATCCTGGAAAAAACTCTCTCCCAACACTCTTACAACTGCACTTACAAAATCCCAACTGTCCAGCCTCTGGCCCTCCAATCACCACAACATTTCTGCAGCTGCCGATCTGCTCAACCACCCCCTCAGCACCACCTTTGATGCCATAGACCCTATTAAAACCATTACTCTCTCTCACCCTGGCCGTTCCCCCTGGTACGGCCCTCATCTCCGCTCCCTTAAGTCCAAGCAACGCAGACATGAACGGATATGGCAGACAACTGATTTAGCCATTCACCACCAGATCTGGCTGGACCACAAAGCATTATCGGGTCCTGCTCTCGTCTGCCAAAATTGTTCACTATTCCAGGATCATTCTGGAATGCAAAGATAAACCCTGCTTCTATTCTCCACTGCTAACCATCTTCTTAAACCCCTCTCCCTGTCTCCTCCACCCCCACCTCCAACAACAAGCATGAGGAGCTCATGGACTTCTTTTTCTCTAAGATTGAGACCATCTGATAAACTGCCTCTGCCACTTCCCTTCCATCCCGTAGCCCACCGGGCCAAACTTCCTCTAAGGTTCCCCCCTGCACTAGCCCTGAACTCACATCTTTCTCCAGTTTCTCTCCAATCTCCCCTCTTGACCTCTCTGCGCTCATCCTGTCCATGAGACCCACCTCGACCCTATTCCCACCAAACTGTTGACCATCCAACTTCCTTTTCTGGCTCCCATGTTACCTGATATTGTTAACTGTTCTCTTTCCTCTCCTTCAAATCTGCCATCATCACCCCTCTCCTTAAAAAAACAACCCTTGACCCCTCCGTCCTTGCAAACTACCGCCCCATCTCCAACCTCCCTTTCCTCTCCAGAGTCCTTGAACGTGTTGTCACCTCCCAAATCCGTGCCCATCTTTTCCGGAACTCCATGTTTGACTCCATCCAATCAGGTTTCCGCCCTTGCCACAGTACCGAAACGGCTCTTATCAAAGTCACAAATGACATTCTTTGTGACCGTGACAAGGTAAACTATCCCTCCTCGTCCTTCTTGACATGTCTGCAGCCTTTGACACGGTTGACCACACCATCCTCCTCCAATGCCTCTCCATCATTATCCAGCTGGGTGGGACTGCACTGGCCTGGTTCCATTCTTATCTATCTAATCATAGCCAAAGAATCACCTGCAATGGCTTCTCTTCCCACTCCCGCATTGTTACCTCTGGTGTCCCCCAAGGATCTATCGTTGGCCCCCTCCTATTTCTCATCTTCATGTTGCCCCTTGGCGACATCATCCGAAAACACAGCGTCAGTTTCCACATGTACACTGACGACACTCAGCTCTACCTCACCACCACTTCTCTCGGCCCCTCCACAGTCTCTAAATACATCCAGTACTGGATGAGCAGAAATTTTCTCCAATTAAATATTGGGAAGACCGAGGCCATTATCTTTGGACCCCGCTACAAACTCCGTTCCCGAGCCATCGATTCCATCCCTCTCCCTAACATCTGTCTGAGGCTGAACCAGACTGTTCGCAACCTTCGTGTCATATTTGACCCTGAAATTAGCTTCTGACCACATATCCGCAGCATAACATCGCCCGTCTCCACCCCAGTCTCAGCTCATCCGCTGCTGAAACACTCATCCATGCCTTTGTTCCCTCTAGACTTGACTATTCCAACGCACTCCTGGTTGGCCTCCCATGTTCTACCCTACGTAAACTTGAGGTCATCCAAAGCTCATCTACCCATGTCCTAACTTGCACCAAGTCCCGTTCACCCATCACCCCTGTACTCGCTGACCTACATTGGCTCCTGGTTAAGTAACGCCTCGATTTCAAAATTCTCACCCTTGTTTTCAAATCCCTCCATGGCCTCGCCCCTCCCTATCTCTGTAACCTCCTCTAACCCCACAACCCCCCGCCATGTCTGCGCTCCTCTAATTCTGGCCTCTTGAGCATCCCTGATTTTCTTTGCTCAACCATTGGCGGCTGTGCCTTCAGCTGCCTGGGCCCTAAGCTCTGGGAATCCCTCCCTAAATCTATCCGCCTCTCTACCTCTCCTTCCTCCTTTAAGACATTCCTTAAAACCTACCTCTTTGACCAAACTTTTGGTCATCGGCCCTATTTCTCCTTATGTGGCTCGGTATAAAATGTTGTTTTATAATCGCTCCTGTGAAGCGCTTTGGGACGTTTTACTACGTTAAAGTCGCTATATAAATACAAGTTGTTGTTGTTATCTCGCTGTCATTCCCTGCGAGTTTATCATGAGTCTCCGAGTGGCCCTGTCCCTATCCTGATTTTTCTTGTTATTTATGTGCCTATAGAATACTTCACTATTTTCTTTTATATTCACTGATAATTTAATTTTGTAGTTTCTCTTTGCCTTCCTCCTAATTGACTTCTTTCCTAATCTTTTCGAATTGCCTTTTGTCATCCTCTCCTTTGTTGTCTGTGTACTCAGTGTCTGCCTTTTTCTTTAGTTTCAATTTTGACCTTATTTCTTTATTCATCCGCGGTGAGTCATTACTAGTTAGCTTGCTCTTGCTTTTTCGTGGGATATATTTCTTCTGGACTCTATTGATCGCTGTTTTAAATGTTTCCCACTTTTAGAATCAGGCTGAATATAAAAAGTACAGAGAAGTGAAAAAGGAAATAAAAGGGCAAGGAGACAGTACCAGAATAGATTGGTGGCTAACAAAAAAGGGAATCCAAATATCTTCTATATGCACATTAACGTTAAAAGGGTTGTCGGGGGAGGGGTGGGGCCGATTAGGGACCAAAATCGAGATCGACTGGTGGAAGCAGAAGCCATAGCTGAGATACTAAATGAGTACTTTGCATCAGTGTTTACCAAGAAAGAGGACTTTTCCAAAGCTACGGTAAACGAGGAGGTTGCCGGGATACTGGATGAGATAAAAATAGATGAAGAGGAGTTACTAGAAAGGCGGGCGATAATTAAAGTGGATAAGTCACCCGGCCCGGATGGGATGCATCCTAGGTTGCTGAGGGAAGTAAGGGTAGAAATTACGGAGGGGCTGACCGCAATCTTCCAATCCTCCTTAGATGCAGGGGTGGTGCCAGAGGACTGGAGGATTGTAAATGTTACACCCTTGTTCAAAAAAGGGGAGAAGAATAAACCTGGCAACTACAGTCCAGTCAGTTTAACCTCAGTGGTGGGAAAATTTTAGAAAAATAATCCGGGAGAAGATTAACAGCCACTTGGACAAGCATGGACTAATAAAGGTAAGCCTAACTTGATTGAGTTTTTTGATGAGGTAACAGAGAGGGTGGATGAGGGCAGTGCGGTTAATCTTGTGTGTATGGACTTTCAAAAGGCATTTGATGAAGTGCCACATATTAGGCGTGTTAGCACAATTGACGCCCATGGGATAAAAGGGGCAGTAGCAACATGGATACAAAATTGGCTAAGGGATAGAAAACAGAGAGTTGTGGTGAATGGCTGTTTTTTGGACTGGAGGGAGGTATACAGTGGCGTTTCCAAGTATACTCGGTGTACTCGGACCACTGCTGTTTTTGATATACAGTAATTATTTGGGGGTACAGTGCACAAAATTTGCAGATGACACAAACTTGGAAGTGAAGTAAACTTTCAGGAAGATAGTAATAGGCTTTAAGAGGACATAGTGACAGACTGGTGAAATGGGCAGACACGTGGCAGATGAAATTCAACGCAGAAAAGTGTGAGGTATTGAGAGCAGACTGATGGGGCGGTAATTGGCCGGATTGGATTTGTCCTGCTTTTTGTGGACAGGACATATCTGGGCAGTTTTCCACATTGTCGGGTAGATGCCAGTGTTGTGGCTGTACTGGAACAGCTTGGTTAGAGGCGCGGCTAGTTCTGGAGCACAAGTCTTCAGCACGATAGCCTAGATGATGTCGGGGCCCATAGCCTTTGCTGTATCCAGTGCGCTCAGCCGTTTCTTGATATCACGTGGAGTGAATCGAATTGGCTGAAGACTGGCTTCTGTGATGGTGGGGACCTCAGGAGTAGGCCGATATGGTCATGCACTCGGCACTTCTGGCTGAAGATGGTTGCAAACGCTTCAGCCTTGTCTTTTGCACTCACGTGCTGGGCTCCACCATCATTGAAGATGGGGATATTCATGGAGCCTCCTCCTCCCGTTAGTTGTTTAATGGTCCACCACCATTCACGACTGGATGTGGCAGGACTGCAGAGCTTTGATCTGATCCATTGATTGTGGGATCACTTAGCCCTGTCTATAGCATGCTTCTTCCGCTTTTTAGCATGCATGTAGTCCTGTGTTGCAGCTTCCCCAGGTTGGCACCTCATTTTTAGGTACACCTGGTGCTGCTCCTGGCATGTTCTTCTACACTCCTTATTGAACCAGGGTTGGTCCCCTGGCTTGATGGTAATGGTAGAGTGAGGGATATGCCGGGCCATGAGGTTACAGATTGTGGTGGAATACAATTCTGCTGCTGCTGATGGCCCACAGCGCCTCATGGATGCCCAGTTTTGAGCTGCTAGATCTGTTCTGAATCTATCCCATTTAGCACGGTGGTAGTACCATACAACACGATGGAGGGTGTCCTCAGTGTGAAGACAGGACTTCGTCTCCACAATGACTGTGCGGTGGTCACTGCTACCAATACTGGTCATGGACAGATGCATCTGCGACAGGTAGATTGGTGAGGACGAGGTCAAGTAGGTTTATCCCTCGTGTTGGTTCTCTGACCACCTGCCGCAGGCCCAGACTGGCGGCTATGTCCTTCAGAACTTGGCCAGCTCAGTCAGTAGTGGTGCTACCGAGCCACTCTTGGTGATGGACATTGAAGTCCCCCACCCAGAGTACATTCTGTGCCCTTGCTGCTCTCAGTGCTTCTTCCAAGTGGTATTCAACATGGAGGAGTACTGATTCATCAGCTGAGGGAGGGCGGTAGGTGGTAATCAGCAGGTGGTTTCCTTGCCCATGCTTGAACTGAAGCCATGAGACTTCATGGGGTCCGGAGTCAATGTTGAGGACTCCCAGGGCCACTCCTTCCTGACTGTATACCACTGTGCTGCCACCTCTGGTGGGTCTGTCGTGCCGGTGGGACAGGACGTACCCAGGGACGGTGATGGAGGAGTCTGGGACATTGGCTGAAAGGTATGATTCTGTGAGTATGACTAGTCTGTGGGACAGCTCTCCCAATTTTGGCACAAGTCCCCAGATGTTGGTGAGGAGGACTTTGCAGGGTCGACTGGGCTGGGTGTGCCGTTGCCGTGTCCAGTGGCAGGTGGTCCATCTGGTTTTATTCTTATTATTATGTTTCGTAGCGGTTTGTTACAACTGAGTGGCTTCCTCGGCCATTTCATAGGGCAGTTAAGAGTCAACCACATTGCTGTGGGTCTGGAGTCACATATAGGCCAGACCGGGTAAGGACGGCAGATTTCCTTCCCTAAAGGACATTAGTGAACCAGATGGGTTTTTACGACAATCCGATAGTTTCATGGTTACCATTACTGATACTAGCTTTTTATTCCAGATTTATTTAATTAATTGAATATAAATTCCCCAGCTGCTGTGGTGGGATTTGAACTCACGCCTCTGGATTATTAGCCCAGTGACATTACCACTATGCTACCTACCCCATAAAGGGCCGCCCAGGGCCAAAACAATTACAGGGACCCACCCCCCGAGATCTCTGCGCTCCTCCGATTCTGGCCTCTTGAGAATCCCTGATTATAATCGCTCCACCATTGGCGGCCGTGCCTTCAGCTGCCTAGGCCCTAAACTCTGGAATTCCCTCCCTAAACCTCTCTACCTCTCTCTCCTTTAAGACGCTCCTTAAAACCTACCTTTTTTGGTCACCTGCCCTAATATCTCATGTGGCTCGGTGTCAAATTTTGTTTGATAATCGCTCCTGTGAAGCACCTTGGGACGTTTTACTACATTAAAGGTGCTATATAAATGCAAGTTGTTGTTGATGTGATATATTCTGGTTGGAAGAATGAGGAGAGGCAATATGAACTAAATGGTACAATTTCAAAGGGGGTGCAGGAACAGAGAGACCTGGGGGTGTGTGTACACAAATCATTGAAGGTGGCAGGACAAGTTAACAAAGCGATTAATAAAGCATATGGGATCCTGGGCTTTATAAATAGAGGCAGAGAGTACAAAAGCCATGAAGTTATGCTAAACCTTTATAAAACACTAGTTCGGCCCCAGCTGGAGTATTGTGTCCAATTCTGGGCACCACACTTTAGGAAGAATGTGGAAGCTTTGGAGAGGGTACAGAAGAGATTTACTAGAATGGTTCTAGGGATGAGGGATTACACTTGCGTGGACAGACTGGAGAAGCTGGAGTTGTTCTCCTTAGAGCAGAGAAGTCTAAGAGGAGATTTGATAGAGGTGTTTAAAATCATGAAGGGTTTAGATGGAGTAAATAAAGAGAAACTGTTTCCAATGGCTGAAGGGTCAATAACCAGAGGGCACAGATTTAAGGTGATTGGCAAAAGAACCAGAGGCGACATGAGGAAAAACTTTTTTATTCAACGAGTGGTTAGGATTTGGAATGCACGGCCTGATGGGGCGGTGGATACAGATTCAATAGTAGCCTTCAAAAGGGAATTGGATCAATACTTGAAGGAGAAAAAATTGCAGGGATCTGGGGAAAGAGCGGGGGAGTGGGACTAACTGGATTGCTCTTCGAAAGAGCCAATGTAGACTCGATGGGCCAAATGGCCGCCTTCTGTGCTGTTCTCTGATTCTCTCCACTATCTCCAGGGGTTGAATGGTGCCCGTGTGTTTGGTACAGTAGGGGCCACAGTTCTGGACGTGCAGTGATGGTTCTCGAGTTTTGCTCTGAGCGATTGCAATGCAACCTTGGCGAGTCACACATTTAAAGAAAAGGATGTTATCAGAATTGAATGCGGTGCAGTATTGGAGCCCAGCCCTCACTCACCCCGCTGCCGACCATCTAGTACAAATCCCCAGACAGCAGCACGTAGCAGACGCCGGTCTGGCGTTGTGTGTGAGCACGCCTCGTGAGACCAGACTGTTGTGATTCTTCAGTCACACCCGGACAGGGAGGAGAGGAGAGGAGAGAGACTGCACCGGAGCACCGGGAAAGCAGAGGAGAGGAGGTTGCACCGGAGCACCGGGAGAGCAGAGGAGACTGCACCGGAGCACCGGGAGAGCAGAGGAGAGGAGACTGCACCGGAGCACCGGGAGAGCAGAGGAGACTGCACCGGAGCACCGGGAGAGCAGAGGAGACTGCACCGGGAGGAGAGAGGCTGCACCGGAGCACCGGGAGGCGAGGCTGGAGTGAAGGGTTAGGTTTGAGCCGGTGCAGTGCTGTGGATTGAGATGTGAACACTGGGCTCCAGACGGTGCAGTTTCTCCGGCTGGAGCTCCGCGAAATTGACAAGTTGTGCTTTCTCTCTGTTCAATTTCAGTGCGGTCGCAACTTGGAAAAAAAATGGGCTCGAAATTAGCCAAAGGCGGCGGCGGGGGCGGCCGGCGGGAGGAGCGCCCCAGGTCTGCGTCGGTGCAGGAATTCTCCTCGCAGCCCGCGGCTCCTCCTCACCCCGCGCCGCCGGTGAGCGGGGACTTCCCCCTGGTCCTCAAACCCGACCGGCTGCTCTTCCAGAAGGCGGCGCCGGCTCCGTACGTGCGAAGGGTGGGCTGGATCCGGGAGATCCAGGCGCTGCTCCGGGAGCAGAGAGCCGAGCAGGCGGTCGGGCTCCTCCGGCTGCTCCGCAAGGTGAGGACTGTACAGATAGCAGCGACACAAGGGGCCGAGCGGCCGCGGGGGCGCCTGCTGACTGGCCCCAGTAATCACTCTACCGGCAAATACATCTTCACCAGCAATTCTTGCAAGAGCTATATTCCCTCTTGGTGGGGGGGCTTTTAGTTAACATTCCGTTTAATTACAGTCTATGTTAAGACAAATTAACATTCAAAGCAGTGTTTGGGAGGATTTTTGTTTGCATGATGGTCCAATGGCAGGTGGGAGACTGAGCCCCCCCCCGGGGAATAGTGGGCGTCCCTGTGCCGGATCCACTAGTGCAAGGTATCCCACCCAATGGGGACTCCCTTCCACTCGCGGTCTGGCTCCAACCTCCCATTTATTTTCAGTGTTGGCTCCTTCCGCCAGTTGAGATTGGATATTGGGGCATATCAGCCCCGGGGGAGTTGAGGGATGGGGACGGGTCCTGCGAACCTGCCCAGGGCCTCCGCCTCCGCCTCCTCCTCCTCTCACAGCCTGAGCTGCTGTGTGTTTCCAGCAATTTGTTTCAATTATAATATATTGGGCTAGAAATTTGTCCCGGGCGGTGGCGTAGAACGGGCGGTATCGGCTCGGCCGCCCGTTACACACACAGCGCCTGATAGTCAGTTGCATTGACTGCCGTGGCACCGAATATCGGGTGCTGCGGCTAACGGGCGGCCGAGGCAATACCCGCTTTGTGGCAGCGCCCGAGCCGATTTTCTCGGCCTATATATGCGGAGAGTGCTCCCAGTGTCAGTGCCGGTCTCTCGGGAAGTTTACACTGCAGTGCTGGGCTCTGACATGCTTCGGCCAATCTCCTGCTGCTGGGAGAAGCGTGTCACAATCTCACAAAGACAAATTCTCCATCTCCGTAAAGCCTCCCAAATCTCTCTTAAAATCCCACTGGAACACAATCTACTTGTTATTCGAAACAACTTAATTTGAACTCGTTTAATTCGAATTAGCGCTTAACTTGATTTTAAAGTACAAATATGTAAATGCTCATTTAATCAAGTTTCTTAACTGGAATGGTTGATGTTTTTGTGTAAAAAAAAATAATAAACTTAAGGAATAGTCCAAGTGTTTCGGAAAACATTCAAAATCTAACTAAACATTGCAAATCTTATCCAAATATTCCCAAGCTCCCTAGATCTTGCTGTACAAGACTGACTACAATGTTACAAAAACACTCTAAATCTCACTGCAACCTTCTCAAATGTAACTAAAGCATGTGAAATCTCACAGTAAACATTCCAAATCTCACTGCTACATTCTAAATCTGGCTAAAACATTCCAAATTAAAATATTATAGATCTTGATGTGAACATGTGAAATATTCAAAACCTCACTAACAGATTCCAACTCTCACTAAAAAAAATTCCAACTGTTGAGTCACTGGAGAAAGGTGCAAAAAAGATTTACTGGAATGATACCAGAACTGGGATGTTGTAGATGTCAGGAAAGTTTGAACAGGCTGGGGTTCTTTTCTGTGAGGTCTTTAAGATGATGAAAGGGTTTGATAGGATAGACGTAGAGAAGATGTTTCCACTTGTGGGGGAGACCAAAACTAGGGGCCATAAATATAAGATAGTCACTAATAAATCCAAGAGGGAATTCAGGAGAAACTTCTTTACCCAGAGAGTGGTGAGAATGTGGAACTCGCTCCCACAGGGAGTGGTTGAGGCGACTAGCACAGATACATTTAAGGGGAAACTAGATAAACACATGAGGGAGAAAGGAATAGAAGGTTATGCTGATAGGGTGAGATGAGGAGGGGTGGGAGGAGGCTCATGTGGAGAATGGAACGGTTGGGCCGAATGGCCTGTTTCTGTGCTGTAAATACAATGTAACTATGTAACACTATGTAAAATATTCCAGCTCTCATTGGAAGCATTTCAAATTTCACAAACATTTCAAGTCAAATGAGAATTTTCCAAATCTCACTATTAAATTATAAATGTCGACAGTTCCATGTTAGAATTGTTTGTTGCTACAAACAGTTATATAAAACAAATTTACTTAAAGAAAGTCATTGTCAAATACAACAGATCTTGGCCACTAATGTTAGGTTGGTTTTGGTCACCGTGCCAAGTAATCTCACTATAAATACAGTGCAGCAGCAGCAGCATCATCCTGGGGGAAATTATAGGATGTCAACTATAAGGTGTTTGCCGGTGCTGTGTTGAAGAAAGATCTGCATTTATATAGCACCTTTCCTGACCGCGGGACGTTCCAAAGCTCGTTACAGCCAATTGAGTACTTTTTTGAAGTGTCGTCACTGTTGTAATGTAAGAAACGTAGCTACCAAATTTGCACACAGCAAGCTCCCACAAACAGCAATGCGAGGGATTTCAAGATAACCTGGTTTTTTTCAACGCCTCATCTGAAAGACGGTATCTCTGACAGTGCCGCACTCCCTCAGCACTGCACTGGAGTGTCAGCCTGGATTATGTGCTTGGGTCTCAGGAGTGGGACCTGAACCCACAACGTTCTGACTCGGAGGGGAAAGTGCTGCCCACTGAACCACAGCTGACAGTGATAGCTGCTGTCAGTGGGACAGCAACTGGGGGCAGTATGATTGGCCTCGGGGAGTCCAACATGAGTGGGGTGCGCGGGGGTTCCTGCTCTTTTATCACTATTCACAGACCCTTGCGGGAAAGTGCATGTGTGATGTTTGCTGAGGACAGGGAAGGGGTCAACTATGGTGCTCTGTGAAACTCACGCCTAGGCTCATGCATGAAGAATGGACCACAAGCATGGATTTTTTTTCATTCTTGGGATGCAGGCATCGCTGGCAAGGCCAATATTTATTGCCCATCCCTAGTTGCCCTTGAGAAGGTGGTGGTGAGCCGCCGCCTTGAACCGCTGCAGTCCGTGTGGTGAAGGTACTCCCACAGTGCTGTTAGGGAGGGAGTTCCAGGATTTTGACCCAGCGACGATGAAGGATCGGCGATATATTTCCAAGTCAGGATATTGTGTGACTTGGAGGGGAACTTGCAGGTGGTGGTGCTCCCATGCGCCTGCTGCCCTTGTCCTTCTAGGTGGAAGAGGTCGTGGGTTTGGGAGGTTCTGTCAAAGAGGCCTTGGTGAGTTGCTGCAGTGCATCTTGTAGATGGTACACACTGCAGACACGGTACACCGGTGGTGGAGGGAGTGAATGTTTAAGGTGGTGGATTGGGTGCCAATCAAGCGGGCTGCTTTGTCCTGGATGGTGTCGAGCTCCTTGAGTGTTGTTGGAGCTGCAGGCAAGTGGAGAGTATTCCATCACACTCCCGACTTGTGCCTTGTAGATGGTGAAAAGCTTTGGTGAGTCAGGAGGTGAGACACTCACCGCAGAATACCCAGCCTCTGACCTGCTCTTGTAGCCACAGTATTTATGTGGCTGGTCCAGTTAAGTTTCTGGTCAATGGTGACCCCAGGATGTTGATGGTGGGGGATTCGGCGATGGTAATACCGTTGAATGTCAAGGGGCGGTGGTTAGACTCTCGCTTATTGGAGATAGTCATTACCTGGCACTTGTGTGGTGTGAATGTTACTTTAAGCGCCTTGGGATGTTTTTCTACGTTAAAGGCACTAAATAAATACAAGTTGTTGTTGTTGTAGTTGCCAATTATCAGGCCAAGCCTGAATGTCGTCCAGGTCTTGTTGCATGCGGTCATGGACTGCTTCATTATCTGAGGAGTTGCGAATGGAACTGAACACTGTGCAGTCATCAGCGAACATCCTTATGATGCAGTGAAAGTCATCGATGAAGCAGCTGAAGATGGTTGGGCCTAGGACACTGCCTTGAGGAACACCTGAAGCGATGTCCGGGGGCTGAGATGATTGACCTCCAACCACCACAACCATCTTCCTTTGTGCTAGGTATGACTCCAGCCAGTGGAGAGTTTTCCCCCCCGATTCCCATTGACTTCAGTTTTACTCGGGCTCCTTGATGCCACACTCGGGCAAATGCTGCCTTGACGTCAAGGGCTGTCACTCTCACCCACTTCAGTTCTTTTGTTCATGTTTGGACCAAGGCTGTAATGAGGTCGGGAGCCGAGTGGTCCTGGCGGAACCCAAACTGATCATCGATGAGCGGGTTTTTGGTGAGTAAGTGCCGCTTGATAGCACTGTTGATGACACCTTCCATCACTTTGCTGATGATTGAGAGTAGACTGATGGGGCGGTAATTGGCCGGGTTGGATTTGTCCTGCTTTTTGTGGACAGGACATACCTGGGCAGTTTTCCACATTGTCGGATAGATGTTAGTGTTGTAGCTGTACTGGAACAGCTTGGCTAGAGGCGCGGCTAGTTCTGGAGCACAAGTCTTCAGCACGATAGCCGGGATGTTGTCGGGGCCCATAGCCTTTGCTGTATCCAGTGCGCTCAGCCGTTTCTTGATATCACGTGGAGTGAATCGAATTGGCTGAAGGCTGGCTTCTGTGATGGTGGAGCAGGCGAGATGGATCATCCACTCGGCACTTCTGGCTGAAGATGGTTGCAAACGCTCCAACCTTGTCTTTTGCACTCACGGCATTAACTCCACGGTTCCTGTAGTTTCCGCTGAGCCTGATTAGAGCAGGGCAGGAGGCAGACTGGGAATAGAAAGAATATTTGAAGAAGGGAGTCTAAGGCCCCGGGCATTGTCCAAGGCCCCCATTCACATGTACTTCCTCCAATCTGGAAGTCTAATTGCTGCTCATGATTTGGTCTCTGCTGTACGTCAGTTCCTGATCCCAGTCCCACTCTGACCTTTGTCTTTGGCCTCCTGCCTTCCTCCCCCGAGGCTCAGTGCGAGCTTCAGGAACAATATTGTGATCTTTCTCCTGGGCAATCTTCATCCTTCAGGTCTCAACAGTGACTTGAGCAACTTCCAACCTTCGTCATCTCCCTCAGTTGATGCCAGTTTCCTACATTCACATTCCACTTTGTTCCCTTCTACTTTGGAACTGTTGTATTCTCCTTCTGTCTTTCCAATGCCTTTTCACAGCCCGAATAAGATGGCCTTTGTATATGGTTCGGCCATGGCTCAGTTGATGTCACTCTCGACTGAGTCACAAGCTTGTGGGTTCAAGCCCCACTCCAGAGACTTCAGCACATAATCCAGGCTGACACTCCCAGTGCAGTACTGAGGGAGCGCCGCACTGTCGGAGGGGCAGTACTGAGGGAGCGCCGCACTGTCGGAGGGGCAGTACTGAGGGAGCGCCGCACTGTCGGAGGGGCAGTACTGAGGGAGCGCCGCACTGTCGGAGGGGCGGTACTGAGGGAGCGCGCCGCACTGTCGGAGGGGCGGTACTGAGGGAGCGCCGCACTGTCGGAGGGGCTGTACTGAGGGAGAGCTGCAATGTCGGAGGTGCTGTCTTTCGGATGAGACGTTAAATCTGCTCTCTCAGGTGGACGTAAAAGAGCTCACGGCACTATTTCGAAGAAGAGCAGCAGAGTTCTCCCCAGTGTCCTGGCCAATATTTACCCCTCAACCAGCATCACTAAAACAGGTTATCTGGTCATTATCACATTGCTGTTTATGGGATCTTACTGTGCGCAAATTGGCTGCTGTGTTTGTAACATTACAACAGTGACTACACTTCAAAAGTACTTTGGGAGGTCTGAGGTCACTGAGTGACCTGCCGCGTGTTTGCAGCGCAGTTTCACATTACCAACATTTGCATTTTTATTCTTTTTATCGCTCCCCTTTTTGGAGCTCGGTTTCCATATTTCCAGGAATTTAGCTTTCTTTTCCTGCGATTGTGTTGTTGCTGAGTTTTCTTTGTGCACACTATTTCTAAAGGTGTCGTTAATGTTAAAAGGATGGGAAGTGTTGCTGTGCCAGGCATTTCGCGTGTGTGCTGGGGAGCTTTGAATACAAGGCTTATTCATCCAGCTGCCTGGGGAACGAGCCCCGCTTCGAAATAGGAGTTCAGAAAATTACCTTCCATTCCCCACACCCGATGTACATAAATGGTCACCAAAAATATAAATTTACTAGTAAACCTCTTGTGGCATTGCCCAGGGCAAGGAGAAGGAAGGAAAGCAATCAGTCAGGCAGGGAAGGTGCATGGGGCTGGGAAACGGCAGTCGGGATAGGGTGTGGCATCTGATAGGGAGGGGGGAGGGATGGTTGGAGCTGGAGTTTCTATGGAATGAATGGTTAAATGTACTGTGCAGTGGGGTACTGAGCCTGTGCGGTGTGACTTAGCTAACCTCAGCCAATGCAGTACAGGGGTGCTAAAGTTGACATCAGCAGTCCCTAGATTAGGATGCCTGTCCAGTGCCCCCCGTGGCTGGAAAATGCACGTGTATGGGCATTGGGGTTAGGGCAGGGTTGGGCTCGACGGTGATGCCCATCGTGGTGGAATAGTCCACCGCCACTCACCAAGGAAGGTTTCATCTGGGCGAAGACGCCACCAGGTGCTGGACTGGGCGAGGTGCGGGACAATGGGTCAGGGTTCAGAGGCCGATTTAGCCCCTGCAAAATCATTGGCCTGTCACAAACCCTGAATTCTGCTCAAAAACCAAATCCACCAATGAATAAGTCATGAGACAAATGTTTGTATATTAAGCAGTACGGTGACTGCTCGGAAATGAAGGTTTTGGAAATGAGAGGGGCTCGCAGGATCTACATTGTCTAGGCTCATACAGGAAGATTGACCCCTAGGTGGAGGGACTGGAGAGTGTCTGAATCTTGTGAAGTCGTATCCCAACGTTACATCGAGTTTACAGCACAGAAAGAGGCCATTCGGCCCAACTGGTCTGTACTGGTGTTTATGCTCCACACGAGCCTCCTCCCTCCCTACTTCATCTCACCCTATCAGCATAACCTTCTATTCCTTTCTCCCTCATGTGTTTATCTAGCTTCCCCTTAAATGCATCTATACTATTCGCTTCAACCACTCCCTGTGGTAGTGAGTTCCACATTCTCACCACTCTCTGGGTAAAAAGTTTCTCCTGAATTCCCTATTGGATTTATTAGTGACTATCTTATATTTATGGCCCCGAGTTTTGGTCTCCTCCACAAGTGGAAACATCTTCTCTATGTCTATCCTATCAAACCCTTTCATAATCTTAAAGACCTCTATTAGATCACACCTCAGTCTTCTCTTTTCTACAGAAAGGAACCCCAGCCTGTTCAATCTTTCCTGATAGTTGTAACTTTTCAGTTCTGATATCATCTGTGTGAATCTTTTTTGCGCCTTCCCCAATGCCTCTATATCCATTTTATAATGTGAAGACCAGAACTGTGCACAAAACCCCAAGTGTGGTCTAACCAAGGTTCAATACAAGTTTAACATAACTTCCCTGCTTTTCAATTCTGTCCCTCTAGAAATGAACCCCAGTGCTTTGTTTGCTTTTATTATGGCCTTATTAACTTACATCACTACTTTTAGTGATTTGTGAATCTGTACCCCTCGATCCCTCTGCTCCTCTACCCTGTCTAGACATTTATTATCCAAGCTGTATGTGGCCTCCTTCCTCCTCCTAAAATGCAACGTGAGTCAGTACCTCAGGAGAGGAGGAATGACAGTATTGGGGGAAATATGTACAACATTTACAGAGGAATAGTGGACTTTGTATATATCAGATCAGAACATGTCAAAAATTGCACTGGACTTCCATATAGCGTTTAACGGGGTGAAAATGTACTCCTGTTTCTAGTGAGAGATTCCTGCTGCCTGACAGTGTGTAAGGCTACAGCTGTTCACACTGCTCTTGTTAATCGTGACAGTAGTGAGACTGTCCAGTTTTGCACTGAACCTCACTTGGAGCGACAATAACATCAAGGGAATGATTTCCTCTGGAACAAAACTGTAAATCCTTTCTGTATCAGGGTTATGATTAATGTACACACAACTCTGGTGGGAAGCCTCTCCCAGGATCCATATGTGACAGAAATAATTGGCTTGCACGCACAAAAAAAAATCGGCTGTGGATTCCAAATCTGTGAGAAACGAATCCAGTTGTCAAGAGCATAAATTTAAGACCATCCCATAAAGAACAAATGGAGCAGTCAGGAGAACGAACACGGGGGCGGGGGGGGGGGGTAAAATTCAACTTTGAAGAGGGCACAAAAGGGGCAGTAGTGGATTGGCTGCCCGTTATACAAGAAGTCAACGGAAAGGGGACTCGGACAGGGTGTATTATGGGCGGCCATCCACTACAGTCCATTCCGCACACACCTGAGCTTGAATTTTGCCCCCAGATTGTCCCACCAGAAAGAGTTTGGGGGGGGGGGGGGGGGAAGCAGAATCCACAATAGCTTTTAAAAGGGATGTGGATCAATGTTTAAAAAAATTATTTCAAAGGGTAATGGGGAAAGGACCGGGAAATGGGACTAAGTAGAAAGCCCTTTCAGATAATCAGCATTGGCGTGATGGGCCAAATGGTCTCCAACCATGCTGTAAAATTCTACCATTCTATGATTTTATTGCTTTCGCAGTTTTCAGTAAGTGGTTCTGGCCCCTGGATTAGGGAGCCTGTCAGCCTGATTTACTCACACCCCCTAATCTCCTTTGTCCTTTAGTAAGATTTCAATAGCATTAGAATTAACGGAATTAGAAGTCTCTCGACTGTATTCCAAATATGGAGAAGGTAGGAAGATCAGTGGGTTTTCTTTCTGAAGAGATTATACTGGAGGTACAGCAGGGGTAGCAACCAGCTCAAAGGAAATAATCAGTAGCCCCTGACACCAGTAAGAGAACCTCTGGCGCAGTTAGTCAGGCCCATGTTTATTTATTACATTATATTTAAATTACATTGCCCCCAAAATAAACGTTTAGATGACACACCTTTGGGATGCCTGCAGTCAGAACGGGTAATGTAGAGCCCCTGGAGGGTGTGCAACCCCTTCCTGTAAACCTACACAGCTCAGGTCTCCCGAACCCAAACACACACCCAGACATTCCCCAAAAGTATAACTCAGAACGTGGGGTGGGGTGGGGTGGGGTGGGGGGGTGTCACAAGCTACCAACAGACCTCTCCAAAAGGACAAGGCCCAACACTGAAAGGCCACTACACCATTCTGGCTGGTCCCTCGATATCGCACTGACACGACCAAACTCCAGCGATCAACCCAAACCATTTGATCATCCCAAACAATGGACTATTTCTAGTGTTTGTACGGCTCTGCCAAAGGCCACAGTGTCAGTACCCTGCGATAAAACTGTGCAGTGACTTCACAAAGCCTCTCTACAGATTCTTCTCTGAATATAGATCGTTCCTCCACCAAACCACCCCACCAACATTTGGTCTCCGCCACAAACTCCGTTCCCTAGCCACCAACTCCATCCCTCTCCCTGGCAACTGAAGCTGAGCCAGACCATTTGCAACCTCGGTGTTGTATCTGACCCCGAGATGAGCTTCCGACCACATATCTGCGCCATCACCAAGACTGCCTACTTCCACCTCCGTAACATCGGCCGTCTCCACCCCTCCCTCAGCTCATCTGCTGCTGAAACCCTCATTCATACCTTTGTTACCTCTAGACTTGACTATTCCAATGCTCTCCTGGCTGGCCTCCCACATTCCACCCTCCATAAACTTGAAATAACAACAGAAAACGCTGGAAAAACTCAGCAGGCCAGGCAACATCCGTGGAGAGAGAAACAGAGTTAACGTTTCAGGTCGAAACCCTTCGTCGGAACTGAGAGAAGAGCAGGAAATTAAACAGATAAAAATGCAAGGGGGAGGCTAGGGGGAGGAATAAAAGAACAAAAGGGGTGGTCTATGGTGAGTAGAGACATTAAGAGATGCTCAAGGCAAGACGAGATGGTAATGGGACAGGTTAAGAAACAAAAGGTGAGGTGTAAAATGCTGGCAGAATGAGAGACAGCTGCCGTAGGGGGAGAGAGAGAAAAAAAAGGAAAAAGGCACGGACCAAAAGGGTGGATAAAATGTAAATATATGTGGTAGGGGCCGGGGTTATGATCTGAAATTGTTGAACTCGATATTGAGTCCGGAAGGCTGTAAAGTGCCTAAATGAAAGATGAGGTGCTCCATAAACTTGAGCTCATCCAAACTCTGCTGCCCGTATCCTAACTTGGACCAAGTCCCATTTCACCATCACCCCTGTGCTTGATGACCTACATTGGCTCCCGGTCCGGCAACACCTCAATTTTAAAATTCTCATCCTTTTTTACAAATCCCTCCATGGCCTCGCTCCTCCCTATCTCTGTAACCTTCTCCAGCCGTAGAACCCTCCAAGATCTCTGTGCTCCTCCAGTTCTGACCTTTTGCGCATTCCCGATTTTAATCGCCCCACCATTAGCTCTGGCATTCCCTCCCTAAACCTCTCCACCTTTAAGACGCTCCTTGAAACCTACCTCTTTGACCAAGCTATTGGTCATCTGTCCTAATATCTCCTTATGTGGCTGTGTCAAATTTTGTTCGATAACAGTCCTATGAAGCGCCTTGGGATGATTTACTTCGTTAAAAGCGCCATATAAATGCAAGTTGTTGTTGTTTGTTGGTACACAGGACAGAGAGGGACAGACAGTGGTGTACATAACACAGCGGAACAGATAGCAGTATCCACACACATGGGACAGTCAGCAGTACAGTGACACCATGGAACATGCCAGGATCCTCCCTTCCTCCCTCGTTGCGCTTTCTGCTCTGTTTTTGTCGTTCCCCTCTCCCCGGGAGATACAGACTTGAGTAGCTTCCCCGAGGCACCACCGACCATGGGAACCTTGTCCAAGTGGCCATTTCATGTTCATGAGCGTGGGCAGTGAGACAGAGGAATGCGGTGGTCTTTCATTTCCATATCCCTTCGCGCCACGTACACTTTGGGGAAGAACAGTGCTGTTGGAGCTGGAACCCTTGTTTTCTTTGGTTACTGAGCTGATTTCCTCAGAGTCTGAAGTTTCTGGAGCTGATTGTCTGTGGCACTAATTGGTACCTTGAGTGCAGTATAAACCAAGGGACTGACTGGAGGGCAATTAGTGATGGACAGGAACTACACTGTTCCCACACGAGCTCAGAAAATTCTCCTTTGCAATTCTGAGGCATTCAACAAATTGATTCTAATTGGCAGCAAATACACAAGTGTTATTAATCCAAGTTAGAGGGACCGTATCACGCTTTGGAGCGAGATACCGCCAGGGTATGAATTTTCACAATTTCTGAGCACAGTCATCAAGTTCCTCCCAATACATTCATTACAATGACGAGTTTTAAATACTGAGAACATGTAGCCGTCGTATTGGATAGCAGACCTGGCTCAGAAGCTCCTGTGTTCATATATTAACCTCAGATACACTGGGCGGGAATAATGGACGGCTGGAGTGAGTTACAGTTTGTAATCTAAACAATGAAAGAAAGGCTTGCCTTTATATAGCGCCTTTCACAGCCTCAGGATGTCCCAAAGTGCTTTACAGCCAATGAAGTACTTTTGACGTATAGTCACTGTTGTAATTTAGGAAACACAGAGCCAATTCACACGCAGCAAGGTCCCACGAACAGCAATGTGATGATGACCAGACCATCTGTTTTGGTGATGTTGGTTGAGTGATAAATATTGGACAGGACACCGGGGAGAACTCCCCTTCTGTTCTTCAAATAGTGCCATGGGATCTTTTATGTCCCCCCTAGAGGGCAGATGGGGGCCTTGGTTTAATGTCTCTTCCAAAAGACGGCACCTCCAACAGTGCTGCACTCCCTCAGTACTGTATTGGAATGTCAGCCTGGATTTTGTGCTCCAGTCTCTCGAGTTGGGCTTGACTCCACAACCTTGAGTCAGAAGAGAGCGTGCTACCCACTGAGCCACGGCTGGCACTGAGAGGTGTTCCGCGAACCTCAAAATCACACGAGCAAAGTTTGTTTGTTGCGACTTATCACCTGAGCTCTGAGATTGGATCACTGCCTCGTACAACCCCCGCTGGCTCGACCTTTGTCCATTCCCTTTTCTTCGGGTACAGTCGAGCAGCCGTCAGAAACCCTCCGTGGCTCACCAGCACCTTTTCAAGGGCCATTAGGGATGGGCAATAAATGCCAGCGACGCCCACAACCGGGAATTAATTTTTTTTAAATGTGGTCCTTCTTCATGGGCGAGGCCAGCCAGCGAGCATTGGTTGGCTATTGACTGTGGAAGGTATCAGAGCAGAGCCCAATCCTATCATCACCAAGCGTACACACTTCCCGAAGGATTAGTCAGGACTGTGAACCTTGACCTACTGTTCCTATCCTCGGCTCAGGAGAACCCCAGCTGCTTTGGCTGAGATTAGCTGACTCAGCATGGTTTAGGGTTGGAAGCTGATCCCTGTGACTCTACGCCACACTGGGCAATGTACCTACCCACTGACTAGTCCTCATTTTCAATAGCCTAATATATCTGTTCAATCCTTTTGTTTGGTTTTGTTTCTTGGGAATACTGATGACACTCCATGTTCCTGATTGTGATGGTACCGACTACTGAACATTTATAGAAACAAACGCTTTATTGCAAAACCTAGGTGGAGCACCAAGATCCATTGTACAGGAGATCAAGATTGAAAGAACATTGTGGTAGGCGAGGTAAATCAGGACGTGGTGAAAGCCTGTAGATTGTAATAGGAAGGGAGGGAGGTGAGGAGTTGTACTTTGGAGATCCTGAGAAAGAATGAGTATAGCAGTAGACAATGAAATGAGTGACCAGCATTAATTCAAAAAAGCTAGCTGCAGCCACAATCTTGCCCCAAGCCGATACAAACGCTCCAGGATTAGTTCAGTTGGCTGTAAAGCTGAGGGAAGAACTAAGCTTGTTCCAATCAAACACAATCTGCGTGATTTGTTCAGGTTCATGAGGCAGCCACTTATGGTCAATGTGATTAACAGTTACATAGAATTACATCGAATGTACAGCACAGAAACATAGAAACATAGAAGATAGGAGCAGGAGTAGGCCATTCGGCCCCTCGAGCCTGCTCCGCCATTCGATGAGATCATGGCTGATCATCCAAACTCAGTACCCTGTACCTGCCTTCTCCCCATATCCCTTGATCCCATTAGCCTTAAGAAATATATCTAACTCCTTCTTCAATATATTTACTGACTTGGCCTCAACTGCCTTCTGTGGTAGAGAATTCCACAGGTTCACCACTCTCTGGGTGAAGAAATTCCTCCTCATCTCTGTCCTAAATGACTTCCCCTTATCTTTAGACTGTGACCTCTTGTTCTGGACTCACCCGCCATCGGGAACATCCTTCCTGCATCCAGTCTGTCTAGCCCTGTTAGAATTTTATAAGTTTCAATGAGATTTCCTCTCATTCTTCTAAACTCCAGTATAAGCCCAATCGACCCAATCTCTCCTCATATGTCATTCCTGCCATCCCAGGTATCAGTCTGGTAAATCTTCGCTGCACACCCTCCATGGCAAGAACATCCTTCCTCAGATAAGGCAACCAAAGCTGCACACAATACTCAAGGTGTGGTCTCACCAAGGCCCTGTACAACTGCAGCAAGACATCCTTGCTCCTGTACTCGAATCCTCTCGCTATGAAGGCCAACATACCATTTGCCTTCTTAACCGCCTGCTGCACCTGCATGCTTACCTTCAGCGACTGGTGCACAAGGACACCCAGGTCTCATTGCACTTCCCCTTCTCCCAATCTATTGCCGTTCAGATAATAATCAGCCTTTCTGTTTTTGCCACCAAAGTGGATAACCTCGCATTTATCCACATTATACTGCATCTGCCATGCTTCTGCCCAATCACCCAACCTGTCCAAATCATACTGGAGTTTCTCTGCATCCTCCTCGCAGCACACACGCCCACCCAGCTTTGTGTCATCTGCAAACTTGGAGATATTACATCTAGTTCCCTCGTCTAGATCATTAATATATATAGTGAATAGCTGGGGTCCTACTGAAACAGACCATTCGGCCCAACTGGTCCATGCTGGTGTTTATGCTCCACTTGAGTCTCCTCCCACTCTACTTCACCTCACCCTATAGCAAACCCTTCTATTCCTTTCTCCTTCATGCACTTATCTATCTTCCCCTTAAATGCGTCTATGCTAGTCGCCTCAACTACTCCATGTAGCGAGTTCCACAGTCTCGCCACTCTCTGGGTAAAGAAGTTTGTCCTGAATTCCCTATTGGAATTATAAGACTATCTTATATTTATAGTCTCTAGTTTTGGTCTCCCCCACAAGTGGAAACATCTTTTCTATGTCTACCCTATCAAACCCTTTCATAATTTTAAATACCTCTGTTAAGTTGTCCCTCAGCCTTCTCTTTTCTAAAGAAAAGAGTCTCGACCTGTTCAGTCTTTTCTGATAGTTATATCCACTCAGTTCTAGTATCATTCTAGTAAATCTTTTTTGCACCTTCTCCAGTGTCTCTATATCCTTTTTATAATATGGCGATCAGAGCTGTGCACAGTACTCCGAGTGCGGTCTAACCAAGGTTCGATACAAGTTTAACAGAAAGGTACCGCAGTGCTTTGTTTGCTTTTTTATGGCCTTATTAACCTGCATCACTACTTTGTGATTTGTGAATCTGTGCCCCCAGATCCCTTTGTTCCTCTACCCCATTTAGACTCTTATTATCCAAGCGTTATGTGGCCTCCTTATTCTTCCTGCCGAAATGTAACACCTCACACTTGCCTATATCAAAATTAATTTTCCAATTGCATGCCCAATCTGTAAGTTTATTAATGTCTTCCTGTATTTTTTGTCGCAGTCCTCCTCTGTATTAACTACACCCCCCAATTTGGTGTCGTCCGCAAATTTTGAAATTGTACTTCCGATTCCCGAGTCCAAATTGTTTCTGTAAATGGTGAACAACAGTGGTCCCAGCACCAATCCCTGTGGAACACCATTCCCACCTTTTCCCAGTCTGAGTAACTACCCTTTAACCCCTATTTAACATACATAAAATCTCAGCAACTGCTTTTGGGGAAATTTAAAAGGAGGAGCAGAACTGAGGGAGGCAGCATCTCATACTGTGGTAGGGAGCCAGGGTCTGGCAGCACTGAGTGGGAGGGAGGCTGGAGTTCAGGGCTGGGGATCAGCGATGGGGGGAGGAAGGCTGGAGAACGTGGCTGGGGGGAGGCTGGAGATCTGGGCTGGGGGGGGGGGGGAGGCTGGAGATCTGGGCTAGGAGGGGGAGGCTGGAGATCTGGGCTAGGAGGGGGAGGCTGGAGATCTGGGCTAGGAGGGGAAGGCTGGAGATCTGGGCTAGGAGGGGAAGGCTGGAGATCTGGGCTAGGAGGGGAAGGCTGGAGATCTGGGCTAGGAGGGGGAGGCTGGAGATCTGGGCTAGGAGGGGGAGGCTGGAGATCTGGGCTAGGAGGGGGAGGCTGGAGATCGGGGTTGAGGGGGAGGCTGGAGATCTGGGCTAGGAGGGGAAGGCTGGAGATCTGGGCTAGGAGGGGGAGGCTGGAGATCTGGGCTAGGAGGGGGAGGCTGGAGATCTGGGCTAGGAGGGGGAGGCTGGAGATCTGGGCTAGGAGGGGGAGGCTGGAGATCGGGGTTGAGGGGGAGGCTGGAGGAAGGCCGAAGGCTTCCTTGAGGAGCCAGGGGGTAGCATTCCTGCTCCTTCTGGCCCACAGTGAGTGCTAAAAGAGCCACTTACTTTGGCGAGCTTGCAGCTACTGCCTTGGATCAGCTGCCGGGAACCTCAGGGCTCCGGCCTCCCCCTCGCCTTCTGTTTAAATTTAAGCAGTGGCTCCAATGATGTCAGGCATGACGTTGTATGGTAATTAGGTCCCCGCCTGCCTTTTGCAGGAGCCTTGCCGGGGCCTGAATTATGCGCTTTAAAATTTAAAGGAACGAGTATGGGTTTAGGTTGGGGGCGGGTTGCTCGATTCTGATATTTCAACCCCTCCCCCCACCGGCCCTTGAGGCCAATGTTTCCCCAGATTAGTTTTGAATTTTCCCCCTTCAAGTGCAGACCGTGTCCTCTGGGTCGACAGTTCTGGACAAGGTGAAAGAGCATGGTCAACATTATCCTGTCCTGTTAGAATCCTAAAAACTGCCATAATATCACCTCACAACCTTCTCTTTTCAGTGAGAACTTGTCCAAATTACATAATCGCTGCTCCTAATCCAATCTCTCCATCACTTCGATCACTCTGGTTGCCCTGTTAATTAGAAATTTTACAATTGGATAACACAGGTGATGTAATTAGTGTCTCAAAGATAATGGCTAAATAAAATCAAACCGAGGTCTGCTATGCTTAACTGAAAAGTTTTTAGAATTATTTTAAACTGCCTCTGGAATAAGCTTTGCAATAAATGGCAAAAAAACTTTTACAATTACATCATTATGTTTCTAGTAGCGACCATAGCTGTTCCCTCTTTGGGTATTTTGCCTTTGTCTTTCTGTCTGTTTCTCTATCTCTCTCAGCTTGATGCGCTTACTGAAATGAAAAATGACTAGATTTTATTTAAAAGTTATGTTGAAAACCTATTGAAAATCATCATCCAATATGCATTCAAATTATTTTTTAAAACAAACTGAAATCCAATTACACATAGAGAGGCAATTTGACTTTTCTGTTTTCTAAGTGGAAGAGACAAATTGGAATTTGACCATAAATAATAGCTGCCGCAGGTGTGTAACCAGCACTGTCTGTCGTGTTTGAAGTCGGGCTCTGCTTTTATTTTTCTCGCACACAAACAGCCTTTCTGTTCGGGGGGGGAGGGGGGAACTCAAGGTAGCTTTATTTAACCGAATAAAGCTTTTTTAAAAATTTGTCCCTTTTAGCTTTTGTTCAAATAATTTTGAAAAACGGCCAAACCAATACTATTAGAGGCTGAGAGAAACATTTTCCTACTCGGTCTGTCAAAATGTTACCAATGCATCCTAGAAAAAGAGCAAATGCTTCAACTGCAGGCTCTGCCTTTGTCTGACAGTCACAGCTCTGAGCAAAAATGTCAAGTCCAAACTTCTGAGAGAGGCTAAGACTTTCAATTAAAAACATTAATAAAGGCCCTCAATGACACAACACACTAGTTAGGTTTAATCGTGTATTATGAATATATTTTTTTTATGTCTTTATGTTGCAAACCTTATTTTCGATATTAGAAATGTCAGTTACTGACAAAAAAGTGCCAGGTGAAAATTTTGCAAAAGACAGTTGAGTGATTCAATTGGTTGACCTTCTTCCTTTTATTGGTAGATTGTCCGACCTGATCATTTAGGATTGGTTGTTTTCATAAGTCATTAGTAGTTCTTCATTGGCAATTTTCTGACCGATTCCCCTGCTTTTGATTTGTACGTCCCCTACCTCTTCAGTTCTGATTTGCCGCTGTTGTACTTTGAGCCAAAAAAGCGTGACAAGAAAAGTGTGATGGGAAAAATCATAACCAGAGAAAGTGTGAGAGCAAATAACACAAGTGCGTGCTACATGCAGGATTTTAATCTATCATAGGTATTTAATAATTTCTTTTACAGTCGATAGACCTGACCAGTTGCATTGTAACCAGTCTGAGCTGCAGTAATGAAATAGGACTCTAATTTGCGCTTGTTTATAGAATCTTGGATCTTACCGCACAGGAGGAGGCCATTCAGCCCATCGTGCCTGTGCCAGCTCTTTGAAAGAGCTACTCAATTAGTCCCACACCCCTGCTCTTTCCCATAGCCCTGAAAATTTTCCTTTTCAAGTATTTATCCAATTCTCTTTTGAAAGTTACTATTGAATCTGCTTCCACCACCCTCTCAGGCAAGCGCGTTCCAGATCACAACACCTCACCGCGTACAAGAATTCTCCTCATCTCCCCTTCTTCTGGTTCTTTTGCCAATTATTATAAATCCGTGTCCTCTGGTTACCAACCCTCCGGCCAAGTGCAAACAGTTTCTCTCTATCCACTCTATCAAGTTTGTGTATCTGCTTTAATTGGTGGAGGCCTAGTTTTTTTGAATTTGCAGGAAACGACTTGCTCTCTCAAATCTGAGGCTGGTTTGAAATTAAGCTGTGCAGAGCAGCTGCCATTGGCCGTCTGGCTGGCGCACATTTCCCACATACTTGCCCTGACATTACAGTCTCTGCTGCCAGCTTCCTGCCGCATTCCATGCTGCACTTGGCCGCACGGTCTAGTGGCTGGGAGCCAAGCTGGGATCCAGTAGGCTTGTGGTTTCGGTGGGTATGCTTGGGCCTTTCAGGAATGGCCTACATTGACCAGGTGCAGCTGACTGGCCTGCAAGAGGTTTGTGCTAACGGGAGCATGCTGGTCTGTCTGACTATTCGAGCACTAACATCGTGTCACTGCCTTACCAGAAACAGCAGATGAGACAGTGTCCAGAATGCATATCGATGCCACAGGCTGACATCAGATTACCACACAATAGGTGAGGACAGTGCGTGCTGCCCTCACAATCAACACAATTAGAAAGGTGACCAGACAAAGTTCCTTTTCCATGTGAGTGCCTGGACTTGTAAACTATTTGCAATGAGGCAAGATGTTACATAGAGTTACATCGAGTTTACAGCACAGAAACAGGCCATTGGGCCCAACTGGTCTATGCTGGTGTTTGTGCTCCACACGAGCCTCCTCCCACCCTACTTCATCTCGCCCTATCCTTCTATTCCTTTCTCCCTCATGTGCTTATCTAGCTTCTCCTGAAATGCATCTGTGCTATAATGCTATGTTAAATGACAGGTCTGGTACTATCTGGCTATCATTTAATAATTAGTCTCTCCACATAACTGAAGTCCCTCATCCTCATCCTGGGAAGGATTGCCCAGTTACACTCTGACCCTGGCTATGGTTCCATCAGCCTCCTGTACAAGAGGGTCAAGGCCCACACATGCCCTGTGGAGGTTGGCACTCCTCCAGTCGCTCGTTTCACTGACCTTCAGTGAGACGCCGGGTCCCCTTCCAGGCCTGGAACTGGAATTCCCGGAAGAACCTCTGCAGACCCATTTTCTTCTTACAGTTAGTTCCACAGAGCTAATAAACTTTGTACATTCTCTAAACTCCTTCATGATTGTGATTGTCAGCTGTGGCTCAGTGGGTAGCACGCTCTCCTCTGAGTCAGAAGGTTGTGGGTTCATAGTCCCACTCCAGAGACTTGAGCACAAAATCCAGGCTGACATTCCAGTGCAGTGCTGAGGGAGTGCTGCACTGTCGGAGGTGCCGTCTTTCAGATGAGATGTTAAACCAAAGCCCGTCTGCTCTCGGGTGGATGTAAAAGATCCCACGGCACTATTTCAAAGAAAAGCAGGGGAGTTCCTGGTGTCCTGGTCGATATTTATCCTCCATCAACATCACTAAAACAGATGATCTGGTCATTATAGTGGGAGCTTGCTGTGTGCTAATTGGCTGCCACGTTTCCCACATTAGAACAGTGACTACACTTCAAAAAGTACTTCATTGGCTGTAAAGTGCTTTGGGATGTACTGAGGTAGTGAAGGCACTGTATAAATGCAAGTCTTTCTTTGATAAATCTCATTTATTTCAATGTATTTATTTGCTATTGTAATGCGCCCATAACCGACAGCTCCCAGCTCTCCCAGCGACCGATAGCACAGTGGGCCGGGAGAGACATGCTGATTTACATATTCAAGCTGGAAGTCACAGCTTAACAAAAGCTTTCTTTCCCCCTACAATTTTCTTCCTAACTCTCTTAGCCCAGCATAAGGCAGCCCCTCTATGTTCCCAGGATGCCAGGCAGATGGAGAGGGAATGGGGTCAGAAAATCAGCTTGGGCTCAAACAGCACCACAGGCTTGTCAACGGTCTGGTTCAGCCTGATGAGATGGCTAGTAAAGGGAATGGAGTTGGTGGCGAGGGTGCAGGCTTTGTGCAGGGAGCTGAAGACAATGGCTTTGGTCTTCCCAGTGTTTAGGTGGAGAAAGTTACAGCTCATCCAGGACTGGATGTCGAACAAGCAGTCTTAACAGCACAGATGCGGTGGAGTGGTTGAGCGAGGTGGTAAAGAGAAAGAGCTGGGTATCATTGGCATACATGTGGATGTCTGTGGATGATGTTGCCAAGAAGCAGTATGTAGATGAGGAAGAGCAGAGGCCAAGGATGGATTCTTGGGGGAACTTCCAAGGTGACGGTGTGGGGGGTGGGGTGTGAAGAGAAGTCTTCAATAGAGATAATCTGGCTGTGATCAGACAGGTAAAGAAATAAAGACTTGCACTTATATAGTGCCTTTCACGACCACCGGACATCTCTCAGCGCTTTACAGCCAATGAAGTACTTTATGAGTGTAGTCACTGTTGTAATGTGGGAAACGCGGCAGCAAATTTGCGCACAGCAAGCTCCCACAAACAGCAATGTGATAATGACCAGATAATCTGTTTTTGTTATGTTGATTGAGGGATAAATATTGGCCAGGACACCGGGGAGAACTCCCCTGCTCTTCTTTGAAATAGTGCCATGGGATCTTTTACGTCCACCTGAGAGAGCAGACGGGGCCTCAGTTTAACGTCTCATCCAAAAGACGGCACCTCCGTAAGACTGGAACCAAGACAGGGCAGTCCCACCAAGATGATCAACAGAAGAGAGATGTTGGAGGAGAATGGTAATGGTTGACTGTGTTGAGGGCTGCAGTGGTTGAGGATGCCGAGAAGGGATAATGCACCATGCTCATAGTCACAGAGAATGTCCTTTCTTCGGGCCCTTTCAATGCTGTGAGAGGGGCAGAAACCTAATTGGAGAGATTCAAACATGGAGTTCTGGGAAAGATGTGCAGGATTCTGTGAAGTGACAAACTGTTCAAGGACTTTGGAGCAATAGTGAGGATAAAAGTGTCGAGAATGAGCTTTTTTAAGCAGGAGGATAATGGCAGTTTTGAAAAGGAGAGGGACAGTGCCTGAATAGCGGGAACCATTTATAATGTCAGCTAGCATGGGGTCTAGGAAGGGAAACTGGGTGGTCAGGGGTTTACATAGGAATGCATCTATACTATTCGCTTCAACCACTCCCTGTGGGAGCGAGTTCCACATTCTCACCACTCTGTTTCTTCTGAATTCCCTACTGGATTTCTTGGTGACTATCTTATATTGATGGCCTCTAGTTATGCTCTTCCCCACAAGTGGAAACACTCGCTCTGTATCCACTCTATCAAAACCTTTCATAATTTTAAAGACCTCTATTAGGTCACCTCTCAGCCTTCTCTTTTCAAGAGAAAAGAGACCCAGCCTGCTCATCCTTTCCTGATAGGTGTACCCTCACATTTCTGGTATCATCCTTGTAAATCTTCTCTGCACCCTCTCCAGTGCCTCTATATCCTTTTTATAATATGGCGACTGTGGTAACACAATACAGCTTCCTGTGACTCGAACTTTATTACATCACTTCCTGTGATTAGTCCAGGATAAATACTGGGCTGATCAGTTGGATCCTGGAGAGGCATAGAGTAAGACCTCTTTTGTATATAGCACCTTTTTAGTTGATTAAAGCTTACTTTAAGTTCACCACGCGTAAGGCTCATTCTTACGACAATTTAATCAACTTTGAAAAACTTCGCACTCAAACTTTTTGGACGAACTCGGAACTAAGGATCCAGGGAATCACCCATCATGGAAAACATCCTTAAACCATCGCGTCTTGACTTGGACCCAAACACCCCAGCAGCCGGTAAGGTGTGGAAACACTGGTATCGCACGTTTGACAATTTTCTCGAATATTGCAAGGCTGATGATGACTCAAAATTGCGGATACTCATCAACTGTGTCACCCCGAATGTATTTCAGTATGTCGAGGAATGGGGCAGTTACGAGGAGGCAATTCGGACGCTTAAAAGACTATATACTAAGACACCGAATGAGGTCTATGCCAGACATCTACTAGCTACAGCCCAACAAGGGCCGGAGGAATCCATTGATAAATTCCTCCAAGAGCTTCGCAGACTTAGTATGGACTGTAACTTTCAGGCGGCCTCAGCTGAGCTGTACCGTGAAGAAATGATCCGTGATGCTTTCATCTGCGGGCTTGCCTCCCCATTTATACGCCAGCGTCTACTGGAAAGTAAGACACTTGAGCTTCAGAGAGCTTATGACATGGCTTGCTCTCTAGATCTGGCAAAAAGAAATGCAGACCTTTATACAGTGCCCAGACCTCGGTCTGCTGCCTTAACTACAGTCAGGCAATTTAAGCGGCCACAGGTGAACTCTATTAGGGAGGACTTTATCCCTGACGATCAATCTGATGACTTCACTGATGAAGAGGATGATGACCCCACTGTGGCAGCCTCTTGGCAATCTAAGAAATGCTTCTTTTGTGGTGATGAGTTTCACCCTCGGAAATTCTGCCCTGCTCGCAATGCGTTTTGCAGTCATTGCAACAAAAAGGGTCATTTTGCAAAGGTTTGCCTATCAAGAGCCTCTACGAGGGCTTATCAAGCTAAGTCCTACCGAACTGCCCCGGTAAGGGCCTATCAAGATGTTCCGGCTAAAATCTATCGTGCTTCCTCTCGGGTTTTCTCTCGAAGAAACACACCTAGAGTTTCAGCCACTCTTTGTGCAACGACACCAATTACAGCTGCTTGTCCTCAGAACCTATTCCATGCAGCTACAAAAGCATCAATTAATGGACATACTTTAGATGCCTTAATTGACTCAGGTAGCACTGATAGTTTCATTAGGGAACAGATTGTTGCAGAGTTAAAGTTACATGTTTTCCCATCGGACCAGGCAATTGCGATGGCTCAGTCATCACTTAATACCAGAATTTCTGGCTTTTGTATGGTTGAAATAACACTTAATGGTCACAGGTATCCCTCCACCCGGCTTTCGGTGCTCAAGGACTTATGTAGTGATCTTATCTTAGGGCTGGATTTTCAAAAGCAGCATAAGAAGCTCACCATTGAGTTCGGCGGATCCAAACCTGAACTCACTATTTCTAATATACGACCTCGATTACCGTTCTGTGCATTGTCAGCAGCTTCACTGGATGAACCCTCACTGTTTACCAGTATCCCTCCTCGATGCAAACCGATTATAACAAAGTCACGACGTTTCAGTCAGGAAGACCAGTCTTTTATTGCGGCTGAGATTTCTCGGCTTTTAGCAGAGGATATCATCGAGCCTTGTTCGTCGCCATGGCGCGCCCAGGTCGTTATTGTTAAGAACCCTCTACAACCTCACAAGAAACGGCTGTGCATTGACTATTCACAGACCATCAATCAATATACGGACTTGGACGCATACCCATTGCCGCGCATCGATGATATGGTTAATAAACTGGCTGAGTACACGGTGTTCTCAACATATGATCTGAAAAGTGCCTATCATCAGGTACCCTTGAAGGTCTCAGACAAGCAGTATACGGCCTTTGAAGCCAATGGACGGCTGTATCAATTTCGTCGCCTCCCCTTTGGGGTCACTAATGGAGTGGCTGTCTTCCAGCGAGCAATGGATGACCTGGTCAAACAGGAAGACTTAAAGGATACGTTTCCTTATCTGGACAATATTACTGTCGCAGGTCGCAATCAGCGGGAACATGACGCCAATCTCCAACGATTTTGGGATGCACTCCAGCACCGTAATTTGACATTAAATGCGGCTAAATCCATTGAGTCGCAACCAACCATCAACATCCTTGGCTATTGTGTGGGCAATGGCATCATTAAACCTGACCCTGAAAGGCTTCGCCCACTCCAAGAACTCCCGCCACCTAAGAATCCGGCCTCCTTGCGCCGGGCCCTCGGCCTGTTTGCATACTATGCTAAATGGATTCCTAACTTTTCGGACCGAATCCAACCTCTACTGAAGGCCAGCACTTTACCTTAATCACGGACCAGCGATCGGTCGCCTTCATGCTCGATAATCGAAAACGGACCAAAATTAAAAATAATAAAATCCAGCTTTGGCGGCTGGAATTGGCCTCTTTTGGTTACACCATCCACTATCGACCTGGCAAGGAGAATGTGGCTCCGGATACCCTCACGTGAGCATTCTGCTCCGCCATGGCACCCTCTACGTTCGTAGACATCCATGATGGGTTGTGTCATCCGGGCGTTACTCGCATGCTACACTTCGTGCGGTCCCAAAATCTTCCATTCTCTACCGGGGATGTAAAGAAGATGTGCTCGGACTGCAGAGTCTGTGCGGAATTGAAACCTCAGTTTTTCCGCCCCTCGGGTGGTATACTCATACATGCGACCCAGCCAATGCAACGGCTTAGCATCGATTTTAAGGGGCCGTTGCCCTCTTCAACTCGCAACACTTATCTATTGACCATGGTCGATGAGTATTCCCGTTTTCCATTTGCCTTTCCCTGCCCCAATATGCTGACGACCACGGTTATCAGCTGCCTTGAGCAGGTATTTGCTTTCTGTGGCATGGCATCCTATGTTCATTCGGATCGGGGCCCTTCTTTTATGTCAGGAGAACTCAAGGCCTATCTCTCGGAACGGGGTATTGCTGCCAGCAGAACGACGCCTTATCATCCGGTCGGGAATGGGCAAGTCGAGCGTTTTAACGCTATCATCTGGAATGTGGTACGTCTGGCTTTGAGATCTCGGGGCCTACCCAACCAGCAATGGGAAGCAGTACTTCCAGACGCATTACACTCCACACGGTCCCTCCTTTCGACCGCCACAAATACGACGCCTCATGAACGGTTCTTCCGATTTCAGCGTCGCTCATCCTATGGGATATCTCTCCCGTCGTGGCTGACTGCACCGGGACCAGTGCTACTCCGAAGATATGTTCGGGCGTCTAAGGATGACCCCCTGGTAGATGAGGTTGAGCTCACTGACGTCAACCCTACCTACGCCTATATTCGGTATCCTGACGGTCGGGAATCTACCGTGTCATTGCGGGATCTGGCTCCCTGCCCGCCGAAACATAGAGGGACACCAGGGGATGATATTGTACCAGGCACATCTCTGGGCTCGCCAGGTGCCTCTCATCACGATCTGGATCTGACGCCGGCTGGTACCTCACTCCAGCGTGCCGACCTGGGGCAGACTGACTATGAGCCCGTCGGGGCTCGCACGCGCAGCCACGATCCACCCCGTACCATACGCTCGGAAACGGATCTGCCACAGCCCTGCCCGACACCCGTTCGGGCACCAGTACACAGTCAGGATCGTCCTGACCCCTCACAGAGCGGGCTGGATCACTCGGACTCTGGTCCACGGCCCGCGGCGGGTAAACGGGCTAGGGGCCCTCTACCGCTATGAGAACCCAAACGGGTGCGGCTCTCCCTCGTCCAGCGGCTACGAAATGGAGGGAGAATGTGGTAACACAATACAGCTTCCTGTGACTCGAACTTCATCCCGGCCTCCTAATCTTTTGGGGGGGGAGAATGTGGTAACACAATACAGCTTCCTGTGACTCGAACTTTATTACATCACTTCCTGTGATTAGTCCAGGATAAATACTGGGCTGATCAGTTGGATCCTGGAGAGGCATAGAGTAAGACCTCTTTTGTATATAGCACCTTTTTAGTTGATTAAAGCTTACTTTAAGTTCACCACGCGTAAGGCTCATTCTTACGACAGCGACCAGAATTGCACACAGTACTCCAAGTGTGGTCTAACCAAGGTTCCGATACAGGTTTAGCATAACTTCACCACTTTTCAACTCTATCCCTCTAGAAATAAACCCTAGTGCCTGGTTTGCTTTTTTTTATGGCCTTGTTAACCTATGTCGCTACTTTTAGTGATTTGTGTATTTGTACTCCGAGATCCCTTTGTTCCTCTACCTCACCGAGACTCGCACCCTCCAAGTAATAAGTGACCTCCCTATTTGTCCTACCAAAATATCACACCTCACATCTATCTATGTGTTGAACTTCATTTGCTAATTATTTACCCATTCTGCAGGTTTATTAATGTCTTCCTGGAATTTGTTGCAGTCCTCCTCAGTATTGACTATCCCCCCCCCCCCCCCCCCAATTTGGTGTTATCCACAAATTTAGAAATTATGTTTTTGATTCCAAAGTCTAAGGGCTAGAAATTCGGTGGGCGATTCGGGGGGCAAACGACTGCTCGCCTGGGAACGGCACCGCTAACGACTCCCGCTAAATTCAGCGGGAGTTTAGCGGCGGCGGTAACCGGTAGCGCCCCGCTCCGCTCTGCTGTGCAGGCAATGATGATGTCATCACCATGCGCAGCGCCCCATTTTTGCCCCGCCTGCAAAATTGGCCGCGCCCCCTGAATCTGCGCCGGGCGATGACAGCGACCGATTCACGGGGCGGGAGCGGAGCGGCAGGAGGCTCGCGGGGCGATAATTAAAGGGGAGGTGGTGGATGGGGGAAAAAGAATCATCCAACTTGTCGCAGCCCGTTGCCTATTTGAACGCGGGGTCCGTGCCGCGATCTGGCAGCCCGGCACTCCTCTTGTGTGCCGGGCTATTGGCAAGGCACCCCACTCCCTGGTGGTCCAGGTAGGGCCCCGCAGAGTTGTGGGCTTGGACCCTCCCCTCTAAATAGGGGAAGAGCCCTTCCATGCGGCAGCGCTCCGTGGCCCAGTGCAGAGCGCTGCAGAACGCACTGCCCCGATATTCGGGGTTAGCGCTCCAAGAAGGAAGTGGAGCGTTTGAATTAGCGCCCTACCTCCCTCTTGGGGCGCTAAAACTGAAGTTCGCGATCGGCGGCGCTATTTTTCGCCGGGTGCTAAATTTAGCGCCCAGGTGATGTTAGCGACCCAAAATGGTTGCTAATGAATTTTTCCCCCAAATTGTTAATATAAATTGTGAATAACAGTGATCCCACCACTGTTCTTGTGGAACACCACTTCCCACCTTCTGCCACTCTGAATAGCTACCCTTTATCCCTACTCTCTGCTTTCTGTCCTGAAGCCAGCTAGCTATCCAATCTGCTATTTGTCCCCTGACTCCGCATTCTCTGACCTTATTCATTAGTCTATTATGGGATACCTTATCAAAGGCCTTTTGAATATCTAGATAAATTGCATCTACTACATTTCCCTTGTCTATTCTCTCTGTTACCTCTTCAAAAAATTCAGTGAGGTTGGTCAGGCAAGACTTTCCCTTTTGAAAGCCATGCAATTTATTATTATATTTTTGGTTTCTAGATGTTCTTCTATTTTCTCCTTTAGTAGGGATTCTTTTATTTTTCCTACCACCGATGTTAAGCTGACTGGTCATGTTCTATCCCCCTTCTTAAATATAGGTATTATGTTAGCTATCCGCCAGTCCTCTGGTACTACACCTTTTTCTAATGAATTATTAAATATGTAATGCCTCTGTTATCTCTTCCCTAGATTCTTTTAAAATGCGCGGATGTAATCCGTCCGGACCAGGGGTTTTATCCTCTTTGAGTTTGATTAGTTTATTTAATATATCCCCTCTTTTTATTTTAAATGCAGTTATCTTATTACTAATCTCATCATCCGATGTCATGTCCACCTGTTCCAGCTCCCTTGTAAATACTGAAGCAAAATATTTATTTCATATTTCTGCCATCTCTCTATCGTTACCTGTGGTATTATCCTGTCTATCCCTTAATGGCCCTATTCCCATCCCAACCTTCCTTTTTTATTTATGCGCCTGTAAAATATTTTACTATTTTGTTTTATGTTCCTTGATAATTTAATTTCATAGTTCCTCTTTGCCTTCCTAATTGTTTTTTTTTACTTCTCTCCTAATCTCTTCATATTCTCCCTTATCATGCACTCCCCTGCTGTTTGTGCACTTAATTGTTCCCTGATGACTTTATTCATCCATGGTGTCTCATTAGTGTTTAGCTTGTTCTTGTTTTTAAGTGGAATATATTTTTCCTGGACTCTTGAACACTGTTTTAAATGTTTCCCATTGCTGTTCTATGTCATTGTTTGCCAATATTGTTGTCCATTTTATTTTCCCAAGTTCTATTCTCAGCCCCTCAAAATCAGCTTTTCTCCAATCTATTACCCTGGTCTTCATCATACTTATGTCCTTCTCAATTATTATCTTAAAGCATATTATATTATGGTCACTATTGCCTAGATGTTCCCCTACTTTTACTTCTTATCTGCTCTGGTTCATTCCCCATTACTAGATCCAATAGTGAATCCTCCCTTGTTGGGCTTCTTACATATTGGGTTAGAAAAGAGTCCTGTACACATTGTAGGAACTCCGCTCATTCCCCTCACCTGCACCCCTAACTCTTGCACTGTATCTTTTCCTCACCACTGTTTCATAGATGCCTCTTATTGAATACCCTGCAGCACATCACACACTTTACAGCAGTTCTGTCTCGTTTGGTACCATTGTGCTAGTTCTGTCAGGCCTTTCCCTGGTCCAACTGCTGCTGCCTCTGACCCTTTGCCCTGTACCAGTGATCTTATTCAAACTGCATGACAGCTTTCATACCTCACTCTCCCCCTTCTGTCAGATGTGGTGCTTGGTTTAACAGTGCAATCGTTCTACTGTCTCTGTCGAGCACCTGGTGTCTGCATCAGTCTGAAGCTTCCTGAGCTATCTTTCTCTCTGCTGTAACTTCTATAAATAAACAATCGGAGCTGATAACAAGCTTTATTTGAAGAAATACCAACTGCTGTTTCCTGCTCCTTCAGCACCCACTCCTTTAGGTTCTTAAGATGCTATCACAACGTTGACAAATCCTCTTTTGTACGCTCTGCCATCCCGATGGTTTTGTTGCTCGCTCTGCTAAAGAGAAGACAGACCTTTTCAATGAACATTTCTCCCCAGCTGTAACCTCTTATCCTGGTGAAGAACCTCCCACAGTGCCCTATTCTCATTGACCATTGTAACCAATATTGAGTCTTATCCTCTGTTAGCTGAACTCCAGTAAGATCTCGGTCCTAGTTGTATTCCTCCTGTTATATGCAAAACGTGTGCCTCTGAGCTTACACCTTGTCCTACACAGTCTCTTCAACTGAAAAGACTGTCAGTCGTGGCTCAGTAATAACCCTCTCACCTCTGAGTTATAGCCTCCCAAACCCGCGACCTCTACATGGGATGTGGGCGTCACTGGCAAGGCCAGCATTTATTGCCCATCCCTACTTGCCCTTGAGAAAGTGGTGGTGAGCCACCTTCTTGAACCACAGCAGTCAGTGAGGTAAAGGTGCTGCCAAAGAAGCCTTGGCGAGTTGCTGCAGTGCATCTTGTAGATGGTACACACTGCAGCCACAGTACACCAGTGGTGGAGGGAGTGAATGTTTAAGGTGGTGGATGGGGTGCCAATCAAGCGGGCTGCTTTGTCCTGGATGGTGTCGAGCTTCTTGAGTATTGTTGGAGCTACCAAGCAGGCAAGTGGAGAGTATTCGATCACACTCCTGACTTGTGCCTTGTAGATGGTGGAAAGGCTTTGGGGAGTCAGGAGCTGAGACACTCGCCGCAGAATACCTAGCCTCTGACCTGCTCGTGTAGCCGCAGTATTTATGTGGCTGGTCCAGTTAAGTTACTGGTCAATGGTAACCCCCAGGATGTTGACGGTGGGGGATTCGACGATGGTAGTCCCGTTGAATGTCAAGGGGAGGTGGCTAGACTCTCTTTTGTTGGAGATGCTCATTGCCTGGCACTTGTGTGGCGCGAATGTTACCTGCCACTTATCAGCCCAAGTCTGAATGTTGTCCGGGTCTTGCTGCACTCGGGCACCGACTGCTTCATTATCTGAGGAGTTGCGAATGGAACTGAACACTGTGTAATCATCAGTGGAAAAACCCCACTTCTGACCTTATGATGGAGGGAAGGTCATTGATGAAGCAGCCGAGTACAGGTTGGGCCCAGGACACTGCCCTGAGGAACTCCTGCAGCGATGTCCCGGGGCTGAGATGATTGGCCTCCAACAAACACAACCATCTTCCTTTGTGCTAGGTATGGAGAGTTTTCAGCTAGTGGAGAGTTTTTCCCCTGATTCCCATTGACTTCAATTTTACTCGGGCTCCTTGATGCCACACTCGGTCAAATGTTGCCCCGATGTCAAGGGCAGTCACTCTCACTTCACCTCTGGAATTCAGCTATTTTGGGCTGGATTTTGTCAATGGGGGCGAGTTGGAGGCAGGACTGCTGGTTTTCGAGTTTCAGTCCCGCCCCCAGCGACGTCTGACCAACCCACGCTATTTTCCCTTGATTGACCTTGTTAAGCCGGCTTACCGGTCAATTAAGGGAAAGCCGGTGACAGAGGACGTCAGCGTATGACGTTTCATCTGTCGAAAAATTTTTGACAGATGATTTGTCAGCGTTTGACAGCTTTGAGAAGCTGTTAAACACTGACAATCTCTGTTCTAAGGTGAGTCCTTGCACTGAAGGCTCACCAAATCCTCTCTCCTCAGCAGAAAGCAGATGGCTGCTGCATCTGAGAATGCAGCAGCCATTCTGTCATCTCTGCCGTTGAGATGAGGCACTTCCGGATCCCCAAGGGTTGAAGCCTGCAGGAAGAAGAAAAGGTAAGGAAACTTTTTCCAACACTTTACACTCACCTCTCATACTTACCTGTCCACACTGCACCCATCACTCACCTCTACAGCTGACATTTCAACCCCTCTCCCCCCCGCAGACCCCCTGCTCGCCTCGCTGACCCTGACGAGGTTCGCAGCCGTCGGGAAGCCCGGACTTGCAGGGGTAAAATGGGGATAAGCCTCAAAACTGCCTGTTAACTACCTGTTAACAGGCAGTTAATTGGCTCTAATCCCCTTCCCGCCTCGAGTAGATGGGTCCCTGCGCGTGTCGGGCACCTGCCTCCCGGGAAGATGGCACGGAGGCGGGTTGGGAGCGGGGTCGGTACCCGCTCCCAGTTTCTGCCATTTTCCCGGCAGTCCCGCCTCCCCAGAGCTGGGAAAATTCCCCCCACAGTCTGTGTTTGGACTAGGCTGTAATGAGGTCTGGAGCCTCGTGGTCCTGGCGGAACCCAAACTGAGCGTTGGTGAGCAGGTTATTGGTGAGTAAGTGCTGCTTAATGGCACTGTCAATGGCACTTTCCAGCACTTGGTTCCTTTTTAAAACTATGAAGCCCAGGTGAAGGATTGAAGTTAATGTCACACACCCGACCAAGGTAGTGGTCAGGTGACACCAAGCTTGGGTTTTAAACACCTGAAGATTGAAGGAGGAAGGACAGGCTGAGGGACGGGGAGGAGTCCGACAGCTTTGAAGTCCTGGGAAAGGCTGAGTTGGAGTCGGAGACGTGGCAATGGGGTGATATTTGGGTGCCTTTGCGCCCCCGGGTGGCACTAACGGGGCGCAAACGGCTTTGTGACCGGGCGCAGCACTGACATCGACTGCCGCCATATTTGGCGGGAGTTTTCCGGCAGCGTTACGGCGTTGCGCCCCGATCTCCTTCACCCAGAGATCGTGACGTCATCGCCGTGCGCATCGCCCCGGACCCGAAATTGACTTCCGCCCCCTGCAGCAGCGCCGGTCGAAAATACCGACAGCTGCAGGAGGCGTGCATCGGGCGGTCGGCCGCTTCGGGGGCGATGATTAAAGGCGAGGTGGCCGAGGTCAGTGGGGAAGAAAACTTGCCTTTCCTGTTCTAGTTTTTGTCGCGGGTTCCTGCCCGCGATCGATCAGCGCTCTGCTCGAGTGCCGGGCTGACCGCGCGGGATCGCGGCTGCCTTGGTGGGTCAGGTTAGGTACTTTATCCATTGCAGAGCCTGCAGCGATGGCCCTGCCCTTTAAGGGAGGGAAGGAGCCTTTGAACGTGGTGGCGCTGCACGGCCCAGTGTGCAGCGCTGCTGAAATCTCCGCCCAGCTCTCCATCGTTAGCGCCCTAAGGAGGAAGTGGAGCACTTGATTTAGCGCTCCACCTCCCTCTTGGGGCGCTAAAACTCAATTTCGCCACCGGCGGCACTAATTAGCGCCCAGGCGATGTCCGTGCCCCAAAATGGTCGATACTGAATATTTCCCCCAATGAGTCTGGATTTCCACACCGTGAGAATATAGAGAGGGGAGAGCAGGGAAGCCTACCCTTCATTGCCTCTCTCTAATACTGACCAAGTTGCAGTTAAATAAACAATTCAAGCGATGGAAGCAGTGAGACAGACAACATTGCTGCAGAATATTGCTGCATCTCAGGATTCACAGGAGCATATAATTCGGAATCAAAACAAGAGTGAATGAAGCATCTGGTGTCTATTTCAACAGGGGCCCAATGAACTATTTAAAAGACTTTACCTTGTTGGGAGAGGTTAGTTCCTTGTTGAACAAATGAGTTCAGTGCCTCCTTTAATGAGAGAACCTGATGGTAACTGAATGAAAATGTGAAGCCATTTTCTCTCCCCGCTTATTGTGACTCGTTAACTGGGCCATTTTAAACGGAAACATATTAGAAGTCAAGATTGAAAACAACCATCTGGGAGTTTTTTTGAAAGGTTGCGCTGTGAGCAGGAAGGCCTGCTGCCAGCACATGTAGCAGTGTTCAGAAGCCAGTGAGCTTTTCTGTTTCCGGGCAGAGAGTGTTGTGGAGCTGACGGTATAACTCAGGGCTGTCCGATCTCACTCACTCTCTGCGGGTACCAGTGTCGGACTAGTACTCCTGGCATTACCGGAGTCTGATTCACCCTCGGGGTAAACCACCAGCCTTTGGATTTTAACCCTAATGATCAAAATGTCCAATCAGAGATGGCTTATATTTCGGAATATATTCATTGCAACTAACAGTATACAAAGTGCAAAAAGGAATGCTGTACTGGTTCCTTCCTGTGAGTTCGGGAGTATTTTATACACACAGTGAATCAGGTATGGTAGATGCTTCATCGCTAAACAGCAAATGGCTTGTGGTGTACACCAAGATTCACAAACATTTTGATCTGCTGCTTTTTATTAAGAACATAAGAAATAGGAGCAGGAATAGGCCACTTGGCCCCTCGAGCCTGCTCCGCCATTCAATAAGATCATGGCTGATCTTGGGCTCAAAGCCACTTCCCCGCCCGCTCCCCATAACCCTTCACTCCCTTATCTTGCAAAAATCTGTCTATCTCCACCATAAATGTATTTAATGACCCAGCCTCCACAGCTCTCTGGGGCAGAGAATTCCACAGATTTACGACCCTCTGAGAGAAGAAATTCCTCCTCATCTCAGTTCTAAAAGGGCGACCCTTTATCCTGCGACTGCGCCCCCAAGTTCTAGGTTTCCCCACGAGGGGAAACATCCTCTCTGCATCTACCTTGTCGAGCCCCCCCAGTATCTTATATGTTTCAATAAGATCACCTCTCATTCTTCTAAATTCCAATGATTATAGGCCCAACCTGCTCAACCTTTCTTCATAAGTCAACCCCCTCATCTCAGGAATTAACCTAGTGAATCGTCTCTGAACTGCCTCCAATGCAAGTATATCCCTCCTTAAGTAAGGAGACCAAAACTGTACGCAGTTCTCGAGGTGTGGTCTCACCAATACCCTGTACAGTTGTAGCAGGACTTTCCTGCTTTTATACTCCAACCCCCTTGCAATAAAGGCCAACATTCCATTTGCCTTTTTAATTACTTGCTGTACCTGCTTGCTAACTTTTTGTGTTTCATGCACAAGGACCCCAGGTTCCTCTGAACTGTAGCATTTTGTAATCTCTCTCCATTTAAATAATAGTTTGCTTTTTTATTTTTCCTGCCAAAGTGTATAACCTCGCACTTTCCCACATTATACTCCATCTGTCAAGAATAGAATGTCTCTCCCTGACCATCTCATCTCTGTCCCTTTGCCCTCTCGCTTTTCTCCCCTCTCTCACAGATGGTGGCAAAATGGTTTTAAAAATGTTTGAAAGGGAGTTGACACCTGGTCCTTCACACCTGGGGGTTGGTTTCAAATCAGAGAGACCGAGTGAAAGCTCCCTCCTTGCTGTAAAAGCTGTAATCGTCCCCAGCTGGAGTATTGTGTCCCCTGACCCTCTCGCCTCACCCTCTCACACCTCTCCACCTCTCTCCCTGTTTCCTCTCTTCCCTGAACCCCTCGTCTTCTCTCTCTTCTGACTACCTTGCCATCTCTATCTCTCCTCTGACTCACCCACCTTCTCTCTCTCTCCTGACACGCTCGCCTTCTCTCTCACCCTCTGTTCGTTCAACGCCACCAAGACGATTTGCGCCAAATTGCGGTCCCGGGGTCCGACAAGTGCGAGTTGCTGGGCTGATGGATGGTTTCCCACCACAAGTCACTTGCCTCGTTGTCACAGGTGTGAAATGGGCCTGATTCCTGATGGTGAATGTGAGGGTGGGCACTTGTACACAAACACCCTCTCCCTGACCCACTTTCTCTGCCCCCCCCTCTCTCTCCCCTCTCTCTCCTGCTCTCTCTCCCCTCTCTCTCTCTCTCTGGACCCCCCCCCCCCTCTCTCTCTCTCTGGACCCCCCCCCCCTCTCTCTCTCTCTCTCTGGATCCCCCCCCCCCCCCTCTCTCTCTCTCTGGACCCCCCCCCCCCTCTCTCTCTGGACCCCCCCCCCCCTCTCTCTCTCTCTGGACACCCCCCCCCCCCTCTCTCTCTCTCTCTCTCTCTCTCTCTCTCCTCTC
>CM059437.1:46274270-46291051 GCA_030390025.1 Squalus acanthias | reverse complement strand
CTCTCTCTCTCCCCCTCTCTCTCTCCCCCTCTCTCTCTCCCCCTCTCTCTCAATCACTCCCTGACCAAACTGCCTTTTTCTCCCTCACTGTCCTGTTGACCCCTTAGTCTCTCCTCCCTCTCTCTTCCTTTAACTCTCTCTTGCTTTCTCTCATTCGCTCCCTTTTTGTCCTGTCTGTCTTGGTCCCCTTTGTCATCCGCTCCCTGGGCTCTCTGTCCATCTCCCGCTCCTCCCTGTGACTCTCCACGCTCCCTCCCGCTCAGGTTGTGCCCCTGTCTCTGTGGATGGTGTCTGTCGTTTGTTGAATGAGCTGCAGAGACAGGAGCTGCCTCCTAGAAACAGCCTGTCACTGAGTGACGAGCCCTGGGTACTAAAGCCCGGGAGTGCTGCCAGCGAAAGTGGCAGAAGAGCTTGCCATAAAGCACCAGAGTGACATTTTCAGTTCACATGTACTTGCATCCTCTGAGTGAGGTTGACAGCTTCATTCCAATTTGCAGGCAGTTCTGGGCTGTAGTCAGGAGGAGCTGGTTTGAAACAGGGCCAAACTTATTTCATAGGCAGCAAACACAGGACTCTTTCATTCCCTCAGTCTGGACTGCATTGAACCTGGGTCCCAGACGTTCTAGTCCACTGCACCACCCAGCCCCGAGCTTGGTATGAGTTACCATCTCCAGTTGGACATGGTTGGTTCATTTTAAGCTAGATTTTATTCTTTTATTATAAAATAAAAACAGAAAATGCTGGAAACACTCAGCTGGTCAGGCAGTTCTGTGGAGATAGAAACACTGTTAATGTTTCAGGTCGATGACCTTTTGTCAGAGCTACTTTATATTTCAGATTGCCAACGTCCGCAGTATTTCGCTTTTTAAAATTTTTTAGTGTTGGCCATAAAATGGGTGTTTCCAGGGTCCAGGGTATTGGTGTTCCTCCACAGTGAGCTGATGGGTGTCTCCAGGGTCCAGGGTATTGGTGTTCCTCCACAGTGAGCTGATGGGTGTTTCCAGGGTCCAGGGTATTGGTGTTCCTCCACAGTGAGCTGATGGGTGTCTCCAGGGTCCAGGGTATTGGTGTTCCTCCACAGTGAGCTGATGGTGTTTCCAGGGTCCAGTGTCCAGGGTATTGGTGTTCCTCCACAGTGAGCTGATGGGTGTCTCCAGGGTCCAGGGTATTGGTGTTCCTCCACAGTGAGCTGATGGGTGTCTCCAGGGTCCAGGGTATTGGTGTTCCTCCACAGTGAGCTGATGGTGTTTCCAGGGTCCAGTGTCCAGGGTATTGGTGTTCCTCCACAGTGAGCTGATGGGTGTCTCCAGGGTCCAGGGTATTGGTGTTCCTCCACAGTGAGCTGATGGGTGTTTCCAGGGTCCAGGGTATTGGTGTTCCTCCACAGTGAGCTGATGGTGTTTCCAGGGTCCAGTGTCCAGGGTATTGGTGTTCCTCCACAGTGAGCTGATGGGTGTTTCCAGGGTCCAGGGTATTGGTGTTCCTCCACAGTGAGCTGATGGGTGTCTCCAGGGTCCAGTGTCCAGGGTATTGATGTTCCACCACAGTGAGCTAAGGAGCTTATTTATCACTTGCCCCAAAGCCACACTTACGTGTGCAATACATGGAACAGCTGGGCCACTAACAGCGAGACGTAGGAAAAATTCAACCTGTGACACTGGGATCTAGATAGTCCTCACACCTTTCAGCTAACCTCTGGCATTTCCCCACTTCATTTATACAATTACATTATGTTCTGTTCTGTATTTAAGTATAATTTCTACTTGATTGCGCAAGATTTTTTAATACATTTTCATTGACCCATCTTGTGGCAGGAGATTGCTACCCCGAGATCACTGAGTGCGCAGGCAACACAGTGTCTACATTATAGAGTCCCCCTTGTATTGCTGTCTTGATCGGTCAATAACAACAACAATTTGCATTTATATAGCGCCTTCAACATACTAAAATGTCCCAAGCCTTTTCACAGGACCGTTATCAAACAAAATTTGAAACCGAGCCACATAAGAATATATTGGGACAGATGACCAAGAGCCTGGTCTAAGAGGTAGGTTTTAAAGAGTGTCTTAAAGGAGGAGAGGCAGAGAGGTTTAGGAAGGGAATTCCAGAGCTTGGGGCCCAGGTAGCTGAAGGCACGGCCGCTAATGGTAGGGTGAAGGAAATTGGGACTGCGCAAGAGGTCAGAATTAGAGGAGCACAGAGATCACGGAGGGCAGAGGTCAGCAGTGATTATGTGACTGGATTGACAGTGTTCCGAGTTGCTAATTGGCTGCCTTCTCTCTCCTGTAGGACCTGGGCTTGGAAGGCACGTCTTTAAACGACGTTCTCTATAAACACACGGCCTTCCTGAATTTGGTGGACCCCATTTCTCATGACTTGTTAATGAGTCTGGCCCGAGACATCCAGTGCCCCAAGAAGGTGAGTCACGTGATGTGGCGATGGAAATCCCGAAGCATGCTGGGATTCCTTGCAGCTTTTGTTTGCGGGGGCGGGGAAAGAATGTAAATTGTTACTGCTGAACAAAATAAACAATTCAATGAGTCTTGGCTCCAAGTCCAAGTCAATGCTGGTGGTGCCACTCTGTCAAATTGTATTGGTTGTGTTGGATTGTCTGCTGAAGCCTCCTGTGTAAAGGACTTGCTTGTAGGACAGCAAACGTCTTGATACTGAAGACACTGCTGTGAAACGGTGCAGTGGGCACTGATCTAAAGCAGTGTCCACTGGAGACACCCTGCGCCAAATCTAACCCAAAGGTCCTGTCTGTGGGGACACATGGCGGAGTTTTAATAAACCGTCCTTCTACATCCCATAATTAGTGTACAGTAACATGCCATTGATGAGCCTCTGTAAGGGTGGTGGTGGTGAGGGGGAGAACAGGGAAAGTAAGTTAGAACGCTGGCCTACTAGCTCTAGCCCAGGGCTCCAGCCCAGCCCAGACTGATGGGATGAAAGTCCCTGCTTTTCCGCTGGCTTTGGCGGTCATGTTTGGAATGGACTCGACCCAGCTCTTTGAGACGATGAGCCCACTGAGCAAAGTTGCCCCCTATCTGGTGCTGATTGGCACTGAACCGCCAACCTCACTCTGAGCGGGTACAGGTGGCGGGTGGAGAAAATGGAAAGGTTACACTGAGGCAGCAGCCGCTGCTCCTCCAGGGATGGAGGTTATGGGATGCTGTTGGGACAGATCTTTACCCCACATCTAATCCGTGCTCCACCAAGAATACTTGATGCTGACGTGCTGTTCAGAATGGGGGCTAATGTGCCCCACCCCCAAAGCTGATATCCATCATCTTCAGCCCATAGTCATCACAAAATAACCATGCATCACAGGTGCTCGAACGTGCACTTCAGGGGAGGAAACAAAGATGTGCGATGGTATCTCTTGCGCACTGTGCCTAGGCGTGTGATGGAGGGAAAAATAGCCTTTTGCATATGCCTGACTAGAAAGACCACCACAAGTATCTGTCGAGCGCCAAGGCCAGACACTTTGTGATGGGAATGCATTGCAGAAGTTCAGTTACGAAAGGTATTCTGACCTATGACCCATGTGCACCGTTGCTTGGAGACAGCCAGCTTTTGATGTTGCACCAGTGCATTCTGGGTAATAGGCCATGGGGACCTCATGACTCTGTGTAATTGGAAAAAGGAAGTTCATTTATGTAAAGCTTTATCACAACATCAAAGCTTTTCACACCGTGAACAACTTTTGGAGGGCAGTGACAGTGGTTATGTGGCAACTGTAGTTTTGTTTTACAGCCCTCCTGAGAATTCTGGCTCAAAAAGTACCTGTTCATGATGTTTCGATACGAACATGGTGTGTGGTCTTTCCCTATAACTTTATACTTTAATTTTTCATGTCCTCAATCATCTGGCTGAGAGGTGATGGGGCATTAGGTGGAGTCACTGTTGTAATTTAGGACACGCAGCAGTAAATTTGCACACAGCAAGATCCCACAAACAGCAATGAGATAAAGGGAGCAGGCTCGAAGGGCCGAATGGCCTACTCCTGCTCCTATTTTTTATGTTCTTAAATGACCAGTTAATCATATTTTTGGTGATGTTGGCTGAGGGAGGAATGCTGCCAGGGCACCGGGAGAACACCCCTGCTCTTCTTCGAATAGTGAAAGTGGGATCCTCTGCATCCACCCGAGAGGGCAGACGGAGCCTTGGTTTAACGACTCATCTGACAAACAGCACCTCCGACAGTGCGGCGCTCCCTCAGTACTGCCCTCCGACAGTGCGGCGCTCCCTCAGTACTGCCCCTCCGACAGTGCGGCGCTCCCTCAGTACTGCCCCTCCGACAGTGCGGCGCTCCCTCAGTACTGCCCTTCCGACAGTGCAGCCCTCCCTCAGTACTGCCCCTCTGACAGTGCAGCGCTCCCTCAGTACTGCCCCTCCGACAGTGCAGCGCTCCCTCAGTACTGCCCCTCCGACAGTGCAGCGCTCCCTCAGTACTGCCCCTCCGACAGTGCAGCGCTCCCTCAGTACTGCCCCTCTGACAGCGCTCCCTCAGTACTGCCCCTCCGACAGTGCGGCGCTCCCTCAGTACTGCCCCTCTGACAGCACTCCCTCAGTACTGCCCCTCTGACAGCACTCCCTCAGTACTGCCCCTCCGACAGTGCAGCGCTCCCGCAGTACTGCCCCTCTGACAGTGCAGCGCTCCCTCAGTACTGCCCCTCTGACAGCGCTCCCTCAGTACTGCCCCTCTGACAGCACTCCCTCAGTACTGCCCCTCCGACAGTGCAGCGCTCCCGCAGTACTGCCCCTCTGACAGTGCAGCGCTCCCTCAGTACTGCCCCTCCGACAGTGCAGCGCTCCCTCAGTACTGCCCCTCCGACAGTGCAGCGCTCCCTCAGTACTGCCCCTCCGACAGTGCAGCGCTCCCTCAGTACTGCCCCTCCGACAGTGCAGCACTCCCTCAGTACTGCCCCTCTGACAGCACTCCCTCAGTACTGCCCCTCCGACAGTGCAGCGCTCCCTCAGTACTGCCCCTCTGACAGTGCAGCGCTCCCTCAGTACTGCCCCTCTGACAGCGCTCCCTCAGTACTGCCCGTCCGACAGTGCGGCGCTCCCTCAGTACCGCCCCTCCGACAGTGCAGCCCTCCCTCAGTACCGCCCCTTCAACAGTGCGGCGCTCCCTCAGTACTGCCCTTCTGACAGTGCAGCGCTCCTTCAGTACTGTCCCTCCGACAGTGCAGTGCTCCCTCAGTACTGCCCGCTGCGACAGTGCAGTGCTCCCTCAGTACTGCCCGCTCCGACAGTGCAGTGCTCCCTCAGTACTGCCCCTTTGGCAGTGTAGTGCTCCCTCAGTACTGCCCCTCCGACAGTGCGGCGCTCCCTCAGTACTGCCCCTCCGATAGTGCGGCGCTGTCTCAGTACCACCCCTCTGACAGTGCAGTGCTCCCTCAGTACTGCCCCTCCGACAGAGCGGCGCTCCCTCAGTACTCCCCCTCTGACAGTGCAGTGCTCCCTCAGTACTGCCCCTCCGACAGTGCGGCGCTCCCTCAGTACCGCCCCTCTGACAGTGCGCCGCTCCCTCAGTACTAGATCATGTGCTGAAGTCCTGGAGTTGGGCGTGAACCCAGAATCTTCTGACTCGGGTGAAAGTTCTAAACTGACTGAATGAAAAAAATATTTGGGTTTAGTGACAACCTGACTGAGCTCCATTTTTATTAATCTCACCCATCCTGCAAAGGGTTCTTCCAGTTTTGGAAGGAAGGATGTGCTGGTCTCGAGGCTCCATAGACAACAGTGCTACTTTGTGTTTAGCTGTCAGGAGATATGAATGCCTCACTTGGAGACAGCAACAGTCCAGACAATCTCTCCATCTAAACCAGGGAAACACATTCCTTGGATTAACCAGAGCCATGTCTGAAGCTCCAGTGTTGCATTAGCTGATCCCAGTCAGACTAGCACACGAGGCTCTTAAATGCAATAGATCAACCCTGTAAAGGATAGAGAAAAATCAGCCAGTATTGCCACTCCCGATCTCGGATGATCTCAGATTGAATGTACACATGTATGGGCATTGAGTGATAACAGACTGAAGTTACAGCTGTCAACATTCACAGATAACCACTCACTTGAGGTGCCAGAGAGTAACTGGGTCTTGTGAAACTGTACCCCAGAGAGGGACAGCACCTTCAGGAACTGTACCCCAGAGAGAGACAGCACCTCCAGGAACTCTACCCCAGTGAGTGTCAGCACCTTCAGGAACTGTACCCCAGTGAGAGTCAGCACCTTCAGGAACTGTACCCCAGAGAGAATCAGCACCTTCAGGAACTGTACCCCAGTGAGAGTCAGCACCTTCAGGAACTGTACCCCAGTGAGAGTCAGCACCTTCAGGAACTGTACCCCAGTGAGAGTCAGCACCTTCAGGAACTGTACCCCAGTGAGAGTCAGCACCTTCAGTAACTGTACCCCAGTGAGAGTCAGCACCTTCAGGACCTGTACCCCAGTGAGTGTCAGCACCTTCAGGAACTGTACCCCAGTGAGTGTCAGCACCTTCAGGAATTGTACCCCAGTGAGAGTCAGCACCTTCAGTAACTGTACCCCAGTGAGAGTCAGCATCTTCAGGAACTGTACACCAGTGAGAGTCAGCACCTTCAGGAACTGTACCCCAGTGAGAGTCAGTACCTTCAGGAGAAGAAGGGAGAAAACTGATGGAAATAATAACAGGCAAAGCGAATAAAAAATGAGGCAGCGTGAGTTCTGGCTGCTGACTGGGACAGCTGGCCTATTTGTTCGCTGTGAAATGACATTGCTTGCTGTAGTCGGGGCTCTGCTGCGGGCAGTCTGTTAATGAAGTGAGTGCAGTGTGGGACAGTGGCACTGGCACTGACAGATGGGTGTAAGATGTGATGCACTCCGAGGCCGTGGGTGTGTTTATGTGCACTGAATACAAACTGAGCTTTGGAGAATGAAAATACTAAATCACTTGGAAAAAGAAAAGTGGAATTTTCATTTTAAAGATGGCTGACCTTTTGCTTGTGGTCCGAGCAGGCTTTGGTTAGGAATAGGATTAGTATAATCCAGTCAGGCCCAGAGAGCTGAATATCCGCACCAGCTTTCAGTGTGGAGGCTCCTCTCAGCAGATGACCCAGGCCATCCGATCACGGTGGCACCTACCACGTTAGAGAGGGTCAGAAGGAGAAAACTAAAACAAGAAATCAGCTCCCCTCCCGTCGTTCCACAGGGTCAGGCATTGGCTGCATTGAGCTACCAGATAGTTCTAGGTTTGATCCCCAGTCTGTGCCAATTTGCCTGTTTGGAGCGGAGACAGCAGCAAAGGGCTCGACTCCTGGCCCCGGCATTGTTTGATTCAAGCAGCAAAGGGCTCGACACCTGGCCCCGGCACTGTTTGATTCAAGCAGCAAAGGGCTCGACTCCTGGTCCCGGCATTGTTTGATTCAAGATGGCTCCTGGGCTGGCAGCTACTGACGGAGCTCTTTTGCTGTGCAAATCTATCCTTGGCCATCCGTTGTCCTTTCTCCCCAATCTCCTCTCTTCCACTGTTTAAGTTCCCCTGGCTGTAATAGAGGGTGCATTCTAGCCCTGACTACAAGTTACCTGGGCCCAGTGCCCATCCCCCAACCATGCTTGCTCCTTGGTTTCCTCTGAACACTGGATCGTTGCTCAAATTTGGCTTCCAAATTCCTGGATTTCTCTGGACATCAAGACGACGCTTTTGCACAGGACCACACCGTAAGACCCAACTGCTGTGTCTCTGATCTACTATTCAGCTGTTTCATTTTGAAAGTAACTTTGTCCATCCCCCACCGCTGCTATTACCTGCTGAGCCTGTGTCTGTCCGACTGGTTTTTCAGCTTCAGCTGCAGTCTGGTTCCTGGCCAGAAATTCACTCTCCTGGGCCGAAGCCCATTTCCCCATCGCCTCTGGATCTTATGGTGACCTCCAGCTTCACTGCCGTCGTTCTGCCCTGCGATCGATTCTGCGCACCTCCTGGCTCTTCGTTCCCATGGAAATACCTCCAGCAGTGCGTCCTCCAATACGCTCCCCTTCAAATAGCTTCGGGACTCGCCTTGCCCTCCACACCTGTCTCCAAACCTGGACGCCAGTTCGCCAATGCTTCCATGCTGACTCCACCCTACCTACGCCAACTGTATCCCACCACAGGACAACTGACTTTAACTCTGGACTCCCTCCTATTGTCTCCTCTCTATTTCCCGTTTACTACCAGGACCTATCAGCCTAATCTTGCTACGTATACAAGCATATGTAACTTGAGCTTCCCTGTGTCCATTCGCTTGCGCATTTTGGCTGCCGCTCCGGACCCGAGCCCCTCACGTCTATTTCCCCTTTCTTTCTCCCCCTTTTTTTCTTGTCTCTTTACCCCTCCTAGGCCCGTCTCTCCTGTCGTCATGCCTACTTTCATTTCTCCCCTTTCCTCAAAACACCAACCCTTGACCCCTCCATCCTTGCAAACTACCACCCCATCTCCAACCTCCCTTTCCTCTCCTTGAATGTGTTGTCACCTCCGAAACCCGTGCCCATCTTTCCCCCAACTCCATGCTTGAATCCCTCCAATCAGATTTCCGCCCCTGCCACAGTTCTGAAACTGCTCTTATCAAGGTCACAAATGACATCCTTTGTGACTATGCCCATGGTAAATGCCCAGCTCTACCTCACCACCACCTTTCTCAACCCCTCTACTGTCTCTGATTTGTCGCACTGCTTGTCCGACATCCAGAACTGGATGAGCAGAAATTTCCTCCGACTAAATATTGGGAAGACCAAAGTCATTGTCTTCAGTCCCCGCCACGAGCTCCATTCTCTAACCATCGACTCCATCCCTCTCCCTGGCAAATGTCTGAGGATGAACCAGACTGTTCGCAACCTTGGTGTCATATTTGACCTTGAAATGAGCTTCCGACCAGATATCTGCACTATTACCAAGACCGTCTACTCCACCTCCGTAATATCGCCCATCTCAAACCTTGCCTCAGCTCATCCGCTGCTGAAACCCTCATCCAGGCCTTTGTTACCTCGAGACTCGACTATTCCAACACACTCCTGGCCGAGCTCCCATCTTCCGCCCTCCATAAACTTCAGCTCATCAGAAACTCTGCTGCCCGTGTCCTAACTCGCACCAAGTCTCATTCACCCATCAACCCTGTGCTCGTTGACCTACACTGGCTCTCGGTCAGGCCACGCCTCAGTTTAAAAAATCTCATCCTCGTTTTCCAATCCCTCCGTGGCCTCACCCCTCACTATCTCTGTCGCCTCCTCCAGATCTATAACCTGCCGAGATATTTGCACTCCTTCAATTATGGCCTCTTGAGCGTCCCCAATTTTAATAGCTCCACCATTGGCAGCTGCCTCGGCCCTAAGCTCTGGAATTCCCTCCCTAAACCTCTCCGCCTCTCTACCTCTCTTTCCTCCTTTAAGACGCTCCTTAAAACCTCCCTCTTTGGCCAAACTTTTAGTCACCTGTCCTAATATCTCCTTATGTGGCTCGGTGTCAGATTTGGTTTGATAATACTCCTGTGAAGCACCTTGGGACGTCAAAGGCACTATATAAATGCAAGTGGTTGTTGTTGCTGAGCTAGGGAGGGGAAAGGTCAGCCAGGGTTCAGCACCAATCACCACCCAGAGTCACTCTCCCGTCACTCCCCAGGGTCACTCTCCTATCGCTGCCCAGTGCCTCCTGGGAAGTGACTGTGTGTGTGTGTGGACCTCAGGTGAGCACAGGATCTGGCTCTACAGTCGAATAGCTTTCTATTCCCATTGTCCAGCTTCAGTTAGGATGAGGTGGAGGAGGCAGCATTGCCTGGGTGGGATATTTGGAAAGATACCCCAGCAGATGTCAGTACCTTCAGGAGAGGAGGGGAGCAAACTGCAGGCTGGGTTTGGCTATCACAAGATGTAATGTGGCATAGAATCTATTCATGTAAAAAAAACATTTCAAAAACTTTGCTTCTGTCGCAAATGTGATCGACTGGCTTTCCAAGTGTTTTGAATAAACGCAAGTTAACATTGTTGCTATGGTAACAGCTTAGAGAGTTTTAGGTTTTTACTATAATTGTATTGCCTTCTGTTTAAGCTGTTTTATTGCACAGACTGGAATCAGGCTGAGGCTCCTCTCGGATAGATCTCCTGGCAGTCCTGTCCATACTGGACCAATCCTGGCCATGAGGGTCTCTGTAGGGAGCTGTCCATGGACCAATCCTGGCCATGAGAGTCGCTGTAGGGAGCTGTCCATGGACCAATCCTGGCCATGAGGATCTCTTTGGGGAGCTGTCCATGGACCAATCCTGGCTGCGAGGGTCTCTGCAGGGAACTGTCCATGGATCAATCCTGGCTGCGAGGGTCTCTGCAGGGAGCTGTCCATGGACCAATCCTGGCCATGAGAGTCGCTGTAGGGAGCTGTCCATGGACCAATCCTGGCCATGAGGATCTCTTTGGGGAGCTGTCCATGGACCAATCCTGGCCATGAGGATCTCTGTAGGGAGCTGTCCATGGACCAATCCTGGCCACGAGGGACTCTGTAGGAAGCTGTAATACCGGAGATATCAACTGGCCCAGAAACACAAACATGGCTAAAAAGCAGCAAGCTGTCATAACATGGGCCACAGAGAATGGTGAATGATGGGCTAACATTTTATAGTACACCATCCCTCTAAAACCCCTTGGGGTCATCATGTAACACTGGATTAAAAACAGCTTCCCAGACTGCCGGGAGGGGGCAGCTCATCAGGACTGAGGGCCGGAGAGGGGGGAACACATCAGGACTGAGGGGAGGAGAGGGGGGAACACATCAAGACTGTGGGGAGGAGAGGGGGGAACACATCAAGACTGAGGGGAGGAGAGGGGGGGAACACATCTGAATGCAAAGTAGGGATATGCGGGGATCACTGAGGACTGAGGACTGTGGAATTGCTGGGAGCACATAAGATACTTATTGAGAGGAGGCAGCACAGACTGTAATCCTGCGATGGGAAGTCAGGAGATGATTGAACTGATGAGCCTCCAGCCAAGTGCGGATTGTTGGTAAGGCGATGGGGCTCAGTCCATCTGTTGCCTGCAGTTTATCAGCAATCCTAGTCTGTGTGACGTTTTCTGTCTAATACCGATTTACTGCAGAAGTTCCATCTCAACCAGCGACTGTTTACACAAGCCTGATCACCGCTGATGAATTAATCCTCGTGCTCTTTGTATAGAGTGTGGCAGGCTTCCAGAATTCCACATTTATTCAGAGTTACGCTGAGCACTGATCTCTCAATGATCTCTATTAACACAGCAGATGTCTCGCTTTATCAATCCTCAACCTGAATGCATTAACCCTTAGATAACCCATGGATGAACCACACCAATGCCAGTCACTGGTCCAGGATGACTAATGTAGGGTGGAAGGTCAGACCGAGCTTCTGGTATTTGGGTTTTGTTTACTTGTTGAGGGGGGTAGGCAGCATAAATTGATGGAATGACCTCCCCACTCCATGATTTCCCTTCTTATTACGAACCTTCAGAAATTCATGTACTGTAACTCCTAGGTCTTTCTCCCACTCGACCCCACTGAGCATGCAACCCTGCTGGTGTACACGTGCTCCGCATTGGCCCTAACCATGTGCTTGACACTGCATTTATCTATATTAAAGGCATGTGCTAGACATGGGCCCACTCCCCCAACACATCTAGATCTCCCTGTAATCTACTTCTCTCATCTATCACCCGAACAAATTTGCAAACTTGCGGACAGTTCCCCCAACACCTTCATCCAGATCATTGATAAAGATGGTGCAGAGCAATGGCCCTAACCCCGTTCCCTGCGGGACTCCACTAGTAACTGGTTCCACACAGACCCACTACTATTAATAGCAGCCTTCTGCCTATGAGAATGCAACTAATTCCTCCTGGTATTTAATATATTTGGATTTTCAAAAGGCCTTCAATAAGGTACCACATAGACTCATGACTAAGGGCAGAACATGTGGAGTCAGGGGACAAGTAGCAGAATGGATAGCAAGCTGGCTACAGAACAGAAAACAGAGAATAGGGGTTAAGGGTAGTTACTCAGACTGGGAAAAGGTGGGAATGGTGTTCCACAAGGATCGGTGCTGGGACTGCTGTTGTTCACAATTTACATAAACGATTTGGACTCGGGAATCAGAAGTACAATTTCAAAACTTGCGGATGACACCAAATTGTGAGATGTAGTTAATACAGAGGAACAATGGGTCAAAGTACAGGAAGACATTGCAGAATAGGCGTGTAATTGGCAAATAAATTTCTATATATATATGGTGGTGCATTTTGGTAGGAAGAATAAGGAGGCCACATACTGTTTGGAAAATAAGAGTCTGAAAAGGGTAGAGGAGCAGAGGGATCGAGGGGCACAGATACAAAAATCACTAAAAGTAACGATGCAGATTAATAAGGCCATAAAAAAGCAAACCAAGCATTGGGGTTCATTTCTAGAGGGATAGAATTGAAAAGCAGAGACGTTATGTTTAAACTTGTATCGAACCCTGGTTAGACCACACTTGGAGCACTGTGCACAGTTCTGGTCACCATATTATGAAAAGGATATAGAGGATTGGAGAAGGTGCAAAAAAGATTTACGAGGATTGACATGAATCTTGTCTTTCATGTGGAAATGACTTATGAAATGATACTGGGCGGCCTGCTGGTGGCGCTGTCCAGGGAGAGTATAAATACTCGGGCATGGGCCCATCTTGCTCAGGACATTCTTTAACAGGAACTAGTGAAGGACACAACTAGACCTCCATGTTGAAAAACAGTTGATTAAAGTCTTGTTTAATACTCAGACCAAGTGCCTAGTAGTTTTCTTACGTCAAGGATAATACCAGAACTGCGAGGTTCTAACTATCAGGAAAGACTGAACAGGCTGGGCTCTTCTCTCTAGAAAAGAGAAGGTTGAGAAGTGACCTTTAAAATGATGAAAGGGTTTGATCGGGTAAACGTAGAGAAAACATTTCCACTTGTGGGGGAGACCAGAACTAGGGGTCATAAATATAAGATGGTCACTAATAAATCCAATAGCGAATTCAGGAGAAACTTCTTTAGCCAGAGAGTGGTGGGAAAGTGAAACAAGCTATCACATGGCGTGGTTGAGGCAACTAGCATTTAAGGGGAAGCTAGATACACACATGAGGGAGAAAGGAATAGAAGGAAAGGCTGAAGGGTTAGATGAAGAGGCTCAAATGGAGCATAAACACCGGCATAGACCAGTTGGGCCGAATGGTCTGTTTCTGTGCTGTAGACTCGATGTAACCCGATATATGTTGTACAAGGAGGTTTTCTAACTAGGAGCTGAGCAGAGCCTCTTATGTTGAGTAGTTAGGGAGTGTCCGGTATTGGATTGAAAGAGTCAGACACGATGGGATGGTTGGGGCAGTAATGATTTTCTGCCCCAACCTGCATTGGTGACCGGGCCAACAATCCTCCCTCAAACCACACCACCAGAAACAGATGAACTGGTCATTCATCTCATTTAGAGTCTTGTTGTGCAGAATCAGCTGCCACGGTTACCTAGAAAACAACAGTGACTGCACTTCAAAGGTCATTTGTTGTATATGAAGCACTTTGGGGATATTTCTTGAGAGACATGATAAGCTGCTATATAAATGCAAATATTTTTTACTAATGTGCTGTCAAGTCAAACTGAAAGGTCCAGCAGACAATGCTGGTGAGGACTCCAGCAGCTTGGTGGATGTGATGACGTATCCTATACAATGAGGGTCCACCTCTGATCAGACTTTTATCCCCTTCTCTCCAGGAACATCAAGGTCCCAATTATCTTAATATTAGCAGAGACCTTCAAGGGGAAACATGATCAATGTGTCACACAGTGAAGTCCCCTAATGGCAAATTTATATATATATGTGTGTGTATGTCTGTGTGCGCGTATTCGAGGGGCCGTATGGCCTACTCCTGCTCCTATTTCTTTCGTGTGTCTGAGCGTGTCTGTGTGCGTGACTCTGTACGTGTGTGTGTGTGAGCGTGCCTGTGTGTGTGTGTGTGAGCGTGCCTGTGTGTGTGTGTGTGAGCGTGCCTGTGTGAGCGTGCCTGTGTGTGTGTGTGAGCGTGCCTGTGTGTGAGCGTGCCTGTGTGTGAGCGTGCCTGTGTGTGTGTGAGCGTGCCTGTGTGTGTGTGTGTGTGTGTGTGTGTGTGTGTGTGTGTGAGCGTGCCTGTGTGGGTTTGTGAGTGTGCCTGTGTGTGTGAGCGTGCCTGTGTGGGTTTGTGAGTGTGCCTGTGTGTGTGAGCGTGCCTGTGTGTGAGCGTGCCTGTGTGAGCGTGCCTGTGTGTGTGTGTGAGCGTGCCTGTGTGTGAGCGTGCCTGTGTGTGTGTGTGTGAGCGTGCCTGTGTGTGTGTGTGTGTGTGTGTGAGCGTGCCTGTGTGGGTTTGTGAGTGTGCCTGTGTGTGTGTGTGCCTGTGTGTGTGTGTGTGAGCGTGCCTGTGTGTGCGTGTGTGTGAGCGTGAGCGTGCCTGTGTGTGTGTGAGCGTGCCTGTGTGTGTGTGTGAGCGTGCCTGTGTGTGTGTGTGTGTGTGAGCGTGCCTGTGTGTGTGTGTGTGTGTGAGCGTGCCTGTGTGGGTTTGTGAGCGTGCCTGTGTGTGTGTGCGTGTGTGTGAGAGCGTGCCTGTGTGTGTGTGTGTGTGTGAGCGTGCCTGTGTGGGTTTGTGAGCGTGCCTGTGTGTGTGTGCGTGTGTGTGAGAGCGTGCCTGTGTGTGTGTGTGTGAGCGTGCCTGTGTGTGTGTGTGTGTGTGTGTGTGTGCCTGTGTGTGTGTGTGTGCCTGTGTGTGTGTGTGTGAGCGTGCCTGTGTGTGTGTGAGCGTGCCTGTGTGTGTGTGTGTGTGAGCGTGCCTGTGTGTGTGTGAGCGTGCCTGTGTGTGTGTGTGAGCGTGCCTGCCTGTGTGTGTGAGCGTGCCTGTGTGTGTGAGCGTGCCTGTGTGTGTGAGCGTGCCTGTGTGTGAGCGTGCCTGTGTGTGAGCGTGCCTGTGTGTGAGCGTGCCTGTGTGTGAGCGTGTGCCTGTGTGTGTGTGTGTGTGTCTGTGCGCGTGCCTGTGTCTGTGTGTGCGCGTGCCTGTGTCTGTGTGTGCGCGTGCCTGTGTCTGTGTGTGCGCGTGCCTGTGTGTGTGTGTGTGAGCGTGCCTGTGTGTGTGTGTGTCAGCGTGTGTGTGTGTGTGAGCGTGCCTGTGTGTGTGTGTGTGTGCCTGTGTGTGTGTGTGTGTGCGTGCCTGTGTGTGTGTGTGTGTGTGCCTGTGTGTGTGAGCGTGCCTGTGTGTGTGTGTGTGTGTGTGTGTGTCTGTGTGAGAGCGTGCCTGTGTGTGTGTGTGAGTGTGTGTGTGTGTGTGTGTGTGTGTGTGTGAGCGTGCCTGTGTGTGTGTGAGCGTGCCTGTGTGTGTGTGTGAGCGTGCCTGTGTGTGTGTGTGAGCGTGCCTGTGTGTGTGTGTGAGCGTGCCTGTGTGTGTGTGTGTGAGCGTGCCTGTGCCTGTGTGTGTGAGCGTGCCTGTGTGTGTGAGCGTGCCTGTGTGTGAGCGTGCCTGTGTGTGTGTGTGTGTGTGTGTGTGAGCGTGCCTGTGTGTGTGTGTGTGTGTGTGTGTGTGCGCGTGTGTGTGTGTGTGTGTGTGTGTGTGTGTGTGTGTGTGAGCGTGCCTGTGTGTGTGTGAGCCTGTGTGTGTGTGTGTGTGTGTGTGTGTGTGTGTGTGTGTGTGTGTGTGTGAGCGTGCCTGTGTGTGTGTGTGTGTGTGTGTGTGTGTGTGAGCGTGCCTGTGTGTGTGTGTGAGCGTGCCTGTGTGTGTGTGTGAGCGTGCCTGTGTGTGTGTGTGAGCGTGCCTGTGTGTGTGTGTGTGAGCGTGCCTGTGTGTGTGTGTGTGAGCGTGCCTGTGTGTGTGTGTGTGAGCGTGCCTGTGTGTGTGAGCGTGCCTGTGTGTGTGTGTGTGTGAGCGTGCCTGTGTGTGTGTGTGTGTGTGCCTGTGTGCGCGTGTGTGTGTGTGTGTGTGTGTGTGTGTGTGAGCGTGCCTGTGTGTGTGTGAGCCTGTGTGTGTGTGTGTGTGTGAGCGTGCCTGTGTGTGTGTGTGTGTGTGAGCGTGCCTGTGTGAGCATGCCTGTGTGTGTGTGCGTGAGCGTGCCTGTGTGTGTGTGCGTGAGCGTGCCTGTGTGTGCGTGTGTGTGTGTGAGCGTGCCTGTGTGTGCGAGTGTGTGTGAGCGTGCCTGTGTGTGTGTGGGGTGTGTGTCTGTGTGTGTGAGCGTGCCTGTGTGTGTGTGTGAGCGTGCCTGTGTGTGTGAGCGTGCTGTGTGTGTGTGTGAGCGTGCGTGTGTGAGCGTGCCTGTGAGTGTGAGCGTGCCTGTGTGTGAGAGGTGTGTGTGTGTGTGTGCGTGTGTGTGTGTGTGTGTGTGTGCCTGTGTGTGTGTGTGTGGTGAGCGTGCCTGTGTGTGAGCGTGTGTGTGTGTGTGTGAGCGTGCCTGTGCCTGCGTGTGTGTGTGTGAGCGTGCCTGTGTGTGTGTGTGTGTGTGAGCGTGCCTGTGTGGGTTTGTGAGCGTGCCTGTGTGTGTGTGCGTGTGTGTGAGAGCGTGCCTGTGTGTGTGAGCGTGCCTTGTGTGTGTGTGTGTGTGGTGTGTGTGCCTGTGTGTGTGTGTGTGCCTGTGTGTGTGTGTGTGAGCGTGCCTGTGTGTGTGTGTGAGCGTGCCTGTGTGTGTGTGTGTGAGCGTGCCTGTGTGTGTGTGAGCGTGCCTGTGTGTGTGTGTGAGCGTGCCTGCCTGTGTGTGTGAGCGTGCCTGTGTGTGTGAGCGTGCCTGT
>CM059437.1:46144270-46269270 GCA_030390025.1 Squalus acanthias | reverse complement strand
TGCCGATCACCGCCCCCCCTCCTGCCGATCGCCCCCCCTCCTGCCGATCGCCGCCCCCCTCCTGCCGATCGCCGCCCCCCTTCCTGCCGATCGCCGCCCCCCCCCTCCTGCCGATCGCCGCCCCCCCTCCTGCCGATCGCCGCCCCCCCTCCTGCCGATCGCCGCCCCCCCCTCCTGCCGATCGCCGCCCCCCTCCTGCCGATCGCCGCCCCCCCTCCTGCCGATCGCCCCCCCTCCTGCCGATCGCCCCCCCTCCTGCCGATCGCCCCCCCTCCTGCCGATCGCCCCCCCCTCCTGCCGATCGCCCCCCCCTCCTGCCGATCGCCCCCCCTCCTGCCGATCGCCCCCCCCTCCTGCCGATCGCCCCCCCCTCCTGCCGATCACCGCCCCCCCTCCTGCCGATCGCCGCCCCCCCTCCTGCCGATCGCCGCCCCCCCTCCTGCCGATCGCCGCCCCCCTCCTGCCGATCGCCGCCCCCCCTCCTGCCGATCGCCCCCCCTCCTGCCGATCGCCCCCCCTCCTGCCGATCGCCCCCCCTCCTGCCGATCGCCCCCCCCTCCTGCCGATCGCCCCCCCTCCTGCGATCGCCCCCCCTCCTGCCGATCGCCCCCCCTCCTGCCGATCGCCCCCCCTCCTGCCGATCACCGCCCCCCCTCCTGCCGATCGTCCTGCCGATCGCCGCCCCCCCTCCTGCCGATCGCCGCCCCCCCTCCTGCCGATCGCCGCCCCCCTCCTGCCGATCCCCGCCCCCCCTCCTGCCGATCGCCCCCCCCTCCTGCCGATCGCCCCCCCCCTCCTGCCGATCGCCCCCCCCCTCCTGCCGATCGCCCCCCCCCTCCTGCCGATCGCCCCCCCCTCCTGCCGATCGCCGCCCCCCCCTCCTGCCGATCGCCGCTCCCCCCTCCTGCCGATCGCCCCCCCCCCTCCTGCCGATCGCCGCCCCCCCCTCCTGCTGATCGCCGCCCCCCCACCTCCTGTCTCTCAAGCTGGTTGGCTGCGGGCGGGAAACCGAGGCCTCACATTCAAATTAGGCCCTGACGGTAAACTTGGCAGGGTCTGTGGGTGTCCCGGCCTCCCGGGTTTCCCGCCTGCCTCGGAGCCGCTCCCCACCCCCAGCCCACCTCCCTGAACAAAATTCCGGCCAGAATGTGTACCATTAGGGGTTTCATTGCTTCTTCTTCCTGCAGTGCTCTGGCTGTGGCAGGAATAATGAGCGATCATTCAGGAAATTCCTGATTGACATTGATTTTAACAAGGGGCGGGTACTAAGAAAATGGCCTTAAATGCTCTTTTGACGAGGGCAATGGTGGAGCAGGGAAACGTCCCAGGAAATAATGGCGTGGAGTAAGCAACGGTGTAAGTCACAATTTCCTGGGGCATTTGCACAGTAAATGCACCCTTACAATGGCACAAGTCTCCAGGAAATTCCGGGCCAATATTGGGGCCTTAGTGGCACAATGAGTAGACACGAGGCTTTCACCTTCGAATCCAGCCCAGAATAACTGGATGAAAGTCTCCTGGGTCTGCTGGATAAGGGGCCCACAACACAAAACTGTCATCAGCTTGCACGTGTTGGCAGCCTCACTCAGAGAGGCCAGTGAGATCAGCAAGTGTCCCGCTGGTGCAGTAAGGGGTGGTCATTGGGTGAGACCCAATGGCTTGGGTGGAGCAAAATCAGAAGCCTGTTTACAATTTAATTATGGCCGTCACACAGAGAGGAGCTGCAGTAGGACCGAGTCAAACGTTGACTCGACGGGAAACCTTCATCCTGTGGAACCTATAGCACTGGCCAAGTCTCAACTCCCTGGGCAGCCGTTTATTACTGAGATTATAGCTCACACATCGTCATCTTGAAGAATTATTCAATATTACAGCAATAATACTGCTGGGCAGCAGATTTATTTCTGTAATTATAGTAAACCGTTAATTTTAAACCTCTCCAAAATTTAAAAAGTCTTCCATTGTGTCTGTTCCTCCTACTTATGAGGAAATTTTAACTCCCACCTGGTAGGACAGTTGAAATGGAGCGGGTGAATTACCCACTCTGTTTCTGATCAGTTGTAATACATTGTTTTGTGCCTTTCTATAATCTCCCATTCCTGGTACCATTCTCATTAATCTCGGGCGTACCTTTCTCATGACTCTTTAAACCCGATCACAACCCTCAACACTTCACCGGAAACCAATTATTCTGATGTAGAGTAGACTGTTGCTATGGAAGCAGACACAGGAACCATTTTGACCCAGCAAGATCCCAAAAACAGCAATGAGATGAACAACCAGTTGATCTGTTGAAGAAAGAATGTTGACCAGGACATTGGGAGTCCTTCCTGCTCTTCATCAACGAGTGCCATGGAATCATTAACATCCATGAGAATTGCGTGGACAGTGCAGCACTCCCTCACTGCTGCACTGGAGTGTCAGCCTGGATTACGTGTGCAAGTCTCTAGAGTGGGGCTGGAACCCACAACCATCTGACTCCGAGGCAAAAGTCCTATTAACTGAGCCACGCTGAGCCACACTGACATTTGGCAGGTGACTTGGGGCTATTCCATCATTCATAGCAGCATTGAGCCTGTGGCTTTAATAGAAGGCTTTCATCAACAGTAGGATTCATGAGAGCGCCCATCTCCATAAGGTTCTCCTGCTTTGACTTGCTCTCCAGTGACCGGAAGCAAGAGAGAAGATTCACAAACCCCACGGGCTGTGAAGAGAGAACAAGAAATGCGGAACAAGGGAAACAGAGAAGGAGAAGAAAAGAGAAAGACCGAGAAGCAGTGTAAGAAAATCGAAGTATCCATTAAAGCCACTTGGCTGTACCCAGCGGCTCGGGTAACAGAAGCATCTTGTTCCGACCCAATTCTACAGTCTCCTCCATCCCTATGTCCCTGATAACAACCTCTACTCGATAAACCCTGGTCTAGTGCGTGTCACCCCTCCCTCCATTCTGTCACCCATGGCACAGCCTTTATCTCTCTTGGCCCCTCACTCTGGTAAGAAAGAAGGATTTGCATTTATATAGCGCCTTTCACATCTTCAGGATGCCCCAAAATGCTTCACGGCCAACAAATTACTTTTGAAGTGCAGTCACTGTTGTTTTGTAGGCAAAACTGGGAGCAAGTTGGCACACGGCAAGTCATACAGCAATGTGATTGAATGACCAGTTAATCCGATTCTGGTCGTTTTGGTTGAGGGAGAAATGTTGGCCAGGATACGAGAGAACTCTCCTACTCTCCTTTGAATAGTGCCATGGGATCTTCTACATCCACCTGAACAGGCAGTCGAGGCCTCAATTTAATGTCTCATCCGAAAGATGGCACCTCTGACAATGCAGCACTCCCTCAGTACTGAACTGGAGTGTCAGCCGAGATTATGAGCTGAAGATCTGGAGTGGGCCTTAAACCCACAACCTTCTGACTCAGAGGCGAGAGTGCTACCCACTGAGCAAGAATTCACTCTCTAATCCCTTTTAGCCTGATACCTCTTTCACCACCTATTGCCAGCACCTTTCGTCACCTCCCCTAATCTCCCACCTCCTCCTGCTCGAGTCTGACTTCCAACCATGAAGTGCCTTGGCATGTTTTGTTACATTACAGGGCTATATAAATGGAAGTGGTTGCCTGTTTGTATTTGGCCTGAGGCAACCCCTCCGGAACAGTGCTCGCAGCGAAAAATCTCGCCCTGCAGATCTGTCCAATGTCTACAGTTCTGTGCAAAACACTCCCGCTCTCCAAATAGCACATTAAACCTGACCTCTGACCTCAGCACTCCTTGTAATCAACAGATACCAAATCAATTACTTTCTCTTCTCCAGATTGCCTGCTGTAACCATGGTTACCGCATACCTTCTCTGATCACTCACCGTAATCAAATTGCTACAGTTTCGTTCTCTGAATAAAACATTTTCAGATGCAACAAACCAACTTCAGCAATTCATGTACTTTACACATCTCTAAACAACGTTTAACCATTTCACACCACAGACTGGGAACCTTCCCTCCTTCCCACCACAGACTGGGAACCTTCCCTCCCTCCCTCCCACCACAGACTGGGAACCTTCCCTCCTTCCCACCACAGACTGGGAACCTTCCCTCCCTCCCTCCCACCACAGACTGGGAACCTTCCCTCCTTCCCACCACAGACTGGGAACCTTCCCTCCCTCCCTCCCACCACAGACTGGGAACCTTCCCTCCTTCCCACCACAGACTGGGAACCTTCCCTCGCTCCCTCCCTCCCACCACAGACTGGGAACCTTCCCTCCTTCCCTCCACAGACTGGGAACCTTCCCTCGCTCCCTCCTTCCCTCCACAGACTGGGAACCTTCCCTCCTTCCCTCCCTCACACCACAGACTGGGAACCTTCCCTCCCTCCCACTACAGACTGGGAACCTTCCCTCCCTCCCACCACAGACTGGGAACCTTCCCTCCCTCCCTCCCTCCCACCACAGACTGGGAACCTTCCCTCCCTCCCACCACAGACTGGGAACCTTCCCTCCTTCCCTCCCTCCCACCACAGACTGGGAACCTTCCCTCGTTCCCACCACAGACTGGGAACCTTCCCTCCTTCCCACCACAGACTGGGAACCTTCCCTCCTTCCCTCCCTCCCTCCCACCACAGACTGGGAACCTTCCCTCCTTCCCTCCCTCCCACCACAGACTGGGAACCTTCCCTCCCTCCCACCACAGACTGGGAACCTTCCCTCCTTCCCTCCCTCCCTCCCACCACAGACTGGGAACCTTCCCTCCTTCCCTCCCTCCCTCCCACCACAGACTGGGAACCTTCCCTCGTTCCCACCACAGACTGGGAACCTTCCCTCCTTCCCACCACAGACTGGGAACCTTCCCTCCTTCCCTCCCTCCCACCACAGACTGGGAACCTTCCCTCCCTCCCACCACTGACTGGGAACCTTCCCTCCTTCCCTCCCTCCCTCCCACCACTGACTGGGAACCTTCCCTCCCTCCCACCACAGACTGGGAACCTTCCCTCCCTCCCACCACAGACTGGGAACCTTCCCTCCCTCCCACCACAGACTGGGAACCTTCCCTCCTTCCCACCACAGACTGGGAACCTTCCCTCCTTCCCTCCTTCCCACCACAGACTGGGAACCTTCCCTCCTTCCCACCACAGACTGGGAACCTTCCCTCCTTCCCTCCCTCTCACCACAGACTGGGAACTTTCCCTCCCTCCCACCACAGACTGGGAACATTCCCTCCTTCCCTCCTTCCCACCACAGACTGGGAACCTTCCCTCCTTCCCACCACAGACTGGGAACCTTCCCTCCTTCCCACCACAGACTGGGAACCTTCCCTCCTTCCCTCCTTCCCACCACAGACTGGGAACCTTCCCTCCTTCCCACCACAGACTGGGAACCTTCCCTCCTTCCCTCCCTCTCACCACAGACTGGGAACTTTCCCTCCCTCCCACCACAGACTGGGAACATTCCCTCCTTCCCTCCCTCCCACCACAGAATGGGAACCTTCCCTCCTTCCCTCCCTCCCACCACAGACTGGGAACCTTCCCTCCTTCCCACCACAGACTGGGAACCTTCCCTCCTTCCCACCACAGACTGGGAACCTTCCCTCCTTCCCACCACAGACTGGGAACCTTCCCTCCTTCCCACCACAGACTGGGAACCTTCCCTCCCTCCCACCACAGACTGGGAACCTTCCCTCCTTCCCTCCCTCCCACCACAGACTGGGAACCTTCCCTCCTTCCCACCACAGACTGGGAACCTTCCCTCCTTCCCACCACAGACTGGGAACCTTCCCTCCTTCCCACCACAGACTGGGAACCTTCCCTCCTTCCCACCACAGACTGGGAACCTTCCCTCCTTCCCACCACAGACGGGGAACCTTCCCTCCTTCCCACCACTGACTGGGAACCTTCCCTCCTTCCCACCACAGACTGGGAACCTTCCCTCCTTCCCACCACAGACTGGGAACCTTCCCTCCTTCCCACCACAGACTGGGAACCTTCCCTCCTCCCACCACAGACTGGGAACCTTCCCTCCCTCCCACCACAGACTGGGAACCTTCCTCCTTCCCTCCCTCCCACCACAGACTGGGAACCTTCCCTCCCTCCCACCACTGACTGGGAACCTTCCCTCCCTCCCACCACAGACTGGGAACTTTCCCTCCCTCCCACCACAGACTGGGAACCTTCCCTCCTTCCCACCACAGACTGGGAACCTTCCCTCCTTCCCACCACAGACTGGGAACCTTCCCTCCTTCCCACCACAGACTGGGAACCGTCCCTCCTTCCCACCACAGACTGGGAACCTTCCCTCCTTCCCACCACAGACTGGGAACCGTCCCTCCTTCCCACCACAGACTGGGAACCGTCCGTCCTTCCCACCACAGACAGGGAACCTTCCCTCCTTCCCACCACAGACAGGGAACCTTCCCTCCTTCCCACCACAGACTGGGAACCTTCCCTCCCTCCCACCACAGACTGGGAACCTTCCCTCCTTCCCTCCCTCCCACCACAGACTGGGAACCTTCCCTCCTTCCCTCCCTCTCACCACAGACTGGGAACTTTCCCTCCCTCCCACCACAGACAGGGAACCTTCCCTCCTTCCCACCACAGACAGGGAACCTTCCCTCCTTCCCACCACAGACTGGGAACCTTCCCTCCCTCCCACCACAGACTGGGAACCTTCCCTCCTTCCCTCCCTCCCACCACAGACTGGGAACCTTCCCTCCTTCCCTCCCTCTCACCACAGACTGGGAACTTTCCCTCCCTCCCACCACAGACTGGGAACCTTCCCTCCCTCCCACCACAGACTGGGAACTTTCCCTCCCTCCCACCACAGACTGGGAACCTTCCCTCCTTCCCACCACAGACTGGGAACCTTCCCTCCTTCCCACCACAGACTGGGACCTTCCCTCCTTCCCACCACAGACTGGGAACCGTCCCTCCTTCCCACCACAGACTGGGAACCTTCCCTCCTTCCCACCACAGACTGGGAACCTTCCCTCCTTCCCACCACAGACTGGGAACCGTCCCTCCTTCCCACCACAGACTGGGAACCGTCCGTCCTTCCCACCACAGACAGGGAACCTTCCCTCCTTCCCACCACAGACTGGGAACCTTCCCTCCCTCCCACCACAGACTGGGAACCTTCCCTCCCTCCCACCACAGACTGGGAACCTTCCCTCCTTCCCACCACAGACTGGGAACCTTCCCTCCTTCCCTCCTTCCCACCACAGACTGGGAACCTTCCCTCCTTCCCACCACAGACTGGGAACCTTCCCTCCTTCCTCCCTCACCACAGACTGGGAACTTTCCCTCCCTCCCACCACAGACTGGGAACATTCCCTCCTTCCCTCCCTCCCACCACAGACTGGGAGCCTTCCCTCCTTCCCACCACAGACTGGGAGCCTTGCCTCCTTCCCACCACAGACTGGGAGCCTTCCCTCCTTCCCACCACAGACGGGGAGCCTTCCCTCCTTCCCACCACAGACGGGGAGCCTTCCCTCCTTCCCACCACAGACGGGGAGCCTTCCCTCCTTCCCACCACAGACGGGGAGCCTTCCCTCCTTCCCACCACAGACTGGGAGCCTTCCCTCCTTCCCACCACAGACGGGGAGCCTTCCCTCCTTCCCACCACAGACGGGGAGCCTTCCCTCCTTCCCACCACAGACGGGGAGCCTTCCCTCCTTCCCACCACAGACTGGGAGCCTTCCCTCCTTCCCACCACAGACGGGGAGCCTTCCCTCCTTCCCACCACAGACGGGGAGCCTTCCCTCCTTCCCACCACAGACGGGGAGCCTTCCCTCCTTCCCACCACAGACGGGGAGCCTTCCCTCCTTCCCACCACAGACGGGGAGCCTTCCCTCCTTCCCACCACAGACGGGGAGCCTTCCCTCCTTCCCACCACAGACGGGGAGCCTTCCCTCCTTCCCACCACAGACGGGGAGCCTTCCCTCCTTCCCACCACAGACGGGGAGCCTTCCCTCCTTCCCACCACAGACGGGGAGCCTTCCCTCCTTCCCACCACAGACGGGGAGCCTTCCCTCCTTCCCACCACAGACGGGGAGCCTTCCCTCCTTCCCACCACAGACGGGGAGCCTTCCCTCCTTCCCACCACAGACGGGGAGCCTTCCCTCCTTCCCACCACAGACGGGGAGCCTGCCCTCCTTCCCACCACAGACGGGGAGCCTGCCCTCCTTCCCACCACAGACGGGGAGCCTGCCCTCCTTCCCACCACAGACGGGGAGCCTGCCCTCCTTCCCACCACAGACGGGGAGCCTGCCCTCCTTCCCACCACAGACGGGGAGCCTGCCCTCCTTCCCACCACAGACGGGGAGCCTGCCCTCCTTCCCACCACAGACGGGGAGCCTGCCCTCCTTCCCACCACAGACGGGGAGCCTGCCCTCCTTCCCACCACAGACGGGGAGCCTGCCCTCCTTCCCACCACAGACTGGGAGCCTGCCCTCCTTCCCACCACAGACGGGGAGCCTGCCCTCCTTCCCACCACAGACGGGGAGCCTGCCCTCCTTCCCACCACAGACGGGGAGCCTGCCCTCCTTCCCACCACAGACGGGGAGCCTGCCCTCCTTCCCACCACAGACGGGGAGCCTGCCCTCCTTCCCACCACAGACGGGGAGCCTGCCCTCCTTCCCACCACAGACGGGGAGCCTGCCCTCCTTCCCACCACAGACGGGGAGCCTGCCCTCCTTCCCACCACAGACGGGGAGCCTGCCCTCCTTCCCACCACAGACGGGGAGCCTGCCCTCCTTCCCACCACAGACGGGGAGCCTGCCCTCCTTCCCACCACAGACTGGGAGCCTTCCCTCCTTCCCACCACAGACTGGGAACCTTCCCTCCTTCCCACCACAGACTGGGAACCTTCCCTCCTTCCCACCACAGACTGGGAACCTTCCCTCCTTCCCACCACAGACTGGGAACCTTCCCTCCTTCCCACCACAGACTGGGAACCTTCCCTCCTTCCCACCACAGACTGGGAACCTTCCCTCCTTCCCACCACAGACTGGGAACCTTCCCTCCCTCCCACCACAGACTGGGAACCTTCCCTCCTTCCCTCCTTCCCACCACAGACTGGGAACCTTCCCTCCTTCCCTCCTTCCCACCACAGACTGGGAACCTTCCCTCCTTCCCTCCTTCCCACCACAGACTGGGAACCTTCCCTCCTTCCCTCCTTCCCACCACAGACTGGGAACCTTCCCTCCTGCCCTCCTTCCCACCACAGACTGGGAGCCTTCCCTCCTTCCCTCCTTCCCACCACAGACTGGGAACCTTCCCTCCCTCCCACCACAGACTGGGAACCTTCCCTCCTTCCCACCACAGACTGGGAACTTTCCCTCCTTCCCACCACAGACTGGGAACCTTCCCTCATTCCCACCACAGACTGGTAACCTTCCCTCCCTCCCAACACTGACTGGGAACCTTCCCTCCTTCCCTCCCTCCCAACACTGACTGGGAACCTTCCCTCCTTCCCTCCTTCCCACCACAGACTGGGAACCTTCCCTCCTTCCCACCACAGACTGGGAACCTTCCCTCCTTCCCACCACAGACTGGGAACTTTCCCTCCTTCCCACCACAGACTGGGAACCTTCCCTCATTCCCACCACAGACTGGTAACCTTCCCTCCCTCCCAACACTGACTGGGAACCTTCCCTCCTTCCCTCCCTCCCAACACTGACTGGGAACCTTCCCTCCTTCCCTCCTTCCCACCACAGACTGGGAACCTTCCCTCCTTCCCACCACAGACTGGGAACCTTCCCTCCTTCCCACCACAGACTGGGAACCTTCCCTCCTTCCCACCACAGACTGGGAACCTTCCCTCCTTCCCTCCCTCCCACCACAGACTGGGAACCTTCCCTCCTTCCCACCACAGACTGGGAACCTTCCCTCCTTCCCACCACAGACTGGGAACCATCCCTCCTTCACCTATTCCACATGAAATGCTACTACACAATCTCCAAGGTTAAACTTGGAGGTGGATATTGAATTTTTTTTTTACTTTTTGTGGGATGTGGGCGTCACTGGCAAGGCCAGCATTTATTGCCCATCCCTAATTGCCCTCAAGAAGGTGGTGGTGAGCCGCCTTCTTGAACCGCTGCAGTCCGTGTGGTGAAGGTACAACCACAGTGCTGTTAGGTAGGGAGTTCCAGGATTTTGACCCAGAGACGATGAAGGATCGGTGATATACTTCTAAGTCAGGATGATGTGTGACTTGGAGGGGAACTTGCAGGTGGTGGTGTTCCCATGCGCCTGCTGCCCTTGTCCTTCTAGGTGGAAGAGGTCGCGGGCTTAGGAGGTGCTGTCGAAGAAGCCTTGACGAGTTGCTGCAGTGCATCTTGTAGATGGTACACACTGCAGCCACGGTACGCCGGTGGTGGAGGGAGTGGATGTTTAAGGTGGTAGAGGGGGTGGCAATCAAGCGGGCTGCTTTGTCCTGGATGGTGTTGAGCTTCTTGAGTGTTGTTGGAGCTGCACTCATCCAGGCAAGTGGGGAGTATTCCATCACACTCCTGACTTGTGCCTTGTAGATGGTGGAAAAGGAGTCAGGAGGTGAGACACTCGTCGCAGAATACCTAGTCTTTTACCTGCTCTTGTTGCCACAGTATTTATTTACGTGGCTGGTCCAGTTAAGTTTCTGGTCAATGGTGACCCCCAGGATGTTGATGGTGGGGGATTTGGTGATGGTAATGCCATTGAATGTCAAGGGGCGGTGTTTAGACTCTCGCTTGTTGGAGATAGTCATTACCTGGCACTTCTGTGGCGCGAATGTTACCTGCCACTTATCAGCCCAGGCCTGAACGTCGTCCAGGTCTTGTTGCATTGGGGAGAGAAAGCAGCGGGTACTCGATTGGGGGGTGGGAAGGTTCCCAGTCTGTGGTGGGAGGTGGGGAAGGTTCCCAGTCTGTGGTGGGAGGGGGGGAAGGTTCCCAGTCAGTGATGGGTTGTACGGAGTGGGAGTCCCAGGGATCATTGCTGGGGCCGATACTGTTTCTGATCCACACAAACACATGAAAGCCCGGATTCTGAAACACAAAGGAAGTTGGTCAAGCTCACAGGTAATATTAAACAGTGGAGGCAGTAGAGTCTGATAAAGCAGCCAAGGGATTACAGCAGACCTGGGCAATGTTTGCAAGTGGGCACAACTGTGGCAACTGAAATTCAATACCGAGAAATGCACCGTCTTGCAGATTGGAGGAAATATGGAGAACATAATGAATGGTGTCGAACTGTGGCAGAAAGAGAAATGAGAGCGATGACAGACTGCACCAACCATGTCCAGTCATTGCAGAGCAGCAATGAACAAATCACACGCAATGCTGAGCGACATTGTCAAGCCAGTGGACTATAGGTCTGAGGCTGTCTGGTGTGGTCAGGCTGCAGCCGGAGTATTGGGTTCGGTTCTAGTCACCAAGGCACCAGAGAAATATTCACATCTTCGAGGTGGTGCCAGGAGACTGATCCCCAGTGTCAGAGGGATGGAGTTACGAGGGAAGGTTATAAAAACTTGGATTCTTCAACCTTAACAGGAGGTGAACGAGAGGGGATCTTCGAGAGGGATGTGCGATTCTGGGGTTATCCACCATCATAAACCCTGCCTGAACTGCCCTTCCATTGACTTCAGGAGGAAGCAAAATCGGGCGAGGTGCATAACGGGCAGCAAATTCCATATGGGCCGTTCTCCACTATTGCCCTAAGTTAAAATAACCCTCACTAGGTGGAACACAACAGGTTAATCCTGAGTGCTGTGGAACAGGTTAATCCTGAGTGCTGTGGAACAGGTTAATCCTGAGTGCTGTAGAACAGGTTAATCCTGAGTGCTGTAGAACAGGTTAATCCTGAGTGCTGTAGAACAGGTTAATCCTGAGTGCTGTAGAACAGGTTAATCCTGAGTGCTGTAGAACAGGATAATCCTGAGTGCTGTAGAACAGGTTAATCCTGAGTGCTGTAGAACAGGTTAATCCTGAGCGCAATAGAACAGGTTAATCCTGAGCGCTGTGGAACAGGTTAATCCTGAGTGCTGTGGAACAGGTTAATCCTGAGTGCTGTAGAACAGGTTAATCCTGAGTGCTGTAGAACAGGTTAATCCTGAGTGCTGTAGAACAGGTTAATCCTGAGTGCGTTAGAACAGGTTAATCCTGAGTGCGTTAGAACAGGTTAATCCTGAGTGCGTTAGAACAGGTTAATCCTGAGTGCGTTAGAACAGGTTAATCCTGAGTGCGTTAGAACAGGTTAATCCTGAGTGCGTCAGAACAGGTTAATCCTGAGTGCGTCAGAACAGGTTAATCCTGAGTGCGTCAGAACAGGTTAATCCTGAGTGCGTCAGAACAGGTTAATCCTGAGTGCGTCAGAACAGGTTAATCCTGAGTGCGTCAGAACAGGTTAATCCTGAGTGCTATAGAACAGGTTAATCCTGAGTGCGTTAGAACAGGTTAATCCTGAGTGCGTTAGAACAGGTTAATCCTGAGTGCGTTAGAACAGGTTAATCCTGAGTGCTATAGAACAGGTTAATCCTGAGTGCGTTAGAGCAGGTTAATCCTGAGTGCTGTAGAGCAGGTTAATCCTGAGTGCTGTAGAACAGGTTAATCCTGAGTGCGTTAGAGCAGGTTAATCCTGAGTGCTGTAGAACAGGTTAATCCTGAGTGCGTTAGAACAGGTTAATCCTGAGTGCTATTCCAGGTTGAACCACAACTGTGACACAGAACGAACAGGTTCAGGACTGATGGTCTCTATTTTTGCCTGGGCCCTTCAGTTATATTTGGCATGAGCCCAAAGCCACCAGAACAAATATCAGTACAAGTGCCTCCCCCACCCCACCCTCGGGAGGAGGATGCCACTAAAACACAGCAAGAGATTCAGTCAAACAGTAAACAGTCATTTTCTTCTCATCATTGAGGAGATGGACAATGTCCCGCAGAGCCCACGTGATCTCAATCCAGTGACACCGAGGAGCACATCAGCTCAGGGCTGACATCAGGAAGAGTGACCAACACCTGGAGTGGAGGCAGAAACTCTGGAATCCTTCGAGAGGCAGTTGGATGCTGTGATGGGGGAAGGATTGTAGGTTTCTACACAAGGATAGGAACATTAAGAACAGGAGGAGGCCATTCAGCCCCTTGAGCCTGCTCCGCCATTCAATTAGGTCATGGCTGATCTGTACCTCAACACCACTTACCTGCCTTAGCTCCATATCCCTCGATACCCTTACCCAATAAAAATCTATCGATCTCAGTCTTGAAAGTTTCAATTGTCCCCCAGCATCCACAGCCTTTTGGGGGAGATTGTTCCAGAATTCCACTACCCTTTGTGTGAAAAAGTGCTTCCTGATTCACCCCTAAATGGACTAACTCTAATTTGAAGATTATGCTCCCTTGGTCTAGATTCCCCACCAGTGGAAATAGTTTCTCTACATCTACCCTATCGAACCCTTTTATCATATTAAGCACCTCGATCAGATCACCCCTCAACCATCGAAACTCAAGGGAATACAAGCCAAGTTTGTGCAACCTGTCCTCATAATTGAACCCTTTTAGCCCCGGTATCATTCTGGTGAATCTGCGCTGCCCCCCCCCCCCCCCCCCCCTCCAAGGCCAGTATATCCTTCCTGAGATGCGGGACCCAGAGATGAACGCAGTGTCCAGATGGGGTCTGACCCAGAGTTCTGTACAACTGCAATATTACTTTGTATTCCAGCTCCCTTGAGATATAGGCCAACATTACTGATTACTTTTTGTACCTGTCCCCTAGCTTGTAATGATTTATGATGAGCTAGACGGGCTGAATGGTCTCCCTCGTGTGTACTGATCATTATGAAAAGGGGCATGGTTCTTTGTAGGTGGGGCGGACTGCACCTGGGGCAGGTTTGGTTCAAGGTTTAACCGATGTTTGTTTGTTTTAGGAGTTGGAGCCCCTGCGGTCCTCCGAAAAGCTTTGCCGACAGCTCATCTATCACCTGACCCCACACTCCAAGTGGCACAGACAGACCATGCCCAGGCGGAAGTCGCAAGGGTGGTAAGTACCCGCGGACATCGAAAGACGCTCGTGGTCAAGACATTGCCGGTCATTCCCTCTCATAGAAGATAGGAGCAGGAGTAGGCCATTCGGCCCCTCGAGCCTGTTCCGCCATTTAATGAGATCATGGCTGATCATCCAAATTCAGTACCCTGTCCCTGCCCCTCCCCCCTGGAGACGGAGCCCCCTCCCCCTGGAGACGGAGCCCCCTCCCCCCGGAGACGGAGCCCCCGCGAGACAGAGCCCCTCCCCCCCACAGAGACATTCTCCCCTCCCCCCCCCCCACAGAGACAGTCGCCCTTCCCCCCCCTCCACAGAGACAGTCGCCCTTCCCCCCCTCCACAGAGACAGTCGCCCCTCCCCCCTCCACAGAGACAGTCTCCCCTCCCCCCCCCACAGAGACAGTCTCCCCTCCCCCCCCCCACAGAGACAGTCTCCCCTCCCCCCCCCCACAGAGACAGTCTCCCCTCCCCCCCCCACAGAGACAGTCTCCCCTCCCCCCCCCCCACAGAGACAGTCTCCCCTCCCCCCCCCCCCCACAGAGACAGTCTCCCCTCCCCCCCCCCACAGAGACAGTCTCCCCTCCCCCCCCCCCACAGAGACAGTCTCCCCCCTCCCCCCCCCCCCCACAGAGACAGTCTCCCCTCCCCTTCCCTGCTACACGTTGAGTGATGTCTCCCGAGAGGGAGGCTGGTGTCTGGTGGAGCAGTGACCGGATGTGTGGGAAGTTTGAATCTTCTGATCTTTGAAGCCAGTTCTGATTCTGGAGCCGAAAGGTGTAAAAGTAAAAATCAGTTTGAGTTAGCTTGAAAGTATGAGAGTGTGATGGGTACATGGTAAATATACAGACCAGCAGGCTCACTAAAGAGAGAAAGACACACATTGTGATTTTTAATTGGTGTTTTCATGACTAGCAGTGAGTCGAGGCAGGGTGAATGGTTCAGCTCAGGGTCTGCCGCCAGTCCAACTCGTTAAGCTGCCGTCGCCATGGAGAGTAACTGGAGTTTATGGGTTTGTGATCACAAGGGAGGAAGATTTCCTCTGTGCACTGTGCGAGTACAGAAACCGTGCGCCTGTTTGTGAAGAAGGGTTTGCTGGCTGTTTTTGTACCTAGTGTAGAGGGGATAGTCTTTGTGGTACCGATCAACAGCGAACCGCACAAGAATGGTGTTCATAATCAGAAAGGATAAAAATCCCGTTAATGCCCTCTCCTATTCTCCCAGAAAGTACAAAGAATTTACCTAAACTCAATATACAACATGTAGGAAATTCAGTTTGAATTCAATTTGTCCATGAGACCCACTTCCTGCTCCCTCGACCCTATTCCCACCAAACTGCTGAACACCCGACTTCCCTTCCTGGCTCCCATGTTAGCTGACATTGTTAACGGTTCTCTCTCCTCAGTTACTACCCCCTCTCCTTCAAACCTGCCGTCATCACCTCCCTCCTCAAAAAAACAACCCTTGACCCCTCCGTCCTTGCAAAGTACCGCCCCATCTCCAACCTCCTTTTCCTCTCCAAAGTCCTTGAACGTGTTGTCGCTTCCCAAATCCGTGCCCATCTTTCCTGTAATTCTATGTTTGAATCACTCCAATCAGGTTTCTGCCCCGCCACAGTACCGAAACGGCTCTCATCAAAATCACAAATGGCATCATTTGTGACTGCGACAAAGGTAAGCTATCCCTCCTCATCCTTCTCGACCTGTCTGCAGCCTTTGACACGGTTTACCACTCCATCCTTCTCCAACGCCTCTCCACCGTCATCCAGCTGGGTGGGACTGCAGTCGCCTGGTTCCATTCTTATCTATCTAATCGTAGCCAGAGAATCACCTGCAACGGCTTCTCTTCCTGCTCCCACATCGTTACCTCCTGGAGTCCTCCAAGGATCTATCCTTGGCCCCCTCCTATTTCTCATCTACATGTTGCTCCTTGGCGACATCATCCGAAAACACAGCGTCAGTTTCCACATGTACGCTGACGACACCCAGCTCTACCTCACCACCACCCTCTCTCGACCCCTCCACTGTCTCTAAATTGTCAGACTGCTTGTCCGACATCCAGTTCTGGATGAGCAGAAATCTTATCCAATTAAATGTTGGGACAACCGAAGCCATTGTCTTCGGGCCCCGCCACAAACTCCGTTCCCTAGCCACCGACTCCATCCCTCTCCCTAGCATCTGTCTGAGGCTGAACCACACTGTTCACAACCTTGGTGTCATATTTTTGTATCTGCGCTCCTCTAATTCTGCCCTCTTGAGCATCCCTGATTATAATCGCTCAACCATTGGTGGCCGTGCCTTCTGTTGCCTGGGCCCTAAGCTCTGGAATTCCCTGCCTAAACCTCTCTACCTCTCTTCCCTCTTTTAAGACGCTCCTTAAAACCTACCTCATCTGCCCTAATTCCTCCTTATGTGGCTCGGTGTCAAATTATTGTCTTGGAACGCTCCTGTGAAGCACCGTGGGTCATTTTACTACGTTAAAGGCGCTACATAAGTACAAGTTGTTGTTGTTGTTGAAGGTGTTCTTCATATTCAAGTGAAATCAGAGAACCTATCGTTACTACTTGGTGAATGCAGATTAGAGGCTTTATAACGATGGGGTCGCACCTGTTTATAACGATGGGGTCACACCTGTTTATAACGATGGGGTCACACCTGTTTATAACGATGGGGTCACACCTGTTTATAACGATGGGGTCACACCTGTTTATAACGATGGGGTCACACCTGTTTATAACGATGGGGTCGCACCTGTTTATAACGATGGGGTCACACCTGTTTATAACGATGGGGTCGCACCTGTTTATAACGATGGGGTCACACCTGTTTATAACGATGGGGTCGCACCTGTTTATAACGGTGGGGTCACACCTGTTTATAACGATGGGGTCGCACCTGTTTATAACGATGGGGTCGCACTTGTTTATAACGATGGGGTCACACCTGTTTATAACGGTGGGGTCACACCTGTTTATAACGATGGGTTCAAACCTGTTTATAACGGTGGGGTCACACCTGTTTATAACGATGGGGTCACACCTGTTTATAACAATGGGGTCACACCTGTTTATAACGATGGGGTCACACCTGTTTATAACGATGGGGTCACACCTGTTTATAACGGTGGGGTAACACCTATTTATAACGATGGGGTCACACCTGTTTATAACGATGGGGTCGCACCTGTTTATAATGATGGGGTCACACCTGTTTATAATGATGGGGTAACACCTATTTGCAGTGATACGATTACACCTGTTTGTACTCCTGCTCATAATAATGTTTCACCTGTTTGTACTGATAATGTTACAGCTGTTTGTAATGATATGGTCGCACCTGTTTATCCTATGTTTCTATGTTTGTATTTATTGGGTTATTCCTGTTAATACTGATAGGGTTAAATAACAAGGAGTGATCACTTTGCTTTGCAATTTCAGCTCCATAACTATTGTTCAAACAACATAATGGTTCAAGTTCTGAGCTGTGTCACTATCTTGTAGCAGAGGGCAGTGGTGTTTCTCCCTGTGTCACTATCTTGTAGCAGGGGGCAGTGGTGTTTCTCCCTGTGTCGCTATCTTGTAGCAGACGGCAGTGGTGTTTCTGAGTTGTGTCACTACCTTGTAGCAGAGGGCAGTGGTGTTTCTGAGTTGTGTCACTATCTTGTAGCAGAGGGCAGTGGTGTTTCTGAGTTGTGTCACTACCTTGTAGCAGAGGGCAGTGGTGTTTCTGAGTTGTGTCACTATCTTGTAGCAGAGGGCAGTGGTGTTTCTCCCTGTGTCACTATCTTGTCATGATGCGGAGATGCCGGTGTTGGACTGGGGTGGACAAAATTGAGAGGTCGCACAACACCAGGTTATAGTCCAACAGTTTTATTTTAAATCACAAGCTTTCGGAGTTACAACTCCTTCGTCGGGTGAAGTGAGGAGATACAGAATCGTCAAAGCATATATAGATAGAGAACAATGCATGTGTAACTTACAATTGCAGACAACTAAATTCAATCATCCTGACTTTATCTGCCGAGGTGTGATAAAGTTAATCAGGTCAGCCAGGAAGGTACCACATCAAAGACATAGCAAGATACAACTGAGACAATGAGGTGGAGTCGCATGGGGTCTAACGTGTCAAAGCTGCCGTCTGTATGTAAAACGATTAACTTTAAAAAAATTTACTTTTTTACTGGGAATCACATCTGTGAACAAGCCAACGACGACTCGAGTCCGGATCACGTCATGTATCGTGACATAAACCCAAGATCCCGGTTGAGACCGTCTTCATGAGTGCGGAACTTGGCTATCAGTTTCTGCTCGATGATTTTGCGTTGTCGTGTTTTCCTAAGGCCGCCTTGGAGAACGCTTACCCGCAGATCCGAGGCTGAATGTCCTTGACTGCTGAAGTGTTCCCTGACTGGGAGGTAACAATCCTGCCTGGCGATTGTTGCACGGTGCTCGTTCATACATCTGCGGGTAAGCATTCTCCAAGGCGGCCTTAGGAAAACACGACAACGCAATTGGACAGAAGAGGTAGGTAAAGGGGAGAAGGGAATGGAGTTTCTACAATGTGTACAGGACTCCTTTCTAACCCAATATGTAAAAAGCACAACAAGGGAGGATTCGCTATTGGATCTAGTAATGGGGAATAAACCAGAGCAGATAAGAGAAGTAAAAGTAGGGGAACATCTAGGCAACAGTGACCATAATATAATACGCTTTAAGATGATAGTTGAGAAGGACATAAGTATGACAAAAATGAGCGTAATAGATTGGAGAAAAGCTGATTTTGAGGGGCTGAGAATAGAACTTGGGAAAATAAAATGGGCAACAATATTGGCAAACAACAATGTCTTTTCTTCTTGGGCAGTCCCTTGGAACCGAGGATGACTTGCTTCCACACTTAAAAATGAGTTCTCAGGTGACTGATGAGTCCAATGCGGGACCTACAGTCTCTGTCACAGGTGGGGCAGATGGTGGTTGAAGGAGCGGGTGGGAGGGGTGCTTGGGTTGATGTGCGCTCCTTGCACTGCTTGCGCTTGGCTTCCGCTTGCTCCCGGCGAAGAGACTCAAGGGGCCAGAAATTCGGCTGTTGTCGGGTGAGTACGTGCTGTGTACTCACCCGTAAGGCCATCTGAAGTGCCGGTTTCCTGCATGCACTGCGCATGCGCGGGAAACCGGAACTTCTGTTCCCCTGAAGGGAGGGGTTCAGAAGTCGAACGTGGGAGAGGCTGCGCGCACGCAGCGAACTTCAGGGTTTTTTTTCAGGTTTCTCCGGGAAGCTAAGTATGAAGAAGCTGCGCTTTTAAAAAGGAGGCGCAAGGCCTGTTTTTAACAAGGTAAGTGGTTAATTAATTACAATTTAAAAATTTTAATTCAACAGGTTTATCTTTTTTAGATACTTTAAAGAAATGTAAGTTTATTTTTAGCACCGTTAAAAAGTATAATTAATTTTTTCAAAAATTTAAATTTTTGTTTAAAGTAGTTAATTTATTTAACTTATGGTTATTTTAAAAATGTGATGTTTTTTTAAAAATTAATTTGAAGTTTAAGTGTGGTTTTGGGGCCGATCTCTATTCATAGATTTGACAGGTCAAATCTATGAATGAAAATGCCCTGCTAGGATTGGCTCTCCATGGCCCACGTGATCCCAGGGGACGCTTCGAACTAACTGCGCCCCTGGGATACACAAGCACTGCGCGCCGGTAGCTGCAGGAGGCCCAGGAGCCGAAGTCCTCGTGGGCCCAAAGCACAACTGCAGGTGTGGTAGGCAAGTACGCGCACGATGCTTGCACCCGCAGGAAGCCGGAAAGCTGAATTTCTGGCCCATGGTGTTCGGCGCCTTCCCGGATGCTTCTCCTCCACTTTGTGTGGTCTTGGGCCAGGGATTCCCAGGTGTCGGTGGGGATGTTGCACTTTTTCAAGGAGGCTTTAAGGGTGTCCTTGAAGCAATGGGAAACACTTAATATGGAGAATACGAAGTGATTAGGAGAGAAGTCAAAAAAACAATTAGGAAGGCAAAGAGGAACTATGAAATTCAATTATCAAGGAACATAAAACAAAATAGTAAAATATTTTACAGGCACATCAATAAAAAAAGGAAGGTTGGGATGGGAATAGGGTCATTAAGGGATAGACAGGATAATACCACAGATAACGATAGGGAGATGGCAGAAATATTAAATAATTATTTTGCTTCAGTATTTACCAGGGAGATAGAACAGGTGGACATGACATTGGATGATGAGATTAGTAATGAGATAAGTGCATTTAAAATAAAAAGAGGGGATATATTAAATAAACTAATCAAACTCAAAGAGGATAAAACCCCTGGTCCAGATGGATTGCATCCATACAGTTTAAAAGAATCTAGGGAAGAGATAGCAGAGGCATTACTACACATATTTAATAATTCGTTAGAAAAAGGTGTAGTGACAGAGGACTGGCGGATAGCTAACATAATACTTATATTTAAGAAGGGGGATAGAACATGTCCAGGGAATTATAGACCAGTCAGCTTAACATTGGTGGTAGGAAAAATAATGGAATCCCTACTAAAGGAGAAAATAGAAGAATATCTAGAAACCAAAAACATAGTAATGAATAGTCAGCATAGATTTCAAAAGGGAAAGTCTTGCTTGACCAACCTCATTGAATTATTTGAAGAGGTAACAGAGAGAGTAGACAATGGTAATGTAGTAGATGTAATTTATCTAGATTTTCAAAAGGCCTTCGATAAGTTACCCCATAATAGACTGATGAACAAGGTCAGAGAATGCGGAGTCAAGGGACAAGTAGCAGAATGGATAGCTGGGTGGCTTCGAGACAGAAAGTAGAGAGTAGGAGTAAAGGGTAGCTATTTAGAGTGGCAGAAGGTGGGAAGTGGTGTTCCACAAGGATCAGTGCTGGGATCACTGTTGTTCACAATTTATATTAACGATTTAGATTTTGGAATCAAATTTGCGGATGACACCAAATTGGGGGGATAGCCAATACTGAGGAGGACTGCAACAAATTACAGGAGGACATTAATAAACTTACAGAATGGGCAAATAATTGGCAAATGAGGTTCAACACAGATAAATGTGAGGTGTGATATTTTGGTAGGAAGAATAGGGAGGTCACTTATTACTTGGAGGGTGCGAGTCTCGGTGGGGTAGAACAACAAAGGGATCTCGGAGTACAAATACACAAATCACTAAAAGTATCGACACAGGTTAACAAGGCCATAAAAAAAGCAAACCAAGCACTAGGGTTTATTTCTAAAGGTATAGAATTGAAAAGTAGGGAAGTTATACTAAACTTGTATCGAACCTTGGTTAGACCACACTTGGAGTACTGCGTACAATTCTGGTCGCCATATCTAAAAAGGATATAGAGGCACTGGAGAGGGTGTAGAGAAGATTTACAAGGATGATACCAGAAATGCGAGGGTATACATTTCAGGAAAGGATGAACAGGCTGGGTCTCTTTTCTCTTGAAAAAAGAAGGCTGAGGGGTGACCTAATAGAGATCTTTAAAATTATGAAAAATTTTGATAGAGTGGATACAGAGAGAATGTTTCCACTTGTGGGGAAGAGCAAAACTAGAGGCCGTCAATATAAGATAGTCACCAAGAAATCCAATAGGGAATTCGGAAGAAACATTTTACCCAGAGAGTGGTGAGAATGTGGAACTCGCTACCACAGGGAGAGGTTGAAGCGAATAGTATAGATGCATTTAAGGGGAGGCTGAACAAGCATATGAGGGAGAAGGGAATAGAGGGTTATGCTGATAGATTTAGATGAGGAAAGACGGGAGGAGGTTCGAGTGGAGCATAAACGCCGGCATGGACTGGTTGGACCGAATGGCCTGTTTCTGTGCCGTATATCCTATGTAATCCTGTGTAAATGGCTGGGTAGAGTCCATGATAGGGTGCATGGGCTGTGGAAGGAGATTAAATGGGTGGGTAGAATGCATGCTAGGGGATTACAGGTCAGAGATAGGGCTCCAACACTAGCCCCAATTCTCCAGCCTGTGCTCCCTTCGAGTAGGGCTCCTTGCTGCGAATGCACGGTAAGGGAATTTGCCTCCTCGCATCCGTGTGGTTGCTGGGGTGAGCTTGCAGATGGCTGGTAAACAAGATTGGGAAAGTGTGACACCTTGGGATCCAATTCAGGTTCTGGCCTTATGTTTACATCGAGCTAACACAGGGCCTATAATTTCCACAACTTTTCTTCCTTTGATCTATTGATGTGTGATAGGTTGGTAGGTGTGCTTTTACAAACACATACATCAAAGTAGCCGCTTTGGTTACGATGCAGTCGGTCTCCCGCTGGGTCTTGATGAAGTGATGTACTTCCCACGAACTCAGCACGAGCTCTCAGTGTATTATTCATCTCTCCGTGGCACTAATTAGCTTTTCCCTTCTGGGCAGCCAACATCACACACACACACACACATACATAAGTGTGAATACACATATGCATACATACACAATTCAGAGCTTGTCAACTGTGGCTCAGTGGGTAGCACGCTTTCCTCTGAGTCAGCAGGCTGTGGGTTCAAGCCCCACTCCTTGAGCACCATATCTAGGCAGACTCTACAGTGTAGTGCTGAGGGAGCGCTGCACTGATAAGACGTTAAACCGAAAGTCTGCTCTCTCAGGTGGATGTAAAAGATCCCATGGCAGTATTTTGAAGAAGAGCCAGGGGAAAGTCCCACCATCACCGAGAGGACATGTTTCTGGGCGCGCGGATCACCACACCGGCTCCAGCTCCATTGTGCTACACTTGTGCTGACTCCAGGTTCTGCAGCCAGTCCATTTTATTGAGTCTGACGCAACACACCATCCAATTCTTTAACATCCATGACACCACATCCTCCGCTCTCTCCACATCCTCATTCCAGAGGCTTCCACTCCAACACTCTGATATCAGAGAAAGAAAGGAGGTTCTCTCTCTCCTGGGGACTCCGCTATACTGGGAAGCAATTTCCTGTTGGGGGGACACGCTCCTTCCTAAAGAGGACACTCTTTCTCCTGGTGGGCGGGACTCGCTGTCCTGCAGGGGGGGGCGGGGGGGAGGGGGCTACTATTCCGCCTGGAGATGCAGGCTCTTTCCTTGGGAAGCACTTCTGGGGATCTCTTGGTTGCACTCATTGTCTCCCTCTCTCTCGCACTCTCTCCCTCCCTCTCTCTCGCACTCTCTCCCTCCCTCTCTCTCGCACTCTCTCCCTCCCTCTCTCTCGCACTCTCTCCCTCCCTCTCTCTCGCACTCTCTCCCTCCCTCTCTCTCGCACTCTCTGCCTCCCTCTCTCTCGCACTCTCTGCCTCCCTCTCTCTCGCACTCTCTGCCTCCCTCTCTCTCGCACTCTCTCCCTCCCTCTCTCTCGCACTCTCTCCCTCCCTCTCTCTCGCACTCTCTCCCTCCCTCTCTCTCGCACTCTCTGCCTCCCTCTCTCTCGCACTCTCTGCCTCCCTCTCTCTCGCACTCTCTGCCTCCCTCTCTCTCGCACTCTCTCCCTCCCTCTCTCTCGCACTCTCTGCCTCCCTCTCTCTCGCACTCTCTCCGTCCCTCTCTCTCGCACTCTCTCCCTCCCTCTCTCTCGCACTCTCTCTCTCGCACTCTCTGCCTCCCTCTCTCTCGCACTCTCTGCCTCCCTCTCTCTCGCACTCTCTCCCTCCCTCTCTCTCGCACTCTCTCCCTCCCTCTCTCTCGCACTCTCTCCCTCCCTCTCGCACTCTCTCCCTCCCTCTCTCTCGCACTCTCTCCCTCCCTCTCTCTCGCACTCTCTCCCTCCCTCTCTCTCGCACTCTCTCCCTCCCTCTCTCTCGCACTCTCTCCCTCCCTCTCTCTCTCTCGCACTCTCTCCCTCCCTCTCTCTCGCACTCTCTGCCTCCCTCTCTCTCGCACTCTCTCCCTCCCTCTCTCTCGCACTCTCTCCCTATCTGGATCTGGTACCTTCCTGATCTACATGACTCAAAACCTGTCCATCGAATGAGGCTGAGGGGAAGTATTATGTTCCGTACTACTGACATCACTCACACAAATACACATTCAAATGTCAGCAAAAAGTATAAAAGAGGAAAAGAACGGGAATTCGGAGCATGGCTCGGGTCGGGGCCGGGGTCGGGCCAGGGGTCGGGGCTGTGGTCGGGGTCGGGGTCGGGGCTGTGGTCAGGGTCGGGGTCAGGGGTCGTGGCCGGGGACAGGATCGGGGACGGGGATGGGGTCGGGGCTGGGGTCGGGGCTGGGGTCGGGGCTGGGGCCGGGGATGGGGTCGGGGATGGGGTCGGGGTCGGGGCTGGGGATGGGGTCGGGGATGGGGTCGGGGATGGGGTCGGGGACGGGGTCGGGGCTGGGGATGAGGATGGGGTCGGGGACGGGGTCGGGGCTGGGGATGAGGATGGGGTCGGGGATGGGGCCGGGGTCGGGGTCGGGGGCTGGGGTCGGGGTCGGGGCTGGGGTCGGGGTCGGGGCTGGGGTCGGGGTCGGGGCTGGGGATGGGGTCGGGGCTGGGGATGAGGATGGGGTCGGGGATGGGGCCGGGGTCGGGGTCGGGGCCGGGGTCGGGGTCGGGGCCGGGGTCGGGGTCGGGGCTGGGGTCGGGGTCGGGGCTGGGGATGGGGTCGGGGCTGGGGATGGGGTCGGGGCTGGGGATGGGGTCGGGGATGGGGTCGGGGATGGGGTCGGGGATGGGGCTGGGGCCGGGGATGGGGTCGGGGCTGGGGTCGGGGATAGGGTCGGGGATGGGGCCGGGGTCGGGGCCGGGGTCGGGGATGGGGTCGGGGCTGGGGTCGGGGTCGGGGCCGGAGATGGGGTCGGGGATGGGGTCGGGGACGGGGCTGGGGTCGGGGCTGGGGGTCGGGGCTGGGGCTGGGGTCGGGGCTGGGGCCGGGGATGGGGTCGGGGCTGGGGTCGGGGATGGGGTCGGGGATGGGGCCGGGGTCGGGGCCGGGGTCGGGGATGGGGTCGGGGCTGGGGTCGGGGTCGGGGCTGGGGATGGGGTCGGGGATGGGGTCGGGGATGGGGTCGGGGCTGGGGATGGGGATGGGGTCGGGGACGGGGTCGGGGCTGGGGATGAGGATGGGGTCGGGGATGGGGCCGGGGTCGGGGTCGGGGTCGGGGCTGGGGTTGGGGTCGGGGCTGGGGATGGGGTCGGGGCTGGGGATGGGGTCGGGGCTGGGGATGGGGTCGGGGATGGGGATGGGGTCGGGGACGGGGTCGGGGCTGGGGCTGAGGATGGGGTCAGGGCCGGGGATGGGGTCGGGGTCGGGGATGGGGGTCGGGGCCGGGGATGGGGTCGGGGCCGGGGTCGGGGCCGGGGATGGGGTCGGGGCCGGGGATGGGGTCGGGGCCGGGGATGGGGTCGGGGCCGGGGATGGGGTCGGGGCCGGGGATGGGGTCGGGGCCGGGGATGGGGTCGGGGCCGGGGATGGGGTCGGGGCTGGGGATGGGGATGGGGTCGGGGATGGGGTCGGGGCTGGGGTTGGGGCTGGGGATGAGGATGGGGTCGGGGCTGGGGTCGGGGCTGGGGATGGGGTCGGGGCTGTGTACATTATTGAATCTCAGAGCCCGGCACTTCCCTCTGACTGTGTCAGTCTCTCTCTCGGCTTAGTTTATCTTTCCTCACTCAGAACCGTGGGATCTTTTACATCCACCTGAGAGAGCAGACGGGGCCTCGGTTTAATGTCTCATCCGAAGGACGCCACCTCTGACAGTGCAGCACTCCCTCAGCACTGCACTGGAGTGTCAGCCTAGATTTTGTGCTCAAGGAGTGGGGCTCGAACCCACAACCTTCTAAACAAATCTATTCCACCAGCTAAGATTAGCAGGGATGGCCAGAGCTCTGTAGCTTCAAACAATGGAGCCACTTCAGAGCTCCCTCACTGCCAAACTCATAATCCTGTCGGGTATTTTAAGCACATCGTGAATCAACATGAGCAGACAGCAGGAGACTGATTAATGGAGGGGGAGGAACATCATAAAACATTGATCACAGCAGTAAAGTGACACCGGAAAAATAGCTCATAATGCCTGTTGCCCGGTGCTGAGTGCTACTGCTTCAATAGACAGGCTGCAGTATTACACACTCTTTAAACACTGCTTAAAGGGACAGGCTCCAGTATTACACACACCTTAAACACTGCTTAAAGAGACAGGCTCCAGTATTACACACACATTAAACACAGCTTAAAGAGACAGGCTCCAGTATTACACACACATTAAACACAGCTTAAAGAGACAGGCTCCAGTATTACACACACCTTAAAGAGACAGGCTCCAGTATTACTCACTCTTTAAACACAGCTTAAAGAGACAGGCTCCAGTATTACACACACATTAAACACTGCTTAAAGAGACAGGCTCCAGTATTACACACACATTAAACACTGCTTAAAGAGACAGGCTCCTGTATTACACACACATTAAACACAGCTTAAAGATGCGGAGATGCCGGTGTTGGACTGGGGTGGACAAAAGTGAGAAGTCGCACAACACCAGGTTATAGTCCAACAGTTTTATTTGAAATCACAAGCTTTCGGAGCTGCTGCCCCTTTGTCAGGTGAAGTGACGAAGGGGCAGCAGCTCCGAAAGCTTGTGATTTCAAATAAAACTGTTGGACTATAACCTGGTGTTGTGCGACTTCTCACAGCTTAAAGAGACAGGCTCCAGTATTACACACACCTTAAACATTGCTTAAAGAGACAGGCTCCAGTATTACACACACATTAAACACTGCTTAAAGAGACAGGCTCCAGTATTACACACACATTAAACACTGCTTAAAGAGACAGGCTCCAGTATTACACACACATTAAACACTGCTAAAGAGACAGGCCCCATACAAAAATTCCGTTGTGTGAAACAGTGTCGCCAATGCACTACATCCCCATTCATTCCCTCCTCCCCCCATGCATTGACCATCCACTGGCACAGCAGCCTCCGTTCAAAATCATACTGCATGAGTTTGTTGCACCAGAGCACTATAGACTATAGATTCCTGTTGCCCATATTAGCGGATTGACACGCAGCGCACACGCATGACTTTCCCTGCCTGCTATTTCAGTGGTGCTGATGCAGGCAATGCCTTTGTGATAGAGCGGGCAGGTGAGTGTCATACAATGCACTCACACACTATAATCAGTGGTACTCTCCTAACCCTGTATGTTAAACATGGAGCAGCTACCACCTGTTCTGGCTGCAGTTCCCGTAAAGGTACATTGTGGGCATTGACTCTCCAAACAGAGGAGATTGTCTTTCCCTATTCGCCTTTAAAAATCTCTCTCAAATCGAATCATCTTCTCTGCTCCAGTGGAAATAGTCCCAGTATCTCAAGTCTCTCCTCATAACTAGAGTTTCCCAACCATGGCATCATCCTGGTGAATCTACGCTGCACACTCTCTGTGACGTTAATATTATTCCTCTAATCGTGCACCTACTGTTGCACACAGTGCTCTAACTGTGGCCTCACAGTTGCATGTAGTGCAATGTTACCCCGAATTTTAAATTTGGGTGTGCGGTCCCTTTAACGGGCTGTGCGGCCCATTCCCAAGTTTCGGCGCGAAACCGGACATTGGAAAAGCCGGGCTGCGTAGGACCGACAGAGAGTTGTGCGACCGGGTGGCAGCGCAGCTTAGAGGGAACGCTGATGTAGTGTACCTTTAAATTCATCAGGATTTGGCTGCCCCTTTAACAGAGGTAAAGTAATTACATTCCATCTGCCTCAAGCCAACAAGATTTGTGTGGGCGGGGTTGTTTATTTTGCAAGGTGACGCAGCCCCTTGAAGACCTGACTCAATGGAATGCCATTAAAGTCCCACTTGGCTGGTAAAATAAAGTTGCAGATTAAAAATCATATTAACAGCATCCAGTGGAGCTTTGATTAAAGCTTCAGTGGCAGTGGAGGGGCACCGTCTGGGCCTGATGTTCCAGGAGTGTGACTGCGTGGGTGGGAACCCCGTTCTGTAATGACACAGTCCTGGGCACAGATGGCAATGCTCCTCTCCGTGTTATTCCCCACACAGGTGCCCCCTGCCCCTGGTATTGCATCCACTTGTTCCAGCTCCTCACCTTGGGGGTCACTTCTCATCAGCATTTCGCCTGCTCTCGATGTCGCCTGATTGCACAGGCTGCAGCCCCCCCCCCCCACCCCCACCCCACCTTTGTTGTGGTGATGTCATGCATCCACCAAAAGTCAGCACGGGATCCACCAGGGCAGGACGGTGCGCAGGCCTCCACTGAGTGGGCTCGGGGGGAGGAACGGCCGCGGTTTCTACAGCAACAGTGGCACAAACCAACGCAAGGGAGGTGCAGGTGCAAGCTGACCTGAAGGAGCGAGGCAGAAAGGAGCAGAGCACCTGCAGCACGATCGGCTCATGTGTCAGAATAGGTGTTCCGATCCGCAGCAGCTCCACACAGGGCTGCCAGCAGGCCGGGACACGCTGGCCTCGCTCTGATGGCTTTGTTTTTCCTCTAACAGATGGGGATAGATGTCATGATGTTTTTGCACCCCCCCCCCCCCCCCCCCCATCCGCAGCTGAGCCCCTGACAGGAAGGGGATTGGGGCAGGTACAATACACTCCCATCCACCCCCTCAATCACCATTTGAAAAAGGACCTGCCGCTAGTTTTAACCCTTTTTAACTCCGATTCCCAACTCCATTTAAAATACCACAGGCAGGAAGAGTGCAAGAAGGGCTTTCTGCACAACACACCCAAGCCCTGGGTTGGGCCTTCGGAACAAAATGCCCTGTTGTGTGGTGGGAGTAATTTTATGGGTGCAGTCTGGTCTGGAACTATCATACAAGCCAGCCTATAAAACTTGGAAAGGCTGTTGAAGACTTCTGAAAAGCTGACACAACCTCAGAGATGCCAACTCTGGTGAATTTATCACGAGAAGCGCCATTTCGAAGTAAAATTAAACCTCACTCATTCCCTCACGATAGAACTGTCAAATCTCGCAATTTTTTTTCTCCCCTGGTCACGCCTCACCTTGCGATGTCAGTAATCGGTAAGTGGCAGCCGAATGCGCTTCCTGTCCGGGAGCAAAGGTCGGCGAGGTGTGGGGTCGGGTCGGGACGGGACGGGACAAGGCCTCAGTCTCGCCGGCTGGGAGGAGGACAGCGGGGCCTCACACTTAACGCTGCCGGCTGTCGGGACTTGGTGACTCGTGTAAGTGCAGGGCCTGTGGCGGGACCGGGGGTTTGTATATTTGAACCATGAATTACACCCTCCTTGCCCCAGGCCGTCTGTTCCGGAGCCTGTGATGTGTTGGGGTCGGCAGCTGGGAGGTTGAGGACGTGTCGAGTGGTCCCGGTAGGAACGGTGTTACTTCATGTTGTTGCGGATATGGTGACTCTTCACTGGTGGCAGTGCGTGGTCCCGATAGGGAATTGCGCAAAATATTAAAATGATTAATTATGCTCCCCACCCCACCTTCCTTTCTCGTCCCGAGATCTAAAACTTCGTGTTTCTAGATTCAACAGGTGACCTTCGCACTATAATCACACACACAAGAACATCAGAAATAGGAGCAGGAGTCGGCCATTTGGCCCCTCGAGCCTGCTCCGCCATTCAATGAGATCAGGCTGATCGTCTACCTCATCTCCACACACAGACATCGCTTGCAATACTGAATTTAAACCTAGGGGCACCTATGTAGGGGATCCTGTAATAAAGCTGCAGCTGGATCATTCATAAGTCCCGTTAGGAATATCAGGCAAAGGGTACCAGACAAATCTTGACCCTTTTTTACCACAGTTCCATAAGAAAATTGTCTGGAAATTTACCATCCACATCTAAGGGTGATTAGATGCCTAAAGATAAAAAAAATCTGAAGATATTGAAATGGCATTGCCGTAAGTATAGATTATAGTCAAATATTAGCATAAACCCAGATTCGCGGAACAACGAAGGAGGCAGTTCTGCGAGTTCATTATCTTCAGATTTTTAAAAAAAACTCTTTGCTGTGAACTGAAACCTTCCCAGCAGCGACTGCCAATTGCACAATGTGCACCACCCCAGCAGAGGTCATCCCAATCACTGTCATCGGAACCTTGATGCGGAGATGCCGGTGTTGGACTGGGGTGGACAAAAGTGAGAAGTCGCACAACACCAGGTTATAGTCCAACAGTTTTATTTGAAATCACAAGCTTTCGGAGCTGCTGCCCCTTCGTCAGGTGAAGTGAAGGAATACAGATCAGCAAAACCTATATAGACAGAGAACAATGCCTGTGCAGCGTACAATGTCAGACGACTACAGTTAATCTTTCTGATTAATCGGAACCTTAAACTGAGAAGCACAGCAACCTGGTGATTAACAGGTAGGATTTTTAAAACGTCTTTTGTGAAACATTTTCAGATGCAGTAATACAGTTTTTGTAAAGAGCTTAAATAAACCACTAATGAGGTTTATAAACCAACTGTCAATATATCTATATTGGTTTATGTTTGAAAGAAATAGCAACTCATGATTTTTATACCAAATCACTTGATTTTTAACAGTTTGAGGGAAAAATTCATCAGCAACCATCTTGGGGCGCTAAATTTAGCGCCCGGCGAAAAATAGCGCCGCCGATCACTAACTTCAGTTTTAGCGCCCCAAGAGGGAGGTGGGGCGCTAATTCAAGCGTTCCACTTCCTTCTTAGAGCGCTAACCCCGAATATCGGGGCGGTGAGTTCTGCAGCACTGCGCACTGGGCCACGTAGCGCTGCCGCAGGGAAGGGCTCTTCCCCTCATTAAAGGGGCAGGCCCAAGCCCACAACTCTGCGTGGCCTTACCTGGACCACCGGGGAGCGAGGAGCCGTGCCAGCAGCCCGGCACACAAGAGGAGTGCCGGGCTGCCAGATCGCGGCACGGACCCCGCGTTCAAATAGGCAACGGGCCGTGACAAGTGAGTCAGCCAATTTTTTTTTTTTCCCGCCCGCCACCTCCCCTTTAATTATCGCCCCGCGAGCCTCCTGTCGCTCCGCTCCCGCCCCGTGAATCGGTCGCTGTCATCGCCCGGCGCAGATTCAGGGGGCGCGGCCAATTTTGCAGGCGGGGTGAAAACGGGGCACTGCGCACGGTGATGACATCATCATCGCCTGCACAGTGGAGCGGAGCGGGGCGCTACCGGTTACCGCCGCCGCTAAACTCCCGCTGAAATTTAATGGGAGTCGTTAGCAGTGCCGCGCCCAGGCGAACAGTCGTGTGCGCCCCGAATCGCCCACCGAATTTCTAGCCCTTTGTCCCTTGATTGCTGAGACGCTGGGGTTGGCATTACTGCAAACTCCACAAAATACTGACAACTCAAAAAAAAAGTACAACTAAAAACTTGCCATAAATAAATAGCTATGACCAAGGTCACTGCTTCAAGGTGACTGAGCAATGTCAATTCCTTTTTATTGCAGTAGATTACAGGATTTTTAGTGTTTTGGGACCAGATTCCATGGCCTCCATATTAACCCTCCACCATGGATGGGAGACAGGCGGGGGGGGGGTTAAAGACTTAAATACGGGGAGCGTGACCCCAATATGCCACGCATGCGCTCACCGCCTTTTAACGGCGGTGGATATCGAGGCATCCGAGTGTCTCACCGTGGAGAGGCGGGACACTTCATTAACATATTTAAATCAGGCTCCCAATGTGCAATTGGAAGTCCGATTTGAATTTTACAGATGCTGCATGGGTTTCCCAGGGGTCGGAATACCCGGCAGTGAAAGGGAGGCTGCAGGCTCCACACGGTAAATTCCTTTTCCAGCACTGCTTGTGGACCAAGAGGAGCAGGACTGCTCCCCCCAGCCCTTCAAAGGAGCCTTCGGCAGCCACGATCGCTGACCTTCCCCCCTCCCAATTGCCAGGGACAGTCCCCAAGGGTCCCCGGCTGTGGCTTCCTGCCGCTGGCTGTCCCGCCCGCCAGCCAGGCCGTCAATCTCATTGGCTGCCGTGCGGGAAACAGAATAAAAAATGCTAATGCGGTCCTGCCATTAGGTTCGGCCTTGCCGGGTTCTTCGGCCGTTTTCACTCTCCCCCACCCCTCCCTCTCCCCCTCCCCGGCTCCCTCCCTCGCTCCCTCTCCCCCTCCCCGGCTCCCTCTCCCCCTCCCTCTCACTCTCCCCCTCCCCCGCTCCCTCTCTCCCTCCCCCGCTCCCTCCCCCGCTCCCTCCCCCGCTCCCTCCCCCGCTCCCTCTCCCCCTCCCCCTCCCCCTCTCCCTCTCCCCCTCCCCCCTCCCCCTCTCCCTCTCCCCCCTCCCCCGCTCCCTCTCCCCTCCCCCCCCGCTCCCGCTCCCTCTCCCCCGCTCCCCCTCCCCCGCTCCCTCTCCCCCCCTCCCCCTCCTCTCCCCTCCCTCTCCCTCCCTCTCCTCTCCCCCTCCCCCGCTCACTCTCCCCTCACCCTCTCCCGCTCCCTCTCCCCCGCTCCCCCTCCCTCTCTCCCCCCCTCCCCCGCCTCTCCCGCTCCCTCCCCCTCCTCTCCCCTCCCTCTCCCTCCCTCTCCTCTCCCCCTCCCCCGCTCACTCTCCCTCGCCTCTCCCTCACCCTCTCCCGCTCCCTCTCCCCCGCTCCCCCTCCCTCTCCCCCCTCCCTCTCCCCCCCTCCCCCGCCTCTCCCGCTCCCTCCCCCTCCTCTCCCTTCCCTCTCCCTCCCTCTCCTCTCCCCCTCCCCCGCACTCTCCCTCGCCTCTCCTCACCCTCTCCCGCTCCCTCCCTCTCCCCTCCCCCCCTCCCGCTCCCTCCCCCACACTCTCCCCCGCCTCTCCCTCTCCCACTCCCTCCCCCTCCTCTCCCCATCCCCTCCCTCTCCCTCCCTCTCCTCTCCCCCTCCCCCTCTCCCCCTCCCCCACACTCTCCCTCACCCTCTCCCGCTCCCTCTCCCTCCCCCTCCCTCTCCCCTCCCCCCTCCCACTCCCTCCCCCACACTCTCCCCCGCCTCTCCCTCCCCCACACTCTCCCCCGCTCCCTTTCCTGCTCCCTCAGAAATGCATAATTTTTCCAATGGTACATTTAGATATTTCTGAAGGGGATTTAAGCTCAGGGGGAGGGGCAAAATATGTTTCTAGAAACACTAAAGGCAATTTTGATTCTTGAAATTTTTGGGGACTCTCTCGCTGAAGTTTACATAAACCACCCCCCCCTTCCCTATGTGCACTGAAGGTACCCCTGGAGTTTAACCAGCTGTACCCGCACAATTCATTGGCACAGAGCCCTAGCTAAACTTTCCACTGCTTGTACACTCGCTGCCACCCTACCCCGGGGCTTACAGAATTACCTGGAGCCGAGTAGGAGGGATGCTCGGCTCCCTTCTCCCAGTGACAGGTCTACCCCTCCAGGTCCCCCCCTCCAGGTCCCATCAATGAGCGGGGGCTGAATGCTCAGGGCCCTGGAGGAACACGGCCCTGCTTGGCTGGGTCTGTCACATAGGATCAGCTCAGTATCCAATCTGCCATTGACAGGCACTTTATCCTGGAGCCCCAGAGAGACCCTGTTTAAAGTGAGTTCCATTATCAGTCTCACTCTCACTACTGCTCCAATAACATAAGAACATAAGAATAGGAGCAGGAGTAGGCCATTCGGCCCCTCGAGCCTGCTCCGCCATTCAATAAGATCATGGCTGATCTTCTACCTCAACTCCACTTTCCTGCCCTATCCCCATATCCCTTGACTCCCTTAATATTCAAAAATCTATCGATCTCTGTCTTGAATATACTCAACGACTGGGCCTCCACAGCCCTCTGGGGTAGAGAAATCCAAAGAGTCACAACCCTCTGAGTGAAGAAATTTCTTATCATCTCAGTCCTAAATGGCCGACCCCTTATTCTGAGACTGTGACCCCTGGTTCTAGACTCTCCAGTCAGGGGGAAACATCCTCCCAGCATCTACCCTGTCAAGCCCCTTAAGAATTTTATACGTTTCAATGAGATCACCTCTCATTCTTCAAATCTCTAGGGAATATAGGCCTAGTCTACTCAATCTCTCCTCATAGGACAATCCCCCCCATCCCAGGAATCAGTCTAGTGAATCATCATTGCACTCCCTCTAAGGCAAGTATATCCTTCCTTAGGTAAGGTGACCAAAACTGTACACAATACTCCAGGTGTGGTCTCACCAGGGCCCTATATAATTGCAGTAAGACGTCCTTACTCTTATACTCAAATCCTCTTGAAATAAAGGCCAACATACCATTTGCTTTCCTAATTGCTTGCTGTACCTGCATGTTAACTTTCAGTGATTCGTGATCTCTCGCCATTTAAAACATATTCTGCTTTTCTGTTTTTCCTACCAAAGTGGATAACTTCACATTTCTCCACATTATGCTCCATCTGCCAACTTATTGCCCACTCACTTAACCTGTCTACATCCCTTTGCAGGCTCTTTGCGTTCTCCTCACAGCTTACTTTCCCACCTAGTTTTGTATCGTCAGCAAACTTGGATATATTACACTCAGTCCCCTCATCTAAGTCATTGATGTAGATTGTAAATAGCTGAGGCCCAAGTACTGACCCTTGCGGTACCCCACTAGTTACAGCCTACCAGTACAAAATGACCCATTTATTCCTACTCTCTGTTTTCTGTTCGTTAACCAATCCTCAATCCATGCTAGTATATTACCCCCAACCCCATTAGCCCTAATTTTGTTTAATAACCTCTTGTGTGGCACCTTCACACACACACAGAATCCCCACAGTGCAGATAGAGGCCATTTCGGCCCATCGAGCCTGCACCGACACATATCCCACCCTATCCCCGTAACCCCACGTATTTAATCCCCCTAACACTTAAGGGTCAATTTATCATAGCCAAATCAACCTAACCCGCACATCTTTGGACTGTGGGAGGAAACCGGAGCACCCGGAGGAAACCCACGCAGACACGGGGAGAATGTGCAAACTCCACACAGACAGTCACCCAAGGCCGGATTCGAATCCGGGTTCCTGGCGCTGTGAGGCAACAGTGCTAACGCTTTTTGAAAATCCAAATACACTACATCCACTGGATCGCCCTTATCTACCCATTTGCCAAACACGATTTCCCTTTCATAAATTCATGTTGACTCTGCCCAATCATATTACGATTTTCTAAGTGCCCTGTTACCACGTCCTTAATAATAGATTCTAGTATTTTCCCTACCACTGATGTCAGGCTAACTGGCCTGTAGTTCCTTTTTTTCTCTCTCCCTCCTTTCTTGAACAACAGGGTTACATTTGCTACCTTCCAATCCGCGATGACCGTTCTAGAATCTAGGGAAATTTGGAAGATCAAAACCAATGCATCCACTATCTCTGTAGTCACCTCTTTTAATACCCTAGGATGTAGGCCATCAGCTCCATGCAATTTGTCAGCTTTTAGTCCCATTAATTTCTCCAGTACTATTTATTTACTAATACTAATTTCTTTAAGATCCTCATTCCCTTGGTTCCCCATTATTTCTGGAATGTTTTTTGTGTCTTCTACCGTGAAGACAGATACAAAGGGCTGGATTTTGATACTGGGGCGGGTTGGGGTCATGTCATCCGCATTTCGTGTTATCCACCCGACTGCAATTGGATGTGGGAGATTGATGCAATTTTCACCTAATTGGGCAATTGAGTTCCAGCATGTGGGAACCCATTAGTGCTTTCAGTCTGAAAGTCGCCTCTGATGATGTCATCATTGCTGCTGCATTGAAGGTCAGAGACTGCCTGGCCTTTGCTGTGAGAGGACCTGGATGCAAAATGAGCAGCAGCTCTAAGTCTGCAGAGAGAGAGAGAGAGAGAAATTTTTGCATCCAGGTCCTCTCACAGCAAAGGCCAGGCAGTCTCCGAAGACCTTCAATGCAGCAGCATCAGAGGTGACTTTCAGACCTAATACTACTACTACCTTCATCATATCTCCGTTGTAATAGTGGACCTGTAGCTGATGGTCAGCTATCGAAATGTGCTCCCGCCAGGTTTCACAATCGTGGTTCAGAACAGGCGTGCTTCACGTAGATCAAGGGTTAAAATCACAAAGGCCTTTCAAAATGGCATTATAGAGCCAATTTAGTGCTTGTTAAGGGCCTTAACAGCCTATCCCGCCTCTTAAAGGCGGGACGGAGTCGGGACCAGCAGACACGATTTAATGAAAATTGCGTGGAGGCGGGATGGAGGCGGACTTGTGCCCGCCCGCCAGTTTTCGCAATTTTAACCCCCCACACACCTCCAAACCCGCCTCCACGGGTCAATGAAAATCCAGCCCAAAGTATTTGTTTAATGTCTCTGCCATTTTCTTATTCCCCATTATAATTTCTCCGGTCTCTGCCTGTAAGGGACCCATGTTTACTTTTGCTACTGTCTTGCTTTATACATACCTATAGAAGCTTTTACAATCTGTTTTTAGGTCTCTTGCTAGTTTACTCTCATATTCTATTTTCTCTCTCTCTATCAATTTCTTGGTCCTCCTTTGCTGAATTCTAAAATCCTCCCGATCCTCAGGCTTACTACTTTTTTAGGCAACATTATAAGCCTCTTCCTTTAATATGATACTATCTTTAACTTCTCTTGTTGGCCACGGTTGGATGACTTTTCCCGTGGGGGTTTTATTCCTTAAAGGAATGTATATTCGTTGCGAATTATGAATTATGTCTTTAAATGTTTGCCATTGCTTATCTACCATCACATCTTCTAATCTAGTTTCCTAATCTACCTTGGCCAACTCACCCCTCTTGCCTATGTCGTTTGCTTTGTTCAGATTCAAGACCCTAGTTTTGTACTTAACTAAATCACTCTCAAACTCAATATAAAATTCTATCATATAATGATCACTCCCGCTACTGCTCCAATAAGTGTCCTTTTAATTACGTAAAGGCGCTAAATGGAAATTCAAGTTCTTTCTTAAATTCATTGTTTTGCTGTTCAATCACAGATGAATGAAACAAAGCGTTAAATTTTTACTTCAGGTTTTAGTAGATTTTGAGGGTGAGCTCTCACTAAGAGTAAAATTTAAAGTGAATGTTTTGCTGACCAAGGCGAGTGACATCATTGCTGTGGGATGGAAAAAAGAACTTGCATTTATATCGCACCTTATCGGGACGTCCCATAGCTCTTCGCAGCCAATGAGTTACTTTTGAAGGGCAGTCACTGTTATAACATTGGAGGCTGCCAAATGTGCACAGAAAGATCCCGCAAACAACGAATGAATTAATTATCTGCTCTTTTTATTGGTGGCGATGTTCGAGAGATGAATGTTGGCCAGGACATCCGGAGAACTGCTCTGCTGTTCTTCAAATAGTGCCGTGGGATCTTTAACATCCATCTAGGCCGGCCTAGGTTTAACGTCTCAACTGATTGAGGTGTTCAAGGTGATTAAAGGATTAGATAGGGTAGATAGAGAGGAACTATTTCCTCTGGTGGGGGAGTCCAGAACAAGGGGCCATAACCGTAAAATTAGATATAGGCTGTTCAGGGGTGATGTCGGGAAGCACTTCTTCACAAAGGGTTGTGGAAATCTGGAAAACTCTCCCCCAAAAAGCTGTTGAGGCTGGGGTCAATTGAAAATTTCAAAACTGAGTTTGATAGATTTTTATTAGGTAAGTGTATGAAGGGATACGGAACCAAGGCAGGTAGATGGAGTTGAGATACAGATCAGCCATGATCTCATTGAATGGCGGAACAAATCTTTGAAGGTGGCAGGATAAATTGAGAAGGCTGTTTAAAATAAAAAACATATGGGATCCTTGTTCTTTATAAATAGAGGCAGAGTACAAAAACAAGGAAGTTATGCTAAACCTTTATAAAACACTGGTTCAGCCTCAGCTGGAGTATTGTGTTCAATTCTGGGCACCACATTTAGGAAGGATAGCAAGGCCTTGGAGAGGGTGCAGAAGAGATTTACTAGAATGGTTCCAGGGATGAGGGTCTTCAGTTATGTGGAGAGACTGAAGAAGCTGGGGTTGTTCTCCTTAGAGCAGAGAAGGCTAAGAGGAGATTTAATAGAGGTGTTCAAAATCATGAAGGATTTTGATAGAGTAAATAAGGAGAAACTGTTTCCAGTGGCTGATGGGTCAATAACCAGAGGACACAGATTTAAGGTGATTGGCAAAAGAACCAGAGGCGACACGAGGAAAAACTTTTTTACGCAGCGAGTGGTTAGGATTTGGAACGCGCTGCCTGATAGGATGATGGATACAGATTCAATAGTAGCCTTCAAAAGGGAATTAGATAAATACTTGAAGGAGAAAAAAATTGCAGGATATGGGGAAAGAGCAGGGGAGTGGGACTAACTGGATTGCTCTTTGAAAGAGTCAGCGCAGACTCGATGGGCTGAATGGCCTCCTTCTGTGCTGTACTATTCTATGATTCTAGGTGTTCAAAGTCATGAATGGTTTTGCTAGAGTAAATAAGGAGAAACTGTTTCCAGTGTCAGGAGGGTCGGTAACCAGAGGACACAGATTGAAGGTGATTGGTGAAAGAACCAGAGGCGACATGAGGAAATACATTTTATGCAGCGAGTGGTTGTGATCTGGAACGCGCTGCCTAAAAGGGCGGTGGAGGCAGATTCAATAGTAACATTCAAAAGGGAATTAGATAAATGAAGGGGAAAATTTACAGGGCTATGGGGAAAAAGCAGGGGAGTGGGACTAATTGGAGACCCTACGAAAAAGTCGGCACAGGCACGATGGGCCGAATGCCTCCTTCTGTGCTGTATCATTCTCTATGATTCTAAGTAACTGAGAGGGTTGGTGAGGGTAGTGCGGTTGATGGTGTGTATATGGACTTTCAAAAGGTGTTTGATAAAGTCCCACATAATAGACTTGTTAGCAAAATTAAATCACATGGGATTAAAGGGACAGTAGCTGCGAGGATACAAAACTGGCTAAGGGACAGAAAGCAGAGAGTGGTGGTGAGCGGTTGTTTATCAGACTGGAGGGAAGTGTACAGTAGTATCCCCCAGGGGTCGGTATTAGGACCACTGGTCTTGGGCACAATTTCAAAATTTGCAGATGACATGAATCTAGGAAATTTAGTGAAGAATGAGGAGGATATACAGACAGACTGGTAGAATGGGCAGACACATGGCAGATGAAATTTAAGGCAGAGAAGTGTGAAGTGATACATTTTGGTCGGAAGAATGAGGAGAGGCAATATAAACTAAATGGGTCAATTTTAAAGGGGGTGCAGGATCAGAGAGACCTGGGGGTGTATGTACACAAATCATTGAAGGTGGCAGGACAAGTTGAGAAGACTGTTAAAAAAGCATATGGGATCCTTGGCTTTATTAATAGAGGAATAGAGTACAAAAGCAAGGAAGTTACGCTAAACCTTTATAAATCACTAGTTAGGCCTCAGCTGGAGTATTGTGTTCAATTCTGGGCACCACACTTTAGGAAGGATGTCAAGGCCTTGGAGAGGGTGCAGAAGAGATTTACCAGAATGGCACCGGGGATGAGGGACTTCAGTTATGTGGAGAGACTGGAGAAGCTGGGGTTGTTTGCCTTAGAGCAGAGAAAATTTGAGAGAGGTGTTCAACATCATGAATGGTTTTGATAGAGTACATAAGGAGAAACTGTTTCCAGTTGTAGAAGGGTCGGTAACCAGAGGACACAGATTTAAGGTGATTGGTCAAATAATCAGATACTTCATGAGGAAACATTTTTTTACACAGCGAGTTGTTGTGATCTGGAATGCGCTGCCTGAAAGGGCGGTGGAAGCAGATTCAATAATAACTTTCAAAAGAGAATTGGATAAATACTGGAAGGGAAAACATTTACAGACTATGGAGAAAGAGCGGGGAGTGGGATTAATTGGATAGCTCTCAAAAAGTCGGCACAGGCAGGATGGACCGAATGGTCTCATAGAGTCATAGAGTTATACAGCACAGAAAGAGGCCCTTCGGCCCATCGTGTCCGCGCCGGCCATCAAGCCCTGTCTATTCTAATCCCATTTTCTAGCACTTGGTCCGTAGCCTTGTATGCTATGGCGTTTCAAGTGCTCATCTAAATGCTTCTTGAATGTTGAGGGTTCCTACCTCTACCACCCTTTCAGGCAGTGAGTTCCAGATTCCAACCACCCTCTGGGTGAAAATGTTTTTCCTCAAATCCCCTTTAAACCTCCTGCCCCTTACCTTGAAACTATGCCCACTGGTTATTGACCCCTCTACTAAGGGGAAAAGTTCCTTTCTATCTACCCTATCTATGCCCCTTATAATCTTGTACACTTCAATCAGGTCCCCCCTCAGCCTTCTCTGCTCTAAGGAAAACAACCCCAGCCTGTCCAGTCTCTTCATAGCTGAAGCGCTCCAGCCCAGGTAACATCCTGGTGAATCTCCTCTGCACCCTCTCCAATGCAATCACATCCTTCCTATAATGTGGCGACCAGAACTGCACACAGTATTCCAGCTGTGGCCTAACTAGCGTTTTGTACAGCTCCATCATAACCTCCCTGCTCTTATATTCTATGCCTCGGCTAATGAAGGCAAGTATCCCATATGCCTTTTTAACCACCTTATCTACCTGTTCTGCTGCCTTCAGGGATCTATGTACATGCACACCAAGGTCCCTCTGATCCTCTGTCCTTCCTAGGGTCCTACCATTCATTGTGTATTTCCTTGCCTTGTTAGTCCTCCCAAAATGCATCACCTCACACTTTTCAGGGTTAAATTCCATTTGCCACTGTTCTGCCCATCTGACCAACCCATCTATATCGTCCTGTAGCCTGAGGCTTCCCTCCTCGCTATTTACCACTCCACCAATTTTCGTGTCATCTGCGAACTTACTGATCATACCTCCTACATTCATATCTAAATCATTAATGTACACGACAAACAGCAAAGGACCCAGCACCGATCCCTGCGGTACACCACTGAACACAGGCTTCCAGTCACAAAAACAACCTTCGACCATCACCCTCTGCCTCCTGCCACTGAGCCAGTTTTGGATCCAATGTGCCAAATTGCCCTGGATCCCATGGGCTCTTACCTTCTTGACCAGTCTCCCATGCGGGACTTTGTCATAAGCCTTACTGAAGTCCATGTAGACTACATCAACTGCACTACCCTCATCCACACACCTAGTCACCCCCTCTCAAAATTCAATCAAATTGGTTAGACATGATCTCCCCCTGACAAAGCCATGCTGACTATCCTTGATTAATCCTTGCCTCTCCAAGTGGAGACTAATTCTGTCCCTCAGAATTTTTTCCAATAATTTCCCTACCACTGATGTTAGGCTCACTGGCCTGTAATTCCCTAGTTTATCCCTACTACCCTTCTTGAATAATGGTACTACGTTAGCTGTCCTCCAGTCCTCTGGCACCTCCCCTGTGGCCAGAGAGGTTCTGAAAATTTGTGTCAGAGCCCCTTCAATCTCCTCCCTTGCCTCACACAGCAGCCTGGGCTACATCTCGTCTGGGCCTGGGGATTTATCCACTTTTAAGCCTGCTAAAACCGCTAGTACCTCCTCCCTCTCAATACTAATTTGTTCAAGTACATCACAATCCCCCTGTCTGATTTCTATGCCTACATCGTCCTTCTCCATAGTGAACACAGATGCAAAATATTCATTTAAAACCTCACCCACATCTTCCGGCTCTACACACAGATTGCCACTTTGGTCCCTAATGGGCCCTACTCTTTCCCTGGTTATCCTCTTGCCCTTAATATACTTATAAAACACCTTGGGATTTTCCTTTATTTTGCCCGCCAGTGTTTTTTCATGCCCCCTCTTCGCTCTCCTAATTTCTTTTTTAAGTACCCCCCCTGCACTTTCTATACTCCTCTAGGGCTTCCACTGTTTTTAGTCCTTTGTATCTGCCAAAAACTTCCCTTTTTTTTCCTAATCCATTCTTGTATATCCCTTGACATCCAGGGTTCCCTGGGCTTGTTGGTCCCACCCTTGACCTTTACGGGAACATGTTGGCGTTGTACTCTCTCTATTTCCTTTCTGAAAGACTCCCACTGCTCTGATGTGGATTTTCCTACAAGTAGCTGATCCCAGTCCACTTTGGCCAGATCCTGCCTTATCATATTAAAATCGGCCTTCCCCCAATTTAGAACCTTTATTTCCGGTCCATCTTTGTCCTTTTCCATGACTACCTTAAATCTCACCGAATTATGGTCACTGTCACCAAAATGCTCTCCTACTGACACTTCTGCCACTTGCCCGGCTACATTCCCTAGAATTAGGTCCAGTACCGCCCCCTCTCTTGTAGGACTTTCTACATGCTGGCTCAAAAAGCTCTCCTGGATGCACTTTAAGAATTCCCTACCCTCTAAGCCTTTCACAATCTGACTATCCCAGTTAATATTGGGGAAGTTGAAATCCCCTACTATTATTACCCTATTATTTCTATACTTCTCTGAGATTTGCCGACATATCTGTTCCTCTATCTCCCCCTGACTGTTTGGGGGCCTATAGTACACTCCCAGCAAAGTGCTTGCCCCCTTTTTGTTTTTAAGTTCTACCCATATGGCTTCATTAGAGGAACCTGCTACAATATCATCCCTCCTTACAGCAGTAATTGACTCCTTGATTAATATTGCGACACCCCCTCTTCTTTTACACCCCCCTCTGTCTCACCTGAAGATTCTATACCCCGGAATATTGAGCTGCCAGTCCTGCCCCTCCCTCAACCATGTCTCTGTGATAGCAATAATATCATACTCCCATGTGTTTATCAACACCTTCAATTCATCTGTCTTACTCGTAAGACTCCTTGCATTAAAATAAATGCCATCCAGCCTTGCCATACTCCCTTGTGCCGTTACATATTTGCTCTGCCTTCTAGGCAGACTTGTATTTTCCTCTATATTTGGCTGTGCATCACCCCCTACTGTAGCTCCACTCCGTATCCCATCCCCCTGCCAAGTTAGTTTAAACCCCCCCCAAAAGTACTAGCAGATCTCCCCGCAAGGATGTCGGTCCCGTTCCGGTTCAGGTTCAGGTGCAACCCGTCCGACTTGTACAGGTCCCACCTTCCCCAGAAGCAGACCCAGTGATCCAGGAAACTAAAGCCCTCCCTCCTGCACCAACTCTTTAGCCACGCATTCATCTGCTCTATCCTCCTATTCCTATACTCACTAGCACGTGGCACCGGGAGTGATCCAGAGATTACAACCTTTGAGGTCCCGCTTTTTAATCTGCTACCTAGCTCCCTAAATTCTTGTTGCAGGACCTCATCCCTCTTTCTACCTATGTCGTTGGTACCAATGTGAACCATGACCTCTGACTGTTCGCCCTCCCCCTTCAGAATGCCCTGCAGCTGTTCAGTGACATCCTTGACCCTGGCACCAGGGAGGCAACATACCATCCTGGAGTCACGTCTGCGGCCACAGAAACGTCTATCTGTTCCCTTTACGATATAATCCCCTATCGCTATTGCTCTCCCATTCTTTTTCCTCCCCTCCTGTGCAGCTGAGCCACTCGTAGTGCCACAGACTTGGCTCTTGCTGCATTCCCCTGAGAAACCATCTCCCCCAGCAGTATCCAAAACGGAAAATCTGTTGGAGAGGGAGATGGACCCAGGGGACTCCTGCACTACCTTCCTAGTTCTTTTACTCTGTCTGGCGGTCACCCATTTCCTGTCTGCCTGTGCACTCTTTACCTGCGGTGTGACCACCTCGTTAAACGTGCTATCCACGAAGATCTCAGTTTCGCGGATGCTCCACAGTGACTCCAGCCGCAGCTCCAGTTCCGAAACGCGGATTTCGAGTCGCTGCAGCTGGAGACACTTCCTGCACATGTGTTCGCCCTGGACACCGAAATTGTCCCTGACTTCCCACATAGCACAGGAGGAGCACTCCACGCAGCCGAGCTGCCCTGCCATGTCCTAACCTTAACTTACTCTCTTTACTTCCTTTAAATTAAAGAATATTAAATACACTAGGGACCTTACTTCACTTTAAACACTACTTACTCTAAACTAGAGATCTTACTTTTATTTTAACGACTGGACTGTAGAAATACTCACCAGGTCCTACTTACCAATCAGCTCCTTCCCTGGTTGTGATGTCACTTTAGCGGTTTCGCAGTTGTTGTTGTTTGACTGCTCCCGCTCTCGGACTCTTTCCCAACTCGCAGCACTCCGATGTCGGGTCTCCTCTGCAGCTCTCCTCCACCCCATGTAGACTAGTGATTGGTGTCTCTGTGCCCCCGCTCCCTCCACTCCTCCACCCCATGTAGACTCTCATTATCCAAGGAGCAGGCGACCTCCTTATTCTTCCTACTGAAATGCTCGAACGGATTGGTCCACCAAGCTGTCAATTAAAGTTACCTCCTTGCTTGAAATACCACCCCCTTGGTGTAGAGCCTTGCAGCATCGCTCCACCAGCTCAGCTCAAAACTCAACTGGACCGAATGAATGAAAAGCATGCTACCGTCGTGGCAAGAGACACCCAGCACCAGCCCTTAATGACCTTCATTGTCTCAGCTAATATAGCACGCAGAAGTAAACAGTCGGATGCTCCTCCTCGGGTCCCACCTAGGAACCATCCTAAGCTACATTTGAAAAGGTGCACGCACACACACACACACACACATGTGCACGCACACATGCACACACACACCACTGAACAGTAATAGTTGGCACCCTGGCTGATTTTCTTCCCCTCCCGAGACCATGAAGCTAATTGTCGAGCTCCCAGCTCTTCTCCAGTTGAGATCAGCAGACTCCGCCCTTTCAATGGGCAGGGAATCTGTCAATCAACAATGGGCCCTGTTGATAGGGACTCAGACAGACCAGAGTGCGGGCGCGGATTTACTCGAGCTGCAATTAGGATGAATGGAGCTTATTCAAATAAAATGGCAGCTAGGGTTTTCGGGCACAAGTTTCATGAACCAGGGACTCTTCCGGACGTTGTTTGCCCGGGGACACACAGTACCTCATCCGGGGAGTGTCCCTGGAAAATGGGGGCATATGGGCAGCCTACTGTTGCATGACTTTGCATTGGTGATGCCATTGTGGGAAGACAGTGAATAAAGTCTGTGGCATCAGAGAGAACAAGAGACAGTCCCCCCTCCCCCACCCCCCCACCTCCTTTCCATATCCCTTCCCCTCCCCCTCCCCCTCCCCCTCCACATCCCCTCCCCCTCCCTTCCACACCCTCTCCCCATCCGTCCCCTCCCTTCCACACATTCTGTCCATCCCTCCCTTTCACACCCCCGCTCCCTTCCCTCCCCTCCCTCTCCCTCCATCCCCATTCAGCCGTTTGAAAGCATCTGTGCCCAGCGTGGAGGGTCTCAGGATGGGTTGGGAGGGGCAGAGGAGCTCTGCAGACCCAGTGTTAATAAGGGAGGCTGATTTTCTGAGATTTAAGAGACAAATGAAGTGAAAGGACTGTGGCTTCTTCACGACCCTTTAATGGGTTTGTGATGGTTCTTTAATTGGCTTTTTATGGCAATGTGCAGAGTGTTGTTGGCAGCCTGCAGGATCTGTCAGCAACCTCCGTGCATTATTAATGATTAGCCTGAGTGTCTATAGTGCCGGGTCAGTGAGCTGTTGGAGCAAATCATGTAAATGCAGACTGACGCCTGTGGCACGGGGCCTGGATGTCTGTTCACTCTGAGAATTTCAGTCAGAAAGTTAAAGGGACTGGGGTCTAAATTCAATATGACCATGCCGGTTTTCCAGAGGAGAAACGGGGGGCCACAGTAGCAAGTTTAGCAGGACGGAGGCCCACACCCCATCTCCCGGGCATTCGGGCCACGGCTAAATCGGCCAAGGCTGCCGATTGGTTATCACCTGTTTTACACTCTCGCGCAGTGTCAAGATCTACCCGCCCCCTCCTCCCATGGCTTCCCGATCCCGACTTCCCTCCAGACTTGATCCAGTCCAGTTTTGGACTGGACATTCCCGTTTTTGAGCAGGCCTTCCAGAAATTTCAAAGACGTAAATTCGATACCAAAGTCTTTTTTATAATGAAAGACCATTTTCCACCGCCTCCTGTGCCTCATTATGTGGAGATGTTCTTATAATTAGAAAAATTCAATTAATTTTCATCATCAAAGCTAAGCTCCGAACTCGAGCCATAATTCCACCCCTTGCCGCATCTCTGTGCTGGCCCTGGTCTGGTTTCCAGAGCCTACCCTTTCATAAACAAAGGCACCTGAAGGTCAGAGCGGTGCAAAAATAAGACTCATCAAGGCTGCGTGAATTAAACGTCACTTCAGATCAGAGGCAGAGTTGATGCTCTCTCCCTCTCCGCTGGGAGCACCAGTCCGTGCTGGATGCTTTATGTTTTTCAAAGTCATGTTTGCTAACTGACAGTGATTGTAACACTGAGAGAATAAAACCCCCCCATAACCGTACATTACCCAAAGCGGGGGTGGGGGGGCGGTGACAGGCACCCATAACTCACGTCAAGGATGCCAATGTAACACTCAAAGAAAGCCTTTCCACAGATACTGAAAGCAGTCATTACACAGAGAGAGCAAACACATTGAGATTGAAGCCAGGACTCAACACCCTGACTGTGGCCAGTCACCATCCGTTGGGCAGCTGATTTAATACAAAATTAGATGCAATAGTGAACCCGTGTAATGTTCAAGGAAAGGGAATCCTGTCTTTGTACCTACAGTGCTTGTCCAATAACAACAACTTGTATTTATATAGTGCCTTTAATGTAGTAAGACGTCCCAAGGCGCTTCACAGAAGCGTCATAAAACAAAATTTGGCACCGAGCCACAAAAGGACATATTAGGGCTGATGAACATAAGAACATCAGAAATAGGAGCAGGAGTAGGCCATTCGGCCCTTCGAGCCTGCTCCGCCATTCAATGGGATCATGGCTGATCTTCTGCCTCAATTCCATTCACCGGCCTTATCGCCATATCCCTTGATGGCCTTACTAGTCAGAAATCTACCGACTTCTGTTTTGAATATACCTCTCTTCCCTCTTTTAAGACGCTCCTTAACACCTACCTCATCTGCCCTAATTCCTCCTTATGTGGCTCGGTGTCAAATTATTGTCTTGGAACGCTCCTGTGAAGCACCGTGGGTCATTTTACTACGTTAAAGGCGCTACATAAGTACAAGTTGTTGTTGTTGAAGGTGTTCTTCATATTCAAGTGAAATCAGAGAACCTATCGTTACTACTTGGTGAATGCAGATTAGAGGCTTTATAACGATGGGGTCACACCTGTTTATAACGATGGGGTCACACCTGTTTATAACGATGGGGTCACACCTGTTTATAACGATGGGGTCACACCTGTTTATAACGATGGGGTCACACCTGTTTATAACAATGGGGTCACACTTGTTTATAACGATGGGGTCACACCTGTTTATAACGATGGGGTCACACCTGTTTATAACGATGGGGTCACACCTGTTTATAACGATGGGGTCACACCTGTTTATAACGATGGGGTCACACCTGTTTATAACGATGGGGTCACACCTGTTTATAACGGTGGGGTCACACCTGTTTATAACGATGGGGTCACACCTGTTTATAACGATGGGGTCACACCTGTTTATAACGATGGGGTCACACCTGTTTATAACGATGGGGTCGCACCTGTTTATAACGATGGGGTCGCACCTGTTTATAACGATGGGGTCACACCTGTTTATAACGATGGGGTCACACCTGTTTATAACGATGGGGTCACACCTGTTTATAACGGTGGGGTCACACCTGTTTATAACGATGGGGTCACACCTGTTTATAACGATGGGGTCACACCTGTTTATAACGGTGGGGTCACACCTGTTTATAACGATGGGGTCACACCTGTTTATAACGATGGGGTCGCACCTGTTTATAACGATGGGGTCACACCTGTTTATAACGATGGGGTCGCACCTGTTTATAACGATGGGGTCACACCTGTTTATAACGATGGGGTCACACCTGTTTATAACGATGGGGTCACACCTGTTTATAACAATGGGGTCACACCTGTTTATAACGATGGGGTCACACCTGTTTATAACGGTGGGGTCACACCTGTTTATAACAATGGGGTCACACCTGTTTATAACGATGGGGTCACACCTGTTTATAACGATGGGGTCACACCTGTTTATAACGATGGGGTCACACCTGTTTATAACGATGGGGTCACACCTGTTTATAACGATGGGGTCGCGCCTGTTTATAACGATGGGGTCACGCCTGTTTATAACGATGGGGTCGCGCCTGTTTATAACGATGGGGTCACGCCTGTTTATAACGATGGGGTCACACCTGTTTATAACGATGGGGTCGCACCTGTTTATAACGATGGGGTCGCACCTGTTTATAACGATGGGGTCACACCTGTTTATAACGATGGGGTCGCACCTGTTTATAACGATGGGGTCGCACCTGTTTATAACGATGGGGTCGCACCTGTTTATAACGATGGGGTCGCGCCTGTTTATAACGATGGGGTCACGCCTGTTTATAACGATGGGGTCACGCCTGTTTATAACGATGGGGTCGCGCCTGTTTATAACGATGGGGTCGCGCCTGTTTATAACGATGGGGTCACGCCTGTTTATAACGATGGGGTCACACCTGTTTATAACGATGGGGTCGCGCCTGTTTATAACGATGGGGTCACACCTGTTTATAACGATGAGTCGCACCTGTTTATAACAAGAACATAAGAAATAGGAGCAGGAGTCGGCCATTCGGCCCTTCGAGCCTGCTCTGCCATTCAATGAGATCATGGCTGATCTTCTGCCTCAACTCCATTCACCGGCCCTATCGCCATATCCCTTGATGGCCTTACTAGTCAGAAATCTATCGACTTCTGCTTTGAATATACCCAATGACTGAGCCTCCACAGCCCTCTGGGGTAGAGAATTCCAAAGATTCACCACCCTCTGTGTGAAGAAATTTCTTCTCATCTCAGTCCTGAATGGCCTACCCTTTATCCTGAGGCTGTGGCCAGCCAAGGGAAACATTCTCCCAGCATCCACCCTATCAAGCCCTGTAATAATTTTGTATGCTTCAATGACATCCCCTCTCATTCTTCTGAATTCAAGAGAATACAGGCCTAGTTTACTCAATCTCTTCTCATACGACAGTCCCGCCATCCCAGGAATCAATCTCGTGAACCTTTGTTGCACTCCCTCTATGGCAAGTATATCCTTCCTTAGGCAAGGAGACCAAAATTGTACACAGTACTCCAGGTGTGGTCTCACCAAGGCCCTATATAATTGGAGTAAGACTTGTTTACTCCTGTACTCAAATCCTCTTGTAATGAAGGCCAGCATACCATTTGCCTTCCTAATGGCTTGCTGCACCTGTACATTCACTTTCAGTGACTCATGTACAAGGACACCCAGGTCCCTTTGAGCATCTGCATTCCCCAACCTTTCACCATTTAGGAAATACTCTGCCTTTCTGTTTTTTCTACCAAAGTGGATAACTTCACATTTATCCACATTATATTCCATCTGCCATGTTCTTGCCCACTCACTGAGCCTGTTGAGATCCCCTTGAAGCCTCTTCACATCCTCTTCACAACTGACACTGCCACCTAGCTTTGTATCATCAGCAAATTTGGAAATGTTACATTTAGTCCCCTCATCCAAATCATTGATATAGATTGTGAATAGCTGGGGCCCAAGCACCGATCCTTGCGGTACCCCACTAGTCACAGCCTGCCATCCTGAAAATGACCCGTTTATCCCTACTCTTTGTTTTCTGTCTTTTAACCAATTCTCAATCCATGCTGGTATATTACCCCCAATTCCACGTGTCCTAATTTTGTTCACCAATCTCTTGTGTGGGACCTTATCGAAGGCCTTCTGAAAAATCCAAATACACCACATCTACCAGTTCCCCTTTGTCTACTCCACTAGTTACATCCTCAAAGAACTCCAATAGGTTTGTTAAACAGGATTTCCCTTTCATAAATCCATGTTGACTCTGCCCAATCTTACTATTAGTTTCTAAGTGCCCAGTTATTGCATCCTTTATAATAGATTCTAGCATTTTCCCAACTACTGATGTGAGGCTAACAGGTCTGTAGTTCCCCGTTTTCTCTCTCCCTCCTTTCTTAAATAGTGGGGTTACATTTGCTATCCTCCAATCTGCAGGAACCGTTATAGAATTTTGGAAGATGACAACCAATGCGTCCACTATCCCAATGGCCACCTCTTTCAAAACCCTAGGATGTAGGTCACCCGGTCCTTGGGATTTATCGACTTTTAGTCCCATTAATTTTGCTAGTACTGTTTTTTTACTAATAATCATTTCTTTAAGTTCTTCATTCTCGCCACACCCTTGGTTTTCTTGTATTTCTGGGAGGTTTTTTGTGCCTTCCTCCGTGAAGACAGAAACAAAGTATTTAATTTCTCTGCCATTTCCTCATTCCCCATTATAAATTCTCCTGTCTCTCACTGTAAAGGACCTACATTTACCTTCGCCAGTCTTTTCCTTTTCACATACCTATAGAAGCTTTTACAATCTGTTTTTGTATTTTTCGCTAGTTTGTGCTCATATTCCATTTTCCCTTTCTTTATCAATTTCTTGGTCCCCCTTTGCTGATTTCTAAAAAGATCCCAATCCTCAGGCTGACCGCTTTTTCTGGCAACTTTATAAGCTTCCTCCTTTGACTTAAAGAGGTAGGTTTTAAGGAATGTGCAGTATATGGGGATGTTGGAGCTGCACTCATCCAGGCAAGTGGAGAGTATTCCATCACACTCCTGACTTGTGCCTTGTAGATGGTGGAAAGGCTTTGGGGAGTCAGGAGGTGAGACACTCGCCACAGAATACCCAGCCTCTGACCTGCTCTTGTTGGCACAGTATTTATGTGGCTGGTCCAGTTAAGTTTCTGGTCAATGGTGACCCCCAGGATGTTGATGGTGGGGGATTCGGCGATGGTAATGCCGTTGAATGTCAAGGGGCAGCGGTTAGACTCTCGCTTGTTGGAGATGGTCATTGCCTGGCACTTCTGTGGAGCGAATGTTACTTGCCACTTATCAGCTCAAGCCTGAATGTCATCCAGGTCTTGCTGCATGCGGGCATGGAATGCTTCATTATCTGAGGAGCTGTGAATGGCACTGAACACTGTGCAGTCATCAGCGAACATCTCCATTTCTGACCTTATGATGGAGGGAAGGTCATTGATGAAGCAGCTGAAGATGGTTGGGCCTAGGACACTGCCCTGAGGAACTCCTGCAACGATGTCCTGGGGCTGAGATTATTGACCTTCAACCACTACAACCATCTTCCTTTGTGCTAGGTATGACTCCAGCCAGTGGAGAGTTTTCCCCTGATTCCCATTGACTTCAATTTTACTAGGGCTCCTTGATGCCACACTTGGTCAAATGCTGCCTTGATGTCAAGGGCAGTCACTCTCACTTCACCTCTGGAATTCGGCTCTTTTGTCCATGTTTGGACCAAGGCTGTAATGAGATCTGGAGCTGAGTGGTCCTGGCGGAACCCAAACTGGGCATCAGTGAGCAGGTTATTGGTGAGTAAGTGCCGCTTGATAGCATTGTCGATGACACCTTGCATCACTTTGCTGATGATTGAAAGTAGACTGATGGTGCGGTAATTGGCCGGATTGGATTTGTCCTGCTTTTTGTGGACAGGACATACCTGGGCAGTTTTCCACATTGTCAGATAGATGCCAGTGTTGTAGCTGTACTGGAACAGCTTGGCTAGAGGCGCGGCTAGTTCTGGAGCACAAGTCTTCAGCACGATAGCCGGGATGTTGTCGGGGCCCATAGCCTTTGCTGTATCCAGTGCGCTCAGCCGTTTCTTGATATCACGTGGAGTGAATCGAATTGGCTGAAGACTGGCTTCTGTGATGATGGGGACCTCAGGAGGAAGCCGATATGGATCATCCACTGGGCACTTCTGGCTGAAGATGGTTGCAAATGCTCCAGCCTTGTCTTTTGCACCCGCGTGTTGGGCTCCGCCATCATTCAGGATGGGGATGTTCATGGAGCCTCCTCCTCCCGTTAGTTGTTCAATGTTCCACCACCATTCATGACTGGATGTGGCAGGACTGCAGAGCTTTGATCTGATCCATTGGTTGTGGGATCGCTTAGTTCTGTCTATAGCATGCTGCTTCCACTCTTGAGCATGTATGTAGTCCTGTGTTGCAGCTTCCCCAGGTTGGCACCTCATTTTTAGATATGCCTGGTGCTGCTCCTGGCATGCTCTTCTGCACTTCTCATTGAACCAGGGTTGGTCCCCTGGCTTGATGGTAATGGTAGAGTGAGGGATATGCCGGGCCATTAGGTTACAGATTGTGGTGGAATACAATTCTGCTGCTGATGGCCCACAGCGCCTCATGGATGCCCAGTTTTTAGCTGCTAGTTCTGTTCTGAATCTATCCCATTTAGCACAGTGGTAGTGCCACACAACACGATGGAGGGTGTCCTCAGTGTGAAGACGAGATTTCGTCTCCACAATGACTGTGCAGTGGTCACTGCTACCAATACTGTCATGGACAGATGCATCTGCGACAGGAAGATTGGTGAGGACGAGGTCAAGTAGGTTTTTCCCTCGTGTTGGTTCTCTCACCACCTGTTGCAGTCCCAGTCTGGCAGCTATGTCCTTCAGGACTTGGCCAGCTCGGTCAGTAGTGGTGCTACCGAGCCACTCCTGGTGATGGACATTGTGCTCCCCCACCCAGAGTACATTCTGTGCCCTTGCTACTCTCAGTGCTTCTTCCAAGTGGTGTTCAACATGGAGAAATACTGATTCATCAGCTGAGGGATGGCGGTAGGTGGTAATCAGCAGGAGGTTTCCTTGCCCATGTTTGACCTGAAGCCATGAGACTTCATGGGGTCTGGAGTCAATGTTGAGGACTCCCAGGGCCAGTCCTTCCTGACTGTAGACCACTGTGCCACCACCCCTGGTGGGTCTGTCCTGCCGGTGGGACAGGACATACCATGGGATGATGATGGAGGAGTTTGGGACGTTGGCTGAAAGGTATGATTCTGTGAGTATGACTATGTCAGGCTGTTGCTTGACTAGTCTGTGGGACAGCTCTCCCAATTTTGGCACAAGTCCCCAGATGTTGGTGAGGAGAACATTGCAGGATCGACTGGGCTGGATGTGCCGTTGTCGTGTCCGAAGCCGGTGTCGAGGTCGATGCCAGGTGGTCCATCCGGTTTTATTATTCTTACTGTTTTTTTCTAGCGGTTGTGTACAATTGAGTGGCTTGCTAGACCATTTCAGAGGGCAGTTAAGAGTCAACCACAGTGCTGTGGGTCTTGTGCCAGACCAGGTAAGGACGGCAAATTTCCTTCCCTAAACAGTCTAACGAGGGATAGGAACTTAACGTAATTAATATAAGTAGAGAAAAAGTACTAGAGAAACTAATGGGACTAAAAGCCGACAAATCCTCTGGACCAGACGGCCTACATCCTAGGGTTCTAAAAGAGGTGGCTGAAGAGATATTGGATAGTGGTTTTGATCTTCCAAAATTCCCTAGACTCTGGAATGGTCCCAGCGGATTGGAAGGTCGCAAATGTAACACCACTATTCAAGAAAGGAGGGAGAGAAAAAACAGGGAACTACAGGCCAGTTAGCCTGACATCAGTCATCGGGAAAATGCTGGAATCCATTGTTAAGGAAGTGGTATCAAGTCACTTAGAAAATCATAACGTGATTAGGCAGAGTCAACATGGTTTTATGAAAGGGAAATCATGTTTGACAAATTTATTAGAGTTTTTTGAGGATGTAACTAGCAGGGTAGATAAAGGGGAACCAATGGATGTAGTATATTTGGATTTCCAAAAAGCATTCAATAAGGTGCCACATAAAACGTTATTACACAAGATTAGGGCTCATGGGGTTGGGGGTAATATAGTAGCATGGTTAGAGGATTGGTTAACGGACAGAAAACAGAGAGTAGGGATAAACGGATCTTTTTCAGGTTGGCATGCTGTAACTAGTGGGGTGCCGCAAGGATCAGTGTTGGGGCCTCAGCTATTAACAATCTATATTGGCCCAGAAATTTGACTCGGAGGCTTGCCGCGGGGGTAAGGATCACGCGCAATATCACACACCGCGCCGGCCGTTGTGTTTTGGGCCCACAGGAACTTCGGGTCCTGGGCCTCTCCCTAGTGCCGGCGCGCAGTGTGTGCGTGTCCCAGGGGCGCAGTTAGTGCGATGCGACCTCTGGGATCACGTGGGCCATGGAGAGCCAATGGCAGCAGACCATCTTTCATTCATAGATTTGACAGGAGACCTGTCAAATCAGTGAATTGAAAGAGACCCCAAAAGAACAGCTAAACCTCAAATAATTTTTTTTTAAAACCATCACATTAATAAAATAACTATAGTTAAATAAATTAACCACTTTAAACAAAAATTTAAATTTTTGAAAAATTTTAAAAAAAAATTAAAAGTTATGAAAATAAACTTACCTTTCTTTAAAGTCTCTAAAAAAGATAAACCTGTTGAAAAAAATTAAAAATTATACTTAATTAACTACTTACCTTGTTCAAAAGGGGTCTTACGCCTCCTTTTAACTTGTGTAAAATCTTCCATACTTACCTCGCGTTGAAACCTGAAAAAAAACCTAAGTGTGCTGCGTGCGCACAGCCTCTAGTGCGCACGCGGTTCACCTAGGAACCGCCCCCTTCACCATACCGGAAGTGCCGGTTTCCCGCGCATGCGCAGTGTATGCAGGAAACCGGCACTTCGGGACCGAATACGGGTGAGTACGCAGCGGGTACTCTCCCGTATTCGGCCGAATTTTTGGGCCATTAATGACCTAGATGAAGGGACCGAGTATAATGTATCCAAGTTTGCTGATGATACAATTCTAGGTGGGACAGTAAGCTGTGAGGGGAACACAAAGAGTCTGCAAAGGGATATAGATAGACTAAGTGAGTGGGCAGTAAGGTGGCAGATGGAGTATAATGTAGAGAAATGTGAGGTTATTCACTTTGGTAGGAAGAATAGAAAAACAGAATATTTTTTAAATGGTGAGAAACTTTCAAATGTTGGTGTTCAGAGAGATTTGGGTGTCCTCGTGCAAGAAACGCAGAAAGCTAGCATGCAGGTACAGCAAGCAATAAGGAAGGCAAATGGCATGTTGGCCTTTATTGCAAGGGGGTTGGAGTATAAGAGTAAGGAAGTCTTGCTACAATTGTACAGGGCCTTGGTGAGACCACACCTGGAGTACTGTGCACAGTTTTGGTCTCCTTATCTAAAGAAAGATATACTTGCTTTGGAGGCGGTGCAACGAAGGTTCACTAGATTGATTCCTGGGATGAGAAGGCTGTCCTATGATGAGAGATTGTGTAGAATGGGCCTATACTCTCTGGAGTTTAGAAGAATGAGAGGTGATCTCATTGAAACATACAAGATTCTGAAGGGGATTGACAATGTAGATGCTGAGAGGTTGTTTCCCCTGGCTGGAGTGTCTAGAACTAGGGGGCATAGTCTCAGGATAAGGGGTCGGCCATTTAAGACTGAGATGAGGAGGAATTTCTTCACTGAGGGTTGTGAATCTTTGGAATTCTCTGCCTCAGAGGTTGTGAATGCTGAGTCTTTGAGTATATTCAAGGCTGAGATCGATAGATTTTTGGACTCTAGGGGAATCAAGGGATATGGAGATCAGGCAGGAAAGTGGAGTTGAGGTCGATGATCAGCCATGATCTTATTGAATGGCGGAGCAGGCTCGAGGGACCGTATGGCCTACTCCTGCTCGCTCCTCTTATGTTCTAAAGGACATTAGTGAACCAGATGGGTTTTTACGACAATCCGATAGTTTCATGGTTACCATTACTGACACTAGCTTTTTATTCCAGATTTATTTAATTAACTGAATTTAAATTCCCCCACTGCCGTGGTGGGATTTGAACTCATGTCTCTGGATCATTAGTCCAGGCCTCTGGATTACTCGCCCAGTAACATAACCACTATGCTACCGTTCCCATTCTTCCTACCAAAATGTATCACATCGCACTTCTCTACATTAAATTTAATTGGCCATGTGTCTGCCCATTTTACCAGTCTGTCTATGTCCTCCTGAATTCTGTTACTATCCACCTCATTGTTTACTACAGTTCGTGTCATCTGCAAACTTTGAAATTATGCCCTGTATACCCAAGTCCAGGTTATTAATATATATATCAATAAGAGCAGTGGTCCTAATACCAACCCCTGGGAAACACCACTGTATTTTTCCCTCCAGTCTGATAAACAACCGTTCACCACTACTCTCTGCTTTCTGTCCCTTAGCCAGTTTTGTATCCATGCTGCCACTGTCCCTTTAATCCTGTGGGCTTTAATTTTGCCAACAAGTCTATTGTGTGGGACTTTGTCAAATGCCTTTTGAAAGTTCATATACACAACATCATCCGCACTACCCTCATCAACCCTCTCGGTTACTTCATCAAAGAACTCGATCAAGTTAGTAAAACACGGTTTGCCTTTAACAAATCCATGCTGACTTTCATTTATTCGCCCATAGTTTTCCAAATACCAATTAATTTTGACCTGGATTATTGTCTCTAAAAGTTTCCCCACCACCGCTGTTAGACTGATTGGCCTCTGGTTGCCGGGTTTATCCCTCTCCCCTTTTTTGAACATTTGCAATCCTCCAGTCCTCTGCCACCACTCCCATATCCAAGGCGGATTGGAAGATTCTCAGTAACCAAGGATGCATCCCATCCGGACCAGGTGACTTTTTTACTTTGAGGACTGCCAACCTTTTAAGAACCTCCTCCTTATCTATTTTTCTCCTATCCAGTATCGCAACTGCCTCCTCCTTTACTGCTACAATGGCAGCATCCTCTTCTCTAGTGAAGACAGATACAAAGTACTCATTTAGTACTCTGCCTCCACAAGAAATCTCCTTTTTGGTCCCTAATCAGCCCCACCCTTCCTCTGACTACCCTTTCACTCCTTGGGCTCAATTTTCATAGGCCCGTGGAGGCAGGTTTGGAGGCGGGAGTGGTGTGAAAATAGTAGATTCGGGGGTCCCGAACCCATCCCGCTCCCAACCCGCCTCCATGCCAGTTTCACAGGAGGTGGGTACCCGACCTGTGCAGGGACCCGCCTCCCCGAGGCGGGAAGGGGATTAGTGCCAATAAACTGCCTGTTAACAGGTAGTTAACAGGCAGTTTTTTGCCTAATCCCTATTTTTAGCCCTGAAGTGTGGGCTTCCCGACAGGTCCGAACCACGCCGATTTAGCGAGGCGGACCGTCGGTCTGGAGGGCTTGGAGGGGTCGAGATGTCCGGTGTGCAGGTGAGTGATGGGTGCATGAGTGCCGAGGGAAGTGTGTTTGGTGTGTGTAAAGTGTTTTAAGAACTTTTACTTACCCTAACTTTGTCCTGCAGGCTAGCTTCCTTAAGGTGTCGGGAGTTCCTCACATCCACGGCACAGAAAGCAGAATGGCCGCGGAGCTGTCAAAAGCTGCAGTCTCTGCTTTCTGTGCTGGATTGATTTCTAACTGAGTCTAAGTACAGGGACTCAAGTTAGAAATCATATTGTCAGTGTTTGACAGCTTCACAGAGCTGTCAAACGCTGAAATTTCATCTGTCAAAAGCTCTTGACAGATGAAATTTCAATGGCTGACGTCACCTGTATCCAAGGGGCCCTTGATTGGCCTGCTGAGCCTGCTGGGCGGGCTTAACAAAGTCAATCAAGGGAAAATACAGTGGGTTGGCCACAAGTCGATGGAGGCGGGACTACAACCCAAAAAGTGGGAGTCCCGCCTCCATCACGTCCCCATTGACAAAATCCAGCCCCTTGTGTTTATAAAAGACTTTTATGTTAGCCGCTAATCTATTCTCATACTCTCTCTTTACACCTCTTATTCCCTTTTTTAGATCTCCTCTGTACTTTCTATATTCAGCTTGGTTCTCTACTGTATTATAAACCGTACAATTGTCATAAGCCTCTTTTATCTTGTGTGACAGGCTCCGGCCCGTGTGTTACCCTGTCACCATTGTCTGATTTCACTGTTATAACTCATTACCCACCACCCATCTCATGAATTACAAAAAATGATTGTTTTAAGTTGAAGAAATGTAGGTTTCTCACCTTTACCAGAAGATTGCCAATCTCAGTCCTCCTGTTTCCAACTGGGCATCAGGTTAGTGAAGGTGCTACTGAAGAAGCATGTCTACACACAGCCACAGTGATTTGGCCTTCTGCCTGGGACTGCCTGGTGTGCGGAGGTGCCTGTGCAGGTTGTGAATGTGTGAGCCTGCCTCCCCGAGTGGGGGGTGCTGTGTACTGATGCTGAACCGCCGACATTTGCATCACCTCTGTTATTGGGAGAGCCGGCAGCCAGAACTCAGTGAGCAGAGACGGGCACCTGTGCAGAATGGTTCCTTTGTTCTGACTGCTACCACCAGCTCCCAGTACCTGCAGGTCATATCAACAGAAGAGGTTTGGAGGTTGATGGAGTGGTGGTGGGCTATTTGGGTAAGGGTCTAGAAGCAGTGTGAGGTGTTGGCACTGCCACTGAGATTTGAAGACTGACCTCAATATTCCAGAAACCAGTGAATACTGGGGAAAGGCAGATGTTGCTCCTGTTTATAAAAAAGGAGGCAAAAATTACTGAAGAAATTCCCGACCAGCACGTTTGACGTCCATTGTGGGTAAAGTTATGGAAATGCTTATTACAAAATAAAGACTTGCGCCTACCAGATGTCTCAAAGCGCTTTACAGCCAATGAAGTACTTTTGAAGTGTAGTCACTGTTGTAATGTAGGAAAGGCGGCAGCCAATTTGCGCATAGCAAGCTCCCACAAAACAGCAATGTGACAATGACCAGATAATCTGTTTTAGTGATGTTGATTGAGGGATAAATATTGGCCAGGACACCGGGGAGAGCTCCCCTGCTCTTCTTCGAAATAGTGCCATGGGATCTTTTACGTCCACCTGAGAGAGCAGACGGGGCCTCGGTTTAACGTCTCATCCAAAAGACGGCACCTCGCACAGTGCAGCGCTCCCTCAGCACTGCACTGGAGTTTCAGCCTGGATTTATGTGCTCAAGTCCCTGGAGTGGGACTTGAACCCACAACCTTCTGACTCAGAGGCGAGTGTGGCAATGGAGCTTGATAGGAGTAAGGCAGTGGATGTGGTGTACTTGGATTTCAGTAAGTTCTTCTGGAAAGGCTGGCACTGAAAATAAAGTGGGAATCAGTGGAAATATTTTACAATGGATAGGTAATTGGTTGACTGATAGAACCCGGAGTGTAGTGGTATAGGGATTGTCATCAGTCTGGGAGAATGTTACCAGTGGGATCCCATAGGAGTCTGTTTCAGGACCTCTTTTTTGTTTAATATCTTTATAAATGGTCTGGAGCTAGGAGTCACAAATGCAGTGGCTAAATTTGCAGATGATACAAAGCTAATGAAGGTGACAGACTGCAAAGCTGAACAGGATAAACTACAGAAGGATTTGAATATACTTGAGAATTGGGCAGACAGGTTCTCTCGATTCAGGAACTGTTCCTTTAGATTGGAAAATTGCGCACGTCACTCCGCTATTTAAAAATGGCGAGAGAGGGAAACCAAGGAATTATAGACCAGTTAGCCTAACATCTGTTGTGGGGAAATTGCTAGAGTCTATAATTAAGGATAGGGTGACTGAACACCTTGAAAATTTTCAGTTGATCAGAGAGAGCCAGCATGGATTTGTGAAAGGTAGGTCATGCCTGGCAAACCTAATTGCATTTTTTGAAGAGGTGACTAAAGTAGTGGACAGGGGATTGCCAATGGCTGTTATTTATATGAACTCCCAGAAGGCAATCTATAAAGTCCCACATAAGAGACTGTTAGCTAAAGATGAAGCCCATAGAATTGAAGGCAAATTATTGACCTGGTTAGGAAATTGGCTGAGCGGCAGGAGACAGAGAGTAGGGATAATGGGCAGGTACTCAGATTGGCAGGAGATGACTAGTGGTGTCCCGCAGGGATCTGTGTTGGGGCCTCAACTATTCACAATATTTATTAACAATTTAGATGATAGGATAGAAAGCCACATATCCAAATTTGCCGATGACACAAAGATAGGCAGCATTGTAAACAGTATAGATGAAAGCATAAAATTACAAAGAGATATTAATAGATTAAATGAATGGACAAAACTGTGGCAAATAGATTTCAATGTAAGCAAATGTGAGGTCATCCACTTTGGACCTAAAAAGGATAGAACAGGGTACTTTCTAAATGGTGAAAAGCTAAAAACAGTGGAGGTCCAAAGAGACTTGGGGATCAGGTTACATAGATCATTAAAATGTCATAAACAGGTACAGAAAATAATCAAAAAGGTTAATGGAATGCTGGCCTTTATATCTAGAGGTCTAGAATACAAGGGGGTAGAAGTTATGCTGCAGCTGTACAAAACCCTGGTTAGACCACACCTGGAGCACTGTGAGCAGTTCTGGGCACCACACCTTAGAAGGATATATTGGCCTTGGAGGGAGTGCAGCGTAGGTTTACCAGAATGATACCTGGACCTCAAGGGTTAAATTACGAAGAGAGATTACACAAACTAGGGTTGCATTCCCTGGAATTTAGAAGGTTAAGGGGTGATTTGATCAAATTTTCAGGATATTAAGGGGAACTGTTAGGGTAGATAGAGAGAAACTATTTCCTCTGGTTGGGGATTCTAGGACTGGGGGCATAGTCTAAAAATTAGAGCCAGACCTTTCAGGAGAGAAATTAGGAAACACTTCTCCACACAAAGTCTGGCCTATATGTGACTCCAGACCCACAGCAATGTGGTTGTCTCTTAACCGCCCTCTGAAATGGCCTAGCAAGCCACTCAGTTGTAACAATCCGCTACGAAACACAATAATAAGAATAAAACCGGACGGACCACTCGGCATCGACCTCGGCACCGGCTTCGGACACGGCAACGGCACACCCAGCCCAGTCGACCCTACTAAGTCCTCCTCACCAACATTGGGGGCCTTGTGCCAAAATTGGGAGAGCTGTCCCACAGACTAGTCAAGCAACAGCCTGACGGTCATACTCACAGAATCATACCTTTCAACCAATGTCCCAAACTCCTCCATCACCATCCCTGGGTATGCCCTGTCCCACAGGCAGGACAGACCCACCAGGGGTAGCGGCACAGTGGTATACAGTCGGGAAGGAGTGGCCCTGGGAGTCCTCAACATTGACTCCGGACCCCATGAAGTCTCAGGGCTTCAGGTCAAGCATGGGCAAGGAAACCTCCTGCTGATTACCACCTACCGCCCTCCCTCAGCTGATGAATCAGTACTCCTCCATGTTGAATGTACTCTGGGTGGGGGACTTCAATGTCCATCACCAAGAGTGGCTCGGTAGCACCACTACTGACCGAGCTGGCCGAGTCCTGAAGGACATAGCTGCCAGTCTGGGCCTGCGACAAGTGGTGAGAGAACCGACACGAGGGGAAAACCTACTTGACCTCGTCCTCACCAATCTACCTGTCGCAGATACATCTGTCCATGACAGTATTGGTAGCAGTGACCACCGCACAGTCATTGTGGAGACGAAGTCCCATCTTCACACTGAGGACACCCTCCATCGTGTTGTGTGGCACTACCACCGTGCTAAATGGGATAGATTCAGAACAGATCTAGCAGCTCAAAACTGGGCATCCATGAGGCACTGTGGGCCATCAGCAGCAGCAGAATTGTATTTCACCCCAATCTGTAACCTCATGGCCCGGCATATTCCTCACTCTACCATTACTATCAAGCCAGGGGACCAACCCTGGTTCAATAAGGAGTGTAGAAGAGCATGCTAGGAGCAGCACCAGGCATATCTAAAAATAAGGTGCCAACCTGGGGAAGCTGCAACACAGACTACATGCATGCTAAAAAGCGGAAGCAGCATGCTATAGACAGGGTTAAGCGATCCCACAATCAACGGATCAGATCAAAGCTCTGCAGTCCTGCCACATCCAGTCGTGAATGGTTGTGGACCATTAAACAACTAACAGGAGGAGAAGGATCCATGAATATCCCCATCCTCAATGATTGTGGGAGCCCAGCACGTGAGTGCAAAAGACAAGGCTGAAGCGTTTCCAACCATCTTCAGCCAGAAGTGCTGAGTAGATGATCCATCTCGGCCTCCTCCTGAGGTCCCCACCATCACAGAAGCCAGTCTTCAGCCAATTCGATTCACTCCACATGATATCAAGAAACGGCTGAGCGCACTGGATACAGCAAAGGCTATGGGCCCCGAAAACATTCCGGTTGTCGTACTGAAGACTTGTGCTCCAGAACTAGCCGCGCCTCTAGCCAAGCTGTTCCAGTACAGCTACAACACTGGCATCTATCTGACAATGTGGAAAACTGCCCAGGTATGTCCTGTCCACAAAAAGCAGGACAAATCCAATCCAGCCAATTACCACCCCATCAGTCTACTCTCAATCATCAGCAAAGTGATGGAAGGTGTCATCGACAGTGCTATCAAGCGGCACTTACTCACCAATAACCTGCTCACTGATGCCCAGTTTGGGTTCCACCAAGACCACTCGGCTCCTGACCTCATTACAGCCTTGGTCCAAACATGGACAAAGGAGCTGAATTCCCAAGGTGAGATGAGAGTGACTGCCCTAGACATCAAGGCAGCATTTGACCGAGTGTGGCATCAAGGAGCCCTAGTAAAACTGAAGTCAATGGGAATCGAGGGAAAATTCTCTACTGGCTGGATTCATACCTAGCACAAAGGAAGATGGTGGTGGTGGTTGGAGGTTAATCATCACAGCACCAGGACATCGCTGCAGGAGTTCCTCAGGGCAGTGTCCTAGGCCCAACCATCTTCAGCTGCTTCATCAATGACCTTCCCTCCAACATAAGGTCAGAAATGGAGATGTTCGCTGATGACTGCACAGTGTTCAGCGCCATTCACAACTCCTCAGATAATGAAGCAGTCCATGCCTGCATGCAACAAGACCTGAACAACGTTCAGGCTTGGGCTGATAAGTGGCAGGTAACATTCGGGCCACAGAAGTACCAGGCAATGACTATCTCCAACAAGCGAGAGTCTAACCACCGCCCCTTGACATTCAATGGCATTACCATCGCCGAATCCCCCACCATCAACATCCTGGGGGTCACCATTGACCAGAAACTTAACTGGACCAGCCACATAAATACTGTGGCAACAAGAGCTGGTCAGAGGCTAGGTATTCTGCGGCGACTGTCTCACCTCCTGTCTCCCCAAAGCCTTTCTACCATCTTCAAGGCACAAGTAAGGCATGTGATGGAATACTCTCCACTTGCCTGGATGAGCGCAGCTGCAACAACACTCAAGAAGCTCGACACCATCCAGGAGAAAGCAGCCCGCTTGATTGGCACCACCTTAAACATTCACTCCCTCCACCACCGGCGTACCGTGGCTGCAGTGTGTACCATCTACAAGATGCACTGCAGCAACTTGCCAAGGCTTCTTCGGCAGCACCTCCCAAACCCGCGACCTCTTCCACCTAGAAGGACAAGGGCAGCAGGCGCATGGGAACACCACCACCTCCAAGTTCCCCTCCAAGTCACACACCATCCTGACTTGGAAGTATAGCGCCGATCCTTCATTGTCGCTGGGTCAAAATCCTGGAACTCCCTACCTAACAGCACTGTGGGAGTACCTTCACCACACGGACTACAGCAGTTCAAGAAGGCGGCTCACCACCACCTTCTCAAGGGCAATTAGGGATGGGCAATAAATGCTGGCTTTGCCAGCGACGCCCACATCCCATAAACGAATATAAAAAAAAACAAAGGGTGGTAGATGTTTGGAACTCTCTTCCACAAACGGCAATTGATGCTAGATCAATTGTTAATTTTAAAACTGAGATTGATAGCTTTCTGTTAATCAAAGGTATTAAGGGATATGGGCCAAAGGCGAGTATATGGAGTTAGGTCGCAGATCAGCCATGATCTCATTGAATGGCGGAGCAGGCTCGAGGGGCTAAATGGCCTACTCCTGTTCCTCTGTAGGTAGCAGATAAAATTCAATGTCGAAAAATGCAAAGTGCTTCACATGGGGACAAAAAATCCAGGAAGGGACTATTACTTAAATGGAAAGACAATAATGGGGAATGAAAGAGATCTGGGGTCCTGATTGATAAATTGTAGCTATCGCAGCAATGCTCGGTGGCAGTGAGTAAAGCAAATCAGATGTTGGGATGCATTAAAAGGTCAATATTGTGCTGAAATAGTGAGGTAATCCTCCCACTTTATAAATCATTGGTGCAACCGCACTTAGAATATTGTGCATAGTTCTGGTCACCACAGAACAAAAAGGATACTGCAGCTATTGAAAAGATACAGAAGAGAGCAACCAGAATGATTGAGGGGATGGAGGGATTGGATTATGGGGAGCAATTGTGTAAATTGGGCATGTTCATTTTTGTTTACTAGTTAGTACTCATCAACAGTACAATCGTGCCGGGGAACTGACCACTTAGCAAGTTATGATCATAGCCATGGCTAAAGTTTAGAGGAAAGCTCTTTCTATGCACTAACAATGTATTATAACCTCAACGTCAGAAGACCCTCCCTACCTTACTGCACCAGTCTGACATCCTGTGGCCTCTCGAAGTGGGATTGACAATTTGATGCCAGGTTATGGGCAGCTTTGAAGTGTGACACTTGGACTTGTGTTGGACAGCCTACAGGTGAAACTTATCCCATCAATCTGGGCAGGACCTCAACCATGTCCCGGGGTGAAAGACCAATGTTCTGACCCACAATTCTGCCCAATTGCCTACGTCATGTAATTATGTGACCAATTAAACTCTATACTTCAAATTTCAATTTAATACCGTGTCAGCAGATTAACTGATTCAAGTTGCTTTTTACTGGTACTGATTGGCATTCCCAATAGGGCTGCTGGTTTTACTGATACTGATTGGCATTCCCAATAGGGTTGCTGGTTTTACTGATACTGATTGGCATTCCCAATAGGGTTGCTGGTTTTACTGATACTGATCAGCATTCCCAATAGGGTTGCTGGTTTTACTGATACTGATCAGCATTCCCAATAGGGTTGCTGGTTTTACTGATACTGATCAGCATTCCCAATAGGGCTGCTGGTTTTACTGATACTGATCGGCATTCCCAATAGGGCTGCTGGTTTTACTGATACTGATCGGCATTCCCAATAGGGTTGCTGGTTTTACTGATACTGATCGGCATTCCCAATAGGGTTGCTGGTTTTACTGATACTGATCGGCATTCCCAATAGGGTTGCTGGTTTTACTGGTACTGATTGGTGATTTCCATCTTCAGTGTTTCACGGTGGAAACCTGAAATAAGGGGAGAGGGAATTGAAATTGCCAATTAAAGGGCTCGATTGTGGGAATCATTGGGGCAAAGTTCCAATCTGCACTGTTGCAGCTTGGATCTGTTCTGATCAACATGGGGGATCAAATCTAAATTTGGCACAATAAGGGTCCAATGTAAATGCAATTGACTGACTGCGGAAGTCAGACAGAGACCAGCCCCAGTGATCGGGGGTATACTGTATGCCTGTGCACTTCCTCAGCTCTGCCTGTAAATAAATACCCCTGGTTCCTGGCCGTCTAGTAAGAATGGGGTTGGTCTGTGCCTGACTCCTCCAGCACATATCTAATTTCCGCAAGTGTAGCTGGTGCTTAGGTACGAATCCCTCACTTGTCATCTGACTCACCGACTTGGCCTTAACATACGATATTTTGGATGCAGTGACTTTGGATTGGGACCCATTGCTCTCCCGGTCCAAGAATCATTTTATAGATAGGGGATGGGCTATAATCCCTTCATAAGCCTGTGCAGGCCAAGTTTAGTGCAGGGTGTTGGAAATGACAGGTCAGTAACAAGGAACGATGATTGAAATAACCTATTTATTTATCTTTCTTTCTAGCTTAAAAGCTACATTGCAGAAGAAACTCGTGAATGACTCCCTGGATCTATCGGGAATGTCGCTCTCTCCCAGGGACATCCACCGTGTAGCATACTACTTACAGCTTAACGGAGACCACCTGACCTCCATCGACCTGAGCTTCACTGAGCTGGCAGACGATGGCCTGCGCCTTCTCTTACCCTTCCTGTCAGCCCTTCCGAAACTCACCAACCTGGCGCTGAACGGAAACCGCCTGACCAGGCTCATTCTCAAGGACATGACTGAGATGATGAAGGAGCCCAACAAGTATCCAGCGCTGTCCTGGATCGACCTCGGAAACAACGCAGACATCTGCTCCATGCCCCAGCCTCTGCTGGTGGGGCTGCGCCGGCGCTGCAGCCTGCAGGGGGCGCTGCCCACCATCCAGGAGTACACAGAGGGCCAGCCCTGTGACCAAGAAATGGAGCGGGAGGAGGAGGTCAGCCAATCAGAAGAGGAAGAAGACAGCCCTTGGCCCACTCTACAGAGAGAAATTGGTGCACAGGGATACTGTCAGAGGTGATTGGCTGCAAGTGTGTTAATGAGAGGTTTGAGCTTGGAGAAATACATTCAGCAAAGAGGGACGCTGAAGCTGGTTTACGCTTCAGCCAGTTGTTAACCACCTTGGCCGACCGAACCGCCATTATTTGAAAGCCTGTCCCATCAAAGCACCCATAATTCCCATCAAATTGTCCGGGAGTGAATGACTTACCATGTAACCCGATGGTGCACCTTCGAGCAAGGCAGGGTTTCATTGGAAGATGAAGCTGAAGAAACTCCTTCCTTATTGGCTGATCGCATCAGCTCATTTAAGAAAAGAAACAAATGTCGACTTTGATGCAAAATTTTCCCAAGGGCTGAGAAAGCAAGACACAAGGTGTGCTGAAGTGGCAATCACTGAACATAAGTAGGGCAAGAATTTAAGCAGGAAGCTGCTTCCCTCTGGGCCTTGTCCAGGCAACCAATGTGTGTGTGTGTGTGTCTTGGTAATCACAGAACTAAAGAAATATAAAGTTGACTCCGTGGATTGTGTAGTGTAGAACTGTCACGTGGCTGGAGGAACACCCTCTTCCAGAATATCTAAACATTATCTCATAGAATTCACTGAGACTCACTGCGAAGACATCAAGGCCCAGTCAGATGTGAACTTCTCGTGTGTGTGTGTGTGTGCATGTGTGTGTATTTATCCGTGTGTGTGTTTTTCCCCCTTCCCTTTGTCCTGTTCCTATTTAAATGTCGTGTATAGAAACATAGAAAAATAGGAGCAGGAGTAGGCCCTTCGAGCCTGCTCCGCCATTCAATATGATCATGGCTGATCCTCTATCTCAATGCCATATTCCCGCTCTCTCCCCATGCCCCTTGATGCCTTTTGTGTCTAGAAATCTATCTATCTCCTTCTTAAATATATTCACTGACTTGGCCTCCACAGACTTCTGTGGTAGAGAATTCCACAGGTTCACCGCCCTCTGAGTGAAGAAATTTCTCCTCATCTCAGTCCTAAATGTCCTACCCCGTATCCTGAGACTGTGACCCCTCGTTCTCGACCCCCCAGCCAGGGGAAACATCCTCCCTGCATCCAGTCTGTCTAGCCCTGTCAGAATTTTATACGTTTCAATGAGTGCATCTGTAATCTCTTCCAGTTCTGATGAAGAAGAGCTTGATGTGTGAAACGCTAACTCCTCCACGCTCTCCACAGACGCTGACTTAACCTGCTGAGTGTTTCCAGGGCTCTCTCTTCCTTGTTTCAGATTTCCAGCATCTGCAGCTTGTTGCTTTTCCTCCAGATGTAAAATGACTTGTGTGTTCTGGCCAACCCGACGCTGTCACATCCGTAAACCTCCCATTCAATTCAATATATAATGCACCACTTGTGAAGGCACACGGCTCTGTGACATGTGCACCAGCTGCTCGAGTGCAGAGTGCGGTGGTTCGAGCTCTCCTTTCCTCCTAGCTGCGCTGTTTATGAGAATTTGTTTGCTTGTTAATTAGTTTCCCCGTTTTCAATTGTGGGTGTGTGTGCAATTATCCTTTTTTTTAAAGTTTAGGTTTGAAAGCTCAAGGGTCAGCTTTATGATTTTGGGCTCCCGACACTGAGCTCCTCATGACAAGAATTGGAGCGGGGGGTGGGGGGGGTGGTCAGACCGCCCGAAAATCGCGAGTGCCGCAAATCCAGCATGTTGATATTGGCCGGGACACCAGGGAAAACTCCCCCGCTCTTCTCCGAATAGTGCCGTGGGATCTTTTACATCCACCCGAGAGAGCAGACGGGGCCTCGGTTTAATGGTTCATTCCGAAAGAGGCAACTCTGACAGTGCGGCGCTCCCTCAGCACTGGATTGTCAGCCTGGATTATGTGCTCAAGTCTCTGGAGTGGCACTCGAACAAATCCAGGGCCCCCAACTCCTGCTCTTGTCACGCAAAGCTCAGTGTTGGAAATCCTACATCGTAGAAATTTACCTCTGAATTCTGTCAGAGTGAAACTGGGGCTTGCAATAAAACCCAGCAGAAGTGTAACAAACCTTGAGGCTGAAACCTTTAGCAAAGGTGGCCACGCGTTGCACCTTGGGCGGTGGCTGACTGTTTGGGAAAGGAAAGAATGTTATCCTGCAATGATTGATTGTTGTTGGGTAAGGGTATCAAGGAATACGAAGCAAAGGCAGGAAAATGGAATTGATGTACAAAGCAGCCGTGATCTAATTGAATGATGGAGCAGGCCCGAGGGGCTGAATGGCCTCCTCCTGTTCCTATGTCCTTATCCCCTGCCCCACCCATAAAGTCCAATTCTGTCTCCTTCTAGCTTAAAACAACAGAGTTTACATGAACAGGAAATGGCCACTCTCCAATAGGCAAGCCCTTCTCATAGATCGGTCCCACCTGTCCTTATCAGTGCAGTACTGAGTGAATGCCACACTGTCAGAGGAGCCATCTTTCAGATGAGATGTTAAACTGAGGCCCCGTCTGAACTCTCAGGTGGATGTAAAAGATCCCATGGCACTATTTGAAGAAGAGCAGGGGAGTTCTCCCCGGTGTCCTGGCCAATATTTATCCCTCAACCAACATCACTAAAGCAGATTATCTGGTCATTATCACATTGCTGTTTCTGGGATCTTGCTGTGTGCAAATTGGGTGCCACGTTTCCCTACATTACAACAGTGACGACACTCCAAAAAGTACTTAATTGGCTGTGAAGCGCTTTGGGACATCCTGAGGTTGTGAAAGGCGCTGTAGAAAAGCAACTCAGTAGTTAACGGCTTCAACCTTAATTGTAAGCTCTATCCCCGACGCCATCTCTTTAACATTGTTATAGTGTGCTGGCTGCAACATTTAGAAAAGAAAGGAGGAGTCAGAGAGCCATCAGTGCTCAGGCCTCCAGAGCCGAGGAGTCGGCCCCTTGTACCCACAGCCAGGCTAGGGTTGGTGTGTGAGAAGAACGAGGAGTGAAATACCAAATATACAAATGAGGAAACGACTGTTATAGTTAAAAACCTCCTGCTGGTCTCGGAATGAACCGGTGTTTTCAGTTATTTCCCCAGATTCTGGCACGTTATTCTACTATTCGTATGGTGATTTACTGTCATGTTCCTGTTCCACCACACTAGGCAGAGCTGTGGCAGGACATTGTGTAACAATGGCAGTCCTGAGCTGTGCTTTAGTGGAGCATAATATAACTTTCATTGCCAGTAACAGGCCACTGAGCCCTCTTATCTCCACTTCAGTGGCATGCTATTCCATGGATGCTGGAATTCCCAGAGACGGCACAGATGAACCACTGAAGTACATTGTACACTAAACAAACCAGTAATCTCTCTGCCCAACTTTCCATCCAATCACTTAATACGACTGAAGACCGGTGGGCTCCATCACAGCTGTGCAATCCACAGGACCCGGTCTATCTCTGTTCGCATCTGCCCAGCCAATCCTCTGCTGTACAAGGAAAATCTGCCCTTGTCCTCTATTCCCTCTCAGGCCCCTCTGTTAATAGGAGTGCAGTGGAAGCCAGGATGTGTTATAAGTCTAGTTGTAGCTCCCTCCATCGCGCGGTTGGTAAATCAAGTGCTGAATGCGTTACTGATCCGCACAGACCCAGGAAGGCGCTAGAGTTGATCCCTGTTCTGTGTTGAGCTACCTGGTCTCTGCAGGTGGGCTGCCGGTGTCACCAGCACCCCTGGGTTAAGTAGGGAATCAGTTAGCCAGGGTTCCGTTCCAGGCTGCTACCCACTGACTCCTATTAGAGATTGCGGCCCTGAATTTCCTCGGACTGTGTCGAAGTACGGCGGTATTCCTGCCTATGCCCGTAGACGGGGTTCCAACACACTTCCGGCGAAGTTACGTCAGCGTAGCAGCGGAAAGTCCGGGGGCACTCGGCGCCCGTGTCCGATGGAACTCAGGTGAAGATATAATCAGGTTTGGCTACGAAAGTTCCACGTCGGGTCGCCAACTCTGGTAGGACATATTCCTGGAGGTTTCATCACATGACCTCCTGCCTCCAACAGCTCCGCCCCCCACACTCCCCCCATTGGTCACCCGACATGTCAATCCTCGCGGTGCCCCGCCTACCCACAGCCAATCGGAAAGCGAACAGGCTCTTCATCACCCGATTGGATGATTCTTCACTGTCAGTCAAACAGCCTTTTTCCCCCATATTTTTATAACTAATAAAGTGTTCAAAGAAAATGTTATTAAAAAAGCTATTTTTTTAATAGCCCCATGATTTTTCTCCTGGGTGTTACTCGAGGCAGTGTCCTGGAGATTAATCTTTAAATCCTGGAGACTCCAGGGCAATCCTGGAGGGTTGGCGACCCTGCTTCCACGGTTGAGTAGTCTGCTGACACTCACTCATTGAGCTTGAACATGGAGCATAACTACCTGAGACAGCAGAGGTTGGCTGTGCCATGAACCAGCACACTGCCCAGACTCAGCCCCTTCAGAGGAGAACTGGAGGAAAGTGGGAGGGATCGACACATCTGTTCATTAACTTGATTTATGCTCTGTGGTCTCCATACTCTGCTGTGATTTATTTTACTCTGAAAGTTCTCTCTCGCATTTGGAGAAGCAAATTACTTTTATCATTGATTGTTGATTGTCAGCCTAACGTCCCCAGTCTGCACAGTGCTGTGACAGTTAGCGTCTCTGGATTCACCGTAAAGCAAACTTCATAAATCAACTAAAGAAAGATCACTTCTTTGCTGTGATATAACTGGAATCCATCAGCCATTGTTACACGGTAGGGAGCCTAGACTGATGTAAGCAGAGCCTGTGTCAATATTAATGTAATAAACGTGTTGCTGTGTTTCTATGTCCTTCAATAAATGGTTTGGATATGATATTTTCTGCAGTTTCTTCTATTTAATTGGGGTTAGAGATTACTGAGGAATATTTATGGAGAACAGAAATTGGTGCTTGAGATTATTGAGGAGTGTTAATGGAGACCGGTTACTGGAGTGAGGCCGCATATCTGGTGCGAGGGCTCTGCCAAAGTATCTTGACAGCCATTCTGCAGCAAGTGAAGTCTCAAGGCAGAGGCAGTAGTTGAGGAAGAAAGCGCACCACGAGGTCAGACAGATGAAGAAGTGTCATGTTTTCCTGTATATTCCATAACACCGATACTCAGTTTAGGTTCTGCCAGGACCAGTCGGCACCAGACCTTATTACAGCCTTGGTGCAAACATGGACAAGAGGGCTGAATTCCAGAGGTGCCTGAGACATCAAGGAGCTCGAGTAAAACTGAAGTCAATGGGAATCACGGGGAAAACGCTCCACTGGCTGGAGTCATACCTAGCACAAAGGAAGATGGTTGTGGTGGTTGAAGGTCAATCATCACAGCCCCAGGACATCGATGCAACAGTTCCTCATGGCAGTGTCCTAGGCCCAACCATCTTCAGCTGCTTTATCAATGACCTTCCCTCCAACATAAGATGAGAAGTGGGGATGTTCACTGATGATTGCACAGTGTTCAGTTCCATTTGAAATTCCTCAGGTTTGCACCACTCAAATTTGAGGGAGTGAAGATGGCGATCACAGCAGGAGAACAGGGATGGGAGACAGTGAAGGTTTAGTTGGGGATAAGGGTATTGAAAGTAGAAGTGAGGAAGTGGTTCAGCTAATCAACAGCTGCAGAAATATCACGGTGAATGAAGGGCGAAATGCGAGGCCATTGGTAGTTTCAAGCTTACACTTAGACATGCGTGTCATGGCTACGAAGATGAAGTTAAACAGAGGTGAGGCAGGAAAGGATGAGACCTTTAATGTAGAGAAATCGCTAGCCGAAAAAAAGACCAAGATCCTGTGAAGGAAATAGCCATATTCCAAGAAATACATCATCCTATGAACAGATTTTGATAATATTAATACATGACATACTGAGTTTAAAAGTCTGGAAAGCCTCGGCGACACAGGCTGCAAACACAATACAGGCTTTTGAGATAAGATGGTTTGTTAACACAAAGCTGTAAAACACCACAAGCTTTGAAATGAGAAATGGTTATTGACACTAACACAAAGCCCCTATTGAAGCAAACCATTGGTGCTTCCAGAATGTCTATGGTTTGGTACCAAAACAATAGCAATAAAGTGTTAAAATCTAACACTTCGAACAAGAAACACAGACCATTAAAAAAACAAGTGCCTTTGAAAAAATGACATCAAGTAAAAGAAATACCTGCCGTAAAATAGTTTTATGTTAAACTTAGAACAAGGAGACATAATTCTTAATACAACCAATTGAAATAAATAAGAAATGCAAAAAACACCCTGGATGAAGTGTTTTTGATTTACAAATCGTAAAAGGTGCAAACAGAACACTTTGAAGATATAATATCAATAGATGACACGAAGCAATCACATTGTTTATGCGTTAAACTTGGAACACAAGGAGACAGAGGTGATTTAGAAATTGAATGAAAGACCTTCGATAAGAATGGCATCAAATAGATAAATCTGTTATACCATATTTTATGATAAGATATGAACACCTAAAGGTAGAGACAGAATTCTAAGAGTTGGCAGCTGAAATGACAGTAAGAATAGAAAAGAATTCAATAAAGAATCACTAGAGATAATTAGCTTACATCAGCAGAAAACTTCAAAGAATAAACCACTAAAAAAAAGGTATAAAAATAGAGCTTTTTAGATAGAGAGTCAGAAGTCGCTGGGAAGGGGCAGAGCGATTCTTGCCTTCAGAACCACTCTGTAGGCCTACAACTCTGAGTCTCAGGTAATCAAGGTATTTGATTTTGGTGGATATTCTGGATTAAGAAATAAGTAGAAGTGTGGAAATGTAACAAAGTTAAGATTTGAGAATAAGGATCTCTGATAAGAAATGTAAGCTATTTGTATTTTGAACGGTTAAAGTTGCGATTGCCATACCAGCTGTTAACTAAATGTCGGTTCTTTAATAAATCTGTATATTTTTTAAATTGTCTCACAGAGTAATTTCTGTATCAATCCCGCGAACGCAATTTCTGTACACTCTTCAGTGAGGAGTTGCAGAATTCTGGGGGGGTTTCCGGACCCTCATAATATCCGGAAGGTTACAGTCTAGTTAACTTATTAAAAGTGCTATCCGGAGGACGGTAACATCTTCAGGCTGTTTCTTTCCTTTAGGGAGAGGTAGTCTGACCTTTAGACCCAATTAAGCATCTTATAGGATTCGGCTACCGCTAACTTTAGTTGAAGGTCAACGTCTGGGGAATACGCCTGATCTGGGGTAGCCCGAGAAGGGCTAGGACTTGTAATTATCTCTTCAATCCATCTAGTACACCTTCTACCTTCCTGGTAGTGTGATGGAATACTCCTCACTTGCCTGGATGAGTGCAGCTCCAACAACACTCAAGAAGCTCAACACCATCCAGGACAAAGCAGCCCACTTGATTGGCATCCCACCTTAAACATTCACTCCCTCCACCACCGGCGTACCATGGCTGCAGTGTGTACCATCTACAAGATGCACTGTAGCAACTCGCCGAGGCTTCTTCGGCAGCATCTCCCAAACCCGCGACCTCTTCCACCTAGAAGGGCAAGGGCAGCAGGCGCATGGAAACACCACCACCTCCAAGTTCCCCTCCAAGTCACACACTATCCTGACTTGGAAGTATATCACCGATCCTTCATCGTCGCTGGGTCAAAATCCTGGAACTCCCTACCTAACAGCACTGTGGGAGTACCTTCACCACACGGACTGCAGCGGTTCAAGAAGGCAGCTCACCACCACCTTCTCAAGGGCAATTAGAGATGGGCAATAAATGCTGGCCTTGCCAGCGACGCCCACATCCCATGAATTAATAAAAAAAATAATGGAGTTGTTGACTAATCATAGTGAGAAACAATAATGGAGGATGGCCACAGATAAAACAAGCTCACTCTCCAGGCGTACAGGAACCCTGGAGTGGAGTTACCAGTAACAATGGAATAATATACAGAAGGGGGTCAGATTTAGGCCCTAAATTCCTGGGGGTTGTCCCGATCTCCTGCTGTAACTCTGGCCGGAGACTTTTTTCTTTTAAACACGTTCTCGTGTGGGCAGTGCTGGCAAGGCTAGAAGTTATTGCCCATCCTTAGTTGCCCTGTGAAAGTGGTAATACAACAAAGGGCAGTTAAGAGTCAACCGCAGTGTGGGACTGGAGTCACATGTGGGCCACACCGGGTAAGGACGGCAGGTTTCCTTCCCTAACGGACATTAGTGAACCAGTTGGGTTTTTACAACAATCCGACAGCTTCATGATCACTTTTACTTTTGTAAGGGGGGCGGCGAGGTGAGGCTTTCGTTGCCTGTGCTATTGCTTGCTCTGGTCTCCGGCCAGACTTTTGCAATAATCACCTGTGAGTGGTTCGACCCACTCGCCCTTACGGTTCTGACACCTGGACTTAGATGCAAAGGAGCAGTAATGCAGAGAAAGACTCAAATAGACCTGGTTGAATAGCACGAAATGAATGCCTTTATTATACGGTGTCCAAAATAATGAAATACATGTCATATACGCAGATCAAAGAAATTACAAGTATACACACGTCTATAAAACTTGGTCTATACAAATGGGGAACACACGACACATCGTAAAAGGGGGAACACATTACACATTAACCTTAGGAACCACCCTCCCTTACAATACCTAAACTACGTCTGGATTTGTAGGGTCGGGAAACATGTTCACCACTCGGGTTACTCCGGAATTTAAAATTAGGCTCGCAGCTTTTCGCTGCAGCGCCTGGCTGTCACATGGCTGTAACGGTTTCTGAGCTCGACTTGTTTACACTCGCTGCCCCGATGGACACACTTGAGACAGCCCTGATGGACGTTCGTCGCGGATGGCCCAGGCTACCCGCTCAAATAACCAGAAGATAAGCCTGTCTTCCTGGATCTTCGGTAGGATTCAAAAAGGTGGATTTGAACCTACTTCGTTGTTTATCTTCGGGCGCAGTCGGGGTTTTACTGGCCGTGGCGTCTCCCACGTGGAATTTCTTCTCGTCACTCGGGCCTCGCTCAGCTGAGATTCTTGTCTTCTTCGCTACCGGCGGCTGGTCGCTCGGGAACACACCGCTGCGTTGCCCTGATGGATCCGGACACCGTTTACCGACGATCGGGATAGTGTACCCTACTGCCTGCCGTGTCGAGGTGGCTCGTTCTGAGGTTCCGTTTCTGGCCGACACGGACCACGAACAACGAACTCGAACCCGAACTCCACCCAACACTCGAACACCGGACCAGCACAGCACTGCGGGCAGGACACGCACAAGACTGCAAGACCAAGACTCTTCCAATCTCCGTAACTCTTCCAATCTGACTAATCCGTAACTCATCCGTAACCTGACTGTCGATGAACATTCGTCCTCTATAGTTATACTGTTTGGCCGGGCCTTATCTCCCGCTCAAATCAAGATGCTGTCTTTTGTTTAATTTTGGCGCCCAAAGTTCCCGGTATGGGGTAATTGTCTTCTTAACTAGTTTCGGGATCACCCGAAACTGGCCAACTATCCGTTAATGTCTTCTTCATTGTTGCGCTAGGCAGGATGTGTATAAATCGTCTCCTCAACTGGTTTCGGGATCCCCTGAAAACTGGCCCAATCACCCGTCAATGTCTCTCTCATTGTTGAGCTGGGGGGTATTTGTGTATTGATGTGTCTGGATGGGCCCCCGATTGTCCAGTGCACTGATTCTCACCGTTCATATGAAACGATTCAAGCACTTATATCATTGTTTTTGTCCAAAACGCAAATGGGTTGCATCCTGCCTTCCCAATCTATACCGTGCATGGTTTCATTATGAATGTATATTCAGCGCCATCTTGTCTGCTCACTATGTTCTGGAAAACGTCTGTCACGATGCTCGGCGGCCATTTTACAGGCTGCTGTACCCTTTTATTTAAAAGCAGCCTTTCGTTCAATAAAAATGTACAATTGAACCTGCTTCTCTCACATTATTAGAATTGCGATAATTGCGAAACTCTACAGTCCCTCCTGTTGATGCGAATAACTCCGCTTATCGTATCAATTTAAATGCTGGTGAGCAAATTATCCCGATTCTCCACATCCAAACATTCCCGGTAATTAAAACTATCTATGGCCCCCACGACACATGTAGTCCCCATTTCCTAGAAAAATCACGCTGTGTACATCTTGGACAATCATAGGCAGCATTGCCTTTAACTTACACTGCGTATTCGCCTTCCAGGTGCAAAAGGCCGATGCCTCTTGCACTACCTGTACATGCATGTTTTATTACAAAAGAAAAACAATTAAACCGACTGTTTTAAAAATATAACAGTTCCAAAACTTAGCCACAAATGCTTATAACTAAAACAATTACCAAACACACGCGGTAAAATGGAGGGGCGCTTTATCCTAGCAGCTTACGCGGGACTTTCCTCGTTCATGCGCACGTAACATTCTCTCCACTCCCCTGTGTTCTCCTGCCTCGTGAGGCGTTTGCCCCTCTTGCAGTGCACGAACAACAGGTACACTACAATTACAACTTGACATACTACCAAAATGTGGGAGGCTATCCTGATCCATGACGGGACCTCAATATTAGTGAACAGATCCCACCACGGTGGGGTTACTATGTCCAATATCTCTGCCCCTATCTCTAAAGTCTTCTGTTCCAGGGTGTAAAAATGTTTCTGGGATACCATGACGGCTTTTAAAATCTTGGTGAGGTGTTCAGGGAGAGGGGGAATGATGTACCCGAAATGTGCGACGAATCGCTGCAAGTCTGTGAAATTCTCTTTAACAGTGAGGTGAACCGTAGAGGGTTCAGGGATTGGGACAATTCGTTGTTGTGCCACTTGAACTTCAGCACTGGGTTTAAAACAGAAACTGCTGTCACTCACCGGACACCGAATGTGCTGTCCATGCTGGTAGTGTTGCGCTGCAGTGGTAACGCAATACGTTCCACCCCCTATGTATGCCACCTGTGGGGGCACATGATCTTGTGTCATTGCTTCCATGGTGCAATTCATGGGCTTCGTGCCAGCCGTTCTGAACCCGCACTGTGGTATTAAAAAGGCATTCAAGTGCTGGGGACACAGTATGATGTGTGCTCCCCTGCTACGGCATCCCGAGAGGTCGGTGCCTGTCATCGTCTGCTCCCAGTGGATGACGTAAGGTGGGACCGCTGCGTAGCGAATGTGGGCTCCCCCCTGAATGACTCCAATGTTCTCCACCCTGTACACCGGGGCGGGCTTTGCTGTGTTGCCCAACACCGGCATCCGTACCACTATACCCATGATAGTATGATTTGACTGTCCGCAGTCCACTGGGACTGGGTATGCCTCTGAGGCTAGCCTGAGCTGGCACGGGCTTAATGCGTTCTGAAAAGGGTGGAGCGCCTGCAGGTGTTTGTTGCTTATCCAGGACGGGACCAAACCTTGTTTTAAATCCTCCAGATTACTGCGGCCCTCGCCCAGTAACCACGCCCCGTATAATACGCACACCTCGTTCTGCGCAACTTGATCGGACACATTCCGATCTTCCCTGATCAGGGCATTTACCATTCTCGCATGCTTCTCCAGCTCTGCTATAATCTCTTTTAAGTGTAGTGTCATGGCCTGGTCCTCATGCAACTCAGACCCTACTACCTTATTCTCATTTGTGAGGATGCTCTTTAACTGCGTCTTTAAACCGTTGATCTGCGTCTGCAACTCCACATTATCTAGAGCGTTGACCACAGATGTTCCAGTATTAAAAGCAGTGAACACATCGTTCACAGCACCCCTTCTTTGTCTCCCCACCTGATCCAAAACTTCGTGTGGTGTGGTGTATAAGCTTGTTTAGTCAACCTCTGCAAAATCAAACTCATAAAACTGCCTGAACATGTTTGTTAACAGGACCTGGTACAATTTTTCCGTTTCTTTGGGGCACCACTCTGATAAATGCACCTCGGTGAGATTTAAAATCACTGAGGCCACCGCGTAATGTACCCCCTGATACAGTATCTGATCTGTTGGTACCAGTACCAGACCATTCCCGGGCCCCTTAGTGGTTTTAGGGCACCCTTCCTTCTGAGCCAATGCTACCGGAATCGTGGGCGGGGGCTTGCGTGGGCGCGTGATGAGTTCAGTGGCGTTTACCGGGATCGGGGAGAATGGAGCTCCCCCGCCCGGGTGCTGACGTCCCACCTTATCCCTTTCCCGGCATCCTGCCACTGTTGTTGGAAAAATATGGATATACCCTTGGGGCAAACGTACTTTGATCCTCACATACAAACATATATTCCCTCATCCGGTTCCCACCATTTGTCCCAACAGACTCTCAATTGTCCGTTAGTCCCCGTAATTGTCCGATGGGTATTGTTACCCAGTCGCTCCCACTCGACCGAGGAATTTCTCATAGTCTTGCTTAACTTCCGTAACCACCACCATTGGCTCAATGGGACGTTCCCATTGCAAACCAAACAAATCCTTTTGCCGATGGTGACGCTGATTCTGGGTGCAACGATCCTCACCCTGGGACACAATAAAGAAGTCTCTTGGTACGCAAACCCGGATGCGCTGGAGTATTCCGTTGAATTAGTTCCCAGCCATCCCAGCCACCTTATCTTGTGGAAATAAGTGGCGGTTTCCTCAGCCTCTCGCTCCCCGGTCCCATCCGTCGCGATGGGGGCCGTGTCCCTGGAGCAACCAAATACAACGACATCCTTGGTGAGGCCCCGATAGGCCGATCCACATCCGATCATCGCGAGCACCACAAGAAACCTTTCCATATCTCCTGGTTCCTGTGATCAGATAAAATGATGTAGCCAGCCTCCCAAGAGTATCTGGCTTTTGTGAACAGTGAGCGGGTCCCTTGACCTCGTCTCACGTACAGGACATGCATACTGGATAGACCTTAACTATTCCTATCACTAACTCCCATCATTTTTACCATTTACCTATGAAATTAAACTACAACCTTAACCTGATATTAAACACTGAGGGGGAAAAATTCAGTTGGTTGCGCCTCCCGTTAGCGCCTTAAGAGGGCGCTAATGGGGCACAAATCATCTAGCGCCCAGGCGCGGCGAAGTTTGCGCCGCTCGCGAAATTAACTAGACATTTTGCGGCGGCACTAAACACTACCGCCACGATCTCCTGCGCCGGCAGATCGTGACGTCAGTCGAGTGCGCAACGCCCCGGTATCGCCCCGGAGCGGATATTGAGTGGCGCCCCCTGCCTTACCGCCTGCCGCTAGTAACGACAGGTTGAGGGGAGCGTTCTCCAGTCATGAAGGGAAAGGGGGAGCGCTATTTAAAGGTGACCGCTTCCTGCCTTTTATTGTTGGTGCCATTTTTGAACTACGCATTCTGAGAGAGAGAGGGAGAGACTTCTGGAGAGATTCAACATTGTGTGAAGGAGTTTTGGGTCCTGAGCAGCACTTTGCAGATTCATTTTGATTTGCCATTCCTTGTATCGATTTAGAAGAGACTGTGGGGGCTGCACTCTGAGCTCTTTGCCTGGTAGTCTCCATTGTTATTTCCAGCAGATTTGATGTGCAGGTCTCTCCAGGCCGAGATTCAAGGCTGCAATGAGCAGGATGTGGATGGAAAGCAAGATTAACCATCCCCTTTAAGAACTGGCCCGTGCCATTGCGTGTGTGTTCCATTGCTGACTGACATCACATGAGCTTCGCCAGCGCTCTGAGGTAGCGCCTCGCTCCTCGGCCTTTGCGCCTTAAGACAGGTGGGAAGCGCCTGATTTAGCGCTCCAATCACCTCCAGGGGCGATAAAAGTCAAGTTTGCAGTCGGAGGCGATAATTAGCGCCAGGCGCTAATCTTTGCGCCCGGCCGATAATTGCGCCCCAAATGGGGCGATACTGAATTTCTCCCCCTATAAACCTAAACTTATCATCCTAAAATTACTGTACAGCGCCGCCCGTTGCAGGGCGGCCTACCTAAATCCTGAAAAGGCTGCCGTGAGCTGTTCCCCGTGGCGGGGCGGCACTGACCCTTGTCTTTGATCCTCCGCAGCCTGTCGCTGCCGATCGGGAATCGGGATCTCCCTGGGCTACCTTGGACTTATACCTGGGGATGTACGGGGAATCTGGCCACAACTTCCTGGGCTGGGGTGTCCGATCCGACCTGCGAGGGGGCATCTTGGGCAAGGCCTCCAGGGCCGACGGACCGGGGACCGGGACTTCCACCGTCACAGCCTGTGGTCCCACCACAGCTGCCGGCTCCGTCTCCCCTGGCTCCGCCCCCCTGGGCTCGGGATCCGCGGTTTCCGACTCCACCCTACCTGTTTCTACAGTTGGTGAATCTCCGCCCGCAATCCCTACCTCCCCTATGCTCGGGTCGAGGGCGGGACCTCCGTCCTCCGACCCCTCCACCTCTCCGACCGGGTCAAAAACTTGGTCGAGCCCTTCGGGCTCTTCCTCGTCCGAATCCCAAGAAAAAGGAGAGACCCTCCACTTTTGCAGAATGTCTTCTCCCCTCACGCAGGCTGCTTTACCAGCCTGCGTGACCTGCGGTCCTACTCGGGGCTGAGAGTCCCCACTCGCAGGTCTGGCCCCTGCTTGTGCATTCTGTGTAATCTCGCCTGCTGGAGGCTGAAGATTTCTATTCTGTTTTAGTTTGGGCAACTCTGCTACCATGGCTTGCAACTGCGGGGTGGTGAATTCCCCCGGGGTTGTTGAGCAAACCATCCCTCTGGCTTTGGATAGGGCTTGGGTCAGACCTTTTATCCTTTCCTCACAGGGCCCATGGTTTAAATCCTCATACTCCCTGCTCCTGGCTACCCTGTAGGCTGCCTTTATGTCTCTAAGCTACCCTTCTAGCCCGTCTACTTTCCCCATTAAGCGGGCGTTCTCCTCCCGTAAGGCCTGCTCATTTAACCTGGCCTCCTTACAGGAGACCCCCTCCTGTGCGTGTCTTTCAAGGGGACACAGGTAGGCAGGCTGCGCCGGTTCCAGTCAGAAGTCTGGGTTGTATGGGGCTGCTGCTACCTTCCCGTGCGAGGTCATGAGAGACTGCATGGCCCCTAACATGGACTCGATCGCATCGGGATGGATTGGCACACCGGCTCCTCTCTCAGGGGCAGGCGTTTGGGCTCGGGCTGCGGGAGCTTTCTCCTTGGAATCCTTCTAGGGAGTCCTACAGTTTTTGCGCCAGTGACCTGCCTTCCCGCACCCGTAACAAACACTATTGGTTTGTGGGGCGCGATTACCCTCCTGATGCCACTCTTTCTGAGCCGGAGCTGCGGGCTTTGCCTCATGCACTTTTCCCTTAAGGGGACGCGCTCCCGTGCTTCTAGTATTTCTATACCCTATGGTGAGCTGACTCAGGACCGACTCCTCCGTCGTACGGAGGTTGGTGGGATCAAACCACGCCTTGGCCTGCTCCCTGATGGCTGGCAAGCTGTTGGCGACTACGCACCTGAGCCAATGAGCTTTCTCGACACCGTGCAGGTTGTGACGCGCTGGTGTACTTGGGCAGCTACGCTGATACACTGGCCACAGCCTTTCGGCGAAAACCCGTGGGGGTTCTCCCTCCATCTGCACTGTCTGACCCAGTCGGACGAACGGACCTTCGCCATCCACTCCCAACACTTCCAGGACCTCGTCCCGTAAATCCTCATAGCCCCTAACTCCCCTCTTGCTCTCGTCGGAGAGACACTGAAGGATTGAGCTATCCAAAGAGAACAGCAACATTCTGGTCTTTTCCTCCCCGTCGCAGCCATTAATCGCTGCGGTCTGCTCTACCTCTCTGAAATGAACGGAAGGATCTCCTGACTCGGACAGTTTCCGGACATGGCTGATCATTGCCCTCAGCTGTTGTGAGCTGTGGGGCACTACAATTTGGTTTAAGAGGGTTCCGTCTTCCCCATTTGCCCCGTTCGGGCCCCACTTCTGTTCTCAGACCGGACACATCGGTGCCGGCTTCGACCCTACCTCCGGGGATTGTTCTACCTCGGGAACCTCCTTCTCTATTTCTACCGCTTCCTCCCTTACCCAGGTTTCCGTATAGCTGGGTGGCGCTGAGGGCTTGGTGGTTGGTACCACACCTGCTTTTCTTGGTAGGGGTTTTGGGAATTCCCTAGCTACCTGTGGCTGGCTCGCTGACGGGTTGATGAGACACACAAAGCCGTTCGCCTTATTCAGGGCCTCTCTCAGGTCCTCTATCTCTCTCTGGCAAACGCTGTGGTCGGCTCCCTCAGACCTATCCTCGAGAGCCATCTTGTATGCCGCCCTAACTCCCCTGAGACTTTCTTCCTGGGTCTTTACCTGGTTAGCTAGGCGGATACACCGTTCTTTGATCTTTCCCTCACTTAACTTAGCTTCCGTGACCTGGCACTCTAAGTAATCGATCCTAGCCTCGTGGTGGCTGGCTACTATTTGGCGTTCCTGATGCAGCGCATTTAGTGATACAATCAGTTTCTGTCCTCCCGCAACCTTTTCCTCCATCTCTGTCTCTAACTCTCTGATCTGGGCTGTCTGTGCTGCAATGAACTGGTCCGAAAGCTGGACTTGCTTTTTGTAGCACATCAGCCAGACCGCTTTCTCTACTGACTTCTTATATTCTCTGCTACCTGTCCACCTGATGGCTGCGTCTAGCGGGCGCCTATCCGTCAGTAGGTCACATATACACTGTTTGGTCAGGTTTACTTTCCAGAACACATAGTCGGCTACTTTTTCGTCCATTACATTTCGTTTATTCAAACCTGGGTCTAAGACATTACTCTCTTGCGGCCAGGGTCCCTTTGTGGTCGCCATTTCTGTAAGGGGGGCGGCGAGGTGAGGCTTTCGTTGCCTGTGCTATTGCTTGCTCTGGTCTCCGGCCAGACTTATGCAATAATCACCTGTGAGTGGTTCGACCCACTCGCCCTTACGGTTCTGACACCTGGACTTAGATGCAAAGGAGCAGTAATGCAGAGAAAGACTCAAATAGACCTGGTTGAATAGCACGAAATGAATGCCTTTATTGTACGGTGTCCAAAATAATGAAATACATGTCATATGCGCAGATCAAAGAAATTACAAGTATACACACGCCTATAAAACTTGGTCTATACAAATGGGGAACACACGACACATCGTAAAAGGGGGAACACATTACACATTAACCTTAGGAACCACCCTCCCTTACAATACCTAAACTACGTCTGGATTTGTAGGGTCAGGAAACATGCTCATCACTCGGGTTACTCCGGAATTTAAAATGAGGCTCGCAGCTTTTCGCTGCAGCGCCTGGCTGTCATGTGGCTGTAAAGGCTTCTGAGCTCGACTTGTTTACACTCGCTGCCCCGATGGACCCACTTGAGACAGCCCTGATGGACATTCGTCGCGGATGGCCCAGGCTACCCGCTCAAATAACCAGAAGATAAGCCTGTCTTCCTGGATCTTCGGTAGGATTCAAAAAGGTGGATTTGAACCTACTTCGTTGTTTATCTTCGGGCGCGGTCGGGGTTTTACTGACCGTGGCGTCTCCCACGTGGAATTTCTTCTCGTCACTCGGGCCTCGCTCGGCCGAGATTCTTGTCTTCTTCGCTACCGGCGGCTGGTCGCTCGGGAACACACCGCTGCGTTGCCCTGATGGATCCGGACACCGTTTACTGAGGATCGGGATGGTGTACCCTACTGCCTGCCGTGGCGAGGTGGCTCGTTCTGAGGTTCTGTTTCTGGCCGACACGGACCACGAACAACGAACTCGAACCCGAACTCCACCCAACACTCGAACACCGGACCAGCACAGCACCGCGGGCAGGACACGCACAAGACTGCAAGACCAAGACTCTTCCAATCTCCGTAACTCTTCCAATCTGACTAATCCGTAACTCATCCGTAACCTGACTGTCGATGAACATTCGTCCTCTATAGTTATACTGTTTGGCCGGGCCTTATCTCCCGCTCAAATCAAGATGCTGTCTTTTGTTTAATTTTGGCGCCCAAAGTTCCCGGTATGGGGTAATTGTCTTCTTAACTAGTTTCGGGATCACCCGAAACTGGCCAACTATCCGTTAATGTCTTCTTCATTGTTGCGCTAGGCAGGATGTGTATAAATCGTCTCCTCAACTGGTTTCGGGATCCCCTGAAAACTGGCCCAATCACCCGTCAATGTCTCTCTCATTGTTGAGCTGGGGGGTATTTGTGTATTGATGTGTCTGGATGGGCCCCCGATTGTCCAGTGCACTGATTCTCACCGTTCATATGAAACGATTCAAGCACTTATATCATTGTTTTTGTCCAAAACGCAAATGGGTTGCATCCTGCCTTCCCAATCCATACTGTGCATGGTTTCATTATGAATGTATATTCAGCGCCATCTTGTCTGCTCACTATGTTCTGGAAAACGTCTGTCACGATGCTCAGCTGCCATTTTACAGGCTGCTGTACCCTTTTATTTAAAAGCAGCCTTTTGTTCAATAAAAATGTACAATTGAACCTGCTTCTCTCACATTATTAGAATCGCGATAATTGCGAAACTCTACACTTTGTCTCCAGATTTAATAGCTGAAATTGGATTGGGGGGTTTGAACTCACGTTCTTTGGACTATTAGTCCAGGCCCCTGGATCACAACTCCAAATGGTCCAAAAGGCTGCAGCAGAAGTTCACGTAAAGTGTGGTGCCCAGAATTGTACACAATACTCCAGCTGAGGCCTAACTGCTGATTTGTAAAGGTTTAGCGTGACTTCCTTATTTTTCTTGACTTCCTTGCCCATATTTACAAAGCCAAGCATCCCATACCTCTTCTTAACTGCCTTATCAACGTGTCCTGACATCTTCAAGGATTTGTGAATATGCACCCCCAGGTCCCTCTGTCCTTGCAGCCCCTTCAAAGTAGTACCGTTTCGATTATACTGCCTCTTCATGTTGATTCTTCCAAAGTGCATCAGCTCACACTTATCCGCCGCATTAAATTGCATTAAAAAAGCAAACCAGGCACTAGGGTTTATTTCTAGAGGGATAGAATTGAAAAGTAGTGAAGTTACGCTAAACCTCTATCGAACCGTGGTTAGACCACACTTCGAGTACTGCCTACAGTTATGGTCGCCATATTATAAAAAGGATTTTTTTTAAATTTGTTTATGGGATGTGGGCTTCACCTGCAAGGCCAGCATTTATTGCCCATCCCTATAGAGGCACTGGAGAGGGTGCAGAGAAGATTTACAAGGATGATACCAGAAATGCGAGAGTATACATATCAGGAAAGGATGAATAGGCTGGGTCTCTTTTCTCTTGAAAAGAGAAGGCTGAGGGGTGACCTAATAGAGGTCTTTAAAATCATGAAAGGTTTTGATAGAGTAGATACAGAGAGAGTGTTTCCACTTGTGGGGAAGAGCAAAACTAGAGGTCATCAATTTAAGATAGTCACCAAGAAATCAAACAGGGAATTCACTTCAACCAGAGGGAGTGGTTGAGGCGAATAGTAGAGATGCATTTAAGGGCAGGTTAGACAAGCATATGAGGGAGAAGGGAATAGAAGGTTATGCTGATAGATTTAGATGAGGAAAGACAGGAGGAGGCTCGAGTGGAGCATAAACGCCAACATGGACTGGTTGAGCTGAATGGCCTGTTTCTGTGCCGTATATCCGATGTAATCCTATGCATCTGCCATGTGTCTGCCCATTTCACTAGTATGTCTGTCCTCCTGAAGTTTGCTACTATCCTGTTCACTATTTACTACATTGCCAAGTTTTGTATGATCCGCAAACTACTAAATTGTACTCCCTATCCCCAAGTATATATAACAAGAAAGGCAATGGTCCTAATACCGAGCCCCTGGGAGATCCCATTGCATACTTCCCTCCAGTCAGAAAAACATCCGTTCCCCACTACTCTCTGCCTCCTATCCCTTAGCCAATTACGTACCCAAGTTACCACCATCCCTTTAATACCATGTGCTTCTATTTTCTGAATAAGTCTGTATTTGGTACTTTATCAAATGCCTTTTGAAAGTCCATATACACATCTACTGCAGTACTTTCATCAACCCTCTCTGTTTCTTCATCAAAGAACTTAGTCAGGTTAGCCAGACACACTTTGCCTTCAACAAATCCATGCTCGCTGTCCCTTATTAACCAACCCGTGCATCTCCAATTGAGAATTAATTTTGTCCTTGACAATGGTCTCTAGTAGTTTTCCCACCACTGACGTTGGACTGTCTGGCCTATAGTTACCAGGTTTATCCCCCTCCCCTTTTTTGAACAGGGGTGTAACATTTGCAATCCTCCAATCCTCTGGCACCAATCCCATATCCAAAGAGGTTTGAAAGATTGTGGTCAGAAATTCTGCCATCGCCACCCGAGCTTCCCTCAGCAATCTACGATGCATCCCACCTGGACCGTGTGACTTGTTAACTTTGAGTGATGCCAACCTATTTCGCAATTCCTTTCTCTCTATTTTTATCCTATCCGATATCTCTACTCCCCCCCCCCTTCCCCCCCCCCCACTGTAACATTAACTTCATCCTCTTCTTTTGTGAAGACAGATGCAAAGTATTCATTCAGTACCTCAGTCATGCCCTCTGCCTCCACAAGAAGATTTCCTTTTTTGTCCCTAATCGGCCCACCATTCCTTTAACTATCCTTTTACTTTTTATATGTTTATAAAAGGATTGTTGGGTTCCCTTTATGTTACCCGCTAATCTTTCTTGTACTTTCTCTTTGTCCTTATATCATTTTTCAATTTACCTCTGCACTCTGATTCTGCCTGGTTTTCTACTGTATTCTGTACTGACATTTGTCATAAACCCCCCTTTTCTGTTTTATGTTAACCTCTATCTCCTTTGTCATCCAGGGAGCTCTAGCTTTGGATGCCCCCTCTTTCCTCCTCCTGGGAATTTGATTGGTTTGTACCCGAACTATCTCCACCTTGAAGGCCTGCCATTGCTCATTTATTGTTTTCCTGGTCAAATTTGGGGGGAATTTTAACCCCCAAAAATGGGCAGGTTTGGGTCAGATTCTTTCTTTCTTTCTTGATACTTAGAGGGTTAAATTATGAGGACAGGTTGCATAAACTTGGCTTATATTCCCTTGAGTTTAGAAGGTTGAGGGACAATCTGATTGAGGTGTTTAATATGAAAAAGGGATTTGAAAGGGTAGATAGAGAGAAACTATTTCCAGAACAAGAGGACACAATCTTAAAATTAGAGCTAGGCTGTTCAAGGGTGATGTCAGGAAGTATTTCTTCACACAAAGGGTAGTGGAAATCTGGAACTCTCTCCCCCAGAAGGCTGTGGATGCTGAGGGTCAATTGACAGGGATAGAGATTAAAAAGTGGGTAGATGGAGTTAAGGTACAGATCAGCCATGATCTAATTGAATGGTGGAACAGGCTTGAGGGGCCGAATGGCCTCCTCCTGTTCCTATGAGACTAGCTGTGTGGTGACACTTCAACCCGGCAGGTGCGAGAAATTGCTGCCATCTAATTGTAGATTGTAAAGATTATGAGAATATAAGAATATAATGAATAGGAGCAGGAGTAGGCCATTCGGCCTTCGAGCCATGCAATAAGATCAGGGTTGATCTTCTACCTCATCTCCACTTTCCCGCACTATCTCTTGAATCCCTTAATATCCAAAAATCTATCGATCTCTGTCTTGAATATACTCAACAACTGAGCCTCCACAGTCCTCTGGGGTAGAGAATTCCAAAGATTCACCACCCTCTGAGTGAAGAAATTTCTCCTCAGCTCAGTCCTAAACGGCCGACCCCTTATTCTGAGACTGTGACCCCTGGTTCTAGATTCCCCAGCCAGGGGAAACATCCTCCCTGCATCTACCCTGTCAAGCCCCTTAAGAATTTTATATGTTTCAATGAGATCACCTCTCATCCCAGTGCTGCACTGTTGGAGGTGCCGTCTTTCGGATGTGATGTTAAACCGAGGCCCCATCTGCCCTCTCAGGTGGGTGTAAAAGATCCCATGGCACTATTTCGAAGAAGAGCAGGGGAGTTATCCCCGGTGTCCTGGTCAATATTTATCCCTCAACCAACATAACAAAAAAACAGACTATCTGGTCATTATCACATTGCTGTTTGTGGGAGCTTGCTGTGCGCAAATTGTCTGCCGCGTTTCCCACATTACAACAGTGACTACACTTCAAAAGTACTTCATTGGCTGAAAAGCGCTTTGAGACGTCCGGTGGTTGTAAAAGGCGCTATAGAAATGCAAGTCTTTCTTTCTCATTCTTCTAAATTCTGGGGAATATAGGCCTAGTCTCCTCAATCTCTCCTCATACCACATTCTTCCCACCCCAGGAACCAGTCTGGTGGACCTTCATTGCACTCCCTCTAAAGCAAATTTATCCTTCCTTTGGTAAGGAGACCAAAAATGTACACAGTACTCCAGGTGTGGTCTCACCAAAAATATTTGCTAAACTGCAACAGGCCCCCTGCTGACTCTGTGAGTGGCTGATCCACAGGGAGAGCGAGGTCCCGGGCCAGTTCGCTGTTCCATGCTGAACACGCTGCTACTGTCGGGCAGCAGTTGCAAAGTTAAAACGGTCCCAGTGCCACTGGGATGGGAGGGGGAAACACAAAGCGTGGGTGAGGCCAGGGTCAGGATTCACTGGGATGAACCTGCCCCAGGGGACATAAGCTGCCAACACTGACTGATGGCCGTGCCCCAGGGGACAGTGAGCTGCCAACACTGACTGATGGGCCTGTCCCAGGGGACATAAGCTGCCAACACTGACTGATGGCCATGCCCCAGGGGACAGTGAGCTGCCAACACTGACTGATGGGCCCAGGACCGAGGTCATGGAAAGGCACCCAGAGCCTTGCAGGCAGCAGAGGAGGTGGACAAGGTGAGAAAGTTAGCTAGCATCACAGTCTCAGTACCAGACCAGTAACACTGTTCAACACCAGTACCAACAAGAGTTTACAATCATGGAACTTGGCGTAACAGCAACACTCACAGTCTGCTTCTTGGGCTGGTATACTGAGATTGACATAAGATCCCTGGAGACAGTAACCATGATCTTTTTGATGTGTCACTTTCACTAACTACTTTGATCAATACTAAAGTGCTGTTTCCTTGGCAACGCACATCATGCTATTACAAACGGGCTCTTTGGGAAAGGTCATGGGTATAGCTCCGAGTCCCAGCTGAGGAGAAAGCAGGTTAGCCCATCCATCAATTGACTGGAAGCCTGCTTCACACTGTAACCTCACTGAGAGCAAAACCACCGCAAGCGTCCGGAGCAACGTAAACGATCTCGCTGTGAATGTGACTGATAACCTCTAGAAAACACATTCCACCGAATCGTTTGCTATTGGGCAACTTCCTCCAGCTCCCTGCACCTCCATCTTCAGAGGTATTTACTGTCATCTGTTCCACCAAAAGAGCAGGCCTTAATCCTGTCAGCTTGGCTCAGTTGGTAGCGCTCTCACCTCTGAGGCAGAAGGCTATGAGTTCAAAGTCCTGCTCCATGTCCTGAGCACATACGGCCCAGATCTGAGAAGCTCCAAGCCCTGAGGGGAGTCTTACTAGTGGCAGGTTGTGAATTTGGGCGAGTCTCAATGTGTTGAATTTTATTGAGAGCAGGTTTGCTTGGCTTCGGGCACGCTCTAGCCTCATTAACTGGAAGTATTGTTTAAATAAAGTCCCACACTGAATGTCAACTGTTGACCAAGGTCTTCCCCCAGCATCCACCTTGCCCTGTAACTTGGGCCCACTGTTGCCCCATCGGCCTGGCCTGCTACAGTACAATCCTTAAAGCAAGGCTGGCATTACTGGAGCTGGCGGTGAACTGTTGAGCATTTATCTACTTCGACATTTAACGTTTTGCACAGTTTTCTTTTGGCCTCTGTGTTTTTGGAACATTCTCACTTTGTGAGGCAAGACTTTCTTGCAGTGCTTAATAAAGTCGGGAGCACAGAATCCCTTTGAGTGTTCCCATTATGAGGTTTGAATGAAATGAGAAAGGTATCATGAGGAGACAAATGCTTCTGATCCAACGACATCTCAGCAAGATTATTCTCTTGTGTTAATACCCAAGAACCTGTATTTAACGATCGTACTGCCCTGTCGTAGGGCTCTCTTGGCCATCCCTCCTTGTCTGCAGTGACTGAGCTGTACCAACTGCTGCGGGTTGACCTCAAGGACTGGCCCATGAAGGTCACAGTGACATTAAGCTTCTATTCCATAGGATTCTTCCAGGTCATCACAGAGCACATCTGCCAGAAAAGCCAGCTTGCACCTCATGCCTGTATCAAGCAGACTTGGTACATTGGGATCTTCCCCATGGTGCATTGGGATCTTCCCCATGGTACATTGGGATCTTCCCCATGGTGCATTGGGATCTTCCCCATGGTGCATTGGGATCTTCCCCATGGTGCATTGGGATCTTCCCCATGGTGCATTGGGATCTTCCCCATGGTGCATTGGGATCTTCCCCATGGTGCATTTGGACTATTGCCCATGGTGCATTGTCATAGAATCATAGAAAGTTACGGCACGGAAGGAGGCCATTTCGGCCCATCGTGTCCGCGCCGGCCAACAAAGAGCTATCCAGCCTAATCCCACTTCCCAGCTCTTGGTCCGTAGCCCTGCAGGTTAGAGCATCCCAAGTGCACATCCAAGTACTTTTTAAATGTGGTTAGGGTTTCTGCCTCTACCACCCTTTCAGGCAGTGAGTTCCAGCCACAATTTCCCATCAACTCCCCTCTAAACTTTCCCCCAATTACTTTCAATCTGTGCCCCCTGGTTTTTGACCCCTCTGCTAAGGGAAATAGGTCCTTTCTATCCACTTTATCTATGCCCCCCATAATTTTATACACCTCAATAAGGTCTCCCCTCAGCCTCCTCTGTTCCAAGGAAAACAGACCCAGCCTATCCAGTCTTTCCTCTTAGCTAAGATCCTCTACTCCCGGCAACATCCTTGTAAATCTCCTCTGTACCCTCTCTAGTGCAATCACATCTTTCCTGTAATGTGGTGACCAGAACTGCACGCAGTACTCTAGCTGAGGCCTAACTAGTGTTTTATACAGTTGAAGTTTAACCCCCCCTGCTCTTGTATTCTATGCCACGGCTAATAAAGGCACGCATTCCGTATGCCTTCTTAACCACCTTATCTACCTGGCCTGCTACCTTCAGGGATCTGTGGACATGCACTCCAAGATCCCTTTGTTCCTCTACACTACTCAGTGTTCTACCATTTAATGTGTATTCCCTTTCCTTGTTAGCCCTCCCCAAATGCATTACCTCACACTTCTCCGGATTGAATTCCATTTGCCACTGTTCTGCCCACCTGACCAATTTATTGATATCTTCCTGCAGTCTACAGCTTCCTTTTTCAGTATCAACCACACAGCCGATTTTAGTATCATCTGCAAACTTCTTAATCATACTCCCTATATTCAAGTCAAGATCGTTGATCTATACCACAAAAAGCAAGGGACCTAGTACTGAGCCCTGCGGAACCCCACTGGAAACAGCCTTCCAGTCACAAAAACACCCATCAACCATTACCCTCTGCTTCCTGTCGCCGAGCCAGTTTTGAATCCAACTTGACACTTTGCCCTGGATCCCATGGGCTTTTAACTTCGTGACCAGTCTGCCATGTGGAACCTTATCAAAAGCCTTGCTAAAGTCCATATATACTACATCAAACGCACTACTCTCATCTACCCTCCTTGTTACCTCCTCAAAAAATTCAATCAAGTTTGTCAGACACGACTTTCCCTTAACAAATCCGTGTTGACTATCCTTGATTAATCCGTGTCTTTCTAAATGAAGATTTATCCTGTCCTTCAGAATTCTTTCTAATAATTTTCCCACCACCGAGGTTAGGCTGACTGGCCTGTAATTACTTGGTCTATCCCTTTCTCCCTTTATAAACAAGGGTATCACATTAGCAGTCCTCCAGCACCACACCTGAAGCCAGAGAAGATTGAAAAATGATGGTCAGGGCCTCTATTTCCTCTTTTGCTTCACTTAACAGCCTGGGATACATTTCATCCGGGCCTGGGGATTTATCTACTTTTGAAGCTGCTAAACCCCTTAATACTTCCTCTCTCACTATGTTTATTTCATCTAATATTTCACACTCCTCCCCCCTGATAGCAATGTCTGCTTTGCCCCTCTCCTTTGTGAAAACAGACGCAAAGTATTCATTAAGAACCCTACCGACATCTCCCACCTCCACACACAGATTACCCTCATAATCTCTAATAGGCCCTACCCTTTCTTTAGTTATCCTCTTACTCTTAATATATTTATAAAACATCTTTGGGTTTTCCTTGATTTTACTTGCCAAGAATTTTTCATGCTCTCTCTTTGCTTTCCTAATATCATTTTTAATTGCACCCCTGCACTTTCTGTACTCCTCTAAAGATTCTGGGATATTTAGCCCTCGGTATCAGTTATACGCCTCTCTTTTTTTCTTTATCCTACCCTGTATGTCCCTAGATATCCAGGGGGCTCTAGATTTGTTAGTCCCACCTTTTTCTTTAAGGGCACATGTTTGGTCTGAACCCTCCGGATCTCCTCCTTGACTGTCTCCCACTGCTCTGACACTGATTTACCTTCAAGTAGCTGTTTCCAGTCCACTATGGCTAAATCCCCTCTGAGTTTAGCAAAATTTGCTTTTCCCTAATTTAGAATTTTTATTCCTGGTCTATCCTTGTCCTTTTCCATAACTACCTTAAATCTATGGGACTATTGCCCATGGTGCATTGGGATTATTGCCCATGGTGCATTGGGATTATTGTCCATGGTGCATTGGGACTATTGCCCACGGTGCATTGGGATTATTGCCCATGGTGTATTGGGATTATTGCCCATGGTGTATTGGGATTATTGCCCACGGTGCATTGGAATTATTGCCCATGGTGCATTGGGACTATTGCCCATGGTGTATTGGGATTATTGCCCACGGTGCATTGGGAGTATTGCCCATGGTGCATTGGGATTATTGCCCATGGTGCATTGGGACTATTGCCCATGGTGCATTGGGACTATTGCCCATGGTGTATTGGGATTATTGCCCACGGTGCATTGTGAGTATTGCCCATGGTGCATTGGGATTATTGCCCATGGTGCATTGGGATTATTGCCCATGGTGCATTGGGACTATTGCCCATGGTGTATTGGGATTATTGCCCACGGTGCATTGGGAGTATTGCCCATGGTGCATTGGGATTATTGCCCATGGTGCATTGGGACTATTGCCCATGGTGCATTGGGACTATTGCCCATGGTGCATTGGGAGTATTTCATTTTACCATTGCGTACAGTTGATGATTACAGACTTTTATATTTAATTCTTACACATGATTATAAAGCCATTACTGATGATTATAAGATAGTAAAGCAAATATTCTAAAAAAACTATACCGTGATAATCGTACAGGTGCAGTACCCAAAACGGAACGCAGTGCTCCAGATGGAGTCTCCCCAAGGCTCTTTACAACTGGAGGATCACTTCCTCCGCTTCGTATTCCAGCCCCCTTGAGATAAAGGCCAACATTCCAGTCACCTTCCTGAGTGTTTTTTTGTACCTGTACACTGTCGTTTAGTGATTTTGTTCTTGACTCCCAAATCTCCTTGCTGCTGTACAGTTCCTAATTCCTCACCATTTTGATAATACTCCATACTGGCAAGACCGTATGAGCCCATTCCCAATTCCAATGGCCTCTCTCTGACCCTACAAAGCATTTACAATCCAAGCTTTTCCTGATAGAATGTTAGCACACTTCACCCTTCATTGACGAACAGATCCTTTGTGTGAACCAGCCAATAATGACAGATCTGAATTGGGTTTCTGTTCCTCAGCCTTCTTCCTGTGATCGACTCCCTTTTCTACTAAACCACTTTGTTTTACTGAGGGACAAAATTCCCACCCCACCCCCTCCGCACTCCCTATCGTAATGTCTTGAGTTTGGCTTCGAGTTGAGTCCGGCTCTGTCTCTCCTGGAGATTCTCACCTCATCAATCATGTGTGTCATGAACTGAATCTGTAAGGACCATGGTTAAGACCCGAGCTTGGGGCCTGAGGAACTCCAGTGTTTTATGAAAGACCTCAGACCCTTCCCCAGGGGGGAAAGGAGATAATGAGCTAGTCGAATGGCTAAAGAGCCTGGAGGGTCTTAGAGCCTCTGATGACCTGATGACCCAGGGCATCAAAGGGCTATGGGGAGTGCTCAATATATTTGGTGGGTACAGTCAGTTCAAAATGAGGAAAACTGTTTGCATCTGATTAAGGAAATGTTGGAACAGGAATTAGGCACTAGTGAACCGGTTCGGATCTTGGCGGGGTGGTATAGAAGGCCAATGAGAATCCCCATGCTTACGCCGAGAGAATGTAGTTTAACTGGACTAAATATCAGGTTGCTGGGGACCCGAACTCTCCCCAATAGACCAGCCTGCTGCTACAGGGATTACATCCTGACTTCCGGGGGCAGATTAAAGTTGTGGGGCCAGCTGGAGGTACCTCGGCTGACTCATTAACTAGGGCGATGATAGCAGGAGCCATCCGCGTAGTCCATGGGATACTTTGCTAATATTGGTTTGATGGTGCGGTTTGTTTGTTCTCCCTGATCTGACCCCTGAGGGTGGTATGGAATGTGATCTCTCTGATCTATCCTCAGCATTGTGCAAGTTTCCTTCATCACCTGACCCACGAACGCTGATCCATTACCGCAGTCGATCACCTGTGACTCGCCCACCGCGAAAGACCTTGTTCACCAAGTACTCTTGGCAGGAGTGAGGGCTGTACAGGGCAGGTGGGAAGAGCTTCCACCCATTTTGTGATGGAATGGACAATAATGGGGTGATATTGGTTGGCTCGGGCGGTCTTAGGGAGCTGGCCCATGTGATGGATTGGTGGCCGCTCCCAGGGTTCGGTAGGGAGATGGCGAAGGTTTGGTGCGTGGTTCTTACGAGGCGCCGGATTGTGATGAGTCCGGGGAAGGCGACGGTGGAGATGGGAGCCAACCTCTTCTTTCAACACACAGGCACATGTCCATGGTGACACCAATACCTGCCTTCACGGTGGTGCCAGAAAAACGGAAAGTTCAGAGTCATTATCACTTCTACACGCAAAGGGTGGTAGAAGTGTGGAACTCTCTCCCACAAAAAGCAGTAGATGCTAGCTCAATTAATAATTTTAAATCTGAGATCGATAGATTTTTGCTAGCCAAGGGTATTAAGGGATATGGAGCCAAGGCGAGTAGATGGAGTTAGGATACAGATCAGCCATGTTCTAACTGAATGGCAGAGCAGGCTCGAGGATGATGAATGGCCGACTCCTGTTCCTATGTTCCTACACATCGCTGATGCTTAAGGTCACCTTCACAGAGCAGTGTGCACTCATATGGGATGGTCCACACCTGGCCGATGGTTTGCCGATCGAGATTCCAAGCCGACTTTCCGTTGCGCCTTTTCTAAAGAACACGACAGCCAGGTGTAGTGAACAGTGCTGACTGGGGACAGTGCATTGGAGGCCCAGCGGATTCCACTGCTTGCGTGGAAAATTGAGCCTCGGAATAGCTCACCTTTGACCTATAGAGAAGTCGGCCAGCTGCTTATGGGTAAAGGGCTTTTTATCGTCACTCGACCCAAGAGGCTTTATTTAATTACTTACGTTTCGAGTTTGCTCCTACCCTGTTATATCTTTCTTCTGTATTTTTACCTTCCGCATTATGTAACCGTACTGATGAGAATCCGTATCATGCAACAAACGAGAGATGGTGCATGACTTTCCTAAGCAGAATTTGGGAAGAGAAATAGATGAACCTTGGCCTCTGATGTTGACCAGGGAGAGTGAGAATATCGGTAACAGAAGGAGGAGAGATCTGGGAGAGCGGAGCCAGCGCCTGTACTGCTGCATGGAATAGGGCCGATATAGGAAAAGAAAGACTTGCATTTATATAGCGTCTTTCACGACCACCAGACGTCTCAAAGCGCTTTACAGCCAATGAAGTATTTATGAAGTGGAGTCACTGTTGTAATGTGGGAAACACGAGAGCCAAAAGTGCGCACAGCAAGCTCCTACAAACAGCATTGTGATAATGACCAGATAATCTGTTTTAGTGATGTTGGTTGAGGGATAAATGTTGGCCAGGACACCAGGGATAACCCCCCTGCTCTTCTTCGAAATAGTGCCATGGGATCTTTTACATCCACCCGAGAGAGCAGACAGGGCCTCGGTTTTAACATCTCATCCGAAAGATGGCACCTCTGACAGTGCAGCACTCGTTCAGCACTGCACTGGAGTGTCAGCCTAGCTTTTTGTGCTCAAGTCTCAGGAGTGGGACTTGAACCCACAACCTTCTGACTCAGAGGCAAGTGTGCTACCCACTGAGCCACGGCTGACATTTGGGAGCGTGATGAGAACATGCCAAAACAGTTTAAGGGGTTGCTAAGAGTAATGAATAAATAGACTGGGGACGTAATTGAAGAAGAGGAATCCTTGGTGTCCATAAAGGAGTGAGCAGAAGGATTAGGTAAATTAGTGTTGTGGAGTATTTTAAACCAACACTCGACACACGGTTTTCAGATCGATAGTCAAGTTGTCTTTATTACACCAGTGGGGAGACAGTCTGCTCTGTCTTTAGCCAGACTTCTCCAAATTGTTACAGCAAACGCTACAGTTTTATTTCAAGTAAGCATGGCGGCCTCATGCACAATTCATTCCCGCAACCTGATTGGATCTTGGCCCGCATGCACCTTCACGGATTGGGTTACATGTCCTAAGGTATACATGTGTAAGCTGCATACTCAATTATTAGCCCAAACTGCTGAATGCTGATTAAAAGATAACTTGGAAGCATTGTGACTCAGATAACAAAACCCTAAGGGCAGCTGACTTCAGCACTTGCTAGTGTTGGTGAAAAATGAATTCACTCGAGTCTGTCTCAAAGCAGAAGATCACAGTTTATTTAACAGAGTGCCCTGGGAGAAGAGCCATAGACCCCCGCGGTCTAGTGATCAACTTCTTGTCGTTACAGTGGTATCGGAACTTCTTTTATACATTATAGGGTCGGGTACGCAATTCATTACATACAAATGTCTCCACCCAATCACATTCCCCCAGCAACAAGCTCCTTAATTATAATCTGCACTTTAAGCTAAACTTTCTTGTTACTTCCTTTCCGAAACTATAAACATAGAGTGTTGCGTCACATCTGTCCGGCCGGACTGGCTGGTCATACGGTGATTGGTTCTCAAGTGTAACCGTTCTGCTATTATTGCCTTAGTGAGCCTCCTTGGTGGGCCTCGCACGTACGCATGTTGACCACAGACATTACTCATCGCACTGTGTCAGCGATTTACGAGTTCACCTTTTACAGCACATTCTTTAACTCTTTACGTTGCTGCTTTAAGCCCTATAATTTTTACCCTAACACTAGACATCATGTCTCAACTGAGTTGTTTTTAGTCTCAAAGGTCGGTTATCTTGACCACACCTTATGGATGTGGCCTTTCATGTCAGCAATTGTCTCTCTTACACCATTCTGTGAGCTGTCAGCGATGTTATTTTAACTCTTTCCCCACTTCATTAGGGATTTTTTTTAATTCATTCTTGGGATGTGGGTGTTGCCCATCCCTGGTTGCCCTGTACAACTGAGTGGCTTCAGAGGTCAGTTAAGAGTCAACCACGTTGATGTGGGACTGGAGTTACGTATAGGCCAGACCGGTTAAAGACGGCAGGTTTCCTTCCCTAAAGGACATTAGTGAACCAGATGGGTTTTTATGACAATCCTACAGCTTCATGGTCACTTTTACTGACACCAGCTTTTTATCTCCAGATTTTTTAAACTGAGTTCAAATTCTCAAACTGCCATGGTGGAATTTGATTGTCTGGATTACTAGTCCAGTAACATAATGTAGAAATATGAACTGGTGCCTTTAGAAAATGGTCGAGGACTGCGAAAACTGCAGCCACAGTGAGATCTCAAATAAACAAAACCTTGAAGCTGGGGGCCTAGGGCTGCTCAAATAACATAGTTAACAGGCCTGCAAGAGATGACAAGCTTGCAGGATGATCGAGTCTACGACAATAATTAGCTCAAGATAAGGGTGACAATCTAGTCTAATGGTTGAGCAGTCGCAAATCACATAATAAGGGACCTCTGGAATTCCCTAAATGACCAAGGATGGACACATCTCAGACAAAATGGCTGAATCTGCACACGGCACGCCTTGACCATTCTGTTGTGATGATCACAGAAGCTGTGAGCTAACTGTCACGAGGTCTCATGACTGATCAGAGCAACCTTGTGCAAACGGTCTTATCGGGGTGGGGGGGGGGGGCAGCACATAGGTAGTGAAAATATCGATATAAAAGAAGGGAGCCAAGAGCTAGTTTAGCAGCGAGAACCTAGGAATCACACTCGAGAAGGGAGGAGCCACAAGTCCGGGACTTGTTGTCGGACACCAGCGCGAAGGCTGATCAACTTTCAAACGGGTAATATTGTTTTAAGCTAGCACACATGGGAAGTGAGCCCTGTGTCATTTTCCTTGTAAGTTATTCAAACAACTTGTTAACCAATAAAGTACTGAATGTATGCAACTTACTGAGTCCGACCGACATTTGACACTCTGAACTAAGAACCATAATTGTTGAACTGTTGTTGAGCTGACTACTTATTACTAGCTCAATGGATACAGTGAATTCAGGACAACACATAACAACTATACTAAACCCAATAATGTTAATGAAGTTATTGACCAGAATAACCAAGAAGTTAAAGATCAGCAGATCTCCCAGGCAATTCCCTGCAGCATGTGTGGAGGATTTACACTGAATCAGATCCAAAAGGGGCCGAATGACATAGAAAATAACCAGAATTTTATAGCGGATAAACAAGTGAAAAGTTGGAAATCAGATGGGAATATGGATTGGTGTAAGGCAAGAAGATATGGGTCTGTAAACTACGCTAGGCTCCATGTAAACAGGCTGAGGTTATATCAGGACTGATTCCAGTGGGAATGGCGATGCCTTTACTCTACACTGATAAAAAGCCACTGGAAGTATTTCAGGTCAAGTCGATAAGCTTGTTGGAAGGTGTTATAAATGAGGAGTTTGTAAACTATCCGAGGATGTTGGTTACAGGGAAAGAGGGAGTCTGGAAGGTCCCAAATACCTCGTGCTGTCCCAGGACAGTGGAGCCTGGCTTTCCCGCTATGATGTGGGTGGTGAGAGGTGGCGTATAATGTGGAACAGCATCCCTGGATCAGGGCCACCTCTGCCTTTCTGCTCATCCTGCAGCTCGTTGTACTGGTCATCTTGACATCATGGTCTGCCTAGTGAGGAGGACTTTGAGAAAGGTTAAGAGAAGAAAGAACATGATGGAGATGCTCGCCTTACCAAAGAAAGAGCATTACGGGGCCACGAGAAGGGGATCCATCTCAAGACCCGAGGTGGGAAATGTAAGAGTTGACAAACCAGGTACCATAGTTGGTATTGTGCAGATGGCGAAGCTTGAAGAATAGTGAGGGTTAAATTGGATCGAATCATATTCTAGACACTCCAAGATGCAGGCTTGCCAGTGAGGTGCGAGCTGGTTTGAGAATGAAATGTTAATTGCTGGACCAGCTGCAGTGATTCTGGGAACCAGGAGGCGAGTGTGAAAGCAGATTAGGCCGCTCTGTAATAAACACCTAACGGAGATTAGGAAGTGATGGTTGTTCTGGAACATCCCAAATCCAACATAACCAATGTAAATCCCCCTCCTACAAACTCCAAATACCCCTTCTACACACCCCAAATCCTTCCTAACCAATGTAAATCCCTCCCACAGACTCTAAGGCCGCGAAATTCGGTTGGTTCGCGCCTCCCATTAGCGCCTGTGGGGGTCAGGAGGCTTAACTGGGGTTAATTTTGACTGTGCCATAGTGTAAAACGGCCGTTCTCGGATCAGCCCATTATACAACTCTCCCCATGTTCATTTCCATTGACGTCAACGGGCAGCTGATCCGATATCGCCCATTTTACACTATCGCCCAAAGTCACAATTACCCCGGAGAGTGGTCAGGGCTCAGGAGGTGAGTGGGGAGGGGATCATGGGAGAAGTGAATGTGGAGAGCAAGGGGGGAGATAGAGAAGAAACATGGTACGTAATAGAGAGCAGGATACATGGTGCATTATAGGGGGCATCACACGACACCTCGAAACTTCAGCCAGGTCTCCCCTCGACCTTCTTTTCTTCAGTGAGAAAGTCATTGACCATTGATGGGAAGCATGAGTCAGATCAGCAGGGTAGAGGATGTATAGTCGCTGAAATAGGGAATACCAACATACAGAATTGACGGGCAGGGAAAGACCAGCGGGTCCATCGAGCCTGTCCCACACCATGCTGGCTGGAGCATCATGGCTAAACACTTCCTACCCTTCACCCCCCCCCCGCCTCTCCCTACCCCCTCCTCCCCCACCCCCTCCTCTCCTCCCCCACCCCCACCTCTCCCCACCCCCTCCTCTCCTCCCCCACCCCTCCTCTCCCTACCCCCTCCTTTCCCCACCCCCACCCCACCTCTCCCCACCCCCTCCTCCCCACCCCCACCCCACCTCTCCCCACCCCCTCCTCCCCACCTCCTCCTCCCCACCCCCTCCTCCCCCACCCCACCTCTCCCCACACCCTCCTCTCCTCCCCCACCCCTCCTCTCCCCACCCCCTCCTCCCCACCCCCACCTCTCCCCACCCCCTCCTCTCCTCCCCTACCCCCACCTCTCCCCACCCCCTCCTCTCCATCCCCACCCCCACCTCTCCCCACCCCCTCCTCCCAACCCCCACCCCACCTCTCTCCACCCCCTCCTCTCCCCACCCCCTCCTCCTCACCCCCTCCTCTCCCCACCCCCTCCTCCCCACCCCCACCTCTCCCCACCCCCTCCTCTCCATCCCCACCCCCACCTCTCCCCACCCCCTCCTCCCAACCCCCAACCCACCTCTCTCCACCCCCTCCTCTCCCCACCCCCTCCTCCTCACCCCCTCCTCTCCCCACCCCCTCCTCCCCACCCCCACCTCTCCCCACCCCCTCCTCTCCCCACCCCCTCCTCACCAACCCCTCCTCCCGCACCCCCTCCTCTCCTCCCCACCCCCACCTCTCCCTACCCCTCCTCTCCTCCCCCACCCCCTCCTCACCACCCCCTCCTCTCCTCCCCCACCCCCACCTCTCCCCACCCCCTCCTCTCCCCACCCCCTCCTCGCCACTCCCTCCTCGCCACCCCCCTCCTCCCCCACCCCACCTCTCCCCACCCCCACCTCTCCCTACCCCCTCCTCTCCTCCCCCACCCCACCTCTCCCCACCCCCTCCTCCCCACCCCCTCCTCTCCTCCCCCACACCACCTCTCCCCACCCCCTCCTCGCCACCCCCTCCTCCCCACCCCCTCTTCTCCTCCCCCACCCCACCTCTCCCCACCCCCACCTCTCCCCGCCCCCTCCTCGCCACCCCCTCCTCCCCACCCCCTCCTCGCCACCCCTCCTCCCCCACCCCCACCTCTCCCCACCCCCCTCCTCGCCACCCCCCTCCTCCCCACCCCCTGCTCTCCCCACCCCCTCCTCTCCTCCCCCACCCCCTCCTCTCCCCACCCCTCCTCTCCTCCCCCACCCCCTCCTCGCCACCCCCTCCTCCCCCACCCCACCTCTCCCCACCCCCTCCTCTCCTCCCCCACCCCCACCTCTCCCCACCCCCTCCTCTCCTCCCCCACCCCCACCTCTCCCCACCCCCTCCTCTCCTCCCCCACCCCCACCTCTCCCCACCCCCTCCTCTCCTCCCCCACCCTCACCTCTCCCCAACCCCTCCTCCCCCACCCCCACCTCTCCCCACCCCCTCCTCTCCACCCCCTCCTCTCTCCACCCCCACCTCTCCCCACCCCCTCCTCTCTCCACCCCCACCTCTCCTCCCCCACCCCCACCTCTCCTCCCCACCCCCACCTCTCCCCACCCCCTCCTCTCCACCCCCACCCCCACCTCTCCCCACCTCCTCCTCCCCCACCCCCTCCTCCCCACCTCTCCTCCCCACCCCCACCCTCTCCCCACCCCCTCCTCTCCACCCCCACCCCCACCTCTCCCCACCTCCTCCTCCCCCACCCCCTCCTCCCCCACCCCCTCCTCCCCACCCCCTACTCTCTCCACCCCCTACTCTCTCCACCCTCTCCTCCCCACCTCCTCCTCCCCACCCCTCCTCTCTCCACCCCCTTCTCTCTCCACCCCCTCCTCTCTCCACCCCCTCCTCCCCACCTCCTCCTCCCCCACCCCCTCCTCTCCCCACCCCCGCCTCCCCACCTCCTCCTCCCCCACCCCCTCCTCTCCCCACCCCCGCCTCCCCACCTCCTCCTCCCCCACCCCCTCCTCTCCCCACCCCCTCCTCCCCACCTCCTCCTCCCCCACCCCCTCCTCTCTCCACCCCCTCCTCCCCCCACCCCCTCCTCCTTTCTAAATGGTGAAAGGCTTCAAACAGTGGAGGTCCAAAGAGACTTGGGGGTCTAGGTACATAGATCTAAAATGTCATGAACAGGTACAGAAAATAATCAAAAAGGCTAATGGAATGCTGGCCTTTATATCCAGAGGTCTAGAATACAAGGGGGTAGAAGTTACACTGCAGCTGTACAAAGCCCTGGTTAGACCACACCTGGAGCACTGTGAGCAGTTCTGGGCACCACACCTTAGGAAGGATATATTGGCCTTGGAGGGAGTGCAGCATAGGTTTATCAAAATTAAACCTGAACTCCAAGGGTTAAGTTACGAGGAGAGATTACACAAATTAGGGTTGTATAGAAGTTTTCAAGATATTAAGGGGAACAGATACAGATAGGGTCGATAGAGAGAAACTATTTCCGCTGGTTGGGGAGTCTAGGACTGGGGGCATAGTCTAAAAATTAGAGCCAGACCTTTCAGGAGTGAAATTAGCAAACACTTCTACACACAATGGGTGGTAGAAGTTTGGAATTCTCTTCCGCAAACAACAATTGATGTTATATCAATTGTTAATTTTAAATCTGAGATTGATAGCTTTCTGTTCACCAAAGGTATTAAGGGATATGGGCCAAAGGCGGGTATATGGAGTTAGGTCGCAGATCAGCCATGATCTCATTGAATGGCGGAGCAGGCTCGAGGGGCTGAATGGCCTACTCCTGTTCCTATGTGTCCATGTTCCCATGATATTCAAGGCCTTTTGTGAGTTGTCAGATTTGTCGGCCTGTGTTGGCTTTTTTGAAACTCTCAGTCAGCTTTTGCTGGTTTTCAGGTTTGCTGTGGGTATTGACAATGTTAATGCTCAACTTGTTACTCCAGGGAGACACTGGCCCCTACTGGCCAGATCTCCTTGAGGTAATTTTCACACATAAACCCAAGCACCTGGCATCAGACGATAGCAAAATACTGCGGATGCTGGAAAATTGAAACAACAACAGAAAACACTGGAAAAACTCAGCTGGCCAGGCAACATCCGTGGAGAGAGAAACAGAGTTAACGTTTCAGGTCGAAGACCTTTCGTCAGAACTGAGAAAAGAGCAGGAAATGAAACAGATAAAAATGATCTGTGCCCATGTTTGGGAAATGAATGCTGGTCATTAACTCTCTCCAGTGCTAATATCGCAGTGTCATTTCAGTGCTCCATTGTAGCTGTCTTGGTGATTTAATAACAAAAGACTTTACATTGCCTTTGAGTTCCCCCCGAGTACAGCAAGATATCTCAGAGCAGAGGCAATAAACTGACACTTGACAGGACAGAGAAAGATTTGCATTTCTATAGCGCCTTTCCCAACCACAGGCATTTCAAAGCGCTTTACAGCCAATGAAGTACTTTTGAAGTGTAGTCACTGTTGTAATGTAGGAAACGCAGCAGCCAATTTGCACACAGCAAGATCCCACAAACAACAATGGGATCATTTGTTTTAGAATGTTGATTGGGTGTTAAATGTCAGCCAGGACACCAGGACAGCACGTGAAACTTTACTGTCAACACACTTTGTACATGATAGAACACATGACACTATACTATTCACTCAATGCATATGACATGCAACATATATCAAAACTCCAAACATTTTAAAATATGTATTCATTCATGGGATGTGGGCATCGCTGGCAAGGCCAGCATTTATTGCCCATCCCTAATTGCCCTAGATGGTGGTGAGCCACCTTATACAACTGAGTGGCTTGCTTGGCCATTTCAGAGGGCAGTTAAAATTCAACCACATTACTGTGGGTCTGGAGTCACATATAGGCCAGACCAGGTAAGGACGACAGATTTCTTTCCCTAAAGGGCATTAGTGAACCAGATGGGTTTTTACAACAATCCAGTAGTTTCATGGTCACCATTACTGATACTAGCTTTCTATTCCAGACTTTTTTTTAAATTTAATTAATTGAATTTAAATTCCCTAGCTACCATGGTGGGATTTGAACTCATGCTCCCCAGATCATTAGTGTGGGATCGCAAATTAGGCCTGTGAAACGAAACCTATATCCCCTAGTCTTTAAATATATATTAACCAAGGCTGTAGGGCAATAATATTAGAAATCATGTCTAAAGGATAGTTAATTCACTTATAGAGGGATATCAATACGTACATATAGCTTTTAGATAGTTGCAAAGCATGATGGACTATTTGGTTCATTATATTAACCCTTTTAAATAGTACTGTAAGAATCGCTGCTTACAAAAAGCCAGACTATTGGTGCCACAGCACTGATTTCCAGGCATTTTAGAAGGTCATTATCAGTACTACAGAAGCAGTGTTTATGTGTAGTTGGCCTTCTGAAGAGATAAGGGAAACTGAACTGTACAGGGAGTCGGCCATTTCTCTCTTGGCCTCAGACCCCTTATCTCCCTTTGGAGCTGACATTGTTTACCATAATAAGCTTTTCTCGAGAATTAACGAAGTGTTGGTCAGGTACAACCGCATGGGAAAGGAAAGACAAGCGTGGTACAACCTCGTTTGAGAGATAAGATGGAGTCTGGCAGACCTTGCTCCCAAAGACTAGATGAAGGCCCCATCAGTAACAACTATGTGTTATGTTTAATGTCACAGAACATTTCAAGGCGGCTCCCAACATTGAATGACTGATCATTAACCAATAAGGGAACAATGGTAGTGACGTTGTTTGTATGTGTGCGCCCACTTTTGTAACCTGTGGGTGTTGCCTATCGAAAGGTATATCAATGCTTGTATGTAGTTTTTCCTTTGAGAGTTGGGTTCGAGTCTGAGGAGATCAACCTCTCTCCCTTTGTGCACAAAGCCTTCTGGCTAGTTTCTAATAAACTTTTACTTTGTCTTCAGTTCCGTCTCCGTCTGGTTTTGCTCCAAATTCGATGTAACAGTAATGCCCGTTGGTGAGTAATTGGGATGCCGGGAGCAGGGGTGACCTCTTAGGACTTCAATTAGTCCCGGTGTCAGAAGTGGGCCCCTGTGTAAAACCCGGAGCAGGGGTGACCTCTTAGGACTTTAATTAGTCCCGGTGTCAGAAGTGGGCCCCTGTGAAAAAGTCCCAATTCTGATCTAACATTAGTCTAGGCCTCTGGCTTACTAGTCCAGTAACATAACCACTATGCTACCGTACCTGAAATGATACACCACATGACGCTGTTCAGATAATTCCCGCTTTACGCAGCAGCACATGTGTTCAAGCAGTGCAGATACACAGGCCTTTGGCCAGGACATTGGTGGTGTTTCATCTCAGAGAAGCAGACAGAAAGACGTTCCTTAACCTACTGACGGCTGCACCGAACACACCCACCACTGGAGCCTGGTTCTCCCTCAGTTCCTGTGATGTCCACCTCGTGTTCCCATGGTAACCATCACTATGGGAACATTTGGACAGACGGTGGCTTGTTGCGGGCACGACCATCCCATTGATAGCGGTCAATGTTATTCACCCGCAAACCAACTTAGTCCAACTGCAAATCAAACCGGCGTCTCCAACCATCATCTCAGGTGGGTCATTAGTGAGGACAGGAGAATTCAATCGAAGACAAAGACTTCTTCTCAAATTCCCCCAAACCCTTAGTACATTATCCTAGCTCCTCTTCAAAACTCATCGTAACTACTCGAACTCAGAACTTCTGAACTCCTCACCTGCCCCAATCGTCCTTCCTGCTGCAAGCTTCTAAAATCAAAGCTTGATGTCATTAACTACTACTTCCTGCTTTGCCACATCTCCTAATCTTTTAAACCTTGGTGCTGCCCTGCACTATGACCCTTAACCTGGATTTCTCAATAAAAATAAACACTTCACAGCAATTATTTGAATTAATAAATGAAACTATAACCTCGCATAGCGGAATTCTGAAAGTACAATTCACGAAAGGAAGACTTTACAATCTTCACTTCAACAGACAAATGGTCAACTCGGTCCAGCCAAATTAGCTCAATCCAGCCATCTGTAGATTAATGGCTCCTGGCCCATCATTGTCTGATTGTATAAGTTTTGATGGTGACACCTGCGCTGTGAACAGGACAGAACGGGTCTCACTGAAGTTTGTTTGTTTAACAATTCCAGGAACTGATAGAAAGATATGGAGTGTTATGGGTGAAGCAGGGAGTAGTCTTATCAGATGGCACCTGGCCTGACAATTAAAGCAACCAAGCTGCTACTATCGCATGAATTTTTCTTTCATAAATGTAACTTTAGCCTCCAGTTCAATTTCCTTCTAACCACCAGCATTCCTTGTGTGTTTGATGTGTGGGGATGGATGAGATCTGTCAACACGGGCTACTGCACTGATGTCAGGCGAACTGTTTTTTTGTTGGGTTTCTCTCCTGTCCTGTTCAGGATGCCGTGCATTGCTCACTGGTCAAGGGGGCAGCGACTGAACCACAGCTGCTTTCAAGTCACTGCCCATGTCAGTCACTAACCCCTCCCTCTGCCTGAATGACTGACTCACTCGCTCGCACTGATCAGGAAGACCCCAGGTACGATCCCTGGTCCGTGTTGAAGGAGCCAATCTCAGCTAAGAAGGACAACAACAAATTGAATTTATATAGCACCTTTAACGTAGGAAAACATCCCAAGACACTTCACAGGAGCGTAATCAGACAAAAAAATTGACACCGAGCCACATAAAGAGATATTAGGACAGGTGACCAAAAGCTTGGTCAAAGAGGTAGGTTTTAAGGAGCGTCTTAAAGAAAAAGGAAAGAAAGACTTGTATTTCTATAGCGCCTTTCACAACCACCGGACGTCCCAAAGCGTTTTACACACAATGAAGTAGTTTTGAAGTGTAGTCACTGTTGTAATGTAGGAAAGGAGGAGAGAGAGGTGGAGAGGTGGAGAGGTTTAGGAGGGAACTCCAGAGCTTAGGGCCTCAGCAGCTGAAACCTTGGCCAATGGTGGAGCGATTCGAATCGGGGATGCACAAGAAACTAGAATTGGAGGAGCGCAGAGATCTTGCAGGGTTGTAGACCTGGAGGAGGTTACAGAGATATGGAGCAGCTGGGCCATGGAGGGATTTGAACACAAGGATGAGAATTTTAAAATTGAGGCATTGCCAGAGCGGGAGCGAGTGTAGGTCAGCGAGCACAGGGGTGATGGGTGAATGGGACTTGGTGCCAGTTAGGACACAGGCAGCAGAACTCAGGTTGACTTCAGTGCCCCAGGCTAGGGAAGGGAAGAATCAACCAGAGTCGCCCGTCCTGATTACCGTCTCTTGGCCTCCGCTGGAATGTTGCTGCCCAGCAAGGACGGGGTGACAATCGGCTCGTTTGACGAGGGCTGCCTCGCACTCTGGGCAGATACATGAAGAGTGACAATCAGCGAGGCCCCAGAGGGGTCCGCAGTAAGAGTCAATGGGGCTGAATTTCATCCTTCACCACCAACAGTGACCACAAGTTGGCCGGAGTGAACCCAAAGTCTGCTCCAACTGGAAGGGCCCAAACCCGCCTGTAGTTGTGGCTTCAGGCCATTCCCAGGGCCTCAAGTTCCTTCAGTCCCTCGGGAGAGGCCGACACTGTAAAACACGGGAGGAAAGTGCGCCACCATTGCTGGCCCGCAGCAGCTGAAATGGAACAACAGTCAGACGGCCTCAAGCTCCACCCCTTGCTTGGCCTTGAAACTACTTACCTGCATCAAGGCAGGAGAGGTTTGCTGGCAGCTCTTTCACAGATCCTGCAATCTGAGGGGCCAGGGGACACCTGGAAATCCAGAGGCCTGGACTAATAATCCAGAGAACACAAGTTCAAATCCCACCATCAGCAGCTTGAGAATTTCAATTCAGTTTCAAAAAAACAAATTGTTACTGTCCCTTTCCTGAGACACCGTCTCTCCCTCTGTAAAAATAGCTGTCATCATCCCATCCTCATCAACCCATCCTCATCAACCCATCCTCATCAACACCTCCTCATCAACCCATCCTCATCAACACATCCTCATCAACTCACCCTCATCAACCCATCCTCATCAACTCATCCTCATCAACTCATCCTCATCAACTCATCCTCATCAACACATCCTCATCAACTCATCCTCATCAACCCATCCTCAACAACTCATCCTCATCAACTCATCCTCATCAACCCATCCTCATCAACACATCCTCATCAACTCACCCTCATCAACCCATCCTCATCAACTCATCCTCATCAACTCATCCTCATCAACTCATCCTCATCAACACATCCTACTCAACTCATCCTCATCAACCCATCCTCAACAACTCATCCTCATCAACTCATCCTCATCAACCCATCCTCATCAACCCATCCTCATCAACTCATCCTCATCAACCCATCCTCAACAACTCATCCTCATCAACTCATCCTCATCAACCCATCCTCATCAACACATCCTCATCAACTCACCCTCATCAACCCATCCTCATCAACTCATCCTCATCAACTCATCCTCATCAACTCATCCTCATCAACACATCCTCATCAACTCATCCTCATCAACCCATCCTCAACAACTCATCCTCATCAACTCATCCTCATCAACCCATCCTCATCAACCCATCCTCATCAACTCATCCTCATCAACCCATCCTCATCAACTCATCCTCATCAACTCATCCTCATCAACCCATCCTCTTCAACCCATCCTCATCAACTCATCCTCATCAACCCATCCACTTCAACCCATCCTCATCAACTCATCCTGATCAACTCATCCTCTTCAACCCATCCTCATCAACTCATCCTGATCAACTCATCCTCATCAACTCATCCTCATCAACCCATCCTCATCAACTCATCCTCATCAACCCATCCTCATCAACTCATCCTCATCAACTCATCCTCATCAAGTCATCCTCATCAACCCATCCTCATCAACCCATCCTCTTCAACCCATCCTCATCAAAACATCCTCATCAACTCATCCTCATCAACACATCCTCTTCAACCCATCCTCATCAACTCATCCTCATCAACCCATCCTCATCAACACATCCTCATCAACACATCCTCATCAACCCATCCTCATCAACTCATCCTCATTAACTCATCCTCAACAACACATCCTCATCAACTCACCTTCATCAACCTATCCTCATCAACTCATCCTCATCAACTCATCCTCAACAACCCATCCTCAACAACCCATCCTCATCAACACATCCTCATCAACTCATCCTCATCAACACATCCTCTTCAACCCATCCTCATCAACTCATCCTCATCAACCCATCCTCATCAACACATCCTCATCAACACATCCTCATCAACCCATCCTCATCAACTCATCCTCATCAACTCATCCTCATCAATTCATCCTCATCAACTCATCCTCATCAACCCATCCTCATCAACCCATCCTCATCAACACATCCTCATCAACTCATCCTCATCAACACATCCTCTTCAACCCATCCTCATCAACCCATCCTCATCAACACATCCTCATCAACTCATCCTCTTCAACCCATCCTCATCAACCCATCCTCATCAACACATCCTCTTAAACCCATCCTCATCAACCCATCCTCATCAACACATCCTCATCAACTCATCCTCATCAACACATCCTCATCAACTCATCCTCATCAACACATCCTCTTCAACCCATCCTCATCAACCCTTCCTCATCAACACATCCTCATCAACACATCCTCTTCAACCCATCCTCATCAACACATCCACTTCAACCCACCCTCATCAACCCATCCTCATCAACTCATCCTCATCAACTCATCCTCATCAACCCATCCTCTTCAACCCATCCTCATCAACTCATCCTCATCAACCCATCCACTTCAACCCATCCTCATCAACTCATCCTGATCAACTCATCCTCTTCAACCCATCCTCATCAACTCATCCTGATCAACTCATCCTCATCAACTCATCCTCATCAACCCATCCTCATCAACTCACCCTCATCAACCCATCCTCATCAACTCATCCTCATCAACTCATCCTCATCAACTCATCCTCATCAACACATCCTCATCAACTCATCCTCATCAACCCATCCTCAACAACTCATCCTCATCAACTCATCCTCATCAACCCATCCTCATCAACCCATCCTCATCAACTCATCCTCATCAACCCATCCTCATCAACTCATCCTCATCAACTCATCCTCATCAACCATCCTCTTCAACCCATCCTCATCAACTCATCCTCATCAACCCATCCTCTTCAACCCATCCTCATCAACTCATCCTGATCAACTCATCCTCTTCAACCCATCCTCATCAACTCATCCTGATCAACTCATCCTCATCAACTCATCCTCATCAACCCATCCTCATCAACTCATCCTCATCAACCCATCCTCATCAACTCATCCTCATCAACTCATCCTCATCAAGTCATCCTCATCAACCCATCCTCATCAACCCATCCTCTTCAACCCATCCTCATCAAAACATCCTCATCAACTCATCCTCATCAACACATCCTCTTCAACCCATCCTCATCAACTCATCCTCATCAACCCATCCTCATCAACACATCCTCATCAACACATCCTCATCAACCCATCCTCATCAACTCATCCTCATTAACTCATCCTCAACAACACATCCTCATCAACTCACCTTCATCAACCTATCCTCATCAACTCATCCTCATCAACTCATCCTCAACAACCCATCCTCACAACCCATCCTCATCAACACATCCTCATCAACTCATCCTCATCAACACATCCTCTTCAACCCATCCTCATCAACTCATCCTCATCAACCCATCCTCATCAACACATCCTCATCAACACATCCTCATCAACCCATCCTCATCAACTCATCCTCATCAACTCATCCTCATCAATTCATCCTCATCAACTCATCCTCATCAACCCATCCTCATCAACCCATCCTCATCAACACATCCTCATCAACTCATCCTCATCAACACATCCTCTTCAACCCATCCTCATCAACCCATCCTCATCAACACATCCTCATCAACTCATCCTCTTCAACCCATCCTCATCAACCCATCCTCATCAACACATCCTCTTAAACCCATCCTCATCAACCCATCCTCATCAACACATCCTCATCAACTCATCCTCATCAACACATCCTCATCAACTCATCCTCATCAACACATCCTCTTCAACCCATCCTCATCAACCCTTCCTCATCAACACATCCTCATCAACACATCCTCTTCAACCCATCCTCATCAACACATCCACTTCAACCCACCCTCATCAACCCATCCTCATCAACTCATCCTCATCAACTCATCCTCATCAACCCATCCTCTTCAACCCATCCTCATCAACTCATCCTCATCAACCCATCCACTTCAACCCATCCTCATCAACTCATCCTGATCAACTCATCCTCTTCAACCCATCCTCATCAACTCATCCTGATCAACTCATCCTCATCAACTCATCCTCATCAACCCATCCTCATCAACTCATCCTCATCAACTCATCCTCATCAACTCATCCTCATCAAGTCATCCTCATCAACCCATCCTCATCAACCCATCCTCTTCAACCCATCCTCATCAAAACATCCTCATCAACTCATCCTCATCAACACATCCTCTTCAACCCATCCTCATCAACTCATCCTCATCAACCCATCCTCATCAACACATCCTCATCAACACATCCTCATCAACCCATCCTCATCAACTCATCCTCATTAACTCATCCTCAACAACACATCCTCATCAACTCATCCTCAACAACCCATCCTCATCAACTCATCCTCATCAATTCATCCTCATCAACCCATCCTCATCAACCCATCCTCATCAACACATCCTCATCAACACATCCTCATCAACCCATCCTCATCAACCCATCCTCATCAACACATCCTCATCAACCCATCCTCATCAACACATCCTCATCAACACATCCTCATCAACCCATCCTCATCAACCCATCCTCATCAACCCATCCTCATCAACCCATCCTCATCAACCCATCCTCATCAACCCATCCTCATCAACCCATCCTCATCAACCCATCCTCATCAACCCATCCTCATCAACACATCCTCATCAACCCATCCTCATCAACCCATCCTCATCAACCCATCCTCATCAACCCATCCTCATCAACTCATCCTCATCAACACATCCTCTTCAACCCATCCTCATCAACCCATCCTCATCAACACATCCTCATCAACTCATCCTCTTCAACCCATCCTCATCAACCCATCCTCATCAACACATCCTCATCAACAAATCCTCTTCAACCCATCCTCATCAACACATCCTCTTCAACCCACCCTCATCAACTCATCCTCATCAACACATCCTCTTAAACCCACCCTCATCAACTCATCCTCATCAACACATCCTCTTCAACCCATCCTCATCAACACATCCTCTTCAACCCATCCTCATCAACTCATCCTCATTAACCCATCCTCATCAACACATCCTCTTCAACCCATCCTCATCAACTCATCCTCATCAACCCATCCTCATCAACCCATCCTCATCAACACATCCTCATCAACTCATCCTCATCAACCCATCCTCATCAACACATCCTCATCAACACATCCTCTTCAACCCATCCTCATCAACTCATCCTCATTAACCCATCCTCATCAACCCATCCTCATCAACCCATCCTCATCAACCCATCCTCATCAACCCATCCTCATCAACACATCCTCATCATCTCATCCTCATCAACCCATCCTCATCAACACATCCTCATCAACACATCCTCTTCAACCCATCCTCATCAACTCATCCTCATTAACCCATCCTCATCAACACATCCTCTTCAACCCATCCTCATCAACTCATCCTCATCAACCCATCCTCATCAACCCATCCTCATCAACCCATCCTCATCAATTCATCCTCATCAACTCATCCTCATCAACCCATCCTCATCAACCCATCCTCATCAACACATCCTCTTCAACCCATCCTCATCAACTCATCCTCATTAACCCATCCTCATCAACACATCCTCTTCAACCCATCCTCATCAACTCATCCTCATCATCTCATCCTCATCAACCCATCCTCATCAACACATCCTCATCAACACATCCTCTTCAACCCATCCTCATCAACTCATCCTCATTAACCCATCCTCATCAACCCATCCTCATCAACTCATCCTCATCAACTCATCCTCATCAACCCATCCTCATCAACTCATCCTCAACAACCCATCCTCAACAACCCATCCTCATCAACTCATCCTCATCAACCCATCCTCATCAACACATCCTCTTCAACCCATCCTCATCAACTCATCCTCAACAACCCATCCTCATCAACACATCCTCATCAACTCATCCTCATCAACACATCCTCTTCAACCCATCCTCATCAACACATCCTCATCAACTCATCCTCAACAACCGATCCTCATCAACTCATCCTCATCAACCCATCCTCATCAACCCATCCTCATCAACACATCCTCATCAACACATCCTCTTCAACCCATCCTCATCAACTCATCTTCATCAACCCATCCTGATCAACCCATCCTCATCAACCCATCCTCATCAACACATCCTCATCAACTCATCCTCATCAACTCATCCTAAACAACCCATCCTCATCAACACATCCTCATCAACTCATCCTCATCAACACATCCTCTTCAACACATCCTCATCAACCCACCCTCATCAACCCATCCTCATCAACCCATCCTCATCAACACATCCTCATCAACCCATCCTCAACAACCCATCCTCATCAACACATCCTCATCAATTCATCCTCATCAACCCATCCTCATCAACCCATCCTCATCAACGCATCCTCATCAACCCATCCTCATCAACACATCCTCATCAACCCATCCTCATCAACTCATCCTCATCAACTCATCCTCATCAACCCATCCTCTTCAACCCATCCTCATCAACACATCCTCTTCAACCCATCCTCATCAACACATCCTCTTCAACCCATCCTCGTCAACTCATCCACATCAACTCATCCTCAACAACCCATCCTCATCAACTCATCCTCATCAACCCATCCTCATCAACTCATCCTCATCAACTCAATCACATCAACTCATCCTCAACAACCCATCCTCATCAACCCATCCTCATCAACTCATCCTCATCAACTCATCCTCATCAACTCATCCTCATCAACCCATCCTCAACAACCCATCCTCATCAACCTATCCTCAACAACCCATCCTCATCAACCCATCCTCATCAACACATCCTCATCAACTCATCCTCATCAAACCATCCTCATCAACTCATCCTCATCAACCCATCCTCAACAACCCATCCTCAACAACCCATCCTCTTCAACCCATCCTCATCAACCCATCCTCATCAACCCATCATCAACAACCCATCCTCAACAACCCATCCTCATCAACTCATCCTCATCAACCCATCCTCATCAACACATCCTCATCAGCCCATCCTCATCAACTCATCCTCATCAACTCATCCTCATCAACCCTTTCTCATCAACTCATCCTCATCAACCCATCCTCATCAACTCATCCCCATCAACCCATCCTCATCAACCCATCCTCATCAACTCATCCTCATCAACACATCCTCATCAACTCATCCTCATCAACCCATCCTCATCAACTCATCCTCATCAACCCATCCTCATCAACTCATCCTCAACAACTCATCCTCATCAACTCATCCTCATGAACTCATCCTCATCAACCCATCCTCATCAACACATCCTCATCAACTCATCCTCATCAACTCATCCTCATCAACCCATCCTCGTCAACCCTTCCTCATCAACACATCCTCATCAACCCATCCTCATCAACCTTTCCTCATCAACACATCCTCATCAACTCATCCTCAACAACCCATCCTCATTAACTCATCCTCATCAACACATCCTCATCAACTCATCCTCATCAACCTACCTCATCAACTCATCCTCATCAACTCATCCTCATCAACTCATCCTCATCAACTCATCCTCATCAACTCATCCTCATCAACTCATCCTCATCAACTCATCCTCAACAACTCATCCTCGTCAACTCATCCTCAACAACCCATCCTCATCAACTCATCCTCATCAACTCATCCTCATCAACTCATCCTCAACAACTCATCCTCGTCAACTCATCCTCATCAACCCATCCTCATCAACTCATCCTCATCAACCTACCTCATCAACCCATCCTCATCAACCCATCCTCATCAACCCATCCTCATCAACCCATCCTCAACAACCCATCCTCAACAACCCATCCTCATCAACTCATCCTCATCAACCCATCCTCATCAACACATCCTCATCAACTCATCCTCATCAACCCATCCTCATCAACTCATCCTCATCAACCCATCCTCATCAACCTATCCTCATCAACCCATCCTCATCAACTCATCCTCATCAACCCATCCTCATCAACTCATCCTCATCAACTTATCCTCATCAGCCCATCCTCATCAACTCATCCTCATCAACCCTTTCTCATCAACTCATCCTCATCAACCCATCCTCAACAACCCATCCTCATCAACCCATCCTCATCAACTCATCCTCATCAACCCATCCTCATCAACCCATCCTCATCAACCCATCCTCATCAACCCATCCTCGTCAACGCTTCCTCATCAACACATCCTCATCAACCCATCCTCATCAACCTTTCCTCATCAACACATCCTCATCAACTCATCCTCAACAACCCATCCTCATCAACTCATCCTCATCAACACATCCTCATCAACTCATCCTCATCAACCTACCTCATCAACTCATCCTCATCAACTCATCCTCATCAACTCATCCTCATCAACTCATCCTCATCAACCCATCCTCATCAACTCATCCTCATCAACTCATCCTCATCAACTCATCCTCAACAACTCATCCTCATCAACTCATCCTCAACAACCCATCCTCATCAACTCATCCTCATCAACCCATCCTCATCAACTCATCCTCAACAACCCATCCTCATCAACCCATCCTCATCAACTCATCCTCATCAACCTACCTCATCAACCCATCCTCATCAACCCATCCTCATCAACCCATCCTCATCAACCCATCCTCATCAACTCATCCTCATCAACCTACCTCATCAACCCATCCTCATCAACCCATCCTCATCAACCCATCCTCATCAACCCATCCTCATCAACTCATCCTCATCAACCTACCTCATCAACCCATCCTCATCAACCCATCCTCATCAACCCATCCTCATCAACTCATCCTCATCAACCCATCCTCATCAACCCATCCTCATCAACCCATCCTCATCAACTCATCCTCATCAACCCATCCTCATCAACCCATCCTCATCAACCCATCCTCATCAACCCATCCTCATCAACCCATCCTCATCAACTCATCCTCATCAACCCATCCTCATCAACCCATCCTCATCAACCCATCCTCATCAACCCATCCTCATCAACCCACCCTCATCAACCTACCTCATCAACCCATCCTCATCAACTCATCCTCATCAACTCATCCTCATCAACACATCCTCATCAACCCATCCACATCAACACATCCTCATCAACCCATCCTCATCAACTCATCCTCATCAAATCATCCTCATCAACCTACCTCATCAACCCATCCTCATCAACCCATCCACATCAACACATCCTCATCAACCCATCCTCATCAACTCATCCTCATCAACCCATCCTCATCAACCCATCCTCATCAACCCATCCTCTTCAACCCATCCTCATCAACCCATCCTCATCAACCCATCCACATCAACTCATCCTCAACAACCCATCCTCATCAACTCATCCTGAACAACCCATCCTCATCAACCCATCCTCAACAACTCATCCTCATCAACCCATCCTCATCAACTCATCCTCATCAACCCATCCTCATCAACCCATCCTCATCAACCCATCCTCTTCAACCCATCCTCATCAACCCATCCTCATCAACCCATCCACATCAACTCATCCTCAACAACCCATCCTCATCAACTCATCCTGAACAACCCATCCTCATCAACCCATCCTCAACAACTCATCCTCATCAACCCATCCTCATCAACTCATCCTCATCAACCCATCCTCATCAACCCATCCTCATCAACCCATCCTCATCAACCCATCCTCGTCAACCCTTCCTCATCAACACATCCTCATTAACCCATCCTCATCAACCTTTCCTCATCAACACATCCTCATCAACTCATCCTCAACAACCCATCCTCATCAACTCATCCTCATCAACACATCCTCATCAACTCATCCTCATCAACCTACCTCATCAACTCATCCTCATCAACTCATCCTCATCAACTCATCCTCATCAACTCATCCTCAACAACTCATCCTCATCAACTCATCCTCAACAACCCATCCTCATCAACTCATCCTCATCAACCCATCCTCATCAACTCATCCTCAACAACCCATCCTCATCAACTCATCCTCATCAACTCATCCTCATCAACCTACCTCATCAACCCATCCTCATCAACCCATCCTCATCAACCCATCCTCAGCAACTCATCCTCTTCAACCCATCCTCATCAACCCATCCTCATCAACCCATCCACATCAGCTCATCCTCAACAACCCATCCTCATCAACTCATCCTGAACAACCCATCCTCATCAACTCATCCTCAACAACCCATCCTCAACAACTCATCCTCATCAACTCATCCTCATCAACCCATCCTCATCAACTCATCCTCATCAACCCATCCTCAACAACCCATCCTCATCAACCCATCCTCATCAACTCATCCTCATCAACCCATCCTCATCAACCCATCCTCATCAACCCATCCTCAACAACCTATCCTGGGCCCATCTGTCCTCGCTAACCACTGCCCCATATTCACCCTCCTTATCCACGTTAAGCTCTTCCGCCCAACTCCCTTGAATTCAGTTTATAAAACCTGTCAATAAAAAGCTGTTATCAGTAAAAGTGAGCATGAAGCTGTCGGAACGTCATTAAAAACCCAACTGGTTGACTGATGCCCTTACCTGGTCTGGCCTATGTGTGACTCCAGTCCCTCACCAACATGGTTGACTCTTAACTGCCCTCTGAAGCCACTCAGTTGTATCAAATCAGTGCTCCGGTCTCCACTCACTGGGATTGTCTAGAGTTAGATTTGGACCCCACACCTTCCGACCAGGATGCTTCCACTAGACCGAAGGCTCGCTCCATCCCTGAGGTAAAAGATGCACAAGGTAGGAAAATAGACACACCTGGGGAGTACAAAACTCTCTCATCTTTGAAAATATGCCGGTCTCGGAGGAGTGAAAGAGCCTTTTCTTTTGTCGGGGTGGTATCAAGGTGAGAGTTCAGTGCTGGAGAATGGGACACTTTACCACTTGCTGCATTAAGCACTGTCCGTGTGGCCCAGATATAAGGGCAAATTAATGAATCCTGTGCTCCCTGTATCAGCCATACTGGATACAGAGTTACAACACTGTAGCCCTGATTCTCCAACACATTCTCCCTTCGAGCCAACAATCAGTGATTTTACCTAATGGAATGAACCTGCCTCTACCTTGTACCTTAACCCAACATCCAAAGTTCAGCTCCTTCTAAACTAGTTTTAATTTATTTTTATTTTCATTATCTACACCAATCTCGTACCCTCTCTGAGCAAATTGTCAATTTAATTCCAGTTCGTGCTGGATTATGGGGGGATGCCCACCAGGAACTAGGTCAGAACTGTCCAAAACTTGCATTGGAGGCAGTTCAGAGATGATTCACTAGGTTAATTCCAGAGATGAGGGGGTTGACTTATGAGGAAAGGTTGGAATTTAGAAGAATGAGAGGTGATCTTATTGAAACATATAAGATACTGAGGGGGCTCGACAAGGTAGATGCAGAGAGGATGTTTCCCCTCGTGGGGGAATCTAGAACGCGGGGGCACAGTTTTAGAATAAAGGGTCGCCCTTTTAGCACTGAGATGAGGAGGAACTTCTTCTCTCAGAGGGTCGTAAATCTGTGGAATTCTCTGCCCCAGAGAGCTGTGGAGGCTGGGTCATTGAATATATTTAAGGTGGAGATAGACAGATTTTTGCAAGATAAGGGAGTGAAGGGTTATGGGGAGCGGGCGGGGAAGTGGCTTTGAGCCCAAGATCAGCCATGATCTTATTGAATGGCGGAGCAGGCTCGAGGGGCCAAGTGGCCTATTCCTGCTCCTATTTCTTATGTTCTTAAAACTTATTTCTTGCAGGGCCTTTACAACCAGCAGATTGCAATGGCTTCCATCTATAAGAGTAGGCACATCAGGTAGAATATACAGTATAAAGATAAAGTGCACTTAGGTTCTTGAGAGACTTCTACTAGTCTTGCCCAAGCTAACGTGAGCAGTCCAGATGATGCGCTTACGACACTTGATGAGTCCGTTGCACGTGAGTTACTTTCGGTACCAGTCTCATGGGCACCGCATGTAATGGGTTGTATCAATAATTTGATGAATCAAGAATATTAATCAGATGTTCCTGTATTTCCTCGTCCTCAAATTTGTATTCAGGGTAAGGATAAAGTACTATCCTATAAACCCAAAACCATCTCACCTCCCATCAGTCTGAGCTGGATTCAAACCAAAGGCCCAGAGTCGGTGCCCCAGAATTTCCTTGAAACAACAGCGTAATGCTGATTGAAACAACAACAGAAAAGGCTGGAAAAACTCAGCAGGCCAGGCAACATCCGTGGAGAGAGAAACAGAGTTAACGTTTCAGGTCGAAACCCTTCGTCAGAACTGAGAAAAAAAACCATTTGGAATGTACTAGGAATGAAATTGGAATAAATTGATAATGGACTTGGAATTAATTGGGAATGGTTTAAGAATGTTCTATGAATAAATTGGGAATAGATTGAAAATGGATTGGGAATGGATTGAGAATTAATTGGGAATAGATTGAGAATGGATCTTATAGAGTCCATTTCCAATCTATTGTCTTTTTTTTTCTCAGTTCTGACGAAGGGTTTCGACCTGAAACGTTAACTCTGTTTCTCTCTCCACGGATGTTGCCTGGCCTGCTGAGTTTTTCCAGCGTTTTCTGTTGTTGTTTCAATTTTCCAGCATCCGCAGTATTTTGCTATAGCATAATGCTGATTTTCAATGCGAAACACTGAGGAAATTCAAATGTAAATGACTTGCGGTGGTTTTATGCTAAGCCCGGATTTGCCGATTCAGCAAAACCTTTTGTTACGGCATCAGAATGAGTTACATTAAAAATTGAAAAGCTTCCACATTTCGACTTTCTTAAAGATGCCGTGCCTTATCCGCATAAAGGATGGTTTGATGGCTTCATCCATAGAGGGACTTGAACCAATTTCCCGCAGGTTCCGTGCTTTCCTCGGGCCCGACTGTTTACACCGGCTTTATGCTAATGAGACTGGCAGGAAATGTCAGTGTAAGCACCGGTCGGCAAGATTGGCAGAGAAACCCATATAAATTATGGCAAAACTTGCCAGTTTTTCCATTGTAGGAAATTCTGGGCCAGTGCCCAAATATTGAGGAAACTTTCAGTTCCAAAAGCACCATTTTTGTAAATATTCATCCCCCACCCATTTCCAGCCCCATCCCATGCCATTTCTAAACCATTCCCTGTATATTTACAATCCCATTCCATCTCAATCTATTCCCCAGCCATATCCAATCTATTCTCCATTCATCCCAATTCATTTCCATTCCTCGTTCATTCCCAGTCCACTCTCAATCCATTCCCAATTGATTGCTAATCCATTCTCAATCTATTCCCAATTAATTCCTAGTCCATTCCCAATCCAATCTCAATCTTTTCCCAATTAATTCTCAATCCATTCCCGATCCATTTTCAATCTATTCCCAATTTATTCATAGAACATTCTTAAACCATTCCCAATTAATTCCAAGTCCATTATCAATTTATTCCAATTTCATTCCTAGTACATTCCCAATCAAATCTCAATCCATTTCTAGTTCATTCCTAATCTATTACCTAGCCACTTCCCATCCATTCCTAATTCAATTCTACTTCATTCACAATTTTCTTCCAGCCCACTTTCAATCCATTCTCAATCTTTTCCCAATTTTCTGCTAGTCTATTCCCAAACCAATCTCACCATCCCCAATTCATTCCTAATCCATTTCCAATCTATTGTCCTGCTGGTTTTGAATTTTAAGATAACACACGGGCTGGAGTGTGTCACAGGATAACACACGGGCTGGAGTGTGACACACAGGATAACTCATGGGCTGGAGTGTGACACACAGGATAACTCACGGGCTGGAGTGTGACACACAGGATAACTCACGGGCTGGAGTGTGACACACAGGATAACACACGGGCTGGAGTGTGACACACAGGATAACTCATGGGCTGGAGTGTGACACACAGGATAACTCACGGGCTGGAGTGTGACACACAGGATAACTCACGGGCTGGAGTGTGACACACAGGATAACACACGGGCTGGAGTGTGACACACAGGATGACACACGGGCTGGAGTGTGACACACAGGATAACTCACGGGCTGGAGTGTGACACACAGGATAACACACGGGCTGGAGTGTGACACACAGGATAACACACGGGCTGGAGTGTGACACACAGGATAACTCACGGGCTGGAGTGTGACACACAGGATAACACACGGGCTGGAGTGTGACACAGGATAACACACGGGCTGGAGTGTGTCACACAGGATAACACACGGGCTGGAGTGTGACACACAGGATAACTCACGGGCTGGAGTGTGACACACAGGATAACTCACGGGCTGGAGTGTGACACACAGGATGACACACGGGCTGGAGTGTGACACACAGGATAACTCACGGGCTGGAGTGTGTCACACAGGATAACACACGGGCTGGAGTGTGACACACAGGATGACACATGGGCTGGAGCGTGTCACACAGGATAACACAGGGGCTGGAGTGTGACACACAGGATAACACACGGGCTGGAGTGTGACACACAGGATAACTCACGGGCTGGAGTGTGACACACAGGATAACACACGGGCTGGAGTGTGACACAGGATAACACACGGGCTGGAGTGTGTCACACAGGATAACACACGGGCTGGAGTGTGACACAGGATAACACAGGGGCTGGAGTGTGACACACAGGATAACACACGGGCTGGAGTGTGACACACAGGATAACACACGGGCTGGAGTGTCACACAGGATAACTCACGGGCTGGAGTGTGACACACAGGATAACTCACGGGCTGGAGTGTGACACACAGGATAACACACGGGCTGGAGTGTGTCACGCAGGATAACACACGGGCTGGAGTGTCACGCAGGATAACACACGGGCTGGAGTGTGTCACGCAGGATAACACACGGGCTGGAGTGTGACACAGGATAACACACGGGCTGGAGTGTGTCACGCAGGATAACACACGGGCTGGAGTGTGTCACACAGGATAACACACGGGCTGGAGTGTGTCACGCAGGATAACACACGGGCTGGAGTGTGACACACAGGATAACACACGGGCTGGAGTGTGTCACACAGGATAACACACGGGCTGGAGTGTGTCACACAGGATAACACGCGGGCTGGAGTGTGTCACACAGGATAACACACGGGCTGGAGTGTGTCACACAGGATAACACACGGGCTGGAGTGTGTCACACAGGATAACACACGGGCTGGAGTGTGACACAGGATAACTCACGGGCTGGAGTGTGTCACGCAGGATAACACACGGGCTGGAGTGTGTCACGCAGGATAACACACGGGCTGGAGTGTGTCATGCAGGATAACACACGGGCTGGTGTATATGACACGCAGGATATCACACGGGCTGGAGTGTGACACACAGGATAACACACGGGCTGGTGTATATGACACACAGGATATCACACTTCTGTATCCGAATGGTTTCAGATGGTCTTACCATCTGATAATACCTCCTGTCACTGTTGAGTCTCTAGTAGAAAGTCAATAGCCAGCCCTTCACCTGAGCATGGCGCAGTGTTTTAGAGAACTGCAGTCTTGTTACAAAGTATAGCTTCTAAACTTTGGAGATGGCAGCAGTTTGGGGTTAAGTTTCTGAGGCCCCTCCCAGTGAGCAGTGCCGTGGAGATAGGGCATCGGAGCCCCGACCCTCGGACTGGCACTCGCTGCTAGTGAGGCTCACTACACAACCAGCATTCCTGCTAACTCTTTGAAGTGAAGCTGTCAGGAGGATGTGCTGGGATTACATTTCAACACAGCAGCAGATGTCGCAATAAAGAATCTGCACGGTCTGCAGCGGGCCAGGTTTCACACCACTTACAGAGGGAAATCCGAGCCACCCGCCAATCAATTTCCGACAGACGTCCCTTTGATCTTTGAGACAAACCACACTGACAGCACTTTCATTAAAAATGCTGGGCTTGAAATTGCGCTGTGTGTTTGGAATGCCTTTCCCCTCAATTTTAAGGAGTGCTGACTATTCGAAATAAACAGCCTGACACATTCGTTACACGAGCAGACACAACTAGTTCACACCAGCGTGACAAATCGCTCTTCACCGTTATGGCACAGTGCGATTCCAGTCCAGGGTTCCCAGCCCTCCTGGATTGCCCTGGAGTCCCCAGCAGTTAGAGATTAATCTCCCTCACACCCCTGTGAGCAACTCGCAAGAAAAGGCCATTAAAAATATTGTGGATTTTTTTCATTTTCTTTGAACACTTTTGTTTATTGTTTATAAAAATATTGGAGCTGTGGGGGTGGGGGGGGGAAGGCTGTTGGATGGGGTGGGGCGGATGGAGGCAGGAGATCCTGGGATAAAACCTGCAGCAATACGTCTGCTCAGAGTTGACCCTGCCAGTTACAGAAGCTCTACAGAGCGGGATAAATATCGGCCAGGCACCTGCTCTTCTTCGAATCGCGGCATGGGATCTTTTACATCACCTGAGAGGGCAGACGGGGCCTCGGTGTAACGTCTCATCCAACGACCACAAAATTCACACAAACAGCTGCCCTCCTGACACCCAGGACTGAGTTTAATGATGGGAAATACATCATTAACATAAATGATGGCAACTGGCCAGGGCTATTAACATATCGTTTGAATACACGCCTCGTATGGGGGTTGTGGGAGGGGGAGGGGAGCGAGGGGCAGGGCAGCAAGGGGGAGGGGAGTGAGGGGGAGGGGAGCGAGGGGGAGGGGAGCGAGGGGCGGGGGGAGTGTGGGGGAGGGGAACGAGGGGCAGGGGAGCGAGGGGGAGGGGAGTGAGGCGGAGGGGCGGGGGGAGCGAAGGGCAGGGGAGCGAGGGGGTGGGGAGCGAGGGGGAGGGGAGCGAGGGGGAGGGGAGCGAGGGCCAGGGGAGCGAGGGGGAGGGGAGTGAGGGGGAGGGGAGCGAGGGGCAGGGGGGAGGGGAGCGAGGGGGAGGGGAGTGAGGCGGAGGGGAGCGAGGGGCGGGGGGAGCGAGGGGCAGGGGAGCGAGGGGGAGGGGAGCGAGGGGGAGGGGAGCGAGGGCCAGGGGAGCGAGGGGGAGGGGAGTGAGGGGGAGGGGAGCGAGGGGCAGGGGGGAGGGGAGTGAGGGGGGAGGGGAGCGAGGGCCAGGGGAGCGAGGGGGAGGGGAGTGAGGGGGAGGGGAGCGAGGGGCAGGGGGGGAGGGGAGTGAGGGGGAGGGGAGTGAGGGGGAGGGGAGCGAGGGG